>VMRM01000018.1:5992421-6673492 GCA_010277075.1 Poeciliopsis retropinna
AATATTAAAGAGAGGCCTTATGAATTTTTGACATCTAATTAGTTGCTTCCCCGTTAACATATCGTTGCTCGCGGGGACATCGAGAGCTCCACCGGGTCCCCTCTGAAGTACAGGGCAGAAAAAAAAATGGGGCCCGCTGCCACCTCTAATGTATTCCCCTCTAATGTAAGTGGTAATCATAGCACTAAGGTTAATTAATGGCCCTCCGAAGTCCTGCTTTCTACAGAATATCAGGCCTGTGGTGTCGCCGGCGCACCAATTAGGGGCTTTTTTCTGCTCCTGCTGCAAATGTTAACAGCCAGAGTTTCACGGCCGCAGAGCGACGGGGAAGAAGAGGTAAAGCACTGAGGTGATGGTTGTAACACTTTATGGATGCATCCATGCCAGCAGAGAGCCACACACAGGACACACACACACACCTTTTCCCCCTGTTGTCTTCAAAATGACCATGGAGAGCTGATAATGTTGTTGATCAATACCATAAACTCAAACGAGACGAGCTGCAGTTGTGCAGTTAAGAGATGAACTGCAGAGAAATTTACTGATGATCAGGATTTAAAATAAATATATTTCTCTTGACTTTCACAGCGAGTGTACATTCTATAAATCTAAGTACTCAGTCAAGATATTCATTTTATACGCACACAGAATAAGCATTTTTTTATTGTATGGCTTCAACATAGACATATTGAAGATTATTAAAAGGTATCAAACTCTCATGTCAAAGCCTTTAAACAAACCTTAATTAATTTACTTTTGAAGAATTTGATCTGGGGTTAATATTTAACTGACTTGCAGAAAAAAAAAAAAAAAAAAATTAAGATCAATAAAACATAATATGAGGTGGAAATTAAGACATGAAAAGGAAAATAATTAACATGATTAATGCAAGGATCAGCAAATTTAAAACTAAAGTATAAACAAATTTGAAAATAGCTTGATTCCTAGAAAATTAAAGAAAAATACAACTATTAAAATTAAATTTAAAAAAAACAAAAACAACTAATATCATATTTTAGCAAATAGGAAATGACAACATTTGGAGCTGATGTATGCCTAGTCTCTCAGCCTGAATCTGAAATTAAGCATTAGAACGAAATAGAAAGGAACAAGGATTTAATCATTTAAAAGGGAAACACGATTTAAATATTTAAAAGCCTAACATATAGAAATAAATATTAACAAAGAATAAAATATATTATAAAAGTAAGAAAAGAAAAAAATCTTAAAGTGAGCCTAAATAAAATAGTGAAATAATTAAATTAAAGATTAAATAATGAAATAGTGCAATGAATAGTCAAACTTAAGAAAATGGAAGAAAAAGGGCCTTGTCAGTTTAATGTTAGTGTTAAATATTTGCCAAACAATATATTTGCTAAGCAAAGAAGAAGTTAAGTGTCAGGGAATATCAGTACAGCAATGTGTGCAGGGGTGTGCGTTTCTGTGTTTATGTGTGTTTTGGCATTTCACACATTGTAAGGCCATTTTTTCCAACAATTGGCACATTGTGAGGTCTCTCTCAGAATATGACATTAAGAGTAGGGGCCGCATAATAAATATTGTTTTTGAGTTAGGAGTTAGAATTAGGACTAAGGCTGTGAATTGAGACTAGGCCAGGTCTAGGGCCAGGCATGCACCGATAATAGTTAGGTTTAGGGTAAAAGTCAGAATTAGTCTATAAGAATTAATGAAAAATTAATGGAATCAAAAACAAAATATTTGCAAGGATGTAAAAAGAAATATGCGCATGGGCGTGTGCATGTGTGTTCAACACGCAACCAAATTTTGCTCTGATTGAGAAAAAAAGTATGACTCTACAATTTCTCTAAGCTTCTCCAAAACATAAACAAGATTGAATGTTAACACAATAAGTGCAAAGAAAACTTTATGGAAATTGAGAAAAATCTCCTGGAAAATGTGTGGCATTATTTGGAAGATGTACTTTCCAAAACTTTATTTATCCTACTGCTGTCCAGTGATCAACAGCAGCTCAGTATTGTTTTGGTGGGCAGTTCTCTCTGTGACTGCAAGAGGATTTTCTACACACTTTCACGCAACTCTGTCAACCTACACTGGATGAAAAAAGGTTAAAAAACTGGTGGACATATATGTACACACACCCAGATACTGTCACACACTGTCAGTCACAGGCAACTCACAGTTCCCGTAATGATGAAGTGACCAAAACAGACAGTGTTTGTGTGTGTGGACCTTCAGTTCCACTTTGAACTGAAGATGTCAGTGACTCCGTTGGCCCGTCTTCTTCTTTTCTCTGATGCGGTCCCTCTATATGCCTCTGAGTCCCTCAGCCACTCTGCTTTGTTCATATTTGATTTCCATAGTGTTGGTTCTGCTGTAGTTCACTGTGGGAAGCTGAAATTAAAATCTGCTTTGTGATTATTCAGAATGCAAAATACCTGTTTTGCATGAGAGGTCTTTGCTGTTTTGCTTCTATATTGTTCTGCACTCTTGTTTTAGTCTGACTCAACAGACAAAGCACAGCTTCCCTTCTTCAGTACAGAGACAGAATCCCAGATGACTCCTCTCAATGATCAATTAACTGATTAAACCCCTGTGCTGCCTTGCTATTAATCACTACTCTATCTGTGGTGATCAGATGATGTCCATACACACGACTGTGAAAAGGGGAAAACACCAGCAGATACTGGAAGACTTCAGGTTGATCAGAATCCACAGATATTCTCCCATCAATCAGTCAATCAATCAATCAAACAAAGTTTGATGAATATGATGAATAATGTCTAATTTTGTCTAAAATGTCTAATTTTTGCGACAAAATGTCTAATTTTTGCAATCAACTGTGATCCATAAGTCAATGAAAACAGATAAGTAATTGGTTTACTTGAGAAAAAATATGCAAGGATCTTTTTTTCAGTTACACTGTTCAAATTATTAAGCCCTTATTGCCAAATTATGCCTTCGTTTTCTGAAGAAGACATTTTCTGGAATAATTGAGAGATGAGGAAGGTCTGAAAAAATAAAGCTAATCTATTTAATACAGTCATTAATAGTTTCATAAACCAATACAAATAACTTAAAATCTGTTAATGAGCTAACAAACCCAAAGAACCAGTTTAGTTTTTCCACAGCCAGAGGTGCAGTATGGAAACCAGCTGGGAACCTGTCAATCCTCTCTATGTTGAATTATGTGTTTCCGTACAATATGCCAAAGACACATTTACTCAAACATTTCAATAGGTATATCTGGTTAAAAGCACCAGCTGGTGATATTACGACCAGACAGCATTGATGAGTGGTGGCTTTCTCAGGGGCCAGTGTTTGCACGTGTTCTGCTGTGTTTGGTAAGTATGGACATGAAGGAGAACGAATAAACAGTTTTCTTGTAATGTTAGGTATTAGCACAGTTGCAACAAACTGGAACTCTTGAGATTGTACATGCTATGCTAGGAAGGGTGTGAGCAGCATGTGCACAAGTTGATTGACACTGCTAAGGCCTTCCTCATGATTGTGATTGATTGTTTCTGACTGGGATCGGTGTATTTCTGCAGAGGGTAGTAGGACCAGAGGGAAGAGGCAGAGGAGCTTGATTTTTTTTTTTTTTTTTTTCACAGATTATCTGTCTTATCTGTCAGGACAAATTTTCAGTTTTAGCAAGTATGTCTGCTTGTGGCAGAGACTCACCTACATTTCTAATGGGGCATTTCACATTTTTTTCAATTGAGAGACACAACATCAGACATGGACTTGTAATGAATTATTTATCTGGTAGGAAGCATTTCATTTTCTCACTAACTCCAGATGTGTAAAACTTTGAAAAAACGTTTTGTTTTGTTGTTTTTTCTTTTGAATGACTCCAGTTTTCAGAGCAGTGATGATGGCCTGCTGCGGCGGTTCAGCAGGTGAAATTATATTTTCATCTTCTCGGCTCCAGGCTCAATGGTGTCAGTGAGTTACATCACTTCAGATGCAGAGGCGAGGAGAGGAGGAGCTGCATCAATGTAATCTCCAATCACAGCCCGCTTCCTGAACACTCACCTCATTCAATGCATTCGCCTCTTTCTGCCATAATATCCTTTTTTTGTTATTCCATCTCTTTTTTTCCCAATTAGAGTCAATTGACCTGACAGAATTGCCAGCAATTAAGTGATTTTTGTAATAGTCTTGGGCTAATTTGCCTTGGCTTGTCAGCTGTATTTTATGTCACCAGCCCCCCCACCTCGCTTACTCTCTCTGGCACATAATAGCTTATAATTTCAAAATCTTTACCCTCCGCTTCCTTCTCAATAAATCGCAATTACAGGAAGTTGTTAGAGATGCCTTAACTCCCCGCCGCCTCCGCCTCTTCCAGCCGCACAGCTTTTACTTTGTGCCATCAGAGATGTTCTTATATTTTTTTGTGCAGCTGACAGAGCGGCAGAGAGCAGCAGAGGAAATCTATTTGTTTGCAAAGCCTTAATGTAATCACACTTCATGCGTGTACACTGAGTCCAACTCTCCTGGGCTGCAGCACATGCAGAAGTTTACTCTCTCCATGCTGCTCATTAGGAATAGGATTCTCTGGCAGCTGGTCTTTTAATTTCCTCCTGAATGAAGGGAGTTAAAGTTGTTTTATTTTCGCAAGACTGGCCGTGAATTTCACAAAACCTCTTTGAAAAACTGGAAAAGTGGAGATCATTTACTTCAGGTCAGGCTGCAGGAGTTTCATCATCTTTTTTTTTTTTTTTTGCTCTTTTCCGTTTCCTGTCAGAGAATTTGAACCTGTTGACATGCTTCAAATCTTCCAATCGAGTATGCAAATTAAATACATTTTCTGTTCTGAGAGCATGAAGCTCTCCTGCTTCCCCAAAGACCCAACTCACTCGACTCTGTCATCTCTAAAGCAGATCATCTGTTGGCCTTCCTAACATTCCACCTATCCCATCATCTGTCTATTCCACCTTTGTTGAAGACCATCATGGTATACATAGATGTTAGTCTGATTAATGCAATCAGACAATAAATATGTTATTTGAAGAGAGCGTTCTCAAGTACTTTGATGTTTTTGTTAAGTGATATGACAGAAAATCCATTGGAGATTCAATCAAAGCATTGTCAGAATGGTTGCTAATAATCACACACCGCTTGTTTTTTAATCACCAGAGAAAAAAATATTGTGGAAACATGGAAAGCTCAATGGGTCACAAAACCTCTAACAAAGGTCTGAGAAACAATGTTACATATATCATCAGGTGAGCAATGAACCTCATAAAATTATTGTGAAATTACTTGAAACAAGTTTTATTTATTTAGTTTTTTATAGCGGTAATGCATGTATGGAAACCAAACTAATCACTTTTCACTTTTATTTTGTTTGCTATTCAGTGCATTGACATTTTACAAAATAAATATTTTTTATTGTAAAAAGATTTTGGATTTTATGGTGTATTTTTATCTGTATCCTTCATTACTTTTTATTTAAGACAATGTTTATACCACTGAAAAGAAAAACAAAAAAAATCATTTTTTCATTCTGTCCTCACCTGATTCTGTGATGCGGTTTTGCCTAACAAGAGCGCACATTATTGTAGAAAGTTACTGGATCGACTGGTGATTTACAGAATGGTGCACTAATGAGTTCAAATGATGAGGATGATGAGTGACTTCTGTTAGGAAAGTTGGACCTAACAACACTGGGCCTGTGTAAGTGATAAACGTGAATTAATCACAGTTCTCCCTAGAGTCATTAATTGGCACTTTATTTGGGGGCTAGATGAAACCGTAACCTTAAAGACTTTTAAAGTAATTGGGTAATTTAAGAAGAAAAAAGTTGGTATATTTGACCTTCAAAGCTTGAGATGATATAAATGTTATAAAGATGTTTTTCTATGCACCTTATCTCAGTTTGGACAGCATGTTTTAAATGCTCATGCCGAATAATCTATTATGTCATCAAAAATCTTAAAAATAGTGTTATTTAACAATCACATTGTTTCTTTTCTATCAGTAATTTTGCTTTAGTAGGTCAGAAATAAAAAGCTGTTTAAAGGGACAGTATCATGGGTTTTCCAGCCACATCGTCCCATTTTAAAGCACATTTAACTGATGTTGTATTGTAATGTTATAGTAATGTAAATGTCAAATTTGACTTAAAAGAAACTTTATCACCTTGAAATTAGACCTTTGTCACTTTAACTCTTTAAGAACCAAAACAAATCATGAAGAAAATCATAAAGTTTTATGATTGGATTTCAGCCAGTAAGTTA
Source organism: Poeciliopsis retropinna (assembly GCA_010277075.1). Lineage (NCBI taxonomy): Eukaryota > Metazoa > Chordata > Actinopteri > Cyprinodontiformes > Poeciliidae > Poeciliopsis > Poeciliopsis retropinna. Next base: position 5,998,646 of record VMRM01000018.1, read on the forward strand.
AAGCTTGGGCATAAATGATTCTTACAATGAGGCAGTGACACTAAAAATATAACCAAAAAAAGTTATAGAGTGGCTTACAGACAATAAAGTCAATATGTTGGAATCTTTGTCGGAAAGCCATATTTTAAATCCCAGAAAAATGTTCAGTCAGATACATATGTGAGAGACGGTCTGCAAACCTGCCTTTCACTGGTGTAATAATAAACTAACCTGATCAGACAATTTTTTTGCATGATGTAATGTCAAACAGTTAAGAATAATGTTGTGATTTCTATTACAGCATATGTAAATGACATGTTTCAACAATATGCTTTACTTGCTATAATCCCGTTCGATCCTTTCTTGACAGAGGACAAATAATAAAAAAAATAGTGAAATCAATTGAATATATTATTAGAGTGTGCTATCTGAAATCATCTGCTCTACATATCTACCCGAGTCAGAAAAAGTTATGGTTAAAAGTTTAACACCTCCGTAAAGAAGCTGCTGTTAGTGAGCTGTGAAGAAGGTAAAGAAAGAGGTGTTGGCCACAAGCAATAATAGGTCTGATCTAATTAGCACAATCACATAATATTGGCTGCTGTCTGTGTGGGAAACCTCCATAGCAACACACTGGCTGTAACTTTGTCCTCATCAAACTTTTGAGTCTCTTTCATTTAGAGCTGCAGCTACAGAGGCTCATCAGTGCATCTATTTCCTCCCAGAATCTCATTTCAGTGAACATAAACGTACGGGTACTGAGCTCTAATGGCAGCGCGTGCTGTGCTTAACACAGTCTGAAATGAATAACCCCAGTAACAGTCTCATTGCTATTACAAGCAGGACTTAAATGATCATTTGGGAGGATGAACCCGCTGATAGCATTTGTGGAATTATCGTAATATCATTTTTACTTTGCCTAAATCATTCTAATGAGATGTGCCACTTAGTGATTGTGTTGGAGCTAAAATAAGAGCTGCGTTTCTGCCACGTCTATGGCAGAAATATCGCTGCCCGCTGTTAGAATAAGTGCAGCTGGCAGTTGGGTGTGTGTGTTTTCCATCTGAATCCATTTGGAGCTCGCAGGGAATCCACAAACCAGCAGATCATTTTGTTGTTGTTGATTGAAGAGTTTCATTTTTCTAAGAATGTGACGGCCTGCATGCACACATGCAAACTCTTTCAAATGGACTCAAGAGGGGGGGAAAAGGACGGATACATGCATTCAGAAGGATCAACAAATTAATAATTCAGAATGATATGACAGCAGATGTTTGGGAGGCCGGGATTCGGCGGTGGTCTCCGCTGAAACTTTTGATCAGAAATTCAAAAACAAGCCCTGCGTGGCCGACAGACGGCTCTCATCTTCCTCCTTCTGCCTTCTTCTCATCCCGGATATTTTCTTAGGCCGTTTGTTTTCAGGCCGGCGGAGAGAGGCTGCAGACCACGGCAGCACAGAGGAGAAAACGGTCCTGGATTCGTATCAGGGAGATTAGGAGATGGCGCAACTTTGAAACCGAGTCCTGGAGCAGCTTCTGTTTAATATCTTAAAACAAACAGGAGACACATTTTTGCATGGAACAGACACAGAAGTGAGTTTAGCTGTCTTTCAGAAGGGGCTACTTCTTTTGCAGGCACATTTTGTTTATTGAACAGTTAAATAACAAATGAATCGTTTACATTATGAAGCTCTCATTTTGACCCCTATAAATTAAAGGAGTGAGTAAAAGTTGTGCAGCAATTGCTACTTACTTAGAGTTCCTTATGATTCATGCACATTTATTAAAATATTTCAATGTGCTGTGCCAAATAAAATCTGCTTTCACTTGTTGATGTAACATTATAGCTCGTACATAAAACACGTGCAGAAAAATTGCCACCGAAATTGAATTAAAAAAAATAATAAATGTGGCATTAAAATAAACAAACTGTTCAGCCTAACAGGTTAACAGCTGTACATTTGAATATTATCAAAGTTAATTCAAATTAGTAATTTGTTTAGTTTTCATGACTTTGCTTACAACTCGTAGAACCCCACTAGTTGTGGACTTTTTTTTATTTCTATAAAGTTCAACTTTTTAGAAATGAAAATACAACAAATGAACATTGAAATGTTAAAATGTTAGACTAAGCAACAGGGATTCCAGCATTGAGAAAACTATGGAGCAAAGAGTTAGGAGGACCTTCACAATGCATGGAGTGCAGCTGGAATCAGTTCTTTAGAGTAGGGGTGTTAAAACTATTTTTCATTGTGGGGACTTTAATCTGCGAACAGATTAAAGTAACTTCTGCGTTTTATTAAATCTAGGTCCGTTGCAAGATCTGGAGGAAGAGTGGAGAGACTCAGAATAAAAGTTGTCCAGTGTGAAGTATTTTAATCATGAAGAAGTTCTGTGCTGAGTGACAATAAGAAGACTATTAAGGTGTCAAGCTGTAGATAAACAAAAATGGCAGTAACAATTGTTGGATAGCTGCACAGCAGGACTTTAAACCTCAGTAGTTAATCATAAAGCCTTGACAAAATAAAAAAGAGAAAGGATGTTAATGTCAAATCTTTTTGCGACCAACATGATTAACAGTGAAGCTTGGGATATATCATGGCAAAACTGTCACAAAAATCTCCTCTTCTCCTCATGAAGGTTACAAACCTCAACAAACAGACGCAATATTGTTAAATTTATGTCTGGAAACAAAGAAAACAGATCAAATGAATTTGTCACACTTTAGCTCAAAGAATTGTGTAATTTTAAACAAAAATCTGGACTTGGATTTTTCTTATTCAATTTGAATATTTCTTAAAAATAAATCACAGTCAGAAAGTGGTTGTATTTTTATGACAAGTAACAGATAGTTTAATGACAGTAACACCATTCCTCATGCAGCTGTGTTACTCGTTTTCTATCCTGTGTCACTTTTAAGTTCTGTATGTTTGACTGCCATTGGAGGTGTGACAAACTCATCCACATCTTTTCTGAAGAACATGAGAAAGGAACAGATAAAACACTGAATCTACATGCGTGATTGAGCTACACACATTTCTCTTACAGCTTCATGTTAGATAAAAAGAATTTAGATAAAAGCTTATCTCAAAATGCAAATCCAGAAATATTTCAGAATTCAAAATTCTTTTTCGCATCATGTTTTAATCCAAGTAACACTAAAATTTAAAGGAGGCTAATGTTTTGCAATAAGACAGTTGTCATTGCCTCTTGAAAGGTATACTATTTAAAAAAAAAAAAAGTGTATGCTGGAGGTATTGGCAAACCAATGGGGTATGAATGCGTGTGTGTGTGCATGGGCGCGTATGTGTGTGTGAAAAGGAGAAGGGTGGGGGGTATAGGATTTAGTCATACTTAACTTGCAATTGAGAGTCCCCTTACATGGCTTCCTTCAGCCAGGCACCTTTTTCATACACGACTGAACCATTCATATTCCATCTGTTCCAGCTCTCACTCTTTGGGGAGGCTGTCAATCTCCCAGAATCATGTGATGCGAATGGAGGGTGAATTAAGGGGGGCAAAGGGGGATTGCAGTAAAGAGACAAAGGAAAATAGAAAGTGAGAAATAGAGAAGACGACTCACTGCTGCAGCTTCTTTAGTCCATTTGGAAGTATTTGTTGGTCTTTTGAGACATGGTGAAACCTGAGGGAAAAAAGTCTTTAATTTTGAATTTCATATTTTGAAATATAAAATATGTCATATCTTAGAGACATAAGTAAAGAATCTGATCCATATAACATAAACGATTGTTGAAATGTAAGTGATAATACACTTGCAGTAACCAAAAATTAATTGTGTCATATTTATAAAATTTGGTTCACATGCAGTTTTGTCCAGTGGATGGGAATGCTCTGATTTCTCAAACAAAAGGGTAAATATAAAACAGCCACCAGAGGGCATAAGGAGCGGTATCAGGCAGTTACCAGAGTATCCTACAGTTGATCAAAACAGTTGATCAAGTAAGGTAGCAGAGTCAAAACGGATTTATTTTTAATTCTGTTATTAAACAAATTATTTAATCTTATTCAAAGCCTATGGATTTTTTTAGTCGCAGATTGTGAACTAAGTAATTGTAACATCATGAAGTACAATTAATTGTAGATTTCTTAACCATTTATAAATGCCAATATTCTTTGAGAAACTTAATCTGCTTTGATATTTATGCATAACCATCTCTAGGATGTAAAGAAAGTAATCTGGAAAAGAGAAAATACCAAATGATTGTCATAATCAGTGGGGTTTTAGCTTTGGTTGTCGCATGGTTTTGTATTTGGATCATTTTCATTTTTGGTAGTTTTTGTCACTCACAGTGTTCCATATTTGGCTTAGACATTTGTTTTGAGGTTCCTATGGCTTTGTTATGATTGGTTCCTTGTGACTCCATATAGATTCTAATTTTGGGTTAGTCTTTGCCCTTTGGTTTGGTGAGATTAGCTTTGTGTGGTGTGGTTTGGGTTGGATTGGGTGTTTTGGTATGATATGGCATGGTGTGGCGTGGGATGGTGTGTTCACAACCACATTACATTGTAGTCTGGTCGTGGATATTCAGGATTTCCACATGTCAGATCAAGATCCAGAAACCGGCTAGAACTTAAACCACAAAACAATGCTACCAACAAGAGTATCACTTAATTTCCAGATGAAGTCTTCTAAGTTGTAAGGTGGGACTTCTATGAATCTGACTTGTTTGTCTAACATAGAAGGACATTTCTCAATTCTGCCAAACACCATTTATTATTATAATAAAGAGCATTTTAAATCCTTGATTTTCACTTTTAATATGAAAGTTAACTTTCCAAAGCTTTAGGTACTGAGAGTTAATCACCAGATTTATTTTCCTAACATAACCTCCTCTCTTTCATGGTAAGAAGACATTCTTCGGGTTTGAAAAGTATCCTGCCAGAGGAATCACATAAATATTAGGAGAGAGGAAGAACAGGGGAAGAAGGTCTGCAAGGCCAGGAGGCTGCATGAAGGCGACACATCTGCTGCAGTATTAACTTTCTGCTCGGAGGGACCTTGGTGTCAACGCTGGCCGCTGGGGCCTACATGTAGCCGGCTGGAGCTTTGATATAAGATGGAAAACATCCCTACGTGGAGCCCGAAATTATTAGATCTAGCTTGGAACTGGCACTTTGGATAAGAAATAAGAAGTCAAATGGACTTTAGATCCCATTACCTTGATGATCCTGAAGATTCTTTGACTGATTTAAACATAATTTTCTGTTGTATTTGTGAATGAAAATCAACATCATACAATCCACTCTTTCTATAGTTCTTCCTCCTGATTTTTGCTCCATCAAATTTCTGAGAGCAATGGGAGGCCTCTCTATTTAAATCCAACTTTAGCTCTGATATTTCCTCCAAGCTGCAGCAGATGGAGATTAAGATTTGCTATTTCTTGCTTTGTTCAGCAAAATGAAGTCCTGCAAAGTGAAACAGGAGTTGATCAGTTTTATTTCTAATTTGTTGTTTCTTCCCATTGATTTGTACATGTTTTCTTTCATAAAGCACTTAGGAAATATGTTCAAAATTTTTACCACATCTTCAGGATGAAGTAAATAAGGTTGACACTGGTGTTTCTTTTTGGCTACATATATTACAGAAAGGACAGATATTTATCTGATCAGATCAGATTAGATTTACCTAAATTTTAGAAAGAGAAATGCGTAGAACTTGGAAAAAAAATCATACCTTTAATCAAATAATAATCTGAAAATCCACTCAGATTTCCTTGGAATTTCCCTCCAAGTACTAAGATTTCATGATCATTATTTTTCTACTCAGTTTATCTCTTCTCAACTGCTACATTTATTGATTAACCATTAGTAAGACTTTATTATTTTCTAAAATTGCCATAGGATTTATGAAACAAAAGTAATTCAACCATTGACATAAGTAATAGATTGATTAAATGTCCACTAATTCTGTTCCCACTGGAAGCTCTGAAATACTCCTTTAGCTACATCTAGTTAATGCCAGAGATGATCCTCTGTTCATGAGATGGGTATTTATTACCCTCTGGCCTAATCCCAGTCTCCTGTGAGCAGCATCTGAGCATCTAATCTCTAATGTCATTATGGTCACTTTTTCCAAGGAATGGTCTGGAGAGGCTCAAATCAATAGAACCTTTTTATTATTCGGTCTCTGAGGTGTTTTCCGGGCACACTGTAGAGCTTTTCTTTTATAGTGTCTCGTGGGCTGAGGCGGCTAGCTCTGGCCAAACTGACCCTAGAGCCCAGTGCTGATGGTCCTGGATGGGAGCCCTCAGGGACGCCCAGGTCACCAAGCTGCTGTTTTCCGCACTGAGCTCCAGCTGCTCTGCTTACACCTGATGCCATTGTTGTTGTTGTTAAGTGGAGTGGCATCTCCTCCATCCATTCCTCCCGCCCCCTCCTTTACTTCATCCATCTCTATCTCCAGTCTCAAAGGAATAAAGAAGCCCCATGAATTAATGAAGATGAGCGAGGTAATTAAACGTCATGGTGATGGCGACACAAATCCTGGGAGGTTTTCAGAGGGACAGGAGGTTCACATGGGGCCTTGGCCTGCCTGATCTGATATTAGCCTCCTCCCTTCCGATGTCCCCTCGGCCCCCAGGTCGCATGGCACACAGATATGGCTTGATTGGCCTGCTGGGCACAGGGAGGAGACAGGGGCTTGCTGAAGTTGGCACCCAGGAGAGTTGGAGGGAGAGGCGGGGTGGATGTGGGGGGTAGATTGAGCTCAGGCCTCACCTGTGGCCCCGGTGCCCCTCCCTGGATCCCTCCCCTGGCAGTCAGGTCACGCTGCGTGGTCCAAACACCCCCTATCAGGGGAGAAGAGGAGGAAAACAACAGCATGGAGGGAAGGGAGGCATGAAGGAGAGGATGGAGAAGATAAGGGAGATAGGGCAGGAACTGTAGGAGCACTTCCAGGGATTATGGCCTCATGCTGGCCCACTGGGGCGCAGCCTTGATGGACGTCTGCCTGGCATGCACTTGCCCTTTTCCAAGATGTGAAGTTTGAATCAGACCCCCTCAACAGCATGAAGGCCGGGAGCTAAAAGAGGTCAGCTGTATCCTCTTATGTAAAAATAGTGATGTTTTGTTTTATTAGGGACCTGATTCAATAAAATTGTCACCTTAAATCTAGCTTGAGCAAAAGTATTAGACATTATTTTACACAACATAATGAACTTCTCTTCACGTCTCTTTTGCCCTTATATTTTCTGAGCCAATTTTACTGTGATTTGTGTCTATTTGTGTTTTCAAAAGTAAATTAGGCATGCCAACAAAACTTTTTAATGTTAGAGCTACTGTGATTTTCAGTTTTATTCAACATTGTTTTATACATCGTAGTAGTCAAATTCATAAATAATAATTTTCAATTACTGCTTGCAAATAGAAAACATTCTACTCAAAACAGAATAAAAACAGATGACACAATATTGTTAAACTAAGACCCAGCTAAATCTATAAAAACATGATGTGATCAAGATATTTTAATGCCAAAAGAGAGGTGATGTGCATTGAAACGGTCTTGCTACAAAGATTGTTCATATTTTTTGTTTTGATATGAACAATTTTGTGATAAAGGTGATGATGAAATGTGCAAGCTACCTAAGTTATGTAACATATACATCCATGTTAAAGTTTGCAAGCTTAAAAACAGCCTTTTAATGTTTCTCTATGATTGTTGTTAAAATGTGATTAAAATATTCCACTAAAGCAAGAATGCCTGCTTTTATAACAGAAAAAATACATAAAACTGGAGAAGTAAAAGGCTTCTCATAAACACACTGAATGCAAAGAAACATATTTACATTGAACGCATTCATATTTTTCAAGTTAAGCTAAAATATGGGGCTGCAGATGACGGTAATTTAGAGCCAGTTGGTAGGGAAAAGAGCTCTTCTTCTTCTTTGGGAGCTGTGCCACAAGAGCCAAAGTTAACAGGAGCTGAATACAGTGTGATCCTGGAAGTAAACCTGTATAAGTCAGGGGAGTAGGTTCACTTCCCAGAATAAAAAATAGTAATTTTCAATATTTTAATAATTTAGAATGGTCTAGTCAGATGCTGTGGTGGCACAGGGTAAAGCACATTCCACATATTGAGGCCTTATCCTCGATGTTGATGTCACTGGTTCAAGTCCCGGCCTGATAACCTTTGCCACATGTCTTCCCCCTCTCTCACTACCCACTTTCTTGTCAATTCACTATCAAATAAAGGCCATTAGAGCAAATAAAACTTTACAAAAAATGGCCCAATCAAAGTCTAGACTCAAATCAGACTGTGGCAAAACTGGAATAATGACGTTCATACAGTTTCGCTGAGCTGAATTATGTATTTCAAAGATACATAATTGAATGATGTAAAACATCACTCTCTAAATGCACAAAGCATTAGAGAAACATATCTATAAATACTCACAGTTCTTCTACAAAAAGCATTGACTTGAACAAGTACCATTATACTTATACTTCAAAATTATGCACTACTTTTTGTTTATTTTTCTCAAACTTTTAGTGAAATGCAGTGAAGTTTGTGATGATTATGCACCTGAATGTGGACAAACTAAAGGTAATGAACACGTTTGCAAGGCACTATATCACCTATAGCTGTTTGTCGCTGTTCACACTGATTTTCAGATTCAGGATACCAAATAGATGTCTGGTTTTGTTCATACCTCTTCCTGCTAAAGTCTATATGTGATAAACCGAATAGAGGAGGTGCAATGAACAGATGGAGGTGATGATGAACCCCAAGGCGAGGCCTGGAGGTGCTGTTCTAGGTCTCTATGACTCACAGCACCATTAGGACTCGACAAGCACCAGAGGCTGATCATCACCCAGGAGAGCTAACCAAACCTGCTCTGTGTTTATTTGTTATCACAGCCTTCACTGGAATAATTAGACAGGCCTTACCTTTGGTCTTGAGCCAGATTCCTGCCCCAGGGGCAGCAGGACAAGCTCCGCTTACAGCCTGGCAGGCCTCCCCGCCTCCCAGCCCGCATCAAAACACGTGTCCTCCCTCCGGCTTCTGGGGACTCTACGCGGTGGGGCGGCAGGTATGATGTTTTGTTCAGCCACATCTTGCCGCTACACACATGCACCCATCTGCCCCAGCTCTCTTCCACCCACCTCTTCATCCTTGTCCCAAGACGCTGCTTGTCGTCAGTGACCTAAGGTCCGTATGTAAACAAAAATGTGCTCTCATTAACAGAAGGAAAGTGTTGGCCTGGGAACCAAAAGGGTAGGGCTGGCTGAAGCCAGGTGGCCTTTTGTGGCTTGTCTTGTCCCTACTCAGCTCAAACTGCTTTGTTGTTATCAGCATGCTATAAAATCTAAAACAAGAGGAAATGCAGAGATTTCATATCAGAGACAGAGAGCTGTAAGCATAAAAATGATGCAAAAACAATGTCTGTGGTCCCAGTGGGTAGAGGAACAACATCTCCTTCATCACTGAAAAAGTACAGAAATGCACTGATTACAGGAGGGTGGGGTGGAAAAGAGAACAGGTGTGCTGCGGACCCCCTCCAGGGACCACCCGACGACCCCCTAGTCCTCAGAGGGGGAGGAGAGGGAGGAATGGGGTTGTAGTGGAGAAAGAGAGGAGAAGAGCTCAGCTCATTAGAGTGAGTTTGCTTCTGCTAACTCTCCTTTCCCCCGGGAGGCGGCTAATCATCGCACAGGGACCAGTAGTCAGTTAGAGAAGTCGTGGAGAAGGAGAATACTCCCCCCAACAGTATGAGTCTCTTTCTGTGAACCCAAAGTGCACTTGTGATCTGTTCTAATCGCATTTAGCATCACTTCACAGGTGATTCAATGATGCCGTGACATTAACCTTCATTATTCAGGTGCTGTAGCGGAGCCTTTTAACTCACACTTCATTCTGCAGAGCATCAAACAGAGGTGAGACGGTGCAACTTCTACAGTAGAGTTGTCACATCACTGAAATATCAAACTAAACTCCTTCCCTTCTGAAACTGGACTGAGGATAAAAGGAAATACAAACACAATCTCACAAATCCACTAAATAATATCCTTTCTACAAACTTACATATATAGTTAAGTCAAATATATCTGAAAAGTTAATTTCCATATTTGGTAATGGTAATAGTTTTATTAGGGGTGAAAAAAATAAATGCAGTATGCTCTGCACTTTTGGCTTGAGCTTGCGAAGTACAAATCAAGTTGTATTTTTTAAGATGTGCTAGATGTGAATAATTCATAATCTCTGTACTCAATGTTCCCTGTGAATGCAAGTATTAAGTTGGACGCTCACATCATTGGTAATGTGAAAAATGCAGACACACTTCATATCTGGCTCAGAAAAAATTAACACATTGTGCATTGTGTTCAATACAATATTTTACAATGATAGACTTTTAAATGTAAGTTCTGATACAGAGCACAAAAAAAAAACATATATGTGTTACTTGTATAAGATAAATGACAAAGCAAGTTGAGAATAGAAGACCTTATTGGAACATAGAATGCACAATCTCTGTCTCTTTGACCGTGATAGGTGCAAATAACTGTTAGGCAAAGAAATAAAGTTTCATGAAAATCATGTACTAGCACAGCCTCTTCTTCTTCATACAACACATCCTTAAGATCTTGGATATTTACCTGATTGTTAATTTAGTTGAGAGTTTTGCTCTTTAATCGCTTGTGTTTTCCTGCAGTGCTGACAGTGAGAGCAGCTCTGACGGTTCTGAGCTGCTGCGTTCTGTTTTGACTGATTGTCTGCGGCTCGACAGGCTCTGATTGCCGTTATGAAGCCGTCTGCAGACACAGTGCCTGACTAAGAAAAATAAACCATGTAATCATGGGCTTTTTTGCTGCTCGCCATACTATTTCATTGTTATGACAAGTAAAGATAGCTATCTTCAGAGTGCTAATTAGCTCGCATTAGTGAAAACAAACAAGAAAAACTTCAAGAAATGACTTCAGAGTGTAGCGGTGGACACAGCCGTCTCAGAGTTTAGTTTGGGAAGCCGATATTAAGGTTTAACAGAGGCAGAAGATTTTGAATAGCTGCAATCAAATCATACTCATTTGATGTGTTCCAGTTAAAGCCATTGTTCACAAAAAAAAAAAAAAAAAAAGAATAGAAAAAGGGAGACAAGAAGGTGCACATCTCAAGCTCTTTAAAAACCTGTAGTGTTCCTGCACACAGAGCCATGTACTAGCTACCGTTTCTGCTTTTCAAGTACCACTACATGAGAATTTAGCTCCACTAACAATAGGATGAAAGATTGTACAGCCAAGGACAAGTGGAAGATCATAACAGCGATGCACAGCTCCTCTGAAGAGCACTTAAGAGCTGCTGATGAAAATATTCCACTGCCAGAACAAAAGTTCTGTAACTCTGATGACAATTTTTTTGCTGTTGGGACCCGAAATCTTTTTCATGGATTTCGGGGACCCACAACAGAACTTCTCCACGTGGCACAAAGCAGCAAAAATTGGCCTCGCAGTTGGAACAGCGTCATAGATCATTTCCATTTCCCCATGATTAATGTGAGTTTAATATCCTAAATCAGGGCCTAATTAATTTAGATACAGTTCTGACGGTGCCCTGCTACCAGTATACGTACTGGTAATTAGATGGAGGCCAATGTTATGCTCCATTGTTTAATTAAAGTAGAGCATCGTGTGAACCCGTGTGAGCTAATGTTGTTGCAAGTAGGAGAAAAGGACTTTTTGATGGTTGATGGAGAAACAGTGTTTGTTATGATTTCCTAATGGGACAGAGGTGTGTGGGGAATCATAATGTTACATTAATATCACAGCTCTGAAATGTTCTCAGGACAGGGGTTTTATAAATCAGGGTTCCATGTTTAACGTCTTAAAATTACATAATTTTTCAGAATTAAATTTTTATGTAATCTTTAACGCATAAATAGAAATGTTTAGGATAAATTTATGACACATATTCTTTTAATAGGTTCATGTGTTTCAACATGAAACCTGGAAAAGCGGCAGACTGCATTAGAAACCTGACAAATAAACATGCTTTGAACATTTTTAAAATACTGTTGTTTTGTAATAAACAATAGAATAGTTTGGGTGAAGAACAACAAAGAACTTTGCAGTTCATATTTTCCATTATTTCTGTTTTGGATGGCCTCATTTAATTGATAATTCTCAACCACAAATAAAGTTTTTAATTGGCAGGTCCCGTGTTTGTGATGTACCATCGCTCTACCGGAAACGTGTGGCGGGAAAAAGCGGGGTTTTGTTTTTACAACCAATTAAAAGTTGAAGAACTCCATTAGATAAATTCTCCTGTCTGTATCCAAGCAAAGCGGCTGAAATATTACTTATTAATTGATATCCATTCAGCGTTGCATTCATTTGTGCAGAAGGTAGAACAAAGCAGAGAGCTGCTGAAAGTATTCTGGTTCTGTTCCAAAGTCATCTGAAGGCTTTCAGATGATAAAATGAGCTGCACACAATTGGATTTTACATTGTGTCATTAGAACACAGCACAGCAGGCCGGTTATTGCGATGTGCCACAGCATCAGTGTTTCATTCCGCTACTGTAAGGTAAACTCTCTGACAGCAAGGATAACCGGGATGGCTCCTGGACTGGCTATAAATGAAGCAAACAGCCTTTTATAACGGCATGGCATCTGTTTCTTCAAGGTCAGCTCCACTGTCTGCGTACATTAAGACTTGCTGCTGTATTATGAGACAGCTCACTTTTCATCCTCTCTCTAAATGCTTAGATGTGCGTGTCTCTGTATCTGAGTGTTGGCAGTTTTGCTTTGCAGTTTTAAAATAAATGTTACGCCAAGAATTTAATAAAGACAGAAAAAAAAGTAAATGTTCTTATTGTACTTTGTCATGTTACTTTAATTGACATTTTGTAATGACAGCAGCTGCTGGACCTTTTTAGAGTCCATTCCTCTGGTTTTCATGATTTAAATGCTAAACTGTATGTGATTGTTGTCTGATGCTCCTCTCCATCATCTAGAGATTTACGCTTCAGGATGACCAGCACAACTTGCACACTTCATCTTTGAAGCAATGCTCCTACAAGTCCTGCAGAATGAAGTTTTTCAGCATCTTCTCTTCCTTGTTTAGTCAGACAATCGTTCAATAGCTCTCTATATTTTCAATCTAACTCGCAAATCCATCCATATCTGCTTATCTTTGCAGTGTCATGGGCCTCTTGCTCATTTGGCCCAATGGCTGCTGGGGATTTCTTCTGAATAAAAAATAACCTTTATTGTTAACCAAACAATAATAATAAAAACAATACAATCACTGAAAACCTTAAATAAAACAAACAACTTCACAATTTTGTCCATGTGCTCTCTTACACATACAACTGTATCAGAATATCAATAAAAGTGTTAATACACATAGATTTATTACACACACAGTGCTACCTTATATAATTATTTCTGTTCATTTGAATGAACTATGTTACCATAAAGATTTCAATATTGCAAGAGATCAATGAAAACTATTTTCAACTATGGAAGACGTTGTATCTCCAAAACACAAGCTTCTTCAGAACATAGTCCTCATATAATCATACAAAAAAACAAACAAAAAAAAAAAAGATTATGCCTTATTTTGTCCTTTTATATCCTACAAATTAATCTGTCAAGGTCACTGGCCATATAACTGAGATTGCATGCACAAAGGGGTGACATTTAGAGCTCACATTGTTCACCTGAGCAAAGCATGAGACCTGTGGGAGATTTCCAGAGGGGCAATGTCCAGATGGAGAGTTCATGATCATTCCGTATTTAAATAATGCGCAACATTGTTATGCAGTATTCTCATAATATTATATTCGACGTCAAATTCTGCTGAGCAACATATTTCTCGGATCTGACAGACTGGAAGATCCTTCACTGCGTCTGCTCTAACTGCACCCCGTGAACTCCTGCTGCTTCTGCAGACGTCTCTGCTTTGTATCATATTGCTATGTCACACTCATTCTGCAGTCCCAAATTAACCCCTCATAGCTCATAGTGGCTACGAGTTTATTTCTACCTCGTGAGGTTTATCAGAGCCATGATATGGATCGGATAACTTCAACCTCTGATTCCACGTTTGGCATGGCTTGGAAAACACATGTAGATAACAGAATGAAAGGATTATCAGAAAGAGACTCCCGTGAACCAACATTATCAGATACCATGGCTGTTCAAATCATTGCTGACTGGAAATCTAAAGAAACTTGGATTTGTTGCCTCTCCACTCTTGCCTCTGACATAACCTTTTTTTTCAGGAGTGATTTTGCATTTATCAATCTAACCTATGTCCTTAAAACATCTGAGTATTGATTCTATAAAGACAATAATAATTAGCAAAAATTTAAGCTTCTAATGTATATCTTTGTGTGTGATGAATCTTCATAAAATATGCATTTCATGATTTGAATTTATTCCTGAAATAAAGTAACATTTCATTGAATATTGAATATTATTGCAATGTCATTGTGTAGGTGTGATTTTTTCCAGCTCTTCAAAATATATTACACATCCATTAAGGGGACGCTTTCAATTAAGGAAAGAAAATGATTCTCACATTATTGTAAGGAGCCAAAGAGTTCTTTGATTCTTTCAGAGGATCAAACCCATTGTGGATCCAGATTATTTCACCTTCCCATTTCATCCAAAATAGCACCCCATTTCCATTTATTTTAAGACCCAGTGGGATGACCCAGGTCAGAGTGTGCTCTCTTGGTATGTATGGTTCATTTTCTAAAGTAATACCTCATTATTTTCTTGTACTCATGCTCACATTAGCACTAAGTGAGCCTCAGAGGTTGAAAATTTCTCTCCACTTGTTTGAGCTCAGGGCCACTTTGACTATTTCAGTGAGCTTTTATGGGTGATCATGCAGTGTTCTGGCTTAATTTGGTTTGATTATGCACATGTACAATTTACCACCCTGCTTGTAAGAAACTGAAATAGCTGTTATGTAAGAAGATACATATCTGACATGAGTGGTGAAGGCTTAACTGACCAAACACAACTCCAGCCGCAGCGGCAGCTATGAATTTCCCACTGTGATAAGTATCTGCAACACTGCTTGAAAGCTTCTCTGTAACGTGGTGGCTAGAGTGTTATCAGAACACCATCTGCATGTTGGTCTGCGGTGGGGGCACCTGACTGTTGAAGCAGTAGAGTATGAAGCAATAGGCTAAAATGTTAAAGGTTTTCTTAACAGTGAATAAACATGCGACTATGTTGTAAAAATGAAAGAAAATCTGCTAGGAGGTGGATGGTCTCAGCAGGGGTCTTCACCCATGAAGCTCTCGTCAGAGGGGTTACCATTATGTGACATGTGCAACAAAATGCTCGTAATGAGATCAGGATGGTTTAATATTTGGTGAAAAACCTATACACCACTACACATTGAGAATATGAAGCAAGTCTCATCATCGTTATTATTAGCTACACGATACCTGTGGTAGCCGGTTCACAGTACAGTGGAATGACGTTCTGGAGCACAGCTGCCCTCTGACACATGAAAGGCCAATCCTAAATAGGATTATATACAGTATACTAACACAAAGTATTGCGTGAAAGTAAAGGGAAGTTATACATTATTTTAACAATTTTATGAATAAAATCTAAAATGTTTGGGATGCATGTGTATGCTCTAAACTTCTGTGAGCCCTAATTTGAGATTTAGTGAAAACTTTAGTCAAACTAATCCAATGTCTGGTTGGCTAAAGTAATATCCAGAACAATTTGAGAAAGAAGCTATTATGAAGGCAAACAGATCTTATAGTCAACCAATGGGTCCTATGTTCAGCCAATTTTTTATTATGGTTCTTTAAATCAAAGGGCAAAAATCAATCATTATAGGTCAACAGCAATGTAACCACCACTGTGTACTTTCTTTTCCAACCTTGTGTCCCTTATCCTCTCTCTATTAATCTCTCCATCCATCTCTTTCATCCAACTAATCCCCCCCCCTCCCCTCTTCTCAGCTCCATCCCTTATTCCCACCTGTTTGCCCCTCCGCTGCTCCATCACCTCTCCCCTTCCTGTTCTCTGGCATTCAGAGAACAGAAGCCGGTTTAGAGAGGGAGCGAGAGGAAGAAGAAATCAATAAGGCATGATTTATTGATTACTAAAAAATGATGGCACTCATTAGCCCCCCAATGGGACCTCAGCATTCAGCAGATGACAAAATGTCATCCACCCTCACCCCACCCCTCCTGACCATCATTTGAGGATGCTGTGGAGGTGGAGCCTAGGATGTAGGACAGAAAGATGGAGGTGTCATAGACTCCAAAAAGATGTGTGTCATTAAGCATTTTTTCTACCCCTATTGGTAAAATTCTTGTTTTGTTTTATCACATTTAACATCAGTTATAATAAGAAAGCATGCAATCCCCGGATACCAATTTTTGTTGGGTGAGTGATCTAAAAAGACAGGCAAAGTAAGCAGGATAATGCAGAAAGGCCTTTTATGCTTTGCTCTGACTTGTTCTCAGAGTGTTTGTGTATTTCACAAATGCATTAAAGTGGAGTTTTTGTCCAGCACCCTACAGCTTCTGCTACAATCTCTCATGTCCGACTGTGTGAGTGTGTCACTAGAAGGAAGGGCTGAATGGATGCTTCATCACCCGATGGCCAACCTCTCACAATGATGCATGAAACCCGGCAGGATGTGGTGCATGGACCTCTGAGACCAAAACCCTGCACACACCTCAGGCATAATTGGCACATCATCCGGTTCCAGTACTGGGGAGCTGGAGTCTGGTCAGGATTTCTGGTTCAGAAAAAACATGAAAGAAGGAATGCACACAATCACCAAGTTTAAATTTAAAATGAGATATTTTCTCTAAAACACTACTGATATGATTAAGCCATTATTTACTCTGAGTTTCTTTTAAGTTGGTATGAAAATAATTCTTATAATGTTCCTAGATATTGAAAACGGTTACCTGATCATTCAAACTTTCTCTTTCAAATTAAATCTAAGCAAATGTAGAATATATTTTATTCTATATGTTTCATAAAATATTTTAACACTGGCGAGTCAACATAAGCTCAAATTGAGTCAAAATAAATTGTCTGATCAGTGGGAGGTCAAAAAGAGCAAGGATAAAACACTCAAAGTGATCATTATGAATGAGTTGCATGTCTCTCAGAACAATTGGCAGACCCTGATTTTATTGTTTGTTGTAAAATATTCCATACCTCAACCTTCTTAAACTGGAAATTAAATTCAAAGGGAAAGATAAGAGTCAACTAAAGTAAAACAGCCCAGTATCCCTGTGAAAAGCCCTTGAATTGGACAAAGAAGTGTAAAAATCAGGGCACAAAAGGACCAGTGTGTTGAGTGTAAATCAGGGTTTTTCAAAACAAAGTGGTGCCAAGATGCATTGAGGAAAAAGTACAGTTACATCGGACCATTCCTCAGTAAACAAATGTCTGAGACCAGGCGCTAACTTGGCGAGCTGGCCTCTAAATGTTTTGTAATGGCAGCCGCGGCGAGTTCTCCATCTGCCCACCATTCACAAAGCTTCTTCAAATAAATGCTGCAAATCAGGAATTCTCCTTCCAACCACTTTTGTTGATTTGGAAAACTGTGAAAATGAGCTCGGGAAAACTTCTCAGGCTCTGTATACTTTAAGTGAGCTCTGGAGATACTTAGTCCGGTATGAATATTTTTTTAATGGTGTATTTTGCAATATTCCAAATCCTCTATGTAGTTTAATAAAAGGATCAGTTCCAAATAAATAAAAAAAATAAATAAATAAATAAACGATTGTATCACATTGCTGAGAGGTGTGAGAAAGACAAGAGTGCAAAAAGATGCATTTTTTTGGCCAAGTGGTCAACAGACGGAGTGCTAAAGGCCTTGATGTTTCCCTCACATGGTGTTTAACACTACCTCACAGCCGCCAGACGCCTGGTCACTTCAGCCGTCTCCAAGTGAATCAAAACACACATTTGTGATTTGGCTTGTGAAGAAAGCTGGCACTTTCAGTAATGCTCTCAGTGGCATTTTTTTATTTAGCTTAACTGGGTTAGGATTCAGGAAGCTGTTGAGTTTCCTAAGGTAATAGGTCCAAACTTTGCCTTAGTGTTGAAACACTGAACTAGCATTTGACACACTTTTAAAACAAAAACTCTATAGTTTCCTTCCATAAAATGTATAGGTATGGTTAATTTGTCACCCTGTAAAAAGTATCACAGGCTATGAGTGTTTCTGAAAAACTTTATCTTTAATGGAACATGGTTGAAAGCATTGTGTATACCAGAGCTGCGTCTTGTCTTGGACACTGTTTATGGTGGACACTGGTGTCTGGTCTGGAAACATTAGGGTCTTGGCTTTCCTCATGGTAATGATGTGCTCTGGTTGGCATTTTTGGGTCATGATATTCAGAGTGTTATGAGCAGGTCTACAACATGAGGAGACAGGGAGGAGAATCAGCTCGTCCTCTGTACTAAAATAAATAATGCTCCTTTGAGGTTTAGGGTAAATCTTTGTCTCAATAGAGAAGTTCAACTATCTTGGTCTCTTGTTTGATTGTAGTGATGTGATATTTTGTGCAAGAGTTGAGATGGAACTCTGCACAACTGGAACAACTTCAAGTTAGAAAGAAGGAAAATAATAGAACAGAAGAGAAAAGAAATGAAAGGAAATGAAAAGGTATAGGAAGGACAGAAGCTGAAGTGATTCGGTTTTATGTTGGTCATGAGGAATCATAAAATGAATGATCTGAAAACCTTTTTTTCAGAGATGAACAGGGGGAAGTTAAAACAAGCTGCAATCAAAATGAACTTAGCGAAGTGAGTGGAGGTGGTAAATGAGTTTGAAAAAAATGATGGCAGAAAAACAAAAGACTTGATCCTGGATAATATGGAGAGTGCATCAAGATGAAAAGAGACCAAAACATATACTGAAGGAGGAAACAGAAACAAGGTGCAACGATACTAAGACCACGTGTGGGAGAAGAGGGAAAAAGACAAACAAGGGAAGAAAGCAAAGACACAGTGATATGGAGCAAGCATGAAGACAGTGAAACACAAAAATTTGCTTTAAAATTTATTAAAAAGAGAGAACCTGACTTCATAAAATTACAAGACTCTGCTGAATAACAAAAGTGTCCATGCACATTGTTACAGCTCAAACATGCATAGACCAGTTTTAATCTGGTTTCATGGAGAGCGAAACCAGAATCACTGTGTCTGAACATATAGCTTTAGTTTTTCAGTCTTTTGACTTTAAGAACATCTTCATTTGTCTAAGTCACCAACAGGAGGTTAATTTTCCTCTTACCTCCCATTTGTCCTAAATCTTGTCTGAATTGGTGGAAGGAAAAGAAGCAGCAGCAACACAAGGTGTCAGCCAGGTGGAGAGGCTCTGATGCAGTTTGTGTACGCTGGTGTGACACGTCTATAACAACGTGCGTACACACTCACAGTCACACATTAGCATAAAACAGCTTTACATATGATCTGAGCACTTTCCACAACACTCAGGCCGACACAGAGAGCGTGAGTTGAGAGGGAATAAATTAAAGCCCTTGCTTTCTTTAGAGCAAAGCTGAGACGATCACTTGCTGTCAAGAACCAGCGACTACAGCCTACACCCACCTTCCTTTGATCGGCTTATAGTCCTCCACAACAAACAAACAGAAGACCAGAAACTTAGAAACTCTCTGGACTCTGTCTGGCTCTTGTTTTTACTGGTATTCCATGAATAAATAGGACAATTTCAAACCTAAAAATGTATATCTTTCATTGATGAAACAACAATTTGACATGCAACACTCCACTTATGTATAAAATGGAAATAACTTCTGTTTACTTTGCCATCGTTTCTAAAAAGATTTCTGCCACATCAAGATAAATTTACAGTTCATATTGAAATTTATCAATATGATTCCTATTTCTGCTTTGCTCTTATAAATGTGTTCCTCAGTTATTTAAGACCAGTGCTGCTACAGAGCTTCATATAAACATGTTGAACTGACACTTAAGATAATTTAGTCATTTTTATTTCAGTGGTATTGGGACTGTATATTAGCTGCATAAAACATATTTTTCTAACTACATAATTTCAAACAGTTCACTTATTTTGTTTTTTGTATAGCCAAACAAAAAGTATGTAAAACTTCACTCTGAGAGCCACATATGAATTTTTAATGATAGCATCAACTAACATAGTCATACTTTGGGTGATGGTGGTAGCACTTTGTTCCGTGATCAGTAGGTTTTCTTCATCCTTCTCTATTATTATGTCCTTGGATAAGATGCATCCCCTGCCTCTTCTGCTGGTGATGATCAGGAGCCACGGTGGATGGCTGCCTCAGAGTACCTGTGGCTACAATGTAGTAGCTTACCACCATCAGTGTGTGAAAGCGTGCGTGAGTGGTTGAGTAACTGAATGTTGTGTGAAGTGCTATGGTGTCCTCTGGACTTGATAAAACGATATACTTTGAGTGGATTAGTCATAATTAGCAGTACTTCATACTGTATACTGACATGTACAATGAAATCTGAGTCATGTGCTCAAAATGTCAAAAATGCAGAAGTTAGTTTGTTGGATTTACAAGTTTAGTGCAGACAAATGAGGTACAGGACATGCTAAACTAATGATAGTACATCACTACTTTTAATGGGAATCCATTGACAGACAAGTACCAAAAAAGGCTAAAAGAGAGGAGAAAGATTAGGATTGACACCTTAAATCATTAGCTTATTAACAAAAAAAACACAAATTTACCAAGAAACTGCACTAAACTTTTAATGTATGGCGTTACATTAATGAATCTTGTTTATGTAGTTATTTTATTCGTTTTTCTTTGACCTCAGAAAGGGGGATTGAATGGACTTATTTCCATTTCTGAACATAACAACTCCAACATGTGAATTCAATCCTGACAGACAATTCCTAATACAGCTCATTAAACTCATGAACTATATGGCACAATGAAATGCTCTCAACAGCAGGCCTGTTGGCTTTAAATCACTCTGGATGAAAGTTCGATGGTTGTAAAGACTAAATGGCATATGGTGGTTATTATTTAGCGCCGCAGTGTAAACTTCTGAGGGCTCACTCGTGTGCAGCCGAGAAAGTGTTGGCAGATGTTGAAAAAAAAAAAAAAAGATGACGGAGATGGTGAGAGGTGGAGGATGAGGGAGGGGGGGAAAGGGGCAAAAGTGATGATGGAGGAGGTGAAGCCTGAGGGGAGGCAAAGCCTGAGGGGACAGATGAAGAGGAGGAGAGACAGAGAAGGATAAAGAGCTGCGTAACAAGGCAGAGATGTCGGTCGGTGTCCCGGTGGATTTGGTGGAGTCAGCGGTGCAGCTCTGCAGAACCTGTGCTTAGTAGAGTGTTTACATTAATGAGCTAAGAGCTGCTCTGAGTCTCCGAACACACAAGGACCAGATAAATTCAGTTAAATTTTCATCACTTTAAAGAACTTTACACTGACTTAACAGCCAATTTTTTTCCCATCACCAACATCAGCCTTCATTTTGACGACTGCTCACTTAACAAGAAAATCCTAATGTATGCAACATAATCAACATTTTTCTTCCTAAAATACAGTTGGTTCCCCTACAGTGTGACGGCAGGAATGAATTTACAACACCGAGTGAGAAGTATGTTTGCTGCTGCACACGTCTGTCACAAGTGACAGAAGTGACAGAGTCATGTCACCCCAAACATTTCTACACTGATACACATGCCAAAGACAACAAACACTGGCATGTAAATATACAACACACATTTAGAGGAAGAAAAATCCCTGAAGGCTGACACTGCTGCAGAAGCTTGGAAACCAAGTCGCTTTATTTTCTACCTGAAAACTTTCTAATACTTTCATGACGTAAACACCTAAACTGTTTGTTTCAACGTCTGCTGTCATTTAAGAATTGACCACAGGGTCAGTGAGGAGTTAAGACCCATAGGGTTCACTGAGCATTCGATCTTTTTAGTGTTCTGATCTTTGAGCCATTTGGTCCCTGCGCACTGTCAGGTGGAAAAATTCACAGATCATCATCAAATTGTTGCCCAATTGTTAGAGGAAATTACTCTGACGCTGATCTCACTTTTGGCTGTATTTTTAGACCGGATTGGGTGGAAGAAAGGTTGTGTCATTGATGACAGAACACAACTCATAAAATCGGGCACATTTTTATTTTTGGGTGCCACACAATCAATGAGAAGGATTATTCATAAAAGAAAATAACTTCATGCATGTGTTTCTTCTTCCCATAAGTGATTAATTTAATGCTCTCCATCAATATTTATCATCTTAATACAATTAAATTATAGTCTTTGTTAGTTTTTTGTTGGGTTTTTCTGTCCCATTGATCATATTTAATGATCAATCTCTGTAAATAAAGATTGATTGGTTCCATTATCCAATATGTCTCTTCCTGCAGAATCATAGCCTGTCCTGGGTGTTTGTCTTAGAGCACTATGAATTGTTTGTCCTTCATTCCAATATATCCATTCCAATATACACAGACTATAGAAAATGATCCATATCATGGTAACATAGTGTCAAAGATGTTGTAAGGACTAAAGATGATGTACATTGATCCAGGCAACATTTATCAAAAGAAAAATTGCCAGGTCAAAAGGTCGATTAACCTGTTTTAATTTTCACATGGCTCTGCAGATCACTGTCTTATTTTGGATTAAATGAAGATGTTGATCTGTGTAGGTGGATTCCTGTACTCTCAGCTCATAGAGGAGTTTGACTGCTTCGGCAGCAGTGAATGACTGTAATGAAAATACTCAGTATGGAGAAGAAGCGCAGTTGACTGCCTTTGTTTCCTTGTTTAAATCAGTCCAATAAATTTAAATGGGGTTCCCGGATAATATAGATGTCATCACATCCCTTGCACAGTCGTTCCGGTGTGTGAATGACTGTGCAGCTGGTGTTTAAATTTCCCATTTACTGTGATATTACAATGTTGTGCTAAATTGGAAGGAAGCACTGAAACAGCCAGGTTTATACCTAAACAACCATTGTCAGTGATGTGTGAGTACGAACAAAATGTTTCCAGAATAAAAAAAACTTTTTCAGCTGTTGGTTTGGACTTGATTAGTGATGGTTTGATTACTTCTGTCCTCAGTTTGCCTTTGACACTACCAGTTCCTCCATAGTGAGTCACTGTGTAACTGTAAGAAAAAGGTTAAATTTAATCAGGAAGCCACATTGAGATTAGAAACATCTCTCCAGGAGACACCACAGAGCAGGAAACATGCATCATAAGGAGTAAAAAGGACAACATTTGGGATTTGGGATTGTGCATGTTTTTTCATGTTACAATCAGAGCATCAATCTGGAATTCACCTTTGACCTTCACCGATAAGAACTCTTTTTTTTTTCCGGATAGTCATTTACTGGCTTCATTGGGCTTTAGATTTAAACAAACCCGCATTCCTATTTTTCTGGTCTTTCAAATCAATGCAAAAGCTCTTTTTTTGCTTGTATAGCAACATAGCAGAATCACATTTAGCTTTATTGTGTAAGCAAAAAAAGGATTTGTCTTCAATTTTGAAGCAGCCACTGTAAGCAGGCAAAAAGTATGTGATCGTCTATTGATTAAAGATTTTACTAATGTTAAAAGTTAGATTTTATTTTGTTTGTTTAGCACATTTAAAACTGAGAAATACAATAGTTTCTTTTAATGATTTTGAAATGTATACTTGTCCTGTTGAATGGATTTATTCATGTTTATTAATGTTGCAGGGTTCAATACAAAAATGTCAGTAATAACGTACTTATTCTGGACAAATTAAAAGATCAGGGATATTTTTAAGAAATTGTAAGACTCTTTAACATCTAAATATAACATTTGTGGGGAAAAAAGTACAATTAATTTACTCAAGGCATCTAAAAGCAAGGTTCCAGCATGAGCATTTCCTTTTTAGATTGCAGCACACACTAAAATCTAGAACAAAACCATATTTTCCTCTAGTCTTCTGAGAGACATCTTGATAAATTCTGTAGGATTAAGTGTTTGTCAAATGTCAGATTTATATCACATTAATTAATTTATTAGTTATTTTCCTGAATTACTTTTTATTTGTACTCTCAGATTATATATGATTTCATTTTCATTTATTTAAATTGATTATTAGTGACTTTATGTTAGATGAACAATAAACTTGACTTTTGCTTGCCCTGAATGAATATTTTCATATTGAGATGATTACTTGTCTTTCCATAAAAAAAGTCTTTGAAATATACATAAATTACTGATTCTTCTTCAAGTGTGTAACACACTCACTGAAAAGGCAAATAATTCTTCTTTATATTTTAAAGTGGTTCAATTTTGCAAGCAAAGACACTCTCAGTAAAGACACTTGTTTCAGAGCACCTGTTTACTAATACTCTATTTGTCCCAGTTTTGACTTTTCTTGCATTTCTCGTCACAATGACGGATGTCTACACACCCAGAAATTAAAGCTTTTCAACACATTAGTTAAAAATTCTGATAAAATGGCCTGATCAGCTCTCGAACTGAGTTCTCTGTTAGGAGATAAACGTCTGTACATTTAAAAAAAATAAAAAATAAAAAATCAATAATCCATTAATAAATATGTTATTAATAACAGAGTTAAGCCGCATATATATTTCATGGTAGAGGAAGGAAGGAAAGAAGGATAGGGAGCATCTCCCTCAGGCTGCAAGGGTTTGCTCCATATCATTCATTTATAATTAATCTGCTCCAAGTGGGACTTGGTGAATTAGGAATCCTCGATCAGCTGCAGCCGGCAAACACGGGAGGTCCCTTTCATCGCATGGATTAACACAGCAAAGAAAAAAAAAAAAAAGGGAACGCAGACATACTGAAGCAGTTTTTGTTTGGATATCTATGATATGATAAGTTTTGCTTTCTTGAACTAACTAAAGTATTAGCACCTATTTAAAATATAAAAAACAAAAGTGAAAGTAGATCCTGCAGTCATCATTTCTGTTCTTCATTTTCCGCTGAGACAGTATGTAAAATATAAGAAATGAATCCCAGATTTACTACATCTATTCAATGTTATCTATCACCTGTCATATTTCTAAAAATGTCAGATGAAGGTGATTGACCAGAAATCTTGAGACAGAATGATATAGTTCTTTGAACATTGTGCAAATATTCTACAATACACCATTTATACAACCCAATTCAGTTCATTTTTGTTACTTCCTGACCTTTTTAAAGATTTTTCTCAAGATATACTATCAGGTATTGAGCAACAAATTTACTAAAACATGACTGTAATCCACCATGAATTAGGCTCATTGTATTTAAGTTGATGTAGTAAGATGTCTGATTATGTTTGAATTTTATCTGTCATTTTTTATGCTTGTTTAAAATGAAAAATATTTGCCCTTTCTACTGCAAACAAGTATATAAGGCCCTGAACATCCTTCTGAGTTCAGTTAAATCCATCTTCAAGGAATATGGCGCATTGATATATGGTACATGTGAAGAAGGTAAATGGGTTGTACTTCCACTTCATATGACATTCATTCATTCAGTTTTTCACCCATTCACACTCACATTCACGCATTGATACTGGTTGAAGTATCTTCACCAAGGACAAATGAGTGAGACAAACGAAGAGTTCAAACCAGCAACCCACGCTTCGCTACAAGATGAACTTCTACCTCCTGAATCCTCATCACCCTGGTAAATCTGTCGAGATCAGGCTGTCCTCTCAAACTAATCCCAGTAGAAGGAGGAGACCCGTGAAAGAGGCCACCAGGCCACCTAAAACTACACTGAAAGAGTTAGAAGTTTAAGCAGCTGAGAAGAAGAGTCTCTTCATTCGACAACTGCTGTCGGGGTTCTTCACTGGTCAAAGCTTTATGGGAGAGTGACAACAAGAACATCACTGTTGACAAAAAATCATGTCAAGGCTCAACTAGAATATGCCACATTTCTTTGGTCTAATGACCAAAATAGTTGTAAGCTAAAATGAGGAATTGAATAGAATCAACATCCCAATAAAATCTTTGTAGAGGATTTTTCTTTGGTTTCAATATGTGGTTGACATGAAGAGGTTTATTGAATAGTTTGAAGATGGATCTGTACAAACCATGATGGGATTCTTGGGCAAGTTTTTCCTTCAAACCAACAGCATCTTTTGCTTTACTCAAAAAGAAAACAAACAAAAAATTTTGCACAAACACTGCAGGATCTCAAATCCAACTTCAGTAAAACTGCACACTTCTTGTAAGAATGCAAACACTGAGAAGTATTGGGAAGTACTGAATTTCCATGATCTGCAACTTTGCTGCTTTAACTTTTCACTCCCCCACGTGAAACATGTAATTCTTTCTTTTAATGCCTTAAATGTCTTCATGGTCCCATTGATTTAAATGTATTTTTTTGTGGGGGGTGACAGTTAAGGGTTAAATAAAGTATCCAGCTACATTACAATAAAAAAAAATTCAACAAATCTCAGCATTAATATCAGCAAAATCAGTGTCTCAAAAGCTCAAAATGTGTCATTTACATATATTGCTGAATCAGGAAACCCATTTTGTGATACCTTTGATGTGTTCACCGGTCTTCGCTAGATGAGAGTTTATGTTCTTAAAATGCTGTTTTTGAACCAAAAGCACAATTCTTTTTTTTTTTTTTTTCTTAAGTCATACTTTGCTCTAGCATTGTTGTTATTCATTTGAATAATAATTACATACTTATTTGGAAGGTTCCTGAATCTTTTGTCTTTGGTTAATGTGAAGTTGACTGACTTTGCCATCCTCCTACTCTCCTGAAAACAATGTCCTTGCTGTGCATCCAAGACTCGCTCACTGTATCAGAGCAGCATCTCACCAGCAGCACCAGAACAGCCTGGCGAGACAAGCCGAGAAGAATCGGCCTGACTGCTGCGTGACGGCTACAGGCTCAGAGAAAGACACTGCTGACAAATGCATTAATTACTCTCTCAACTTCGTTTCCCAATTAACCTTACATGCCACCTTCCAGGTAAGCCAGTCGGGGGAAGATGAGCAGTGCCGGTGGGTCCTCATCTGCCAGTGGAAAAAAAAAAAGTCTGAGTCAGAGAAAATATGAGGTGAAGGAAAGATGACAAATCTGTGAGACAATAGGTTCCTCTTTTCTTTATAACAGAAAAGACAAAACTGACCAGATAACATTGTCATTAACAAGTTTCCAGAAATCCCTGTTCTGATTACCAAACATAAAGTCCAAGTTAATTAGTGCACTAATGTTTCATTCACACCTTCATTTGCATTTTCAATTATTTCTTAATACTGGTGTGTCAGCTGCAGGAAGGCTCTGTTTTCTCTGTTTCTTCTGCTGTTCGCTTGACCGTTGACTCCAGTGTTTCTTTCATCACCTCGGAAGAGAAAAATGCAATTAAGGCAAGTATGGCTCTGGCAGCACTGAGTGACCTGGTGAAATTAATGCATCACTCTCATTAGTCTACATTAAGAAGATCAACCTTAATTCCCTTTTAAATTAATGGTAATTTCTAATCATTTTTCAGGAGTTTGATATTGCAAAAGACAGATTGTGACAATGAATATGTCTTAAAGTGAAATACAACATACGATATAATTTGGACGTATTTGTATTTAAAAAATAAATAAATAACTGTAATTAATTTTAAAATATTAATTTAAGTATATGCACACTGTGCATTAATGACAAAGGTGGTAAGAACATAAAGTAAATTTTGTCCAGAACATTTCATCCTTTGTGATAAATTCAGGTGCAGAACTTGTAGGCACGCTGCAGACATAAAAAAGCTAAATATCTTTTTTCTTATATTTCTGCTTTACCCACTCCCACTTGTTATATCTGCTAATGTAACCCTTCCACTGTACTGACAGAAATTCTTCTCTTTATGAGCAGTAATCAATGCTTTTATGTACGTAGCACAACACATTGCAGGAACACCTTAAAAATTTATGCAATTCTCCTTTTTAGCTGAGGCAGCAGTCAGCTCATACTTGCAATGTTTGGCTCGCCACCATCCATCATTGCTGTGTCGAAATATAATATCCACAATTGCAAATTAGCGTGAAGACAAACTCTCTGACAGGTTCTGGCACCAGCATCGCTGACAGTAATCTGAGAGCGAAACAAGAGCAAAACGCAGCTCTGGATTCATTTAAACCATCAGCAGTTCATGTGGAAGTGAAGTCTCATTCTGTTCACGTAGTTGGATGTTTCATTAGTCTGTTTTTCTTTTATTTAAGAGAGTCTGTCTGAACTACTGAGAAGGATGAAAGGTTAACAGGAGCATATGGATCGACTACAAACACAAACATCTGCGCATGCATCCCCTCATTAAAAGTTTAAATGGAAAATCTGGGAGGGAAAGTGTTAATCAGATGTTTAACACCCCCTCTTAGAACCATGTGAATACTGTTGGAGTTTCCTCATTCCGGAGCAAGGGACGGAGGGAGGGCTCGCAGGCCTTTTCCATCACAAGCTGAAATGTTAATTATGACCCTGGCAGCAGAACTGAAACAACTCGGCTCGAAGGAGAAAAGAGGGGCAAATACAAAGCAGCTGTGGCCTGTGTTGGAGCTGATACTGGGACTGAGGCTGGAGCTGAAGGGGCCTAAAGGGCTGATTGAGGATATGACTTGGGTGAGAGTGTAAAAACAACAACAAATCTGGTGTTAAATAGTTGTGGAACATCGGAGAACCTCTGTCACAAATTTAGACAGAAGAGTATTTGAGGTGTGGAATAGGATCTACATGAACTCTTAACCAGAAGTTTACTCAGTGAGGGTCTTGGATTTGAGCTAATCATGCTGAACTTTAACATACATCATGAGCTCTTTTTCTGACAAAGCCTATTGCAACAGAGGATTAGTTTTGTATGGCAAAGACTTACATTTAATATACATCAATTGTTAAAATAATATATTGCTGAGAGAACTAACATACTCTTCTAGACCACAGTCACTTGAACTTTCACACTGACGCAAACAACTAAAGATTTTCTCTGAGTTTCAACTTGACAAGAAGGTAATAAAGGAATGTTTGATTTAACTCAGATATTTGTAGCTCAAAATAATATTTTTTTTCTTTTAGGAGGTAAATCACTTCCTTGAGGCTGAAAATACCTTGTGAAACAATCCAAAAAAATCCAATGTACATTGGATTAGAAAATTAAAGGCTGTCCACATATAAACTAACCAGTCTTCATATTCTAATTTGATTACAGTCTTACTGTTTTGCGAGCTAAATAGAATAATGGTTGGTAACATGAAATAGTCAGAACAAATAACAGAAATATAACTGGGATTTGGATTTTTTTTTTTTTTTCAAATGTTTCCATCAATTATTTTTCAGACTAATGTTGCCTCATTTGATCCACAAATTTCAAATCTCCAAAATGATCTCAAACACGTTCCACAGCAAATTAACAGTTGGTCAATATCTTCCAGGCTTCAACCCACTATGAAAGACATGTTGTTAGTTCCACCAATGGAATGAAGTGAAGATATAAGAAACTCAATTTAGTGTGGGAATACTAAATATATATAAGAAATATCTGTATAAGTCTATACTGAGTAGCTTTATACAGAAAATGAAAGAGTTATTTTCAGTTTTCAATATAACCAATACAACAAACAAACCGAGTTTGTTTGTTGTATTGGTTTCAGTCCTGTTACCATGAGTAACAGGACTGAAAGTAATTTATTTGAATTGAGATTGAAAAGTAAAAAATGTGTCTGTAAGACTATGTAACTGGTGAGCTTGTTATGATAAGGAAATAATTGATTTTTACCTGTCTCTACATCAAAGCAATACTAGTTCCAAACATTGTCATTTCTGGCACTTCTCCTGCATTGATTCAAATCAATGCACGTCTCATTTATTGCTGTAATTTGTCTTTATTTATCTGGTAGCGGTTCTCTTTCAGTGGTAGAGGACAGACTGAGTCGTTCTTCCTCGTTTCCCCTTCATAGGGACTCAGAGGTATTATTGGAACTCATTGATGCTCCAAAACAATGCATCGTCTAATTACCACTGTATTATTAGACATGGATGTCAAACTCAACGGGGAGAGTAGGAAGTTGGTCTTGGGCCAAGAGAATATTGAGCACCTTATTTGTAACACAAAACAACCCCCCCGTCCCTACTTACTTTTGACATGTGAGCTCATTCCTGGAGTTATTATTCTGGTTACATTTAGGTGTGCTTCTTTAACAGCTGCTTCCCTGCGCTTCATTCTGCAGACAGCAGGTGGAAAAACCAGCAACTTTCCATTCCTTTCTTTCTCTTTCCTTCATCCTTCCCTTCTTTTCCCCCTCTCCCACCCACTTTCCCCCCCTTTCCTCTTTTTTCTGATGTGTTTGCCTTCACGGCTTCTGAGCACTCTCTAATTCCATCTGGCCACAACAGAGAAGGAGGCGCGGTGAGAAAAAGCATTTCCATATGTGCAAATTAGGGACCCCCACACCCCCTTACCCACGCACACATTCTCAGACACGCACACGCACACACACACACAGTGCACCTTCTCTCCTGCATACTGACTGCCAAGGCTACTAATGGAGATCAAGGGGAAGGTTTTTGTTGGCCGCGGCTCTCAGTCTGCAAGTCGTCAGGATGTTATGTCTACATCAACAACTGTGACCTCGGGAAAACAGTCTCAATTAATAACATAATGACAAACAGAATACAGATAATAATGATTTCAAATAATATCTTCCAAATTGCATGTGATAATTGTGACAATTATGTTAGATTGAAAGCGCTCCACCTGCAGCTTTATTACCTGTGTTCTGGCTCCGTTCTGTAATTCCTTCGGTGAATTACAACTTCCCTGCTCACAGCACGCCTCTGAAAAACGAATCCTGGCGCTTCATTTGGTTTGAAGGAAAAGAAAGAGTGAGCAAAGAGTCACACAGCGACAATTAAAGCCATCCATCCGGGCCTTTGGGAATCCAAACACACACAGAGTCTCACTCGGTGGCACTTTAATTTCTGGTTCTTGTATCTGAAACATGGATTCACTCTAAAATTTATCTCTAGGATACAGAAAAGCCGAATGTTTGTATTTGATGACTGCAGAAAACTCACCTTTGTCTGTCTTCTGCTTAATAAAGATGCATGTACAGTACAGTCATATCTTAGCAGTATTTCTTGGTTCCATTTTGACTTGGGGATCATTCAATCAATGCCTGTTTGTAAGCAACTCGAAGACAGCTAAGTAGATTGTGACACATTGAGAGATTCCACCTTGCGTTCGAGCGGTCAATAACGCCATTCCTGAGCGGCCAGGCCGTTAAAGCAGAGCCTAATAGTGCTAGGTGACATTGACGTGTCATTTGTGTGTGAAGATTTTTTGCTGTGACTAAGTCAAACACCTATCAGTTCTTTGTCTCTGCCCGTCCTTAACACACAAACACACAGAATAATCATCATATTTTCACCTGATAAGGTCATTTGAGACGGTCCAAATCCCATAAAACACATTCTTTATGTCTTTATCCCAGGTTTGATGGCAGAGGTTTGTGTGCTTTATGTGAAATAAAAGCAAACTAAACTGCTTTTATATAATGCTCCTCATAAAATGATGCTTTTCTATCACAAACAAACCTTTTTTTAACCTTTATCTTAGATCTGAAGGTTATCTGGCACAAAAAGCTTGATGTTGGTCACCTTAGTTTTCCTCTGTAAGCATTAAAATTTTGCATCATCTTAGGATATGTTTCTACATCATTTTTTTCTCTTCACACAAAACACATGTCTACACTGGGGAACTGAACTTTGATTGTTGCTGGGTGAGTAAAGGCATCTCCGAACACACGTTTAGAGAAACCCATCTTTTTACAGTTTTTCTTAATAGATGACAACTATGACATCAAATTAAGCCTACTGGACATTGCTTGGAAATGTGTGTCTAGGTCTGTAGACTTTTTAAATGTGCCAGATGTGCCACAGTATGGAGTTAGTACTGAACTCAAAATCTTTTCAAGGCTGAAGCAGAACATGAGATCATTTATCCACTTTGCTGCAGTTGGAGAAGACGCGTCTTTTTAATATGCATTTTCCCAAAGACAAGACTGGCAACCCCATTCTTTGCCAAATGGGGTTGCCAGTCTTTCTCCAAAGTATTTAACTTTTAAACCAGAATTGGATCATTTTTAATGTCTGCAAACTTATTTTGTCAAATGGATATTAGGTAGGAGTAAAACTGCTTGCTTCTCTTGTTGCCTTATTGTCCTAGTAAGTTGGGCCTTCTACATTTATATTATATATTAAATATATAGAAAGAAAAATTGAAGATTGTTATATAGCAAAAGCTTTTCTGATTGAATATCAGCATATCTATGATGAGTCTTACTTATCAGCCTAATTCACATGTGTTTTGCACATTCAAACTGAGAGCACACCAGAGTTTCAACTTCAGAATAATTAATAAAAACATGGCAAAGAGATTTGCACTTTAAAAATGTGCTATTAAACAAATAGCATCTCGCTGTGCTGATTAAGCTTTATTCATCCTAGAGAAAAAAGTACCTATATTTATGTTTTTTATTGTTATTATAGCCAGAGAAAGAAGCATCCAATTTGCAAACATCTGCACTGTTTAAAGTTGAGATTTTAACATTAACAAAGTGCCAAACAAATACCTGGTGATTCTAGATTGACCCATGTTTAAATAAAGTTGTATTATTTATTTTTCTATTTATTTTAACCGCTCAGTCAAAAGCATTCAATTCTAAGACAATTCATTTTTAAAAACCTGTTAATCCTAAATATTAATCATTTTTTGAAAGCTGGTGGGGTTTTGCACCAAAATAATAAATTGAAATTAGAGCTCCATGGCACTGCATGCCATAAAAAATTTAAAACAAATGAGCAAGAATAAATAAATAAAGGCTAAAACATCTAATTATACAATGTTTATGATCAAAGTACTATTCAACCTTTTAAAACAATATTTAAAAACAATAAAGACCTGAGGTTTGTGAGCCTGAGATCCAGCAGCTGGCATTGATGTTTGGTTGCAAACATTCACTTGACCTTATCATGTTCGAGCAGAGAGGATATCATCAGTTATCAGAAAACAAGGGATTGCTGGGACGAGTGCACCCCAAATGCTGCGACCTGGATTTGTGGGAGCAAAATGTTTGTCTTCATCAATACCATTGTGTAGATGTGCGAGTGTGTGTTTATGAGCCTCTGGTACAAGCACTGCTGCTGAAAGCAAAATCTAAAAATGCCTTGAGGGGCTGAGGGGAAATCTTGGGCCCCCCATGACCCCTCCTGGCTGACTGGGGCCCAGCTGTGCTGTCCTGGGCATCTGCCAGCTAGAGGACAGATCTGTCCCTAGCCACAGACACACAAACACCCACACAAATGAAGCTGAAATAATGTAAAAAAGCCACTCACATCTATGCTGAGATGTGCACCCATGTGTTTGTCTCCCTCTCAGATCATTGGCGGTGATCTATGTGTTTGTTTGTTGCAGCGGGGCATATCCCTTTTGCTTGATAGAGGGCAGTTGTGGTCGGAGGAAAATCCTCTCAGTGCATTGCTCTCAAGAAGAAAAAATCAAATCAAATAAAAATCCTTTGTTTCTCTCCACAACAAACCCAGGAGCCATACTCTACAATCACTCACTCCAGTGGCTCACACAATCGCTAAAATGATAACATTATAGAAAAACAAAAGAAGAGAGGCAGAAAATGCATAACTCTTCCTGTAATGCAGCCCAACAGGATAGGAGCAGTAATCATTTTAACTCATTAAAAATAAAACAAGTATTTCAACTAAATCCTCTAAACACATATCATTTATTTATTTATTTTTTTTTTGTTTTTTGCAGTGATTCTGCATGTACATCTAACAGCTGATTTAATGTCGAACAATAAATGAAAAATAAATTACCTAATCTGAACACTGACTCCGTAAATGAATCAGTTTAAGATCAATATAAAAACAGTTTGGTGCTTTTCAAACGCAAGAGAATTGCTTTGTGTAAAAGTGTAACAATCCACAAGTCATTTAAGTATATCTAACCAATAAGAAATATGGAATAACATTCTCAACATTCAGTATTTTCAGGATTAAATTTCTAATATGTTTCATTCCATTGATGCTGTGTGTTCACAGCTGTTTCCATCTATGCCACAAAGTTTCATTTTCACTGCATTGATGTTTTCTCAGTTTTTTTTTCCTACACACCTCTGAGGCCTTTACAGAACAGTTGAGATTACATTTTCTAATTAAGTAACTTTGGTTGGGTTAGAATTTATTTTGAGGTATCAGAGTAGAAAGGGGCCAAATACAAATGCACACCACACTTTTCAGATTTTATTCCATTAACAAAAGAAAAATTCAAATCTGTAGTTTCACTCATTTTTCTCTTCAAAATAATGCCCTCTGAGTAGCTCCATCACATATAATACAAAAACATCTGAGTGGATTAAGGTAATGTGATAAAAATATATATATCCATGTTGTGATGCAGGGAAATGTATCTGAATGTAATAGATAACATTGTAAATGTTTTGTGAGCAATAATTACGCTAAACAATGTACACCGCTATTGCTTCATCTATGAGGATTTTCAGTTGTTGCATCCAGGAAACATTAATCAGTTCTATTGGTCACTGGCTTTATTACAGGCTGAAAGTTATTTTGACATCAGCCCTTACTGGCAGGGGAAGAGCGAACAGTGTTCCTACCTTCTTTGTCTCTTTATCAGCATAAAGGAAATCAGATGTTTTACTGTGCATCTGAGTATGGTTGGAACCATGACTTAGCTTCCAGGTGCTTTCATCCTACAGCCGACTGGTTGATGAGAGAAATGAGAAGAACTAAAGAAGAAGGACCCTATTATCAGGGTGGATGGTTGAGCAGAGTAACTACATAGGCAAACGTATGATACCAGTGCTAAATGGGTGCAATGATATGTAAACACAGAGAGGCACAAACAGGAAGTTTGTGCATCTCTTTCTCTCTCAGAACATATCTCCCAGTTGTCGCACAAGATGAGTGCTCCCTTGTCACCGCAGCTGAAATATTTATAATGAGAGCGATGAGGGGAGCTTCTGAATTATTTAACATGGGGAGAAATGGGGGGAGTGGGGACATTAAATAATCTTTATACACACAGACACACTTTCCACAGCAAGTGGACAGCGCCGCAGTTGCTCTCGCTATACACAGCAGCCACAAAAATCCCAGAATTCCCCCTGTGTGTGTGGTGCAATGACACATTGATCTTCCCCGCCCCCAACACACACACACATTTTACATATTCATACCTCTTATGCAGTTGTCCTTGATCTAAGCACATTAAGATTTTATTCTCCAAGCTTTTTTTTTTTTTTTAATTTGCCAAGTCAAGTCATCAATAGTGAAGTGAGCTCGTTTCAGTTCAATGTGTGACTAAGCAGTGATCAGATTTATTTACAATTGACTTGTCTGTGGGAGGAATGGGATATGTCTCTAATCAAGGGGATAATTCATTTTCTTCTTTAGGTTAAGAGATGGAAAACTTGTTTGCACCCTCGGTTACTGGGACCAAAATGTCCTTCAAAAGCAAGTTGGAGGAACAGAAGTTGAAATATAAAATTTCAGAGAGTTAAAGAATGTATGAAGAACCGTGCATGTACTGCTTCTTTACTTGAAAATCTCATCAATTACCAATAAATTCTCCAAAATCCATAAAATTGCTTCTCTTTTCTCATTTCCAGACACTTTTGTATTAGAACTGCGGATTATGTCATTGATTTGATGATGATTCTTTAACTGATCCCATCAAAGGTGGCACCTTAATATTTAGTTAACGTGAAAAATGTTGATCTATTTGAGCAATTAGAAAACACAACCTTTCTATTAACACCTAGCATGTCCAGCCTGTTAACATTAAAAATAAAACCCTGTTCTCTCCATTAAAATCATTAGCAGTTTTCATCATAGTAACAATTATATTTCTAGAAAGTCTGAAATACAATTGAGCAGGAATCTTCTAAGTGTTAGAAGTAAACTTGGAAAAACAACATCAACTTAATGCAAGCACAAGAAAGGAAGCTGAATATTTTTATCTAAGTTGTTCTGTAAACATGCCATGTAGTATTTTCTTTTCCTCTGTAAAGTAAAGAGCGATGTGCCCCCTCTATGCTCGCCCCCACACGACAACCAGCCACAGATGGACAGGGCGTCTCGCCCTCCTCACGTTTTCTCACGTTAAATTGGTCTAGCTGAAGTGTATGCTCTGAGACGATGGGCGAGAGCTCTTTGGGGGATCCTGGACCAGGCGATGAGGCCACCCGGGACCGGTCAGGCCGAGCGCTGAGACAAACACGGCGAGGGAACAAGTCGGTGGGAGAGGGATTGTGTACATCAGAGTGTGTGTGCCTCCTATTATCTGCGTCTCCTCAGCATTTTTCTGAGGGAACCAGATGGGGTCTATTCACACCACTCTGAGTTCTGGAGGCTCCCTGCAGCCACTTCTTGTTATCTTTTGTCACCAATCAAGTGCCATTTTCTCCCTCCTCCTCTTCTTTTCCTCCCATCCTCCCTCACTCCCCATCATCTCCTCCTCCCTTCTATGTCTTCAGTTTGGACTGCCAGAGTGCACAGTTTTACCTCCGACCGTTGCCGTTAAGGATCCAACTTTTGGAAACTGATGTGAATAAGCAGTGGCAGCATATGGATATTCTGGCTGCAT
Organism: Poeciliopsis retropinna; assembly: GCA_010277075.1. Taxonomy (NCBI): domain Eukaryota; kingdom Metazoa; phylum Chordata; class Actinopteri; order Cyprinodontiformes; family Poeciliidae; genus Poeciliopsis; species Poeciliopsis retropinna. Next base: position 6,035,254 of record VMRM01000018.1, read on the forward strand.
CTGTGACAAAGAGGAACCAGTAACCTTTATAAGTTGGTGTTATTATTAAACTGATTTCTGTTGACAGTATGAGATTTCTTTTCATCTACGCAAACAGTTTTTATTTATTTCAATATAATTGATCAGTTTCATTGCATTTTCTGAAAGAAATTGATCAGTACTTGGTAAGAAAGTCATAATGGTCGACAAGGAAATCTCTAAGCCAAGCTCATCAAATTTGTTGTTGATTTTTAGTTCTATTGTCACATGAATACAGTCTATGCAACCAACCTCAGATTGATTGCACTTATAAAATATTGTTAAATGTTGGCGTTTTTTTAAACAGAAATACTGGGTTCATTGTTTTGAGGCTTTTCTACTGCATGTCAGACTCCATAACATTAAAATAAATGAAACCTATATTCCATCTGATCTACAACAAACAAGTTATTTCAATAAACACCACTGAAAACAATTTTATTTCAGACGAAACATTCAAAACTTTTCATCCTGTTGGTGATTTAGAGGTGTGACAGTCACATAATGAGGGCTCCCAATTGTCAGAGTTAGAGAGCGTCCTTAAAATACTGCAATTGCTTACCACTTTTTAAATGAATAACTGTCTACACATTATATTGTAACTACCCTCTTTTCATTTATTTGGGGGGTTTCTGATGATTTTTTATTGTTTTGGTATTTTTCCTTCTGAGGCATCTTTCAGCAACAAGTGAAACTGGAGCCAAAACCCAGCAGACAAAGGATCAACATGACAAGCTCACAAGTGCAAAGCTGAGGAAAAAAAGCATCAGGAGACATTCCAAGCACTAAGAAGTTAGGACACGTCATTGCAGCGAGGTTACAGTCCAAACAAACTAAAAGGCTACTTTAAAAGGTAAGAATGTTAAAAACGTGAAGCGTGAGCGTCGCTGGATGTAGAGAGGAGTGTGCCGGTGGTGGTTGAGAGGTTGGTGCGTCCAAGGCTGGCATCCTGTTTCTCCAGCGAGGTGTTAACCGAGTGAGAAACACGACGCCCAATGGGATGACTGGCTCTCCTCCACCTCCTCCCACCAACTCTTCCCCCGTATTCATCTGATGTGTCAAAAAAAAAAAAAAAAAAAAAAAAAAAAAAAAAAACAAGTGAGTAGCAGCAAGACGGGGTCACCAGGGAGTACCGGCAGACAGGGAGGATTTACACAGCGCCGCTGCAGAGAGCAGCTCTGCTGTGCATTTGTATGCATGTGCTCATGTAAAGACATCCTGATTTTCTGAAAAGATATTGCTCTCAATCCTCTAGAGTGTACAGGAGAGTGTTATCTTGTACTTTTGTGTAGATGATTGAAGCCTGAACCCAGTTCCGCAATATAGAGAACTGGGTTTTAACCTGCTGAACTTTGTTTTTTATCATCATCCTGTTCTTAAATAAGCTGGGAGAGGACTTTACTGAAGAAATATAGGGTTGTATTTAGAAAAAATTATGAACCCGTGATTACAGATTATATTTTGTTGGAATTAAACCCACTAAAACTTATGCTTAGTTTTCTTTGAAATAAAATTAATTATGCTTTGCAAAAAAGATAGTGACTATATTACTCAAGTTTAATATTTGGTTATAAATACTGCTGCAATACAACTTTCACATTCAATATAAGTTACTCAGAGATTACCTAGAAGGTGTTGGTTTGCTGAACTGAGTTTTGACGAGTACAGCTTGTGTGCTCAAAGTCTGACTATTTATGTTTTAGCATTTATTCTTCAGTGCCTACTTTTCTGTATGGCGGCAAGGAAGCCCTGAGAAAAGTCCTGTGAACAATGCAGATACTTCTGGATGTCAATGACAAGAACCACAGTGAACTGAAACAGCAACATTTGATTTAACATGTATAGCCTGATATTATATAAAAACCTGCTGCAAGATCAATTATTATTGAATTTAAAATGTTTTAAAAGTAACATTAAAGAGTAGAGCCTAAACCAACTTAAAAAAACAAACTAATCTTTGTGTCCATCCTTGTTTGCTCTTGTTCTTGGTATCTAGAGTCAATTCGACCTCAGTGACATCTAATACTGTTACCGTCATAAATTTTTGTTCATCTACTTTTTTAATGAACTACTTAGTTGTTGAAACGTTAATGCAGCTTTGGCTTTTTGCTTTAATAACATTGACAGCCAGGCATGTATTTGAGGTCTTTAATTCTAATTAACTACTACAGACATGACACTAACCTTTAATATGAGAATTAATTTAAAATAAACATAATTGTGTTTCTGTACTGGTCCACCAATGTATCCAGTCTGCACTGTTCTCCCATGAGTGGAGCTGCTTCCACCCGTTAACTCCCTCCACTGAGCTCTTTGTCACTGGACACCGGCCTTCACCAAGGGCACCGTGGCAACGAGATCCACGGCCAGCGCCCCAGCAGCCCACGGCCCGGAGCCCAGACGAATGTTCAGGGGCAGAGCTGATCAATATGGGGAGGCTGAGATATGCCATTACAGGTGAGGCCAGGCCCTGTGCCATCCTAGCTGCTCCTCAATGCAACTCCCTGCCCATTCAGCAATATCTGCACATATTGGGGATGTGGTAAAACGAGATGGGTCATTCATTCTTTCAAGTGTTTTGGAGGCCCTCAGAGGGTTTAGTGATCGTTAGGGCATCCACCGTCAGTCTACCACACCCTGCTTTGACATTGTCTGTGGCCTGGTCAAATGAAACTGCATATCAAACTCAATAATCCTTTATAGTAGTTCCACGGCTCTCCCTCTGTTAAATGGAATCCTGTTGTGCAGTGTCAAGCTAAGGCTTTAAAGTGGATAAATGAAAAATGCTCGCCAGATTAAGAGTTATTAGTCTGTTCTATGTCTGCTCTGCCCACACAACCGTCTTCCTCCCCTCTCTATTACCAAGCCACGGATAAACAGCTAAATATCCTTTCTCTCCTACTCCTTCCTTTTTTCATCCAGAGAAGCAGTCAAACCCTGCCAAATGTCCTAGTGGCCCTTCAAGTTTGATTCAGAATAATAACAGTAATGATGGGTGATGTGGGAGTGGATACTTATCATGGTTAAAGCAAATAATAGCTCTTAATAGCAGTGCTAATGGGCAAAAAAATATATTCCCTTTTTATCTGGAAGAAGTCGAGCTGGCAGTTAAAAGCACTTGTTTGGAGTAAAGAGCCTCTACCACTCAGAGATACCGACTAAAGCATTACTGGGACTAAGTGGCATCACATATCTGTGCGACTGTCCACTGCTTGTGGCAACCTGGGGTTACCAAGGTTCATTAAGCATATGGAGTGCAGTAACAGGGCCACAACGGGTGATAATTGGCAGTTTTTCTTCATGGTGTTGGTGTTTTTAAATAAAAACAGTTTGTCAGTGTGTGAAAAACAGTAGACATGGACATCTTGCAGATAGTTGACAATATCAATGTGTTTTTCTTACGGAGAAAAAAAAAACATTCTCAAAACTCGGAAAAGACCCGTTTCTACACGCTTTGAATGTCACTTCCCATGTCAGTGGGATCTTTCATGTTTCTCCTTCATGTTCTGGCTAGTTGCAGATTCCCTGCCTGCTCTTGTCCTTGGCTGGCTTCTAGCAGAGGACATGTGGCAGACCAGGTCAGCTTTCAGGGGCTAGTGGCTGGAACTTGAACTTCTAACATTCCTTAGTAGCAGGAGAGCCCCTCAGGGAGGCTCATATCAAAGGCGGGGGTCCTTTTACTCTTCCTTCATTTTCCACTAAAGGGGCAACACTGCTCTCTCCTGATGAGGGGATAAAGGAGGGGTCACCTGTGATGGTCAATGGGAGCTACAGCTCTGTAAATGATGACATATTCATAAAGAGCTGCTGCATGTCGATCAATGCTCAAGATGTGGGCCAAGGTCAGAAATTCCCTTGCATGATAGAAGGAGTGTGCATCACAAGATAAGCTATCAATCACAATAGAGACAAACTAACAGATTTAAATGGCAAAACTTGTAGTGCCAAACTAGAAAACAAGTTTGCAAATAAAAAAAATAAAATAAAATGAGGATGTGTCAAACCCAATAGCAGTTTCCAGTAAATAAACAATATTTGAAAGTCAAAAGCAGGGGTTTCAAGTATTTGCATATTTTGGCTATTTGCGAGTTCTCCAATTTTGCCTATTTGTGGGCTATTGGGGGTCTCCTGTATTTTACAGCAATTCATCAAAAGAAAGAAAGAAAAAAAAAAAAAAGATTGGTTAGGTACCAAGACTGTATTGAAACAATTCATTTTCACAGAACTGTCCTTCCTCTAACCCTCTGGTGAAGTGATAGTGTTTACAGGTTGCGCCCCAGCTTTTGCCCAATGTCGGAGATTAACACCAGCCATCCACAATCGAGCAAGGACAAAGTGGATATTAAAAAAAAAAAAAAAAAAGAAAATAGCCTGTCTTTTTCAGGATTTATATTTGAAATGTCTCTCTCTTTTTTTTTTTTTTTTTTTTTTTAAATCAGTTGCGATACCTAATTTATATGTTTAGAAACTGTGTTGCAATATGTGCACCATACATAAAGTGTTGGTATAAATTACATAACAGCTTTTTGATCACCACCGATCCAAGATTTTAAATAATTTTACAAAATCTAGGCTTTGTAGCTAAAATACGAGTAAAATGTCATTATTATTTTAGATGTCTTTGCTGACTTGTTCCTGTTCTGAGGTTTTCCCTGCTACATTCTGAGTTCTGATCATTTTTGACCTCGTTGATGTGTCTTTTTGTTGCTCCTAATTGTGTCCTTATTTTATTCACTGTGAAGTCACAGATTGTCTCTCCGAGGCCACAAAACAACTTTCCTTTCTTCTTCACTCTATCACCGTTCCACATCTGTTCTCATCTCCCTCGTCATCATTTACATTTTCAAATCTGCATTTTTCATATAGATCCCACCTTACTCTAATTTTAATATCACTGTTATTTCCCATGACACCTTTTGTTTTATTATACATTATGAATTTTTCCCTCTCTCTCTGCCTCTCTCTGTGTTTTACTCCTCCTCCCCCTCCTTTTTGCTCTCCCTCTTCTAATCCCTGTGCCCACACTGCGCTTATGAGCTGAAATATTTTATCAGGTGGAACCCTCAGTCAAACTTATCATTTTAATCTTATTTCAATAAAAAAAATAATCTCTCTTCGTGGCTGTTTGACAGCAGCTAATGGTTTTTTCGTTATCGTAAAGGAAACTTTGAGGACTGAGATAGACTGCCAAAAAAATGCAAATAGCCCCTCCACCCCCAGTATATTCTTTTCTACACAATTCATGAGACATCCAATAAGAAAGCAAGAAGATCAAACCTTGCCATGTCTGCGTTCTGATTTACATCCTGCTGCAGCATGAAGCATGAATCAGGCTATTTGTTTGTTTGTGCTGGGATCTTTGTTCTTGTTGTCCACACATAGCCACAGGTGACAGCTCAGCTACTTTTGGTTTTCCTTCTTCATCTTCTCTGGCACATCCTGAACAATTGTGATCTGTTGAGTTCATACATTGTTTTCAACTGTTGTCTATGTATACAGCATTTTGCATACATAGGTTCTTTTTTTGGGGGGTTGCATGGAAACTGTTCTCTGCTTCTTCTGCACACCAGCAGAAACAGCTGGCTTGGTGTTCGTTACACCTCCTTATAAAGTTGTTTTCTCTTCTGTAACTATAAAGTTGATTTGTTTTTTTTAGTTAATACTTAGATTTTGAGTTGCTCTTTTTTCACAAATGTAGCTGCAGGCTGGACATACATTACTGCAATTTTGAATTCAATGTTCATGTACTTCAAAGTTTTAGCTCTGTTTACAGGGACTGAATAGTAAAAGTTCCTTGTGATATCTCTGGCCTACTAAAATCTTCTTTCTTAGCTTCATATGTAAATGTCAACCATCACATTTCTAGATGAGGTCGAAAGTCTAGAAACAGTGGTTATAACTTCCCATTTCACTACATTTTCTTACATATAAGAAATGGCACTTAAACTCAAAACCCTCACAAAATGTTCTCAAAAATAATTTTGTGTAGGGTAAAAGATGTCAGTTCAAAAACACTTCATGATTGCAAAGCACATGTTCAATACTGACCACCTTTGTGCAAGAGATTGTGGCTGCAGTAGAAAAGATATATTCCTTCTTAAAAAGGAAGAAAACACCAACAGAACCGTTTAACATAAGCAAACATATTTCCTCGTGACCAGGAAGTAAAATACAGAAAGAAGACAGAAACACTAGTAAAAGGAGTATATTTTTACAATAAGGAAACAAAGAAAACACAGAATTAATGGCATTTCTGTCCTGGCTTCTTCCAGGACAGAAAGACAGCTAAACAGAAAAGCAAGAAAAATAAAGTAATAACACATAGTTAACGGTAGCTGTTTTTGTTCAACAAGATCAGCTTCGGTTTTTATTATTTGGATAAATGTACAATGAAAAACTGGATTATACGCCTGATCCTTTTGAGATATTCTTGTATTATAAACTGTCAAGTGTAACCATGCCATGATACATGAAGTGAGAGAGCAGTATTATATATATATATATATATATATATTATATATATATATATATATATATATATATATATATATATATATATATATATATATATATATATATGGTTAACTGAAGGGCGCACAATCCTGATCCAGAAGGACCCATCAAAGGGCTCAGTCCAACTACCGACCAATAACCTGTCTCTCCACAACCTGGAAGCTCATGTCAGGCATCATAGCGGCTAAGATAAGCAAACACATGGATAGATACATGAGCACGGCACAGAAGGGCATTGGCGTAAATAGCAGAGGAGCCAAACACCAACTACTTGTAGACCACACAGTTGCCCGAGACTGCAAAACCCGACACACCAACCTGTGCACGGCTTGGATAGATTACAAGAAAGCCTATGACTCAATGCCACACACTTGGATCATTGAATGTACAACATCAACAGGACCCTGAGAGCCTTCATTGCAAACTCGATGGGGCTGTGGAAAACCACCCTTGAAGCCAACTGCAAACCACTTGCACAAGTGTCCATCAAATGTGGCATATACCAAGGAGATGCTTTGTCCCCGCTGCTGTTCTGCATAGGCCTGAACCCCCTCAGCCAAATCATCAACAAGACTGGTTACGGATACCGACTAAAGAATGGAGCCAACATCAGTAACCTCCTTTACATGGATGACATCAAGCTGTATGCCAAGAGTGAGCGAGACATCGACTCACTGATCCACACCACCAGGATCTACAGCACAGACATTGGGATGTCATTCGGACTAGAGAAGTGTGGTCGGATGGTCACAAAGAGAGGGAAGGTCATTCACACGGAAGGGGTCTCACTCCCAGAAGGAACAATAGCAGACATAGAGGACAGTTACAAGTACCTGGGAATACCACAAGCAAATGGCAACCTCGATGAGGTCACAAGGAAAACAGCCACAGCCAAATACCTCCAACGAATAAGGCAAGTCCTGAGAAGCCAGCTCAATGGCAAGAACAAGATCCAGTCAATAAACAGCTACGCCTTGCCAGTAATCAGATACCCTGCAGGAATAATTAGCTGGCCAAAGGAGGAGATACAGGCCACAGATGTTAAGACACAAAAATTACTAACATTGCATGGAGGGTTCCACCCCAAATCCAGCACCCTGAGACTGTACACGAGCCGCAAGGAAGGAGGCAGAGGACTAGTGAGTGTGAGAACCACTGTCCAGGACGAAACATCCAAGATCCATAGATACATCAGGGACAAAGCCTCAACAGACAATCTGCTCAGTGAATGTCTCAGACAATGGGGAACAGAAGTTGAGGTGCTGGAGGTACCCCTACATGGGATGTACCACCGGCAAATAACTGAAGTGGCTGATATCAGAAAGTCCTACCAATGGCTGGAAAAAGCTGGACTCAAGGACAGCACAGAGGCTCTCATCCTGGCCGCCCAGGAACAGGCCATAAACACCAGAGCAATAGAGGCTCAGATCTACCACACCAGACAAGACCCAAGGTGTAGGTTGTGCAAGGAGGCCCCTGAGACAGTCCAGCACATAACAACAGGGTGCAAGATACTGGCAGGGAAAGAGTACATGGAACGACATAACCAAGTGGCAGGCATAGTGTACAGAAACATCTGTGCAGAATATGGACAGGAAGCCCCGAGATCAAAGTGGGGAACACCCCCAAAGGTGGTGGAGAATGGCCGAGCTAAGATCCTGTGGGACTTCCAGATCCAGACAGACAAAATGGTAAGGTTGAACCAACCGGACATTGTCGTAGTGGATAAACAACAGAGGAAAGCCGTTGTGGTGGATGTAGCAATACCGAGTGACTGCAACATCAGGAAAAAGGAGAAACTGGATAAATACCAGGGCCTCAGGGAGGAACTGGAGAGGACCTGGAAGGTGAAGACCACAGTGGTGCCTGTGGTCATCGGGGCCCTCGGGGCAGTCACCCCCAAACTGGAGCAGTGGCTACAACAGATCCCAGGAACAACATCAGACATCTCAGTCCAGAAATGTGCAGTTCTAGGCACAGCAAAGATACTGCGCAGAACCCTCAAGCTCCCAGGCCTCTGGTAGAGGACCCGAGCTCAGAGGATAAGAACCACCCCCGGTGGGTGAGAAGGGAATATATTATATATATATATATATATATATATATATATATATATATATATATATATAATAAATAATTATGTCATGAACGTGTGTATATAATTACACACGTTCATGACATTTATGGCATAACTGGCTGCATTATTTTCTACTTATTTTTTTTCCTATGAGTATTTTGTATGAAATACATGCCAGACATAATTGATCATTTGAAACTGTCAGGATAGGTGACTCTCTTTGAAGTATAAAAGTGAAGGATCATGCAACAATTTAAATTTTGTTGTTTGTTTTTGCTCTAATAAGTTGATTTCCTGTCGTCCCAGCAGATATTTTACCTGCCAGGTTGGTCTTGGTGTGTGCTTAGAAAGACGCAACCCTGATGAGAACAAACCTACACTCACCTGTCTGGCTTCGAATTTAAAACAAAAACCGACAGCTAGCCGACCTGTCAAGTCAGCAATGTCACAAAATATGAAGAAAGTGCAAATGAGCATTTTTCCAAACAAAATGAAAACTCAAGACCACACTTCTCTGTTCAGAAAATTACTTTGGAATCTAAAGAATATCAAGAAGCTTCTAGTTACACATCACAAAAACTGGCCCTATGGTGGGATTCAAATCAAGGGAAGAAATGCACACTCAGTGATATAAAAAGTGTCACACTTTATCATTCTACAGCTTTGTCACTTGTTTGTTCACCTTAGGGAAACTGCAGCCAACAGATGAGGAAGGGGGGAGAAAGAGAAGAAGACAAGGAGGATGGGGATGCCCTCAAATCCTCCCTTTTTTCCTTTGCTTTGTGTCCATTCTTGTCCACCTCCTGGTGTATCCACTGGGGGCACATTCCTTGACAGATAATTTGTTTAGGAAATGAAACAGATGTCTTGTACTGAGTATTTTTTCCTCCTTATTTTGGGAGAAAGCTTCCTGCCCTGGGGAATTGGACAGGGTAGGAAAATGGAGAACCTGATGGGGGTCGGGAGTCTACAGGGTCAGACCGAATCCACTCCAGGGGCATTAAGAAAAAAAAGAGAGAAAATAATAAGGCCGTAGCAGGATGCCACAAACATCATTCACTTCTTCACACAATCATCAAGGCCAAGCAAGGATGTCTCCTGAATTTACATACCACCGCCCCAACACTTTTACGCCAGCTATCCATCACGGACAGGATCAGGGCGTGAGGCCCTCTCTTCTTCTTCTCCTCTGCTCTTGTCTTTCCTTCTCCCTCTGATTATGTCTTTTGTTTATCTGCCCGAGCACCAGAGATTGATTCCCCACTGTTTTTGCTCCTTCTGTTCAGCAGATATGAATTTTCACAGGATGATGAAGCACCGAGTCAACTAATAATAAACAGAAAACACACATTAAAAGACAGAGAGAAAGAAGGAGAAGAAGCATCTGCCTGTGTTAGGCTGATGTGGAGAGACGGATGCTGCAAAGTAAGTGACTCAGGAAGATACACGGTTCCTCGTCTGTTTCCTCTCCCTGTCACTTTAAAATGTCATTGTTTCAGTAGAAGAGGAGAGCAACAGAAAATGTGAGTTGTTTTAAGTAGCTATTTACAGCTATATTCTGCAGGAAAAAAAAAATCCAAATATATTTGGGATTATTTCAGAGTGCTACAATAAACAGCAACCTTTGTTGTTAACCACAACCTCTTCAAACAACAGGCATCAGACTTTTTTTTTGAGACTGCTTTAGATATAAATTAGCATGGAACGCCAGACTTTCACAAAATTTTGCTAGAGGTAAAATTGCTCACCCGATGTTGTGTAAATATGTAACTTGATGCTTGTACTGCAAACTTTTCAACTCTAAAATTTTGAAAATTCAATTTCATAAAATTTGGGTATCGCTGCTTCTTTAAGTTGATTGGTACCTAAATCGTTTTTTTTTTTTGTTTTTTTTATGCCCACGCACAATATACTCCCTAAAAAGAAACAAAGGTTGAATCATATAACAATTATAAGACATGTTTTTCAGTTTCATTTAACATCAATGATCTGCTTTTTAGTTTGACTTAATCATGTCACAGATTTACTGCTGGGTGATCTGACATATCCATTTTGAGAAGCCTTGGCCAGGTGTTTTTGAAAGGACTGCTGAATCTGAAATTAAAAATCACCATATCAAGCAGTGCAGGCCTTTAGCTTTTTGCCAGTTAAATCAGAAAGTGTCGGGGAGCTGTATGATGTGTCTGCCAAAGCACAGGGCCATGTCTGGTTCACAGAGGACATTACCATAAGTACCATTACTGTCAGAGAGCATGAGATCCGTATCAGTGAAATATACCACCGCTGCTGCTACAGCATCTGCCGTGACTTACAACACCCCTGCCCTAACACTGACATTTACCACCGACACAACGCAGTTTGCTGCTGGAAGTAATGTGGCAATATGCGGAATATCGCTGCATGTTGTCATGTTCATGCAGACAAAATCAAACTCAAAGGGTACTCTGCATGTGAACCACATTGTAACTATTTTTATATATATATATAAAAAAAAAAAAAAAACAGAAATATGCATATAACAATATGCAAATAGAAGACACTGTCTGCAATATGCAGCAGTGATATATAAGATGGATAAAAGAACTCTTTGTAACTTAAACAGAGAATCGTTATTAGAACATGTTAACAGTTCAGCAGAGTAACAGCCAACAGGATGACACTGTTAAAGTCAAAGTAAGTAAAGTAGTTTTTCAGCTTTCCTGTTTAATATAATGGTAGATAGTTCTATGTCTAGTTTATGGCATTAAATTCTTCAGAAAGTTACTTTTTCACATAAATGCCTTCGTCTTGTCATATAGATCCACTGGGGAGCCAAGTTTTTTGAGGATGGTACTGAACCATGCTGTTGACTTGAGACATGAAATGACTGGTCAAAAATGAACCTTCTATCCAGTAATTTATTGAAGTTGACGAAACCTGTCCTTGAATGCGTCAGTCTTCTCAAATATTAAGATAGAAATGGTAAGATAGCAAGTTAGCTTCAATGCTAACTATGTGTTGTCCTTTTTTGTCACTCAGAGTGTCTTAAGTATGTAGTGAAGTTGTATTTTGTCGTGTTAGGTTGCATGTGCAGGGCATTCTTTCACTGCTAATTTGGATCCTCCAAGTTTCACTGCCTCTGCCCTTGAACCCATTGAGTAAGAGTCAGTCCAATTTTTCTCATTACATAATGCTTGTATGTTGCTGCTATCAGTAATAAAACAATGTGTTTACATTTGCATTATTTGTACATACACTGAAATGCACTGATAGTAAATTTTAGGCAACCCAAGTAAGTTGATTTTCATACTTGGGGAAAGCTGTCACAGTTGTTCACGGGAAAATAAATATGGCCCTTTTAACCTTTTCCAAAGAGATAAATGTCAATGACATAAATATTTGAATTCCCATCTTTGTTTCTTTTTGAGATCTTTTAACCTACATGATGTACCTCACCTCTCTCTCTATATATATATATATATATATATATATATATATATATATAATATAATATATATATATATGGTATAAATGGGCTAACAAATGTAGGTGAAAGCAGAGAAATGGGTTGACAGCTGGCTAAAATGAGGGTGAGCTAAGGAGAGATAAGAGGGGATAGGTGGAGGTATGGAGAGATAAACCAGATGCAGATGTGTACTGGAATGGGGTGTGATGAATGAGGGTGTGAGTATATTGAGTGTAAGGTAGAGTGACAGGGATGGGAGATAGAATGAGAGACCTTCACATGAACAGAGAGTAAGCAACGGAGAGAAAAGTCCAGCCACAGCCACAGCACTAATAACCCTCTCTCCATAACCCAACTCTGCCCTTCCATGTTAACATACTGTGAACTGAGCACAAGTGACAAAATCAATCCATCACCACTGCCGGCCGACCGGCACAGAGAGGGACAGAGGCGCTAACAGAAATTGATGATATCCCCACTCGAATTTTACACCGTTTCGGCCACAGCACCGATTGAAACAGACAGAGATTTATAGTCCAGCCGGGTACCGCGGCTATCCTTGATTGCCTTTTTTTTTTCTCTCTCTTCTTTCTTTCCCCACCGCAGAGCACCCTTTTTTGCATATTTATTCCCAAGCTCATCAAGACTGAACGGACGCATCAAAGTGACAGTCTTATTTCGACTACAGGAGGAGGTGGTGGTGTGAGAAGGGGTGAGGTTATGTCCTACAATGAGGATGATAGTCCTTGTTAGACTGTTGACGGATTTCTGAAATGAATTTGCATACTACACATAATCTAGGCAGAAAAGTTTGAAAGAAGAATGACAGAAATTAGTTTTTGTACTTTTTTTTTGTTTTGTTTTTTTTTTTTTTTTGCACATGCCCTGATACGATACTTGGTTTGTCTTTTAAAAAAAAAAAAGAAAAAAAGAAAAAGAAAGCATTGTCAAAGTCTTTATGATTATATCCCCAAGATTTGTCTCCATTGTAGATGAAAAGTTCCAGTTGATGACATGTCAGAGAAGATACAGCAAAGTAGTTTGAAATGACAGAAAGGAAATATAACTTGAATCACCTCGTTACAACAGAAATGTGCTAAATAAGACGAACTTTGAAGGAGATGCGTTTGAAGCAGAAGAAGTTTGGTCAAACCATGATCAAGCTCTGGATGTTGTAGGGTAGTGTTGGCTGACGCGACTCTGCAATATCGCATGGAGATCAGGGGCAGTTCCCCTGGATTGCCCAACTGGGGTGGTGGTCCCCCTGTTCAAAAATGGGGACCGGAGGGTGTGCTCCAATTATAGAGGGATCACACTCTAAAGCCTCCCTGGCAAGGTCTATTCAGGGGTCAGGGAGAGGAGGGTCCGTTGGATAGTCGAACATCGGATTCAGGAAGAGCAGTGTGGTTTTCATCCTGGTCATGGAACACTGGACCAGCTCTATACTCTCAGCAGGGTCCTGGAGGGTGCATGGAAGTTCGTCCAACCGGTCTACATGTGTTTTGCGGCCAAAATGGGTTTCCTCCGTAGGGTGGCTGGGCTCTCCCTTAGAGATAGGGTGAGAAGCTCGGTCATCCGGGAGGGACTCAGAGTAGAGCCGCTGCTCCTCCACATTGAGAGGAGTCAGTTGAGGTGGCTCGGGCATCTGGTCAGGATGCCCCCTGGACGCCTCCCTGGAGAGGTGTTTCGGGCACATCCCACTGGGAAGACGATGGATGGATGGATGAATGGATGGATGGATGGATGGAAGGATTTTTTTTATTCACCAGCTCAGTGAACTACATTAAGGTAGGAAAAAACATGTAATTTAGTTATTGCAAATATTTAAAAAAATGCTTGATTCATTCAACATTAATAGACCTCTTTCCATTAATTGCCACAGAGCATAAATGTCTCTGCTGCATTATGGAATATGTTGTGATATGATGCAACAAATAAGTGCTTCAGATTACTTGATTTGAAATTTTGATACAACATTTTGAAAGATTTTATATGATTCTTATTTTTTAATGGGAAAAGACTAGCATCTTTCCATTTGAAGTCTGAGGTTAAACTTTAAGAATTGGCTTGTTGTATGTAATATTACCATTAATAAGGACTCAGTGAAAGCATGAAAGCCACACTCATATTGCATAGAAAACCAGAGTGTAGAGTTTATATTAATCCCTGTGTCTCTGGCCCCTTTGGAAGATGCCATTTTCCATATTCACTTGGTGATTACAGCATTTAGGCTGGGATTGTGTGACTTGTTGTTTTGGCTTAAAGCAGTTTTTATGGAGGGTGTTAAATGAAGGAAGAAACTAGTGAATGCTTTCAGCTGTTCTGAGCAAGACCTGGATGACAAACCTCAATTACTGATTGAGATCTCAGACCCGCTTCCAAACAAACGTTTTCATTTGTGCATTGGAAAAAGGAGAATCGATGCCTACTGCTCTTTATTGTGTTTGCAAGCTGTTTTCTTGCCATTGCAGCACTCTGTGCATGCACTAATCTGGTGTATTTGTCTGTGAGTGACTTTGTTGTCTGCAGCTGCTGTCCTGACTGAAGCGTCTGGGCGGGGATGCTGACAGGATGGGGGAGTAGAGGGAGGGACTCCACTCGCTCAGTCATGCCGTGAAGGTTTTATGAGTACTTATGGAACGTATAAATTTCATGGGCAGCGCCGAGCTGCAGCCAAACGGTGCTTGACGGCGGTGTCACTGTAACGGCCACAGCAGTTAGCCTGACAGCAAATTGATTAGAATAATTCAAATGTGATGAATAACTTTCATCACATGAGCACTTAGTCCGGTGGGTGCGCTGTTGGTTGGGGCAGCTGTGCTTTATGACAGGACTGTGCACTGGAGAGAGACAACACATCAAGGATTTGCATTGCAGCAAACATCTCTGTCGCAGGTGAAAATGGCCCGGTGCATTCTGTGTGACAATTGTCATGAAAAACTGGAGCTGTTCCTGTCAACGCTCTAATTTTCTTTTTGCAGTTTGTGTCTTATGGTTGATGGGAATGATATCTTGGCTCTTTACTGGAAATGGAAGCTTTCAATAACTGGGCTTATTCAAACACACAAAATCATGTTAATCATTCAAAGTTGGATTTTCTATTGTGCGAAATTATGACCATGGTCAAAATAAGCTTAGTCCATAATTTCTACATTTGTTTTTTACTTGGTAGCTAAAAAGGTAAGCACTGAGTTCAGGATTGTGAAAGAATGGTATGATTCAGTTGTAATTAGTTAAATATGCAGGCCAATTAGGAGTTTGCAAATTATTTGATTTATAGAGAATCTAGAGTTTTCAACAAAGGTCATATTAATTATTTACAACCTTTGAGGTATTAAAAATATTCAGCAAGAATTTTTTTTATGACTTATAAACAATTTCGTTATAGGTCAGTTGTAATACTCCCATCTTAAATGTTTTCATTACAAACTAGTCTTAACACTTAGTTTCTGATTAATCATTTATAATTCCTGTCCTTTCAGTGCCACAAATTCACACATGTACTTTTGCAGGTGGAAAAAAAAGATAAATGTGGTTTAAACAAATTCTTCCCTGATACTTCTGAAGGCTTCACTTAAGACTCCTCATTTTCCTGTCAGCTGTTATCGCCGAGGCTCAAGAGGGACATTTGCAACAACTTTTAGTGCAATAAACGGTGACATTTTCTTATGAATAAATGTCAGTGTTTGTGCTGTTCTGCTGCAGATTGCTGTAACGCAGCAGGGAGTCAACCTATAGCCAGTTTATCAAAGCTTTTACATCTGCTGTCGTAAACAGTTGGGGTCCACAGGGTCTCTTCTGAAAAAAAAAAAAAAAAAACAGTTGACAGAGTTTAGTGTTTTAGTTGGAATAAATAGAGTTAAATAAAACAAAGTTAGTACAAGAAAAGCAACCATGAACAGCAAATGCTACATTGTGCTTTAAAATATAAACTATGGTTGTTAAGAATGGTGCTAGTAATGCTTCAAACCCAAAGAAGGTGGAATGGTTTACTAAGGCCAGAATTTATTCTCTGCCTCAAGAAGAAAGCTTCAAGTGTCTCCGTATTGAGTAGAAGGCAGCAATACAACTGGACCTTCCTTCTGTTGCAGTGTTTTTATGATCAATTAATTCATCAAACAGATTTTATGAAAAGATAAAACAAAATAAGAAAGTACAAAAACAATTTGCAAGGGATGAATTTGTTTAGCAAAAAAGTAATCAGAAACAACATGTTTATTTTTTCAGTTTGAGAAACCACACCTTCAACTAATTACTAGCTGAATTGTCTGCACAAAAACCTTGGGAACATCTCAATCACTGTAAAGATTTCCAAAGCAAAAAATATATTTCTCAGTCAAATAAGTAAAAAAAACAACAACATTTTAGTTTTAATTTGACAGCATGTGCTATATTTTGAGGTCAGAGCTAATGCATATTGTGAATTTGTCAGGTTTTAATATTGTATAAAATTTTAGATTATGGATGTTGGTCAATTCATGTGATTATTGAACTTTTATTTAATTTAGCTGAAGCAGTTTTATGCTAATGAAATGTGGAATTTGTAGGAGCCCCTAAGACAACAAGCAAACATAAAGAAAGAAACAGTTTGAACAGCCGTAGATCAGACAGAAAACTTAACTCATTAATTGTGATAACAGACAATGGATAAAAAAAGGATCCTTGGCAAGTTATGGTGAAATAAGGGTCAGCACGAAAGCATTGGCTCATAAATCATATTCATTCAACTCAGTTTCATTCCACATTTTCCCCTAATTATTTACAACTGCCCTGCAGTGACAACTATATCCTCACAGGGGGCCCCGCAACCAAGTTTCAGCCTTGCCGGTGAAGAAAAACAGTCTTTATTCCTCTTATCTGCTGTAAATGTTTACAATTCAGTCCATTGACAGGTTAAAAACTAACAAGAGGGATAGTTGTTATATTTGGCTCAGGAAAGCCTGACCACAACACATCCCAATGCACACTTTCCCAACAGCACTCGAACGCAGCAGAATGCCGTCACACGCATCTGCATCCCATGCAATTTGTCACTGCCACATCTTGTGACGCCATTGGCTGTTGCCATGCAACCTGTGTGTCTCGCACGCGATTTCCCATGATAAATTAGCTGGGCTGTTACTATGCCAACAGAATTTGTTACTTAATTAAACTGATTCGGATCGCAGTTGGCTTCAGGGGAGAGTGTGTGTTTGTGCATGCACGCAAACTTACACAAACACACACACACTATGGGGCTGAGGAAGTGAGATGAGACAGAGAATCCACAGAGGAATGACTGTTATTAGATGAGCTGAGATATTGAAATGGTCAGGCAACAAAAGAAGAAAGGTGAAAACAAGTTACCGAAAAAAAAAAAAAAAAAAAGAAGAAATCCATCTGGAATTACAGCAGTTTGCTTCACTTTTCTTTTTTCTGACAAGAGATGCATTTTCTGCTTTTTTCTTTTTTTAATAAGCCCAGCAGGTCATTCTGCTCAGATGGTTCAGCATTAAGAAATGAATCCAATACATTACATTTAGGAGTCATTTTTCCGTTTCTATCAAACAAGAACACTTCTTGTGTAGAGAAGTGGGCCTCCTTCTTTTGTCAGCTGCTTTGTGTTTTGGATTGTTTCAACACGCTTTGACCGCTACAGAGGAAATAGAAAGAATGGCAGAACAATTTGAGCGCCAGAGCAGGACCAAACGGAAAGACGCTGCAAGCATGTAATCTCCTAATTTGGAGCATCGCGGCGTCAGATCCCCGCCTGCACGCTGCGTTCTCCCAGTTCTCACCTGGATCGGTAGGCGTGCTCTTATTTCCATAACTTCCTGACAAAACCATTTTGTCCTGCCTGATTGGGCCTATTTGCATCAGACACCTCCTCTGCATATAGATTGATGGGTTTAATCAGTGAATCAGGAGGAGCGCTCAGACATCAATCAATGTCATGCCACTCTGTCATGCTTTCACTTGTGCTTGTGGCCTCGATTTGTTTCCAGCTTTTTTGGTCATTCTGGTTTTCTTTTATTCCCAGAGCCATTCTCATGTTGCACTGGCATCTATCAGGAAGTACACAAGGATCTGTGGGGATGGTATATAGTCCAGCTTTTTACTCTCTGATGTGTTCATTGGTGGTGACTGAATACCTTACACTGCTACCCAACGAAGACTCAGGATTACCTGCTTCTTAGATTATAGTGCATACATTTTGTTTGAACCCACATTTTCACAGACGCCGCTACAAAATACCCATTGCTGAGGTAAATTTCGTAGAATAGAAAATGCAACTTTAGCGCTCTTAAAACCAACTACAAAATGCAAAAAAAGGACCAAAATTTTGCCATCTGACTCCTCCTGCAGCCATCATCGGATTTTTTCTTCATTTTCATTTTCCAAATTTTGAGTGCTTCCACAGCTGTCTTTATTTCTTTAAGTCTCCGCTCCCTCTTAAGAGTCCAATTCTATGTAAGAGAATTAACACTAAAGGAAGTATTTTATTTTATTACTTGCAATGTCTTTTTGTACTTCTTTTCCAATTAAGAAGGCAGTGGAGAAATGTTCCAATCATGACATCTAGATAATTAGAAATGTGCAATAAGGTGAAAGAAACATTAATTCCAGCAGTTAACATGACCAATTCAGTAAAATGCCCATCAATTCACATGACAAATAAATAAAAGGACTTCATATAAATAGCACTTTTCTAGTCATACAAACTACTTAAGGCACATTAACACACACTACAGTCACATTAACACACACTAACCAATATGCATATATTCTTACACAGGTCAGTGGGCAACACTGAGTTAAATGCCTTACCAGGGCATATCGACCTGTGACAGGAGGAAGCTGAAATCAAATCCAGAACTTTCAAATTGTAAGACAACTTCTCTACTCTCAGTGCCTCAGTCACCCCACTAATGACAAATCATATGATCAGACATCCATACACTGCTGATACTTTCTTATTAAGGGGGAATAACTGCTGAAAAATGTAGTCAGTAATCAGTTTTAAAACTTATGAATTTAAATAATAAATGTAATTGGACTGGACTGCTTTTGAATGTTTTCTTCTGTAAAGGCTTGCAGTGCATTGAATTGGAATATGAATAATTGACTGAATCTATACTGAAGTGATCATTACGTTAGCTAATCATTGCTGTATGTGAATTAATTTCATTTTTTTCATTTTCATGTGTTTGTAAAGTGCGTTGACATTTGTTGTGAATTGGTCCGATATAAATTATCTGAATCTTTATTACCTTCTGTTTACAGCAGGGAAGTGATAGGTGACCAGTTACATCCTTTCAAACACTTTCATACATAAGGGATTCTTTATGAAGGAACCCCGTTATGATGAGTATAGAAAACTAAACAGGAGCTTAAAAATGTATACACTAACATAAGACAAAAATCCAACAGGTCAGAAGAAAATGATATCTTCCAGCAATTACTCTAAACCTGTAAAAAAAAAAAAAAAAGTTTGTAATTCTTGGTGAAAAACATAAATAACAGCTGATCCTTGTTTCAAGAGCTTCTTTTGTAATTGAGTACTGAAAAATAAACAGTTCTAGACACACTGCATTTAAGAAATGTGTATTTAACATTACCTAAAATTCCTACAACAACTCATGTAGGCTCCAAGCCGTAAGTAACAATTTGTTTACCAGAAAATTGTTACAACAGGCCACTTGACATGTGGTAGAAACCAAAGATCATTTTGGTTTCCTTGTACTTGACATTATGATAGCATTGTCCCAGTATGAGCACTGAAAAGTGACTCCCATATTTAGATAGTTTGTTTTGTGCATGAAACCTTCAGTGGATTTGTAAAGTGCAAGTAATGCTAGGAGATTTTACTAATGTTACTGTGTTACAGCTTTCTGCAATCCACACGTTTAGCTTTCATCATTTCGAGAAAGCATCTGAGTAAAAATGCTCTCCACACAGTTACACTGCATTCTGAGAGACAAGACCTGGAATTTAAGCACTCAGACCCATGAATGATAGATATCTGCAAAAAGATTTTGGTTTCTGCTTCCTTTTAGCCCTGCATACATCCTCTGGCCAACCACTGAATTAAAAACACTTTCCCTTTAAAATTCTGTATCAATCAAACATTCATGGATGCAGAGGTCTCCAGACAATGTTTCAGAGAAACCGACCCCACAACACGTTGTGTTTCTGTGCAAACTCACTGGTTTTGCCAATTAGAGCAGAAGCTGACCATTCTGTAAATATTTAAATGGGCATCACATTTCATATACATGAAGCAGCAAAGCAGTAGAGCGTGCTGCTGAACTGTGAAGAGGTCATGGACTTAGTCCTTTAATATAACAGGTCTGCTCAGAGGAGAGCTCCAACCTAAAATAGATGACCAGACAGGTAGAAGTCAGGGAATGTAGAGCCTGGCAACAAAAACAGAAATTTCTAAGAAGCTGTTAATATTCCAGTTTAAATGTAACTATTTAAAGTTAAGTTTTAATTTAAGTTTTAAGTTATTTAAGTTTTAATAAGACTCTTTCAAGATGTGGTTAGATGTTGAAAAAATAAAACAAGTAAAAGATCTGCATTTCAAGTAATAAAGATTTTGATTCGTGGATTGATGACATAGGTGAATATATGGACTGGTAGCTTACAGCCCCGCTGTTTAAATGTGACATCCATCCGTCTTTTATCTGTAGTTTCCCAAACATTCCTAATTAAAGCCTGACCACTAGATCAGCTTTTCTATGTCTAAAGTACCCCCTTGAACAAAAGGAAATTTTAGTAATAGATTTTGCACAACATTTATTCCATCCTCACAAGGCCCACTACAAACTACTAGTGGTGTCACTTTGGCACAAATGTTTCCATTTTTACAATGTTAACTCAGTTGCATTTTTCTTCTGCAAATATTTAAGCACATTTCTGCACATGTAAAATTAAACAGGAAAAAAATAACTCTTTACCTCGATCACCTTACATTTGTGGTCAATAAATATTTTTTTTAAAATCTAGAATATATTTGCCTGTGGGCTCTGAGTTGCATCATATTTGCAGAACTACATGAAACATGGTGAGCATAGAGGTCTGTTTTATATGTGTGAAGGAATTAGTGAAGGTGTGTCTGTGTGTGTGCTTGTGGTTTAAGAGGCTGGAGGCTTGATATGCATCAGCGCCGCTCTTGGCTAACATCCTCTTTGTGGTATTAGCAGGTGAGAAAATGAGTTTAACTTGCTCTGTGTGTGTAGGTTCATCTATGTAAAAATGTTGGTCAATGTTGATTAAGTTTGTCTGATTAGGCTTCTCATTGCTGTGTGGGTGGTGACTTGAGCTGGCCCCAAGGTGTTAAAGAAGATCTGATGACTGCGGTGAAAGTTAGCCGGCAATGATGTTTCTGAAACATCAGTTAAGTTAAAAACAAGAGTGAAAGAAGTAGGGACTCTGTCGAACAAGTACAGCAAAAAGAGAAAAAAAGGGTGTCAAGCTCTGAAGTGGTAAACACCACAGATGTTACTGTGGAGAGGTTTGTAGAGCATCTCATTAGTCATTGGCCTCTTTACGGTCATAGGCTGAAAGCACAGGATGTGTGAATGTGAATATATCTTCAGATTCATTCTGTATATGTGGGGATCTGTTCGATCTTTTTATGTCAATCCAAAATAAGTTTCATAAGTGATTCAGACTTATTATAAAAGGCCACAAAGTTAGAGTAAAATATGAGTTATGGATGAATAAATTGTATCTAAAGACAACAGGACCATAAAGTTCCTGTTGTCATACCAATTTATCTATCCAAATTTATTTCTGTGTAAAAAAAACCCAAAAAAAACCCTGAAACTTGGAAAGAAAGAAAAAACATTAAATATAACAGTTTTTTTTTTCCTAAAACCCAACAGGTATCACATGTAAGCAAGCACATCAACAGGTTTTTGTTGTTTTTCATTCACATGCTGATTTCCATTCAGTTTTATTTATAAGGTAAAAGCTCCAACCAACAGTAATCCCAGCAAGGGTAACATTGTCAGTATAAAGCCCATCGTAATCCAAATACATTCAATGACAACACTACATTATAAAGTAGTTTCCTAAACTTTGAGAAATTACTGTCCAGAAAATTCATAGAACTTGTTAGTTACGTTCATTGAACTGTCATATTGTGGGTGGCTACAGAATGCAAAAAGTAGTGCAACATTATTTATGTGCCACACAAACAGAAGAAAACAACAGGGACGAGGAAGCTCAGTCGGCCTCAGCCAAAAAAGGCCATGGGCAGACAGGTACCGAAAAGTATAAAAGTTGCTTTTGTGATGCAGTGACCAACAGACATTATATATTTAGCCTGACTTGGCACGCTTGAAACCCCACTGAAGTAGGTTCTAAAAAAGGGGCTACTACAATGTAATGGAAATCACATATTAGACTCGAGTCAAATGGAGCTGTGCCGAGTATGTGCTAGTGGGAAACTGAGTTTAGAGTTGTTCTCTCAATGCTGACAGCTCTAAACTCCTGGAAAGTAGTTTAAATTTAAAGACTTACCAGAGAGTTTAGGAAAGTAAGCAATAATTTCTGGAAAATTTATTTGGCTGTTTTGAGAGTCTGCTTCTCTGTGGTGGTGAATTGATAGCTCAATCAGAACATAACGGTTTTCATTTATAAATCCATTTCTGTTCCACCATTGTGTAAAGCCGGTGCCCAACACAAGTTTTGTACTTAAACCGTCACATTTTCTTGAGTACTATTTATTCTTACAAACCTGTCAGTATTCATGAGAGTTAATGAACAGCGAACTATGGCTGAATAATATACACTATGTTACCTACAGGGCTCTGAAGCGAGCTAATCCTCACAGAAGACACAAGTATGACTATGGTTTCTCAATTTAGTTGGTGTACACTACTTCCTATTGGGTCAGATTGAGAAGGCTGGTCAGCCAATTATTGATCGACAATAGGATCAAAAGTTGGCTAAAAGTTAGGTAGTATGAGTAAGTCCAGGATGGGGTGGTTGCATTTGTGTGCAATGTGAACTCTGACAAGAGGAACCAAGATGAATGTTGGTTTTATTTTTCATGAGGGAAATTAGTTTCCATGAAATTTAAACACTGGATATGAAAGGTGGAGATGCTTACCATAGTACTCAAGAACATTGTGCATTCTACCATCTTCAAACTACCATTCTGCCATCAAAACCATGTTTTATGGATTTCCCCGGAACCGGAAACAGATGGAAGTAGAATAAAAAGTCAATGTGTCAAGAAAGATATGAGGTTGTTCTGTGTTTCATATAAACTGACTCCATTTCACATTAGCTGGCACAATCACATTGTGTGCCTTGACAGAACAGTTGTACAATTGACAAATAGGAGACCTCTCATCTCACATTGATTTTGCTTTAAATTACACTTTGGTTTAACTTTAATTTCTGTTTTGTGAGAAAGGTTGAATGAAACACAAAGATCCGAGAACTGGAGTGGAAAAATTAGCTCTTGGCTAGAACTGTAATCTGCCATACTTCATTTAGTGATTTGTAAAAACTGTTACAAAATATCAAATTCCACAGACCAGAAATGATCATAAGTCATAAGTGACCATCAGTTGAAACTGAAACACTTGCAACTTTTCAGTTTAAAAAAAAATATACAAAAAATGCTACCAAAAAATTGTTAGTTTTCCTTGGTAATTTTAGAAGTTGCTTATGATCTATAATACTTCTGCACACTTCTTCCTTGGATGTAGAAATCAGGTCTAAAATCACTTTTACTGCAATATCATCTCACTCTGAACTGTGAATAGTCAGCAGAAAACATTCAGATCATCCAGATGCTTTTAATAGGCTATCTACAGGGAGGAAGAGCATCAGCTCTTTATTCTAGTTTGGGTCAGATTTATAACCCCAGACCTCACGCATACAAAGAGATGCACAAGTCACCAATCATCTGTAAAACATCAATATGTCTTTTGGACAAAGATAAGACAAAGCCTTATGCATTTTTTTTTCTGGAGCCTTTCCCTGGAGGAAAGGCCATCACCATTGCCTGAATGTTTGAATCCCTATTTCTGATTACAAGACAGTAGAAAGACAGTAGAAAACTATTTTCTTCTTCAGGATCATCACCCGATACTGATTTATACAGGAATCGGGTGATAAATACAGGAAATAATTCTACTTAATGAATTAAAGTATTAAGCTATCTCTACTGAAAATCAACTTACATCTTTTCAGTGCAAAAACAAACATTCTTTTTATTCTTTATGACTTCTTGAATGCTTAACATTCCTCCAAATACAGAGGAATAGTGTATGTGCTCGCACATCACCATTATCCCTTTAAATTAGCAGCATTTTTATACCCAAACGATTCAAAAGTCAGAACTATGTTGCTCAGCATGCAAGCAGAAAAAATGAATAGAAATGAAACTAAGTGGAAAAAAGCAATCAAAGTCCAAACAAAATGCTGAAAGACCTCCAAAAACCTGCCATCCTATTAATCAAGACCACTTTCTTTTAAAAAGGTAACTTAAATGTTTAGAGATATCCACTCAAGCATAAGCTGTAATGACGGACTGATGTGTACCATATACGTTAAATATATGTACTGAGAGCAGATGGTTGAGCTATAGTTTGGGCTATCAGAATATTAGATTTTACTTAAAAAGGTGTTGGAAAGGTAAATGACACACAAACATATAATTCAGATTTGATGCTATAAACATTCAACAAATTGTATATCCAGTATCTAAATGAACTGAATGATTTAACCAAGCCAAAGAATAGTGAAGGCTAATTAAATAGACGGCTTTTGAGGCAGCCACAACAGCAAAAAAAACAAAAAACAAAAAAAACAGAAAATAATAAAACAAGTCAATGAGGACACAATAGTAGTAAATATAAAACTAATGTTAATAGCATCAAGTTAGCAGACAAACTCATTAAAATACACCACAATGGTAGCTACTAGCAACATGCTTTAATATACATGGTAGTAGTATAAACAAAGGGACCCACCAATTTCCTGCAATATCCAGCCCTCCACCACACCAGCAGCCTCCAAAACCAGTGGCAATTAAAATCATATTTACTATAAAACTTTAGTCGAATAAGCAATCGTTTGAGATGGGCCGAACACCGCTACTCCAGCAACTTCTATATTGCACCTATCTATCGACATATCGATAGATCTCTTTATCGGTCTATCTGTTGCAATTTTTAAACAAAAATATATGAAAACAGCTGAAAGAATACTATATCTGTGATCCTTCTAGGACTTTTTTAAGGCAATTGAACAGAAAAACATCTTTGCTGAATCACTGTTACACATTTATTTTATTGTGCATAATGCTATATATGTATTTATTGTATTTTTCACTAATTAAATAAACTAAAATATTTACATTTAGATCTCATCAGATTCTGTCTTTTGTAAACATTACTGACCCTGCACACACACTGTCTCCATCAAACACACAAGCATACACACACAGGAGGCTGCTGTTAGAGGAGATTATTCTATCAATGTCAAACTTCAATGACGCTTGTCATCTGATAAGGCTTGGTTTTAATAAATTAGGGACGAGCAGCCAAGCTGAATGCAGCAGTTTAACCCCCTGTAGGCACAACACACTGAGAGCTGGACCCACAATTCCTTCATCTCACATGCACACACACACCCACACCCCCACTCCCCCACAGCCCCACATCATGGATGGTCAGAAACATGTGCCTCATCAGTCAGAAATTCTTGTGGCTGCAGCTGCTGCTGGTGGCCAAAATGTGAACAGCAGTTGTCAGAAGGTAGAAAACAAATATATTTTCAGAAAGATTTCCTGATAGCAAAAAATAACATTCCATTTTCTTTATTAACATCTTCTATCTCTGCTGAATAAAGTCTTTAGGATTAGGATTAGGTTAGGTTGAAAATTTAAGTGTCCTTTGAAGAAGTAGAATTTTAACCTTGAAGATCTAATACCAAATTTCTACTTACTTGTACTAAACTGTATTTGCATAAAATATGATGTGGAAAAGGACACAAAGTTCTACTTTTTTTTAAAAGAAAATATATTATCAGTGTTTTAAAACAACCTCTTTGAATGAGTAATAAATTACTAAATCCCATCCTCCTATGTAAGCTTTCACTTTATGGAAAAAAAAATCCTCACTGTGAGAAGAAGCCTTTTTATAATATATTGATAATGAATATTTATAAAATTGTAATAAACCAAATAAGAGTCTTGAGGTGTTATAAAGCAATCTATTATATCAACTAAAATCAGTCAGCAACTTTTTCTATGCTAATGACACTAACGCATATTGCTAGTTAGGCATGAGGTATGTCCAGTCCTGCAATGGACCAGTCCAGTGTGACTCCACCTCTCCCCCATTGACCACTGGAGATAGGCACCAGCATACATCACAAACCCACTACGGCTAAGCATGTTGGATAATGGATGGATAATATGTCCAGTCTGAGGTCAATTCTGACTCCTCCATGGGACTGAAACGACATTTTGTGTGTCTCTTCTGGTTCTCAAATGCACCTTTAATTTGACGATCATACTTTGACTTATGCACCAGAAATGGTCACTATGAGGTCCTGACTCTGCATAACCTGAAAAGGACAATGTAGGAAATACAACTGGTGGTAGCAGTCGGATACTTCTGAGATAGTGTGTGGTAAATCAATGACTTGAGTTTGTTTGATGCAGACGTGATGCTATGTAATAACTACAATTGACTACCTACAAAGATTAACTAAAATTGTTCTGCAGAGTTTAAATTATAGTAATGATCTAAGAAACTGTGGTTTCTTTGATTATCTTTTGGCAAGTAAATTTTGCATTTTTCATTTGATGTAAAGACTGAGGACTTTGTATCTAGATCATCCTGCTGAAGCATTATTTACACTGAAATTGTTACCTTTTATGTGTAAAAAGAAGAGTAGTTGAACTCCATCATATCTGATTTTACATTTGTTAAAGCCGATCTGTGGCAGAATGAGGAAAACATTTAAGGTCGGTTTCAGCTCCTCGAACCGCTCCGTAACACTCGCTGCTTCAAGTCTTATCCCAAACATCTGTCTAATGTCTTTTGCATTTATTACACCCTCACAGATTACCTTCTCTTTCCCCTGGTGCTTAACCTGCTTCTTTTATATATTGTGACCATGAAAACAGTTTCTCTTTTCTTTTCCCTCTCTGCATCGTATAATGATTCTCAAGGCCTGCGAGCTGCTGGAATTTAATTTCTCCACATAAATCTCCACAATAGGAAAAGGAAATTAAAGTTGCCATTACTGTCAGCGGTATTATCGTATCCTCACTTAACCTGCCATTCAGGAGGAATGAAACATTTATACAGAGGCCCCTCCTGTCTCTTCCTTTCTGCAATCAGTGGGACAAAGACTTGGCTGGGTGGGGGGGATCAGTGAAGAGATATTGATATTTCACAAGTTTATATTTCAACCAGGCTGCAATCAACTATGTCCAATCCTTTGAAGAAACCACTACTGCAAGTACATTTATGTGAAATGGTAGCAGACTTTACTAAAAAGCTGAAAATATATTTTTTTGTATGTGTCCTGGTTCCCACAATTTAATCATCTTCATAATCTTGGGCTACTTAATAATAACACATCCATTCACACATAAACCAAAATAAATAAGGGGGTGGGGGGGAATCAATTATCTTGGCCCTGACCAGGAGTGTCTCATTATTTCATAGGCAATAACCTGAATGATAGAGTAATAAAGAGCAATTTATTTGGAGAGGGGGAAGTGAGGAAGGAGGGATGTGCAGAAGATGGATGTGTTAGGATGGACAGAATCTAATTAGCCTCATCCGAGCGGCAGCTAGCCGCTCCTTTCAGGCTGATCTTGGACTCTTGCTAATGACCACCAATCACTCCTCCTTTTCCTCCTCTTCGGTCTTCTTCTTCAGCTTTGAACTGTATTAGTGTCTCCTCCCTGACTGAGAAGAAAAATAAAACAAACATTTCAAGAAAAAAGCTGCTATAAAAGTGAATCAGATTGTTGCAACTCTCAATGTTTCTCTAGTACATCAACAGAAAAAGAGCTCATAAAGAAACACTTACAACCAAAGTAAACCCAAACCAACCATTATGGAAGTATCAGTGGAATGTTTTTGTTTCTTTTCAACTGGAGCCACACATGAAAATCAACTAAGAAATAACCTGCCCAACAGTCTCATTAAGCAAAACACAGTGATTATCCAACATCACACTAATTTCTCCATAAGCTTAGGTTGCTCACTCCACTATTTCTTCTTTATAAATCTTTTGTCGTTTCTTTCCTCTTTACCCTTGTTCCAAAACATCTGCATGTGTTTTCTGACAGGACCCAGCGTAGAGACTTGAATTTAACCCATGAAGGAAGATACTCACAGAGCTGTGAAACAGTATATACACTGGTATTACCAGAGTAAATATAAAAAGTCTTTTTTATTCTTATTCATTTTATAATAGTGGAATGAAGCTATCCAAATTAACCAGCCTAGATGTGAAAAAGTAATTGCCCTTTAAGCATAATACCCGGCTCTACCAGAGGCACAAAAGAGAAGTATTACCAATAACTGCCAATCAGATTTTTACATCACAGTGGAAGTCTTTTAGTCCAGTCCTATGTGCAGAAGTGTTTTAATTGAGCGACACTGGATGGTTTTTGAGCACGGATGGTCATTTCAAGACTTCCATTTTGTGTTGTCTTGTCATTCAGGAGAAGGTCAGAATATTGTTCTCCATCATAACCAATATGTGCTTGACCTTGAAGTAAAAATTGCTCTCCTTTACTGTCTTTTTGTTTGCTTGCTTTGTGTTGTTTCTTTTTTTGATGGGCTCCATGACGGTGCACTTGGTAGTATTGTTGCCTTGCAGATGGATGGTGTTGGATTCAACTCCTTACCTGAAGCTTTTCTGCATGAAGTTTGCATGTTCTCTTTGTGAACGCATTGGTTATCTGCGAGTATTGTACTTTCCTCCTATGGTCCATAACCATTGCTGTTAAGTTAATTGATCTCTATAAATTGTCATCATGTGTGAGCATGTGTTTGGATTGTTGTTTGTCCTTTGTATCTCTGAGTTTCCCTGTGACAGATTAGTGACCTGTCCAGGGTGTACCTCTTATTTAATAACTTCTGAAGATAAGCTTGTCAATTCTGCTGCTTAATGGTTCTGCAAGTCATAGATCAGGGGTGCCCAAACTCAGTCCTTGAGGGCCGGCATCTTGCATGTTTTAGTTCTCTCCCTGGTGATAGTAACAAACTTCTCAGCATGTCAGTATACTTCTTAGGCCAATAATGAGCCATCATTTGATCCAGGTGCGTTAAACCAGGGAGATAAATGAAACGTGCAGGATGCCGGCCCTCGAGGACCAACTTTGGACATCCCTGTCATAGATCATCTCTAAATCCCTCGAACTGACAAACAATCCTCCAGTCACTAGATGGCAGCAGTGCTGAAACTAATCAACAGGCTCCTTGCTCAACCAAGTAGAAGTAGCCTACAGCAGCTCAGCCTTATGCAGAGCTGACAGAGGAGGAGAGATGGAGAAGTTTTTGACAGTGAAAAGAAAGAAAAACATCAGCAGTGGGAGGCAAGTAAAGAAAATGATTGTAGCGAGCAGAAAATGATCAGGACATACAGCTTAGTGGACGTTACTCTTGAGTTGACTACGATTGCAACTGTTATTAAAGGGAATATTGTTGCAAATTTTGTACGAAATAGATGTTAAGTTATACACACTGTTGGAGAAATAAGCTGATGAAACTAATGTGTAATATTATGCTTGCAGTCTAAAAAAATAATTTTACTGTTTAGTATAATATATGTCAGTGATCATTTGCACTTTTGCTTTTTTGAGAACCACACAGACTGACCAGACTTGATTTATGTTAAAAATATAGTTAATAAACTTAACTTAGTGGTCAATAGTGGTGCCAGAAATAAAAGGTTCTCAATAATTCAGGATGGGCCATAAGTGTCCATATGTAGAAGAATGCAAAACGTATATTTCTTTTATATTTCAGATACCCAAGAAGATGTGACAAAAGAGCAAAGAATTGAAATTATAAAGTTGCATGGTTACACGAAACATTAACAGAAAACATGTAACGATCATCACACACAACACTGTGGCAAAACTTATTTGGAAGTTTTAGAAAGCTGAAAATGTTGCAGATCAACCACAAAGTGGCCCAAGACATCCAGCGATTACACAGAGTCCACAAAAATACAAACAGTTGTTCAATATAAAACGTTTATTTTTTCTACTTATGGAAACTTATGGCCCACCCTGTATTTGAATATGTGAGGGGGCGGGGTCAACAGAAAATTCTTGAGAAAAACTGATTTGTGTGGGTTTGTGATTACCTTGCTTTGTGAGTAATGGGAGTAACATAGTTGGGCTGACTTTCACCCCACTAACCTTGAAGTGTTTTTAACTGTTTTTCTTTACATTGGGGAATTATGTGTTGCTTTTGGAGAATCTGGCCAACTTTATGTTGTTAGACATGTTCTAGTTGGGTTATCTCTTGATTCTGCTGGCCTCATCTCTATCACCTAGACAATTTAATAATTTGAAAACTTCTTTTTGTTTTTACTTAGGTTATCTTTGTCTGACATGGACATATTTTTGATAGTCTGAAATAAAATCCCACAATTGCTACATCGATGCATACTTTACATTTCTTTCCATCAAAATAAATTTTACTGGTTGCACTGAAGTGCACCACAAGAGATCACCATTTATTTTCACACATAAGATGTTTCAAATCTAAATATTTAGGAATCACAGTCATGAAAGTGCTCATTTTGTAGTTATAAAAATTTATAAAAATAAAGTTCAGTTTCCAAGTAACCCCTGTGCAAAAACATATTAGAAATGTTTTGGTAATTTGGTAAATAGTCATCTGAATCTGGGAACAACTAAAAGCTACTTTTAGTCATTAAGAGCATAACACAACAAAACAGAATAAAATACTGCTTTTATTCAAGCTTTTCCATTTTATTATGTTGAAAAAAATTTATTGCTTTTAGAAAATTGTTCTACCAAAGTATAATTTTTTTTCTCATTCTGAAACATTTTTAGTTATTTATCATTTAAAATAGAACAATTACATACAAAATATTTTAGAACTAAGAGAACAAATTCATATTCAACAATTCACTGAAAAATATGTCTTTGCCATAACAAATATTTACACTGAAGATAAATAACATAAAACATCCACAAAAACGCTAAATTTAAAATAAAACAGACTTTTTAATCCTAGTCCTGAAAACTATGTTGAAAATATGAAAATATGTCATGATCAAAGTGACACAACATTGTGATCCCTCTATATTTTTTGAGTAAATTTGGAACGCTTAAAGTGAGCATTAAAAGGCAGTTAAGTGTCCCTCATCAGAAGTGTGAAATACAACACGTTTACCTCTCGAGGCAAATGATTCCTATCATTGACTTTAATGTTGCTTTGCTATGACCCCACTGTTCATTTACACTCTGAGCATGTTTACGTGTTTACACTGTGCACGTGACACGGCACAAACCATCCTGCAAGAGGAGGCGTGTAATTAATATCACTGATTTATTCACAACACAGAGAGGGAGAGATAATAGGCAAATTAATGGCAACCTTAGGGGAGACGGAGGAAAATGAAGATGGGGGAAGAAAAAAATTTGGCCTTTGGACAAGTGCCATCCTCTGAATTTCCATCTGTTTACCCTCTCCTTTGGTGACCTTTCTGTCATTTGTGGACGGCTCAGGTTCACTGACCCCTCTCTCTTTCTCTTTTGATGCCTCCATCCCTCTGTTCTTCTTTTCTCCTCAGGATCCTCTCCTGTTTTGGGGAGAAGATAGGCCTTCCAATGAAGGGAAAATACTTTAAATCAAACACAACACCATGGTGAGGTCCTCTGAGAATTCTTGTAGAGGAAGAAAATGATGAAATTTCTGGATTTGAATATTGCACTGGAGCCTTTTTCCCTCTGCCACCTCCGCTGCGAGTCTCCCCTTAGATAAAAACCAGCGTCAGGAGTCATTTACAGCAGATTGTCGAGCGATGGCTAATTCAGCCCCTTTTCACATGCAAATGCTAACACTCCTGCCATCACAACCGGTGACTCCTCTTTTATTGCTAAATAGCCTCATCACAAAGAAGAGGCGATTGTGTGCACACTTCTCTGGCTCTGTGCGCTCTCGGTCTACCTTTGTGTCTGTTTGTATGTGTGATGATGACTGAGAGCGGCGCCACAAGGGGGAGTCAAGCAGTGGCGATTTGATACTTTCAACAACAGATCTGAGTGGAAGACAAGGACAGAGGGAAAGGAAGGATTGTGGAAAAGATTTACAGGGAGCCTGTGGAGAAGAAGACTAGGAAGAGAAACAGAAGAAAAAAAGAGAAGAAAATTACTAAGTATTAAAAATATGAAATGGGCAGGATGCACAGAAATGTGCTATTTTAATCAATTTATCAGTTTCAGACTGACTCTCAATTTTTGCAACAGAAATTGCATTTTTTACATGAAATGTGCAACTTCTCAACCAAAGTGACTAAATGAAGTGTCTGTTTTAAAGACCTGCATTATGTTTGAATTGTTTTATTGCTTTTTCATTTTGTGTTAGCTTTCCAAAGTTTATTTGTAATGGCATTCACTTAATCATAGAGTGGATATCAAGGTGAGATAGAGTCAACATGGTAGTGTGTTTTGGATTATGAACTACTGTTTTATTGCTTGAGTTAGGCATTAGGGCCTCTGCGATTAGCCTGTTTCCTATTTACTCAGATAATTGCTTTTATTTTTAATGTTTAGTCAGATTCTAATTATAAAATTGTGAATATGTTATGTCTCAGCTTGCATTCCCAACTCTTTAATACTCACAGCAGTGGATTTCACTCATTACACTCACTGTACAGTTTTTCTAGTCATGTTCATATGCAGGTAAAAGATATGTCCGTCTATCCATTCACCATCTCCTTTCATTTCAGACTCTTCAGAAATTGACTGTTAAACAGAAGCTGCTCTCATTCAGCAAACCAACTTTTTAATGTATAATAATAAAAGACTTTTGCAAATGTTTCTAATATAAATTCTTTGGTTACTAGAAAGAGCAGAAGGCAGGGGTGACTCAGACAGTGCACTCGAGACATTATGGACTGGTGCCAAAAGAACCATGTCTTCATCAATGCTGGAAAAACTAAGGATCTGGTGGCAAAAGAGGCCAGACCTACCTCACTGATACTGGTGCACATCCACAGTGAACATTAGCTGTATTTCCATCATTTTTTTTATGTGTATTTTAAACTATGCCTCTTTCATGCCTCATTCTTAAAGGCCATCTCTGTGGTTATGCCGCTTTAAGCTTAGTCTTCAAGAGGGTAAACTGTCCAGTTTTCTTCACTTTCTTCTTTTGCCACTCTTCAATTTTTTTATTTTTCTGTTTTCAACTGTTAACTTTATGTTTTGTTTCTTTCCATGGAAGCTACCTCTGGTCTGGTATTCTTGTTTGGCTGTGGTGACTTGGCTGATATGGGACTGCTGGCAGGTGGATATTCTCCCTCTCCCTCTATTAACTTTTTACTTTTCATTAACTTAATTTTAGACCCCAAATTCCAAAGCCTTTCCTTACAATAGTGTTTCTTTTTTGCCAGTTGGCCTAATGAAATCAAAATATTTTTATTACACCCTACTATGCTAGAAAGCAACTGATTTAAAACACATTTTTTTGTTCAAGATCATTTTGCTTACATGTTTTGGACCAATAAGACTTAATTTCAAACATTTGTGTTTTAAGCTGATTAGTGTTTTTTTACAAAACAATTTCTAAATCTAATATCAGCACTACATTGCAAACTTTTATTGCTTTCATAAGCAATAAGCACAGGCAAAGTGCACTTAAAAGCTGGATGTTTTAATGAGGAGGTGCATGTGTGTGTGTTCTCTTTTCATGAGTCACACTCAAAATCAGTTCTCACTTCAACAGTAACATCTTGGTCTTATGGTACATTAATCATTTTTCACACCTGAAAATTCCACGTCTGTTAATTTATTCTGTTTCAAGTAGTCTAAAACACTGAATGGAGCATTGGCACCCTGGATTTAATTGTCTCTCCAGTCCTCATCTCTGGTGTTAACCACAAGCAGCGTCCCGCCCCCCACCCGATCATCACCCCCCTCAGGACACTCTGCCGCTCCCTGCCACTATCAGCCCCCCATCGCAGCGGATTAGGTGCCAACTAACCCTCCTTTAATTAACTCATGATTAGGTATTAATATCTGGCACGGGTTTCAGGCTTGCAGTTGTTGCCTTAATAAGTGGATTAGCGTTAGCCTCTCGTTGCTCTTTCCCTCTCTGGCAGAGAGATATCCATTCTCCTTCCACATCCATCCCTCTTGGCTTTCTTTGGCTGTGGTTCAAAAGCAGCATTTTTCCTGCTGACAAGTTTGTTTGTGTGGTCAGATTGTTTGTGCTCGGTAGGTCACAATGAACACTAACATGCACCCCCTCACAGACCTGATAACTGATGCTAGGCTATGATTTAGATCTTATCAGGGATACAGCAGAGCTAGATGTGTGTCCTCTTGAAATGCTTACATAAAGAGGTCATTAATGTATCCCATTAAAAACTTATCTCTTTTGTTGCTACAAGACAGTAAAAAATAAATGAAAACAGCTTTAACGTGAAAATCAGCTGGAAGTAGAAGCAGGAGTTTTCCTCCAGGTATACATCCACCATGGGAATGATCAGACTGAGGACACTGCACATTTTCGGGTGGCATCCAAAATCCAAAAGCCATAAGAAAAACTTTGGTGTTTTCTTTTTGTTTAGAGATGTGTGAACTACGCCAAACAGGTACATCTCAATAATGTATTAACATAAACATTAACACTTTGCACTTCTTGTCTCACTTGGCAAAGATATGTTTAAAAGTAAAAAGAATATCACCCATTATTGCGTCATATCTAATCACCATCTAGCACTGTCACACGGTAAACAAAGTGTTAGTCCGTCACAGCAAAACCAATAAACACACATAACAATCAACCATAAATTCACCTCACTTGCTTCAAGGGGTAATTTACTGAGACCAATTAATTAACCAGGTATGTTTTAAACTGTAGGAGGAAGCTGCAATATCTGGTGATGTTTCTGCATGCGCACTTCATTCAGAAACATTTCAATCTGAAAGGGTGAACCCAGGACTTTCAAACTGCAAGACAAAAGTGCTAAAAACTTCACCACTGTGCATGCAGCACAAGCACAATTAAGCAAATTCAGAAAAATCCAGACTTCAGTAGTTTTTAATAAAATCACTTGTTGCACAATCAGTATCCATAGAAACTTTTGAGGCGTGGAAGTGTCTCAACAGGAGACACTTAGGTATTTTCTATGAATCTTTACCAAGGATTGTGGATAGCGTGGTGAGTGCAAGTCATGTTTTACAAAAAAAATAAAGGAAGCTAACAATAGTCCATAGTTTTCGTTTGTTTCACGACATGTGCAAGTATTCTCCACAGATGTTTTACTGCAGAGGATTTCTTCTGCAACAACGACCTCAAGGCCGGCCTTTCTGTTGAAAAGGACTGTGAACCGCCCAAAGAAACATTTCACCAAGCTTTTTCAGACACTTCAAAGACAGAAACAGGCACTGAAAAGCACTTTAATATTTAGCAGGTGTTAATAAGAATTTACAGGAGACAGAAATACATTTTCCTGCATAATAAAGCAAGCCACCTGCATCATTTAGCAGGTCCAAAGAGCAGCTTTCAGGGAGCACACTCCAGTTTAATGAGAGCATGTTAGAAAAAGGCACTGCCAGCCTGCGACCACAACAAAGTCTGACTGTTTATTCAAGTATTTACAGCTGGCCAAGAAAGCTTTTTGTATGTGACCTTGAAGTAAAGGCAGTAAATTAATGCACGGTGAGAGAGAAGTGATCACAGAAGACTGGGTCGACACTGCTTTAATGCTTCTTTCTTCAGATATTCTTTAAGGCAAGACCACAGTTGGTTGTGGTTATTTTAACTTTCATGAAAACAATCTTCTGAAAAACATTTTTAAAAACCTGTCCGACCTCAACTGTGAACTTTGACCCCTACCATATTGGCATGTCAAGCAATTAAAATACATCAAACATTTGAGGTCTTTCACAAAAGACATGTAAAAAATATTTACCAATGTGTTATAATCCAAATAATCATGTACTTCAAATGAACAGAAAATCTTATGGTGCCAAGTTTTAGCTATTTCTCAAATTTTGCAATTTTCCTTTTTGACTTTTCAGGCTTGCAAATCACGATAGTGGTAATTACTTTTAGTTTCAACATTAAGAGATAAAGGAAAAAGGTTTGAACAAAGTACAAGAAAACGAGTATAAGGTAGCCCTGGAGCTCAAAAGTTGCTAAAGGGTTTTGGGTAACATTGTTTCAAGGGTTGTGTATAAGACTGACATCACATCTGGAAGACTAAACTTGGGAGTCAATGCATCACTCCGTG
Source organism: Poeciliopsis retropinna (assembly GCA_010277075.1). Classification (NCBI taxonomy): domain Eukaryota; kingdom Metazoa; phylum Chordata; class Actinopteri; order Cyprinodontiformes; family Poeciliidae; genus Poeciliopsis; species Poeciliopsis retropinna. The sequence continues at coordinate 6,071,787 of VMRM01000018.1, forward strand.
GCAAACCAAGACAAAAGTGATAACAGCAAGGTCTCCAACTTAGTTGTCTCTTGATAAAGGGACAATCTATTTGGTAAACCCAGTCAGAAGAAGGGGGCCATGACAACTCCCCAGCTAGCTAGCTGGCTCTTCAAGGGCATTTGTGTGGAGAGCTAGCAAACCAGCATCCTACATAGGGATTTAAAAGTGTTCTGTGATAGGCCAGTTGTTCACCAAAGTGATGAATGTCTTTTTTAAAGTTTGATAATCCAGTCTCTGTTCTGATCTGAAATGTCATTTTGATACCCACAGGAATTAGCCTGCTTACTTCTTTTAGACTTTCTACAAGTTTTGGTGGGTGTGGAAAACCTTGTCCTCCATGCCTGTGTTTACTTGAGTAGAGCTCGTTTATTTTTTCTGCATCGATGATCTTTGTTGGTTTCAGATGAAAACAGCTTAAATCAACTCCAACTGAACCTCCACTTACCTTCTACTGATAACAACTTCAGACGACTATTCCCACTTTAAAATCCAAACTACCACTTGAAAATGGACTTCTTTCAGTCTTTTTAGTGTTTTTGTGAGCGTATCTTGTTTTATAACAGTCGTATTTATGAGTCGGTCTGATGTGTTCTCTTCATCATGTCAGAATGGTTTCTAGACAGCAGAGAAAGAAAATTCCCTTTTAATCCTCTTTATTCGTCCACGTGGATCTGCCATCAGTCAGCCTGACAACTGTACTGTATATCCAAACACAGTTGTAGATTCCCAAAAATGCACCTGCATAGCTCCGTATTTTAATCCGTCTTCCCCGTCCTTTTCCCTCTCCTGCATAAATGCCAGATCCCCCACCTGAAAGCCCTTTGCACTGATTTACGAGGAGCTTTGCACCATTCACATTATAAATCTCTCACCCCAGTGACACTCCTCTGCTGGTATTCATCCACCATTTTTTATTTTGTCTGTTTGCTACAGAGTGCTTTGGACCTGGGCCAAGGAAATGCACTCTAGGATTATCAAGAGGTTTAACAGGAATAAAGTGTGAATTACAATCTTGCAGCTTTTCCCCCGCTGCTGGTTTCTGCAAACCTCTGACTTGATAGATTTATTTTTCTGATTTCTCATTTTCTCCTAAAATTAGGATTTTAGAACATCAGCTGGGTCCAATAAATAGTCAATTATGGATAAAGAAAAAAAAAAAGCTTCAGTCTTGAGTATTTCAGCCTTTAAACCTTTAGGAGTTTATACAGTTTGTATGTTTTCTTTAATTTTATCATCAACACATCTTTGATTTTCAGAATTCTAACTTATTTGAAGTTTGAGCCAGTATAAGCAAAGCAAAGCAAAACAACAAAACTTTGAGATAACCTTGTCTCAAAACTGGCTTATCCTTGGTTATATTACACTGATGAAATGGAATACAAAATAAACAGAATATGCAATAGTAAATCTAACTGAAGCACAAAGCTGTTTCCAAGGCAATTCTTGGTGATCATGAAAATAAATTTTCCATTGTTGGCATTAAGCCTCTGCTGCAAATTTGTCGATTTCCCCTCCATGACGGTGATCCAGCATTCCATCTCATCCCCAAGCTGAGCCTAATGAGTTGTCCATTTGCTTTAGTCTTCAATCGGTTGCTTGCTTAGAGATGACATGCCCTATAATAGTTTAAGTTATTCTTGTTTAATCTCAAACTCATTTGCACCATCTCATCTGACCTTTGGCATCGATATGGTATGTTTGTTTTACACTAACTGGAATATTTTCTATTTTTACTTTTACTAAACCTTACAGTTGTGTGGCAAATTCCAGTAGATCAGGAGTTTCTAAACTCAGGCCGGCCCATCTGGCATCAATAACCATGCCACTGCAAATCACCTCCATATTTTCCCATTTTATTATATTAGCTTTTAACTTCAGCTAACCATCTTCACCACAGTTAGATGTATGTCTCCCATGTGATTGGGTGATTCAGGATTTGGTCTTACAAGCAATTGAACAGGAACATCTAATAATGAGGAAAACAGAAGTTACGGTTATAGTCTGAAGTCATACATGTTTACTAAGGACAACAAATATATGCCTCTTTGCTTCAAAAAATTATTGGGAAGTTATTTGGGGATTTATAAGCAAAGTATCAGTGTGTGACAACTCATAAATGAGGAAGTTCAGAGTACTAGAATGTGTCCTGGAATGTTTGTCTTTAGAGATTACATCTGTAGAAAATTTATGCAAAAGTAAGAAATCATCATAATGTATTTGCTGTAACAATAATTCATCTGCAATTCTGCAAAAAGACATCGCTCACTTAGATAATTTACCTAATGTAAGAAAGTTTGCGTTTTGTATGGCTCTTAAGCAACAGAGATTCAAATAAAATCCCTTCACCATCTGATGGGGAAAAGTGACCTGGATGAGTACTTTAAACAGGCCTTGCACAGTGAAAAAGAATGGATGGAGGTGACAATGAATTCCAAACTGCAGGAGGTCGCCTCCTCTCTCTCCCCATCTGGACAGCTTTATTTCCATGATCCCTACAGTCCGTGTTGGGACTTGGCCTTAATCACTCAGCGTGAGGCCTCTGCAAAGGTCAGCTCCATTGATTAAGTGTGGAAAGGTAGAGTTGTCATCTTTCATGCCAGGAGTGGTGATATCTCTGTAAGTCTCTGTAGGAGACTGGACTAAAGATGTACACTCTGTCTCCTGTTAAATCATGCTGGAACACTGCTTACAGAATAAATCAGACAAGCTTTGAAGACGTGATCCATGACTTCTGTATTGTTTCTCGACATGACGGTCATTGTGAGAGTTTTACAAATACACCTGAGAGTCAGGCTCACTTCAGTTTTCTTTACTGGTTTTTGTTTATTGTGCTCCATCCTGAAATACAATGTATTTATATCCATATACTTTATATGTCAAATCACTGTTGAAAGGGAATGTTCCTGCAATATCTTTTACATTATATATAAGAATATCTGTAGCTTTATATATTGAGTGATTCCAGGCAGAACATTTCTCAAAGGCTGATATATGATAAAGGAAAATCTCTTGAGGAGGCTGTCTGCATGAAACACTCTTCTTCCTCAGCTGTGCCTTTGGGACAGGTGCAATATGTAGTTTTCCGTTGCCTGAGAGAAAAATGTACAGACAACCCATGAAAAGATGTGCTTTTAAAGACATCATATGTTGCTCTAGAATCTCAACATTTCTGTGTTAATTTTGCCATGACATAAGTAGATATGAACTTTGTCAAGGGCACTGCAGCTCATCCCAACTCATCCCACAGCCCAAAAAGTGTTAATGTATCTCGGCAAGAAATTCACGAATGCCACTCCAAACTCTGGATCTTGACAAAGATTTCCCAAAGCATTTAACAACCCCCTTGGTTCTACCAGCTATTAATGATATGAGCTCATAGCTCTCCTGCTTGGGCTTGCTCCAGAGAAATCCCATTAAAATTAGTTTCCATGCAACAGTTAGTTCTCTAGTTTCAGTTTCAGAATTAACTATGTTGCATTTACTCCATGTGCAAGACAAGGAGACTTAAACTCAATGAAGTCAATCCATCCCCACATTCCTTCACCCATCTGAACTGCCAGGGGGACAAGTCAAAGGCCATGCTTGTGTTGTGACCCTTTCCAGACACCCAAGGGAGCCATTTCAACTCAACACCTCCCCGCCCCCACCCAACACCCCCATACACACCTCCTGTATCTCTGACCTCTCCAACCATGACCCAGAGAGAGTCACAGAGGTCACATTCAAGGACTCAGTGTTTGCTCAGCCTCATGAAGGAACCCACACACACAAATAGTGGTTCTGTCATCCATCACCACTGTGTGTTTCACACTCGGTCAGCTTGTGGATGTCAGCACAGACAATATTGATTTTGTATTCATCTCAAGCAAAGAGCTACAAGAGAAGAAGAGAAAGGAGAGAAAACAACTGTTAGGCATGTGGGAAATAAAAAGAAACAAGGAAAACATGCAAGGAGGACTTAAAAAGAAATGACTGAAGTTCACCAATTCATTGTAAGTGCAACAAGGTTAACTGTCTTTTATGAAATAAAAAGAATATGTGTTTTTGGGACATGATTAAGATGAACTGAAAAGAGAAAAAGATGTAAAAGTTGAATGGAAACAAGGATATGAAAAATTAAAGCAACTGGAGAAAATTAAAGAAATGAAAAGGTTATCAACAAAAGTTTGAGTCACTTCAATGCAATAGAGCAGGGGTTTTCAACCTCAACCCTCAAAAGTTGGTGTCCTGGAACTTCTGTGTCCCTGTTTCAACAGACCTGAATTAGTGTAACTACCTAATTATTTGACTATGTGTGTTGAAGCAGAGACATTTCCAAAAGTTTCAAGACATCAGCCATCAAGGACTGGAGTTGAATACCCCTGGTATGGCCTGTAGGTCTCACATTCATGTCCCCAAGTTACAGGTACAACTCTTAAGTCAGGGGTCTTGACTTGGAATAAGCTCCCCAAGTCAACTTAGTTCCTGAGGTCAGCTTGCTAAGATGTCAAGTTTTCTAAAATAAGTAAAGTTTCTTAAATGATTAAGTTATACAAAGTCAACAGTCCAAGTCTGTGCCACAAGAATCAAAGTCACATCAGATCCAGTTTATAAACTGTCTAAAAAACTTCAACACACAAAATAAAACACGAAGTCAAATTCCTAGCTGAGATCCTCAACTGAGATCTGGTGACTCAGCTGAGTCACCAGATCCTCCTCGCTCACAAAGTCTTAACAAAGGCTCATAAAACTGCTAAACCAACTCAGGTCTTTAAGTTCCAGATTGAGTTTCAAAATCATTTTAAGTCAAAACAACATCTTGAGCTTCTAACTTAAGTAAACTCCAAGTTCAAATATCCAACTTCAACCACAGGTAGAGTTGGACCCGCAAGTCAAGTAGTAAAGTCAAATATCCAATTTAAGTCCCAATGTCAAGTTGAGTCCCCAAGAACTCGAGTGAGGTATCAGATCAAGCTTCAAAGTCAAGTGTCCATGTTAGGTTTAAAAGTCCAGTGATGACCTCAACTACAGTCCCAAAATCTAGAGACATGTCAGTTGAGTGAGGACACAATGTCAACTCAGCAGTTAAGTCTTCCGGTAAAGGTAATAGTTACAGTTGCAGAGTTACACTCCAGGGCCTTATGGTAAGTTTTTATATTACCTGAACTTTTTCATCAGACATCATTTGACATCTTCTAACTTTTTTGTGTTCAACAAAGTCAGTCTCTGCTCTATGTATAGATTGGCTATGAACATACATAGTGGAAAGAAAAGTAGTGTTTTAATGTCTTCTTTTTTTAAAATTAAAATATCAAAACTTTCCACCTACTTACATAACTACCAATCAAACATTTTATGGACCATTACATGAAGAGTGCATGAAGAGTACAACATTTAGTCTTCTAGCATAAGAAGGACAAAGTATTTTTGTTGGCCTCAAAAAACATAAATAATTTTGTCATGGAATTAATTTGAAATTAGAGTTGTGAGATGTTTTTTTACTGGTAAGTTCAGTGGTTGATTTCTTCAGTCTCATTGAAAATAAAAAGCAACAAGTTATATTTTAAGTTTCATTCAGATTGAAACACAAAACTGCTCACCCTTAAAATAATGTAAATAAAAAAATGTAACACTACAAAATTTAAGAACTTTGAGTTTCTTTTGAATGCAGTGCTAGATCTTTAACTGCCTCTGTATGTTTTCCAGATCCAGTTCTATACTGTTTTCTTGTTTTTTTTCAGCAGTGCAGAATCGGCACATTGTTTTTCACTCTCTTTTGATGTGTTTGTGCAGTGTGTGTGGATGCAAAGGGATGGACTCTGGCTGTGTGAGTGTGTGTTAAGATTTCCTGACCATGCTCTCCTTGCAGCAGCAGGCACAGGGGGGCAGGAGGAACCGGGGCATTTATCAGCCCTCTAAGTGGCTGTAGGAAAAGCAATGCTCGCTGGGAGTCGAGCTGACAGCAGTTTTCCTCGGATCGATCCGCAGCACTGCTCCAGTTTATGACAAAAGAGTTCACGACACGGCAGTCACAAAGTCAATATCGTGATAAATACTCCCGCTCCACTCGCTCCTGTCCGCCACTTTACCAGGCATTTGGCCTGACAGTTATTACTCCTGTGGTAAATCCACTGACCAGAGGGGAGCAGAGGGGAAAAAAAGGCACTCTCCTTCAGGTCTCGGCGCTGGATTTATGGACCTGAGAGAACTAAGTTTACTTAATTTAAAGAAAAGATATAACATTTGATAGTTGCCCTTTTTTCAGGGAAGCCTTTGCTGCAGTTTTACTGAGAAGGACAGGCTGTAAAATGCAGACAAAAATGCATTTTTTTTCCATTGTCCAAACAAGTGGTTGCCTACAAATGCTTAAAAACACATTTATAATGCATTATCCTTCTTTCTTTCCTGTAACTAATTTGTGAATTGGAAAGCAAATTAAAACCAGGGATTAAAGCATGGTTTCACTTTGACCGACTAACACCAAACTAACTTTTCATTGCACCCTCATTGCATTAGTGGGAAAAATCCTTGTGCTTTAATTTACAGCAAATGAAGAAATATTAGTAGATGTTTTTGTAATTTGCCATAGATCCCTGCCTTTGCGCTAATCCAACATGATAAATCCTTTTACGGTTAAAACTAGCCTTATCCTTGCATGTGGCTAGGATCACAGTAATCAACACAGGCGATTATGCAGATGAAAATTACACTGCTACATATGAATATTTTCAATTATTCTGCTCCTAATAATGCAAGTCTGGGGTAAGATTAATATATTTTTTTTCAATAATGACTTGCAAACAAGACATCCAGTGCATGTTGAGTGGCAACTCATCGTGTTACAGCATGACTGCTAATCCTGTTAGAGTTGGAAAAATTCATCAAAAGATCTCATTAAGATTTTATTTGTTTGGGAATCATCAATAAAAAGTTGGCATGGTCTCGTCAACTCTCCCCACCCCATCAGTCTGTGACCCACATTGCACCAAGTCAGTTTAATAGACCATCAGTTAAGCCTAGTTTTGATACAATAAAATGAATGTTTAGGACTGAACAATTCTGAATACTTTAAAGAAAAGATTATCTTATCAGCAGCCGGCTGGGAAGTGCAATATGCTTTCATTCACTGAGAAGTTGAACTGAAATTTGCATCTTTGTCACATGAATCTGTGACACACTAATATAATAATTCACTTCAAGATGTCTAAGCCGTGATCATGTATGTTTAATAATTGGAATGCATTTCTCCACTAACATGAGGCCGTGGAGAGAACTCTGCAATGGAGAACAGGTTACCTGTGTACACAAACTTCTGTTATGGTAAACTCTTGATACAATTATGACTTAGACATGCTTAGTCACAATTCCAAGTACACTATATGTCATTGGCTTCTTCATCGAGCACTTTACATATGAGATGAAACATATTAATCTATTTATTCGATGTATATTTAAATGAGCCTTTTTAGATTTTTAAAAATAACAGAAAAATCTATTGACATTTGTTTTGGATTGGTGCTAAATAAACTAAACTGAATTAAACTTCTTGCATGTGTGTGCAAACCCTTATTACAGAATTTCTGTATTATTATGTATAAAAAGACCATTAGATGCTGGATTAGAAATTATCAAATGCAGCCCAAACTCATTAATACAACTGTGAATGACCAATTTAGTTTGCTGCCAACTGGAAGCTTTGAAGCAGATGCACTCTTTAGCACTGTTATCGGCTAACCGTTAGCCAGGCACAGAATTCTCACAGGGCATACAATTTATTTGCATCTTCTTTGTCACCGTTTCCTTTTCCTACCAAATACAATAAATGATTATGCAGACAACTTAAAACTTGTCTGAGGCTCCTTCAATGCTTTATAATCAAGTAATTCCAGTCAACCCAGTGAGATTTTTTTGTTAACTGGTGCTCTCAACGCAATTGAAAACACAACAGCAGAACAACTTTCCACTTTATACCAGTGTTAGTTTCAAGTAGAGAGACAAAAGCCTAAATAACTCTCCTTCATATCCATGCCCCATAATAACTGCTTAACCTTTCTTCAGCAGATTAAGTCACATGTTGATAGCAACTAGATGAAGCTTTATATGACAGATTTCACTTTAAAGAGAAGTTTTTATGGCCCAGTCATTTAAATCTGGGTTGTTCAAGTATATGAGAATATCTTAAACATGCAGAAGTCAGTCCTGTCAGGAGAAAGGTTACCCACCTGTCTCGAAATCCAGCTTGTGTCCCGTACCATTGTTTTATCATACGAGGAAGTAAATAAAAATTGATAAAGAGTAACCAGAAACATGTCCAGCAACATTATTGGTTGCTGGGAAACTTCTCTTCAAACAAGCCAAAGATGTATAAAATTAGTATGCAGATTTAAGCTAGAAAATTGCAAAATGACATCCACTGTCCATCATTCCTTCTGAAAGCCAATTTTGCGTAAGTCAATATTATTGACCATTATAGTACTGTAGAGAGTTGTAGCTTCATCAGGATATGAAGAAGACATTCAACTGACAAAGAATAAGCTGGATTGAGACTGTGTTGTGCATAAAACATGTCTTCACATATTTTTGAGCAAAAAGTAGTACTCAAATTCAATGGCAATTGACCCTTTATCTTTAACCCATATTGCTTTGAATTACTAATCTTTTTCTTGAGAAATTCATCTCTGAATTATCTAACATATGACTCAGAGGCCTTTTCACTCAGTTTTTCCAAGGTCAGAACTGAACAAGGTGAGGGAGCATTTAGTTTCTATGCTTCTCAACTGCAAGCAAACTCCCTGAAAATCAGAGGTGTCCAGAATCTGCTGGTTCCTTTAGATTAGGAAGTAAAATAACATTGTTTATTGCAGCTATTAATTAAAGTATCACTTTAAAATTTTGTCCAATGACAAGTAATACACTAGAAAACCTTTCTTTTGAATGTTTTTATGACAGCATTTGTTATTTTAATATTTCTCCTGTGTTTGTTTGTAAAGTACTTCAGATTACCTGGTGAATGAATGGTGTGATATTAGCTATCTATATATCAACTTGTCTTGTCTTCAAATTGAGGATCAGTGAAGTTTGCAAAGCAACTGTGAGGGATTAATTTCAAAGTTTTCTGTACAGTCGGCTGTAGTTTCATCTTCACTGATTCAATGTCTGCACCTTCAAGTGAACAGCTCTCCCTAACGGTCTTTAAAGTCACACACACAGAGTGAGTGAGGCTCCTTTTCAGCCACGTGCAACCAGAATTACAGTGTGATATTACAGCCTAGCCTGCAGTTGTGCTATATTGATAGGCCCATACATCAAAGCAATTCCTGACAATCACAGATGGCTAATTGGGACATTTTACAACCTTGCAGTTTACGCAGGGATTTTGATATAAATTAAGAACACAAGGCAGCGTCCCCTTTCATGAAGCTGTACTTGGACAGGGCTTCATCTGATGAATACCTGCTTTTATTGGCACAAAGACCTCCCAGCCCTCTGTGAGTTGGAATATTGTTTTTCATACATACCTGTCTGTGGTAATTAATTATGGTTTGCTGTTTCGCCTACAGTCAAACTTGGAAGAAAAATATCTGCCTTCACCTCTCTTCTTGACTCTTCTTCTTCCTCGCCTTTTTTATTCTCTTTGTCTGTCTTTTACTCCTCCCATCCTTCACAATTTGATGAACCAATAGTACAGTTCTGCAAGGCCATGCATCTGCCTTATTTTAGCTGTTCAGCACTTAAAGGACTCAGTTGCAGCAAATTTTCTCATTGGGATTTATTGTTGGACAATTTAGAAAGTATATATTCAGCTTTTCTTTACATTTTGTCTTCATCTGTTGCTTTTTAACAAATTGATGTGTGCACAAACTTAAATTCTCTCACACAAAGTAATAAGTTTTACTTTTAAATGCACTGGAGAATATGCCCACACACAACCCCATTTTAACTTAAAAAACTTCTAACGTTTGTTCCCTAAAATTTTTATTTTCTTTATATTCATGACCCAACATAAATGTTAGATATTCTCAGCATCAATTCAAATAGACACTAACCTAATAGTTTCAATCTGCTTTACATTAGTATTTTTTTCCCTAATTGCTAAAAACACAAATTCTCCAGAGACGTAAATATAGAAACCAAAGAAGAAATAACTGCTATTTCAGAAAAGCAGAGTTCAGAAAGGATAAAAAGGGTAAGCGGAGAAGTGTTTGGAGAAAAAATAAGATCCGAAATGGAAGTTGGAGGAGAGGGGAGGATGGGAAGTGGAAGAATTGGTTTACACTCTCCAGTTTTGTTCCACTTTCTTCAATTACCAGAACATCATTATAGGATAGTCGGATAGAAGTGGAGGAAGAGGGATGCTCCAGAGAAACTGTGTTCAGCCAGCCTACGCTGTGAGTCAGCAGAGGAAACAAAGAACCAGAAAAACACTTGTCACCTGACCTGCACACACTGATCTGCAAACATGTGCACACACACACACATTCCGCGGCAGTCTGCCTGGTCCCAGGTTAATATAGCAGCACCCCCTCTTTATCATTACACAGATGGCCATGGGAGAACTTAATTCTTCCTCTATTGACTGAGTTTGCATCGCTGGTCCCTGCTGTAATGACTGATCCATCAACAAACCGACTGGTGGATCAGGATAAGGAAGCATTACATTAAATGAGATAGAGAGACTGAGAGACTGAAAAAAGGATGTGCCACCTGCATATATATTCTGTATGTGTTCCTTTGCTGGATCATTTTTACATGTATTGAACTCCTCCTGCAAAGAAATACTTTTTTCTGATATATGTCAATGTATTAGAACCCCCTCAGAGGACTTAGTTTTACATCTAGCAAACACAAAGAAAAACTGGCAAAAAGTATAAAAATTTAAATGTTTTTTTTTTTTTTTTTTTTTTTTTTTTTTAAGAGCATTTTATATTGAAGATCTGCTGCAGGAAAGTTTTGTGTGACCAATAAACCTAATGTCCAAGTTTTGTGTATAGTAGAGTACCCACATATGCAGGTACAGAGCATACAAATGTCACATAAAGAGGCCTGGGAGCAATACATTTCTACTAACATAATCTACTTACAAAGCTAAAATGCAAATTAACAGAATTTTTGATTAATTTATTTCTGATTTTCACATGTTGTCCCATGAAAAACATCATAGTTTAAGCCCAGAATATTATTCAAATCCATTATTTTTTTGCTTACAAATCTTTCAACTTTTATCACCATTTGTCACCATTACAGAAAGCGAGTCTGATGAAGCTTCAATAAATCATCATAGAAGAGAGGAAACCTGCTAGCAATAGCCTAACTTTTCAGCAAACCACTCAGCCTGAAGCCAGAGAAAACTTAGATATATAATTAGAAACAGATTATGAAGTTATGCTGACACGTGAGAAAAAATAAAAGTATCTTGTTAGCCTAGTTAACCTGTATTGGAGAAGAGCATTGATACTGAACTGCAGAAACTACACTTGGGATTTAATATCTGGTGCATTCAAGAAAATTAAAAAAAGTAGGAAGAGCAGGAGAGACTTCATAATACATACAAAACATGGTGTGCTTTTTAATGCTCTTTACAGCTACAGATTTTTAAAACATTATAGGACAAAAAATTCTGATCAGGTTGCATTAACTGCAAAGTTTTCATTTGAAGACATTTCTAATTATTGTGGCTTTTTTACATTAGATAAAAAAATAAGAAAGAAACAACAGTCCAATGTTGAAACCTGGCATATTAAATCTTTGCTAAAGTTTAACATGTTTTATAATATATTTTTTTCAATATATTTTTAGCTTCATTGTTGGCTGACAAACTAGCTTCAAAGTGCTTAGCTGCCACCATCTGAACTGGAGTGATGAACTGAAAAATACACAAAAGAAAAAAATTCTCAATTACAAAATTGGTTTCTCTTGAAGCCTGATCAAATTATATATCCTACAAAGTGTGGCCTGCAGAAGGACAATGATTTCCATCTCACTTAAACTGTGGGTGTGTAGTGCCTTAGAGCTTTTGTAGACCTCATCTGGCCTAAAAAAAATAAGCCTCAGAAAAAATAAAGTTTCTATGTCTATGTTTAATGTTTGTATGCTTCAAGCTCTTGAAACTGAAGTCAACTTTCTTGTTTATACACACAATCTTGGAACATAAAGCAAATTCTTATTCACTTCCAGGTAAAGCAGTTTTTTTAGTAACAGCAACAACCTATTTCAACAGTCAAATCTTTGTTGACACCCCTTCTCAATTAGTTCATGAGAAGTGAGTTGAGCTTGTTGAAAACCAACCAACGGATGGCTTGAGCCTGAACAATTGTTCTCCTGCACCAGTACTTCCCTGCAAACATCTTCTAACTCCCCCGCCCCCACCCACCAGCGTCGGACAGATTAAGCACACAAGTTTATCCAGGTTTTCCCTCAATCCATGGAAGCACACTCCTGAAGTTTTTCTGCACTCAAACGCAAACAAACATTGGATGATGACACACGTATAATTAGATTTAGTCCCATTTGGGAGACGTCACTATGGCCGATTTGGTATTTAATAAAAATCGTCTGTGGTTAATTCCCCAAGGATTATTCCTAAAGAAGTGGAATGCAGTTAAATGAACTCCTTGCTGCCTTTTAAAGCCCACACCCAGAGGAGGCAAAGGGTTAACCGACTGCCTCATAGGCCTGTTAAATTCTGTTAACTCCGACAAGTCCAGACTTCTGCAGCCAAATATGATGGATGCTGTCTAGCTGTTGGTCTTTTCCACTTTGCAGACACATGCAGCCCTGTCGCTTCTTTGCTTTCACCTTTTCTTAAAGATGCCTGCGAGATGAAAGGCTGCGGCCCTTCGCCTTATCACTGTCTTTAGAGCTTGTGAAAACTTGGCAGCACCTCGGCTTTTTAAGGGAGAGAGAGAGAGAGAGAGACGGGGAAGAGAAATAGCATTGGGGATTATAGTTCTGAGGACAAACCTGACTATTCACACTTGGCATTAGCAAGACAGCCCGGGTACAAGAAGGATATTTTTTATTCCCTTCAATTTAACTTTAATTACTCAAATCTCGGCGAGGGCACACAAGAAAAGCCCAGGCATTTGTGTCTGGGAGATTAGCAGACTGCCCTGCCAAGTCCTCGCCGGCGCTGCATCGTTAGATAGAATTCAAATTCAAATCCAGGCTAAAGACAGTGCAGCTGTCGCCCCCCTGGCCTGAAAACCCCCTGGATCAGGAACGAGCTGTCCTCCCTCCTCCTTGCTTTCCCCAGGAGAAACCTAATCCTGCCTCCCTCGCTTCCTATATTTCCATTGCTATGTCTCTGCCTCTGATGACTGTGACAGCTCAAATAAAGCCATTAAAGCCTCTCTGAAATAATTAGTAATTAAAAATAAAAAAGTGGGTTGTTTTGTATTTCTCTGGCATCTCTCCTCAGGCAGGAAGAAGAGGCTGAGTCTGGAGGTGTTGGGGGGTTGATGCGCCTTTCACACCTCTTCAGATCGTTTTTCCAAGTGTGGCTAAAGGAAGGATTTCTTCATGGACATATCGGGTTAAACAAACACTTCCACTTCACACCTCCTCCCGACTCTCCAAGGAAAAACTTCCAGGGCTTTCCTCTCCTCAGGAAGTTTGATGACATGCCCAAATTCTGATTTCTGTGACGTGTAATACTGCAAGTCCTCTCTGTGGGCTTTATAATCTTGTCAGTGTGCCGCTTTTTCTCCTCCCCAGCTCCTTTTCTTACTCCTGTATCCGGAGCTCGTTTTGGTAGGTGGTTCAATGCAAGGATGTCTCATAGAACGCCAAAATCCCCACTAGTTGTTCGCCTTTCACCCGCAATTGACTTTGTGAACACCTGCAATGTCTTCGATAAGTAGCAAGTCTTATCTTCTTTGGGTAGAGCAGACCCCATTATTATGGGTTCGAGGGCAGATACCCCCGTTGTGCTTCAGGCCGCAAATGATAATCCAGGCTGCCACACCGCAGAAATCCTGCTAAAGTGATCCTAAATTGACAAAACCCTTGGATCTTCCGGAATAGGTTAAGCCTCATCTATTAGTGCTACAGTGGCTTGGGATAAAGGTTCGTCAGCCTCTTGCCACCGCTGAGAACGTCGTCGGCAATGCCGTCCTTTCACTTATCATCTTTTAATCCCTGCAGACACAGCAATGCAGAAAGGGGCAAAGAGTTTATCTCACTTCCTTTAAAGTCTTTAGGTAATTTCTAACTCGAGTTCTGTAGCTGTCTGTGGAAAAACGTCATTGGGACAAAAATATTGAAGGAGACGGCTAAAGCAAAGAGTGCTGCAACTGTTTTTTTTTTTTTTTTTATTTAGTTGCTTCAGATGCCATTAAAACAGAAACTGACTGGCATTACAAAGAGCACTGGTGGTTGTGAATGTGAGAGCGGGCTATGACTATCAGTTAAAGAACCTTAAGAGTCCCCATAGGTATCCACAATGCTGGCAGGAGACACAGCAGCTCTGGATTGAGTCATGCCATCCCAGCCTTTTTACAGTTTCTGGAAAAATCTGAAATAATTTGGAGTACCTACATATAGCTAAAGATCAGGGATAATAGGAAAATATATTTATTAAATTCCTGCTTGACATCCAAATAAAGAATTTATTTGGATGTCAATAAGATTCAGACATTTTGACTTGAACAATGTCTAAACTGCAGGATTATATTAGTGTACTTATTTCATAGCCAGTAAAATCTACAACAAAATAACAGCTAAGCCAGTGATAACATGGAGGTGATCCAGAAAAACTCCCAGGCTTTAAGGTCTATGGTAAGTAAAGAATTTTAAAAAGCCGCAAGAGTCAAGTTAATAACCCCATATCCAGACTTTTTTTCTGTTGCTCCATCCCGTTTTTCCATCATCTGTCCTTACACCCCTCACTCATCCCCTCTCCCAGTTTGCATAGGCCTAAGGGAGAGAATGGCGATTAATATCAGCCTAAGTTGTTACCTAATTCATTATGGAATAGCAGTTAATTTGATTTGATATTATTTTAATAAAATTCTGTAATATATTAGATTGTTTCAGGCTATCAAAATCATTTTCCAATTATTACGGTTACTCAACCAAGTCCAGCTTTCCCCTCCCTTTGTGTCAAACGGCAGTTGGTCTCAGTGTGAATACATTAGCTGCTCCGATTCCATCCCTCCGACTGATGGGAGACGAAAACGTATGTATATGCATGATTAAACCCCAAATGTTATTAGTGTTATTGATCTGCACTGCTGCAGTAGATTGGTGTGTGTGACTAGCTCAGCAAGGTGTCCTAAATGTGTTTGATTGAGCCCTGCACAGAGGAATGAAGAGACCTGAATTTTTTATTTTATTTCTTTTTCTCAGTGAGTGTGTGTGTATGTGTTACTCTAATCTTTTGGCTCTGTATTAATTAGTAACATGCTTCAGTGACCCTGCCCTTTTCTGAGGCATCAGGACTTCAGATTGGAGGGAAGCGATCTAAGTCATCCCTAACCATGGCCAAGCAAGTTCAGCGCAACTTAATATCCACACCTCAGCCAGTCCTGCTTCCAGAACCTTTACTGAAAATAAAATTTAAAAAAATAAAAAAAACTTACCATCATAGTTCTGATTGAAAAACCCTGAAACATACAATTGTCCATTTGTACTTTACAATTTTACATGCCAAGTCAAAATTCTGAGGTGAAAGATAGAAACCACTGGAATCTCGCTTATCTCATTTACAACATTACTAATCGGGCTCATTTCTATCTCCCGGCTTTGAGTTATTTCACTGCTGGAAAAAGATGGAATGATGGTTCCTGGTTAGGTGTGAGATTCCAGTAAGGAATTGCAAGTACATTGGTCCCAAAATGGCAAAAGAAGCAGAAGATGAATTCATAAATCAGAACTTTTCTTGGAGAGATGAGAGTGATCATCCAATTGTTCATACTGAAGAAGATATGAAACTCTGGATTGAGTGGTCCATCTATGTTTCAAGACCCAGAGTGAGATTATGACCAAAAAACAAGAATCTGGATATAAGCTCACCTCTGATGTGGGTTGGACTGTACTGTCTTAAGATCTCAAACTATTGTCATGCAAACGGTTTGGAATTTCATTATTATATTTTGCTAAAACTGCTAAAATGAGCTCAGTCTGCAAAGTTCGTACTTTGCAGAAGAAACTCAATTTGTTTGTTGCTGTGTCTTCTCCACTTTGAAAAGCAGTCAGGTTTCATGGTTTATATGGTCAAGATTCCCCCCAATGTCTGTTCTTTATAGACATATGGAAAAGACTTTATTGGTCTTTTCCAGGTACATTTCAAAGGTAGGAGAACTTAGAACATATTCAGAACTCATCAGAGGGACAATATATATCAAAATGTATCTCGCCTCACAGTAACTTGAGATCTTACAGGAGGAACTAAAGAGTGTTACAGTAGCAAGTCTGGCCTTCTCTTATGAAGTTCCATAGTCCAGTGTAGGGTCAGGGTTAGGAAATAGGAAATTTTTGTGTGGACTGTTATCAACTTGGGTGTAGACCATAATCTACATTAAATAAATAGAATTGAAAGTTTAACAAGAAGAAAACAATTAGTGTGCTTGATTCTGGCTCTCTAATTTAGCTTTTTGACAAAGTTTATACATCAGAAATACCAAATCAGTGAACAAACTTTCACTGTATGAGCTGATCTCTTGTGAGATTTTTTTCTATCCTTCTTCAGCTTTTTTAATAATTAAAAGAAAATGATAGGACCAAGTTATTCAGTTTGGTCTCCATTTACTTATATTGTATAGGGTTTTTAATCAAGCCTCAAAGTTTTTCTTTTTTTTTTTTTTTTTTTTTGTTCCCACATGAAGACATTATAAAAACAGATGCAAACAGTGTTCCTTCATTCAGAATGCATGTCCTCACAATTTAACTTTGAGTCCCTCAGGGCAAAAGGCTCTTAAGGCTCAGCATGAGTTCATACTTCTGTCATCTTTTTAGTTGGTCAAAAATTATGCAGAATTAATAATACAAAGCACAGTTGCTCTCCTAATATAAGCTTTGCACAGTCAGGGATGGGACAATTTCCAAAGCCCACCACGTCTTAGAGAAATGTCTGCATAATTATGGGCCACACACTGAATTACACCCAGCTGGAACAGCAGAGGCAGACTGACACCGACGGCCTTTATTTAACCACAAACCGGTTTACCGTTTCACCTCTTTGTCCAGCAGCTCTGATGTCTGTCCCAAGGGTTGCCCCAGGGTAGCCAGTGAGGGGCCCTGTCTCATTTCAGGAGTTCTACCTCTCTGTAGCTCATAACTGTTTTGATGAGCCATTGGCACCTTCCCAAAAGTACGCCGGTCTCCGGCCAATGTGCACATTCCATTTTACTCCCCACCCCCCGTGCAACGACAATGGAGTTCACTTTTTTAACGGCCTACTTTTTATCTCTTATTGCGTAGCCGCCCCCTTCTCTTTTCTCCCTGCAGTCACAGTATTATCATGATTTATAGAAGAGTCCATTTTGTTTTCGGTTCCAAGACGCTCAAATCAAAGTACCAGAGCTGTGCTTTATCTTGCTTTATTGGAAGCCACTGCATACTCCCCTCTTGGTCAGTTAAATGTATTTAAGTGTATATTTAGATAAAAAATAGTCTCTGAGCCGCAGATTTCATTGTTTTCTGTGTCAGTGATGAATCTCTCTCTTTTGATAGTTACTCAGGGAGAAGAGAAATGCAAGCTTGAGTGTGCTGCAATTTCCTCTAGAGGGGAAAAAAAGAGAAGCAAGGCTACTCATGGCACAAGACAAAAAGGGCCAAAAGTATACTTATTAAACCGCCCTGCAGACTATGGAGTTCATTCACAATTGTCTTCTGATTGATCTTAACATGATCAAATATTCCTCTTTATCAATGTTGGGCCAAAACTTTACCATTCAAGGTGCCTATCTTTAAAGAAACCAATGAAAAGTTTTGTTCATTTTGTCTTGGAGAGCACGTAAGAATAAAGCAAAAGCAAAAAAAAAAAAAAAAAGTGCTTACTCTCCAATTCTCCGAAACTCATGGAGCTTCAACAGTCAAAGAATTGGAGAAAACCACTCACTACACAGAAAACACAAAAGCCTACCTTTGTCTAAATCAGGTAACAATACCACGCTGTCTGTCAGGCCAACACAAAAGCCTTAAAGATACACCCTGCTGTGTCTACGATTCTCGGAGAAAGCATCTGTATAGGTGGATGTCGTTTTATGATTTATGCCACGAGGACACAGTATAATAGAACAATGGCCTGAGTGTTTGGGTGTAACAAAGAGGACTGCAGGAGAGCTCCAGAATGGCAAGACGCTGTCATTTATTGCTGGTATTATGAATGGAGAGAAGCCAAAATTGATTTCCTGGATACAATACCTGCGTAAGGTGTTTGTTGGTCATCACTTGAAATGGGGGAAAAAAAGCGGTGATTAAGGGCCACAAAAACCTCACATGCTAAGAAAAATCAAAAGGTAAAGCTGAAAAAGACACATATTTGAGGTCCAAGTTTGCATTTATTATATGCTGTGGTGAAAATATGGGGAAATTTTGAATAATCCTACCCCAGTTCATGATGAAACTGCAAGAAAAATTAACATGTGGAACGACTTCCACAAACAAAATATTTCACTGTTTTAGGAGGCGACAGTTTCCCAATCACCTCTATATCTGAAGCCATACTCAACAAAAAGAAAAAAAAAATGTAGGAAGCCTTCCTGACTCCATTGTTGGATTGGACATCAGGAAGATGCCCCTGATCCATTCACTGGTACCGACATAAACCAATGATTGAAATATTTCATATAATTTTAAACTTTGGCACACTCCTGATTTTTTCTTTCAAGTTTAAACATACAAGCAGAGCTCATTTGCAAAGCATTGTCTTCTTATATCTGTCAATTAAAGAAGTAAAATTTAGAGAGATGTTTAATTCTAATTGTGCTAATCACAAATAAATGCAGTTGAAATTAGTTTGATGCCAAAATTCTATGTTTTTTTAGAGTTTCGTTTGACTAAAAAAGTACTATTAGTGAGTTGCTTTGTCTGACTTCTTGTAAGCAATCTCTTATGAACACACATATTTATGGTTCATGAATAATTACTACCTATTCTCCGTAATTTTGAGTATTTTTTACAAGATGATGCAGCTTTTAGGATTTTAATAGCGTTTTCAAGAACAGCCTTTCTTTAACTGATATGTGCGAAAGTCCATCCTACCCACCACCCCCATTCTAAGTCTCCGCAATCTGCATATGGACTTAGCTATGTAGCATACTGCTAATGCAATCTTGACGGAACTTGTCTGAGGCTTAATTTGAAATTTTCAATCATAAATTCCAGAAACCATGTGTCTAGTTTTCTTTAATTAGCTTAGAACAAACTTAAATATACGATTAATTGAAAGTTAAATTGTCATTTGAAGTACATTGTTCTTTGTGTCATGTGTCCTTGTCCCAGCCCTGTGTTGACCGAATGGAGAAATACTCCACTGGGTCAACCTGAAAACCTTTCAATCATCAGGCAGTTATTAAAGATGAATGGATGGGGAATTTTTAGTGATTTGTACAACTTTTACAAGGGAGCCTATAAATATGAAATAAACATCCCTTATGAATAATGTTTATTTAAGTAAAAAAGAGAAAGAAAACAAGAACAACCAAACTCCACCAGTATGATTCCATTTATCTGTTTGCTGTCTGTTTCTTTTTCTCGCTGCATGACAAGATCATGTTTTCGTCTAAGTACGATTGGCCTATTCATCGCAGAGACAGCACAGAGAAGCCAGCAATGTTGGTTTTACATTCAGCCCACCTCTTTGGTCAGCCCAACTTTTGAGTTTAACCTCCATCTGACTTCAGCACACGTTTTTTCAACAGCTCTCCACTGAGGCATCCGGGGGCACTGTGTGCGCTTCCTGCACCCTGTGCATTAAAACCTTCCTCTTATGTTCTGGGAGATTGAAAGTGTCCAGTGTATTATTCAAATGACACGCTGCCTCACCGGGCTCCTCTTTTCTTTCTCCTATCTCTTTCCCTTCGTCCCTCTCCTCCTCCCCCACATTATTTTTGAAGACAACTGGAGGCTAGAGGATAAGAATACTGGTTGCGGTGCTTGCCGGCACTTCCTCCTCAGCCCTGATTTGAATAAAGAGCTTTGAAATTAAGTGGACAGGCCCCGTCAGGAAAGCAGCGGTGCGCCTTTAAGAAAGCAACCGTGCCTGGGTAAATTATTTTGATTGACGGTACCAGGATTTTTTTTCCCTTTTTTACGAGCTGGCTGATTTAATTGTGAGAGCCAGGGGGCATCTTTTGGGGCCAGGTACCGGCGCTCTTCGCTGCAGCCCGTTTGATCTCCTCTAGCCGTCTCCCGGTGGTACCGGCAGCCTGGGCACTGAGGGCCAGAGGGCAGATGAACAAAGGCAACTGTGTCTGTGAGCCACACTCCGTTCGCCTCCTATGAAACAGAAAAAAAAAAAACAATACAAAGCTTTGGAATGGGCAGCCAAAAGTGTGAAAATGGATTTCCAAGCTCATTTGATGTTAAGTCTTTAGTGTCAGGAGTGGTATATTCATTGATAAAGAGAAAGGAGGAAAGGAGGGGCCCGAAAGGTGGATAGAAGAGACGGAGAGCAGGAGAGCAAAGGCAGAAAGAGCTGGAGCATCTTCTAACAAATAGCTTTTCTTTTTTTCTCACTGACGGAGAAGAGGTGTGGACCGGGTTTCAAACGAGGCAGAGGATTAGGGAGAGGGGGCTTAATGAGAAAAGGATCCCTCGTCAATGGACAGGACCTGTCAAAAAAGAAGAGGCCGATATTCACTCCCAAAAGCTAGCAAATACACACAAATGTACAGACCCGTCCAGGAGCCCAACAGCAGCCAGAATAAGCTTCTATCTGCAGCCGCCTGTCTGCCTCATACTCACTCTGTCAGCAGAGTAAACCAGCTGCACACTCGGCCGTCCTTATCAGCGCCGCTGCTCAAAGTACCGCGCTCACGTCAAGTCTCCAAGTCCACACGCCTCTGCTCTCAGACTCAATCCTGCTGCGATGGCTGCCTGGCTGATTTACTGCCTTGTTTACTGACAACATTAGCAGAGCCATTTTTCCTCCATCTGCTGTACATCAGGACAATGCCTCAGTGCAATAACCAAAGACTCCGGAATAACCTGCAAGCTAAAAGCTTGTCAACACTCAACCTGGCTTTGGATGAGTGTTGTCAACTGCACAAACTACCACATATACAGAATAATAATAGAGACTAAAGTTTTGCTTGACATACTTTTTTATTTTTTTTATGTTTCCCACAATGCATCTAATTATATAAAGGGCTTAGATATTTTCTTTTGAATAATTTTTTTCTTATAATTGTTCATATGCCTTTGTTTTCTGTCTACATCCATAATTGTGACATCTTTATGTTTCCAGTGATGAGCAGGTGACTTGTCCTGGTCCGCTTCTCGCCAATGACCTTTGCAGACATGTACCAACTTCCCTGCAATCATGCATGCATAAGAAGGGATGGATGGTTATAAAGAAACTCTGAATTTGGGTCCACCAACCCAGAGTGTTGTCTTACTTCTCAAATCAAATCTCTACTAAGCAATCTGTTGCCTGGAGCTCCTTCAACTCAGAGTAGTTGCAATAAGATTAATTCGTTCTAGTGTCGTAGGACATCTTCTGTGATTAAAGAGCTAAATTTGCCATCCATGAGTTTGTCATACTTCACACTAATATTCAAGCAAAAGTAAACAAAGGTGATACTACAGTTCTTTCGTGACAACATAGTAGAGACAAAAAAAGTTAAACTGTCTATTTTTATGATACACAAATGGTAAAAGGTCACATTCATTTACAAAAGGAAGGTTTCTGAATTTGGACGCAGAGGAAAAGGAGATGACTAAACAGCTAAAACTCAAGATTTCTCCACAGCAGTTAGGGTTGGGAGAGTTTCTGGAACAGTTGTGTAATGCAAATGCTACTTTTGTTTGAAAAGGGAGCCATCACTATGTTTTCATTTGACAATTGATTGGTTTTTGTATCAAATCTTCACAGTTTTGGTTAGAAAACAATATTTGTTTGAGAGCACACATGTCACCAAGTAATTCAACTTTGTTTGTGGTCAGTACTTGTAATTTAGTGTAAAAATCTCCAGCTTTTAAAAATTAATGAAACTTTGCTGTATTGGAACGGCACCACCGTCTGCATCTTTTATTTTTATTTTTATTTGCATACATGGAGTCTTAGTTACATGAGAACCTGAAAAAAAAGCTGGAGCCGTCTGTGGTCTGAGATGTTCAGTATATACATGTTGATAAAAAGCAGAGAGATTTTCCATTTCCTCTTGGAAGATGCACGCTTTTATGGAGAGATTCCAAAAGGCACAGTTATAGCTATACATGTGATTACACTGCTTCTACACAGCAAACAGAAAGAGGGAGCTGCTCATGGTTGATAGAGAGCAAACTGTGCTTATGAAAATCTCACATACCAGTTGAGGAAAATAATTTAATTTGCAAAGAAAAGACCCTAAGTCGTCCCCAAATGAAAGCCCCGGGGCTTCTATCTCCACACAATAGCCCTTTAATCCAATGAGACTCATGCACACATACTTGCACAGTCCTCACCAATAATGTGTTGTTCTTTACATTTTTAAAGAATATTTGTCAATGCTTCATCTTGTTTCATTTTTTTTTTTTTTTTGTCTTTTGCATATATTGTCAGAATTTGCCAGTGTAAAGTCTTCTCTGATTCTTTTTTTTCAGATATTTTAATCAACAGGAATAAAGAAAAAATGTATACAAATGTCTTTTTCAGAGGCGTATTTCTCATAAAAATTAGAAAAATTAAGACTTTTTTTTATTAACTAATACTATCCACCTCAGATATATGTTCATAATCTTTACCTTTAAATTGTTTTTTAGGTCAAACCAGAGTTTTATCCAGAAACCAGGAGCTACTTGATCTTCACTTGCCCCTGTCCATTTGAATTCAAATCCATGTTTAAAGATCCTCTAAAATGATCCTGTTTATAATGTAAAATGCCCTGTGTCTCTAGATGAGAACTGATGGATGGATGTTCAGAGATTTGGCATTTTGAGAGAGCGATTTCAGATTTAGATGTAGATTTATGCATTATCTTTTGAAATTCTCACCTCTTGTAAAAGGCTTTGTTTGCTTCTGAAATCCTCCCTTTCTCCTCTCTCTCAAACACAGTTCTCCTTTTTATAAATCCGTGCAGCATTCCTTTGCCATTTAATTGACTTTGAATAAAGAGGCCTCCTCAAAACTGGGGTAATAATGTCAAGTTGAACCTGTAAACTTTGCATAGGGAAATTGAGCGTTCGCAGCAGATAAATCAAACAGAATAGAAATTATTGCAGCAAACCATCTGGATTGGGCAAGAGAGAAATTTGTCATGTACCTTTTATTTGACACAATATCTCTAAAATTTGATCAAGCTCAACATCTTTTAGTGCAAATTTAGCTGTTTTTTTTTTTCTTTAGAGCAGCATAGAGTGTGAATAAACTCACCAACCGCCTGCTGTCTAGCTGATGCTGTTCATCTAATTCCCACAAGCTGATTTTAGCCCAAGATGATTTAACCACAGACCCGCATTGTTTATTTTGGTAAATAAGTCAATAATCTCCCCACACACACCCTTCTCTCTTTTTGTCCCTTTACTAGATTTAGAAAATCTGTCTAATTATAAATTAACATTCTTCACAGAAGCAACCAGATTTCCAAATGAGGATGAAGCTTACTGAAGACTGCTAAATCTGTTGGTGTTAGCTGAATGCAGTCTTTGTGTCAGACTGTTGACCTGCCATCTTTCTGGAGGACATTGTGATAACGCTGCCTGGAAACTAAGTTTGACTATCTCCATTTCACAGTAAAATATTTCACAGTAAAATAGTAATAAAAAACAGTTGTAACTGTAATTAACTCATTAAAATACTTTCTACTGAAGCCACTAGTGTGAGAAAAAAACAACAAAAGTAAAAATGACTAAATCTTTGAGGATTAAAATCTCCCATTACTAGGCTTTCTGGGATTGTATGGTTAAATCTTGTTTTTATAAAACAAAAACTGATTAACTTTCTTCAGAAATCTTTGTTTAATATAAATTAGTAACCATCTAACCAAATTAATAGGTAACAAATAGTTTGAATGAAGTAAAGATTGGACAGCAATACATGTCTTCATAAACTGTACAGGCTCATGCATTACTGAAGCTACTCTCAAATTGAATTCAGTTAATGTCACTGCAGTTTCATTCATAATAGCCAATTTATTTATATGTAAAAACTAATGTAGTCTTGATTCACTCCATCAAGTCCAATTCATGTTACATGAAATACAACAAAATAAAAGTTAAGTTCAATTCAAATATAATCTAAACAGTAGAATTCAGCAGTAGCTAAAAATGAATATTTTCCATGTAAAGTACTCCTGGTACTATTAGTGTACGGAAACAATAGCTTACTTGATAGCTTTATCCAAAAGAGTTTGCTGCATAGGCAATTGTAGCAAGGTTTTGGACTTTTTCCTTGAAAGCACGACTTCTCATGGCTGTTTTGACGTTGATCTGGAGGTCGAATTTATGCTCTGCTGCCACACTGGAGCCTGAAATTACAAGCAACACTTTGGCAAAAGTTTTGAAATTAGGGAACATTTCTCTAAGCAAAGTAGTCAGAAGTCAACAAGACTTTCCTGATCCTGCATGCCCTTCGTTCAGCGGAAGGAAAATTCTGCAACACTCTATTAGCTAGCCAGGTCAGAGATGATGATCTTGTGACTTCAGGTTTTTTTTTTTGTTTTTTTTTGCTTGATGTAGAATGACATACTCTGTCCATAAAGTAGAAAATATATCTGTGTCTCTACCAAGTTAGGTGTGTGAATTGTAATCTGTCAAAATTAAAGACAGATTTTTCGTCACTGTTTTAAGAACAAAGAACAAAAACGGTCAGTTACCATGACCCCTGCTTCAAAGAGAATGGTAGCAAATAAAAGTATCAATGACTCAAGAGGGAAAAGAGAAACAAGTAAACTTCGAGACACTGAATAAGGGGTACATTCTGTGCAAAAGACAACAAAAGTAGTACAAAACAAAGTTAATTTACCTTGATCAAGAAGCACTTCTTTATGAAATAATGGATAAATGGAGAACAGAGTGCTGAGTGAGAAAAATGGCCAGTATACCACTACATAATCCAAACTTTTGCTGTGTTGAAATAAGTTCAATATTTTAATAAATGAGAGCTGAAATAACTCTTTTTCTAGTCTCAAAGATGTTTTTGTAATGTTTCCATAAACTGAAAATCAGGAATATGTACGTTTATCACCTGAAGGAACGCCACCTGTTTTATCCCATCAAAAAAGTTGTAGTTTCTAAGCAACAGGCTCTTTAAAAGGTTAAAGCTTTTACATGCCCCCAAAAGACTTAAAAAAGTGGGAAATACACTACCCCTAGAACCAAGTGAAACAGTAAAATGCAATTTAAGGAAAACACAAAATGATTTTTGTGGTAACAATTTTAAGTTGTGTGTTGCTTTTCTTGTCAACTCATCTATTGGTTTATAAGTCTGCTCTCATTAACATCTTACATTCTGATGTGTTTTGTTGTTTCTGTAAGTATCTGGTTTACCTTTCATCACTGCTGTTGGTGGAAACATGTTGAATTTTCTTCAGACTGTTTGCCTGACTTAAATGTGGTCCCAAACACTGAAACTATTTTAGCAGGGAAGTCAAAAATATTCAGCAAGATTAACTATATTAAACTTCATAATTTATCTGTGCTCTGTAAGGGTGCAGCAGACTATTAGGGTTGCCAACTAAAATATTTTTTGGATAAACTTCATAGATGAGAAAGGTAACTATGACAGTCAGGAATTAGGTGTGATGAACTTGATCAAAGAGGCTGAGTTAGCATGTCTTCCAGCAAATAAAAAAAAAAAAAAGCTATGCCCTTTTTTTGCCCTCGACTCTAGAGTCGAGGGCAGCGGGGCAAGAAATACACAGATTTCAGAAAGCAATCAACAGCCCCTCTCTCCACCCCATCCCGAGCTGATTTGCATCTGATCCCCAGATCATGTTTTATTTATCAGTAATCACAACCAATCAGGGAAGAAATTAATCAATGAAGGCGCAAGGCAGGAGCGATATCCGCCATCTGGGGGCTGCGCTGATCCCTCCACCCCCTGTAAGCCGCACACGCTTCCACGCACACAAACAGGCATGTCCGACAAACGGATACACTTGTGTGCGTGCACGCATACACACACACAGACAGGAAGCAGAAGATGCAAACATGATGTGAGAAAAACATGCATTCACACATGCATGGACACACAGAAGACCCAACAAAAACAAGGGCCAACATCACACACACACACACACATATCCACTGGCTTGTCATAGGCCCATATTTAGGTGACTGATATTTTTCTCTCCCCCTACCAATGAGCTCCGAGCAAGTCCATATGGCCTGGATCAAAGGTGTTGCTGGGTGCATGCTTCTGCTTTATTGCCAGCCGCTGCTGTTAATTAGGAAACAAGATCACAGGCAGTATTAAAATCCAATTAAATTGATATGAACAGATTGCCAAGTGATGTTCGCTAATGTATAATTGAGCACCATGCAAATTTCTCTGGCTGCCTTTTGTTTTGCTGTGTCTCTGCCTCTGTCTCACTGCCCCACAATGAGCAGCGAAGCTAGAAACTTTTCCTCTTTCTGTCATCACCAGCAGTGAGATAAACAAGTCAATGGCCGCTGCTTTCATCGGATAACTGTTATCCAGCCCATCATAAATCAACAGCACTGTGGAATCTCCAAGTAGTAATTATAGGGTCCGCTTTACATTTAGCTAGGTATACAGCAGGCTCCAATCAAGGGCCTTGCTTCAGGAGAGTTCCCTTCTGCAGGTGAGCTGAACTGTGACTTTCAGTCATCATTTACCAATGTCATGAATAAAAGTGAATAAAGATTTTCAGGGTGAGAGTGTGGAGAAGTCTAAAAGTTAACTTATCTTTGTTGTCTTGTTATTAAGTAATGGCAGGGTGTTAGCAAGTGAAAGACAAACAAATCAATACAATGTATGCAGTCATGAGGTTGTTGCTCCACTTGGATGTGGTGAAGGAGGAGCTAAAATAAAAAGGAAGATTTGTTTTACCGGAGCATTTATGTTAAAAGTTTTTCACATCATTGTCATCAGATATACATCATAATTAAAAATGTGCTTTTTTTTTAAGCATCTGCAATGAGTGTCATGTTGTGAAGGACTTATGTGTACACACACACACACACACATATATATATATATATATATATATATATATATATATGTATATATATATATATATATATATATATTCTCTCCTGTGTATATTCTGCCCTGGTTTGGTCTTTTTTTGTAAATACCTTTGTAACGTTATCTTCTGTTTCTACCTGTGTACCCACCTGTGGTTGGATTTTGTTGCCTATTTTGCCGTTCACAAGTTGGACTTTAAAAACTTTTATTATATATACTTTTATTTAGTAATTGTCTCTTGTTAATCTAAATGACAGAATCTAGTTCTTCTAAATACAAAATTATAGTGTTTTAGTTTCTGAAATGCCTTTGTTTGGCAAATGGCCCAAATGTAAGAATAGTACAATTTTTTACAAGATTTTGACAAATTAAAAAAATAAATATTAGGCAAAGTTTTTCACTTTTATTTAGAGCTAATTTCCTGTTTACAATGATTTTAAACAAAAGTGATTTTAGAGTGACTTTTATAAAAGCAGCCCCTGGCAAACTCACTCAATAAAAGTGGCCATTTAAAAAAGGCAGTTTTTATAGACCAAATTTGGGAAAGTTACATGGCTTTCTATTTGTCCTCATGATTTATTTGCTCTTTTCTTGGCAAACCTCACATTGTATTAAATATGTGAAAATCTTATCTAAGATGGTATAGAGAAGCAGTACATATAAAATATTACTTGTAGCAAACTCTGACTCTAGGATTTAGTCATAAGTAAACATATTAACAGGTTTTTTTTTTTAGAGTTTATGAATTGCATGCGAATAATAAAACAATTTTTTTCTTGCATTTTCTGTCTTATTTCACATATTGTGTTTTTACCATAGAAACTTATCAAAAGATATGCAACATACAGCATGCACAATGTTTTCTTAATTCCCTGTTTACAAAGAAATGCAGTAACTACACTGTTTTACAGTTCGAAGTCAGCTATCTGGTTTTGGTCAGAAAATGATCATACATAAGGATCAAATACTCTGCAATCAGTTGTTGCAGGTTACATTTCCTTCCCAAAAGCTCATCATTAGAAAAATAAATTTAAATTGAAATAAATATATTTTTGGCCGATGTGACTTGAGCTACTGAGTTTAGCAATAAAGAAATATGAATCTCAATTTTTTTGTTAAATTGGAAGTAATTTCATTTGTACAGCTGATAGAGCCAGTGGAGCTGGCAGAGCAGCAAGAGAATTGCACATGGCAGACAATATAAGCTCCCAAAGTGCTCAAAAGAAAGTGAATTCCTCAATCAATGTCTAACTTTAACACTGATCTCATCAGCCTCCTGTAACATGGCAGGGCAGCCAGGTTTTGAAATTGGACACATTAGGGATTAAGGATTAAAAAGTCGATTATAAGGTCCCCCGACCCAGGATTTGCTATGCGACATACCCAACACATGAAGATGTGACTGGTCAGACTGGTTAAGAAGAGAAGGATTTTCTCTCTGAGCTTTAATCCAGTCCATCGTTGGACTGAAAGGTTTCAACAATGGGACTTAGTACAAGGGGAATTATGAGTGGCTCGAATGATGATCAGGTTGTCCAACAGTGCAGCAGAGTAAAGCTGTCTTTTTCCTCATCTCCCTTTTTATTCAGACAATTTTGATAAGTAGTTTCTTTAACTGTGTTCTATCACTTTTCAGAGAACAATAGGCAAAGCCAGTGTTTGGATTTTCAGAGACAGGTGTGTTTTTATTAAGACTTCCTAGAGCGCATTATGAAGTTTCATGTGTGGAATTGGTTAAATTCTTTACAATCTATGGGCTGCAAAAATGTATTCATTGCAGATTTTTAATTTTCAACACCTGGTTGGACATGGACAGAGTTGCATGAAATATTCAATTTAAAATGGTAAGAAGTGATATTTGCTCATATAGAAGTTTATTTGTAATACTTAGATTTTGGCATTGTTTCATTATGTTTTTGAATGTGAAATACAGCAACATTAAACTAAAAGTATTGTTAGCAAAGGTTATCACATGTCACTTTAATATACAAACTACTTATATATTAAGATTATTAGACTTATCTAATTTTGGCTTCAGAAGATGTAGTGGCACAGAGACCTATTAAAAGGGCATATTTTATTCTTATTTAGAACAAGTTTGTGGGCTATGCAAAACATGTTCATTACCCATATTGAACAAAATACTTTTCAGATAATGAGATTTTACATTCTCAGTCCTGGCTTTTTTTTTTTTTAGCTTCTCCTTTTACATTCCCTTTTTACACATAAAAATAAATGCAAACAGATTTGCAATTGTCTAACCATACATTTTTGACCCTGAGTCAGAAGAAGTGAAGCCTTCTGCAAAACCATCAAGGATGGCGGAAGCAATTTCCAATGGGAAGTCAACAACAAAACACATTTCAGCGGCCATTGGAAAACATGGCTGCTAGAAAACACAAGTGGGCGGAGCTCCACTTCAGTATTGCTACATGGCGTTGCTATATGAGGCCAAATGTAACTTTACACTTGGAAGGTTTTTGAAATGGCTCATTTTTCACACTAAAAAAATGAACGTATTGCCCGAAAACTGCAATAACTGCAGGAGACCCAAATTAAAACAAAAACATCCCAAAAGTGACATTTACATATTAAGTCCCTTTTAATACTGCAAGTTTTAAGTTTACTGGTAAAAATAAACAGCATTTTAGGTACATGCTACAACCATATTATTTCAACAGTGTTCATTATAAATTGAAAAAAAAAAAATGCTTAGAGATCCATAGTGAAGTTTCAGAGGAGAAAAGAGATTATGGTCTTTAGAATTGTTTGCCAGGAAGGATTGAGGATCTTCTAGAAATCATTGCAATAGGCCCTCTTGAGGATTTTTTTTCTATGTTGAAGGTTTGACTATGTTAGACTTTGAGGGCTACTTTGATTGGATTTCAAAGGTTTTGCAGGAAACTCATGCTGGAACTTGATTTGCCATGGTCCGATGGGCTTTTAAAGGGGTTTTGAAAGGATGTCATGAACCACTTTTACAGCACTGCAAATAATGGGGGGAGAGGTGGGAAAAGGGCCAATTTTTCACTGGCTTTTAGATGGTTCCAGTAGTCCCAAATGAAGGATGTTACAGTCACATGGGCCTTCTGGGAGCTCAACTATATTCCATTCATTAGGATTTGGCTCACACATCCCCAAACATGTCTATCTGTTCTGGCTGAGTCCGTTTAATGGTCCCAAACCTGTTCTGGTAAGCAAACTGAATGATCACAGAGTCAGGAAGGTCTGCATTTCCCATTCTAAGCCATGCCAATTACAACATTATCAGCGGTTAAATACTTCTCAGCTGAATGAGCCTAATCACATATATTGTTGGCATATCATTTCACACTAAAAACAAGAAGCAGAAACGCTTGGATGTAAACTGAAAAACAACAATTTCTCTGTCAGATGCCACGTTGCCAGAGTCTCGGCTGTTGGCCAAGTCCAAACCTACAGAGAATGTCTGGATGTCTTTAAGTCAGGCCAACCATGGAATGGTGGAAAAAAAGACAGCGATGAACAGAGAAAAGAGGTGGATGAGAAGTGGGTGCAGCTGGTGCCCTTTGTCGCTCTTGAGTAGTGGATGGTCCTTGGAGCTTCAGATCCACTGGGAGAGCAGAGAAAGCCTCAGTAATGACATGCTAATGTGACTGTCAAGAAAGAATACTGGAGAGATCGGAAATTGCGCCAATTCTCCACTGTAAATGGGCAACATTGCAAAAAGGAGGGGAAATACTCCCACTCCCTTTTCCTTGAAACATGATAAAAGCCTTGATAAAAGCTCAATAAAAAGAGATTTGGGGATACGAAGAAAGCACATAAAAGTGGTGAAGTGGGATGCAGGTGGAAGAGGATGGATAAAGGTGTAATTTTGGTTAGAAAGAGTGTTGGAGGCCTGCTGGGAAATCTGCATGCCGAGCTGACTGTTTTTTTGGCATTGCAAACAAATTGTGATTACTACCTGTTTGAAACTGTGAAAAACATTGAACAATAATCTCCCAAGGATAGGTTCTGAAATTCATGTGGATATTTAACGAGGATGCTGCAACACAAGGAACAAGATAAAAAAAGAAACACATGGCACTGATTTTGGGTTTAAACATCAGTCCCAAACATGAAGGATCCATGTTTAGAAAGGTCAAGATCCGACTTAATCAGATGCACTGTAGAAATAAACCAATGATTTTATGATATTCATGTGATACAGCAACATGATCAGGAATTAAAAGAGCTGCTTCCAAGTTGTTATAAAATAAACAAAATTCAGATTTTCCCACTTGCTCATTAAAAAATCTACCAGGATACTAATTCCTACATGCTGTCTAACAAACAAACATATATGACCCTACTTCTAATTCAGCCGCTAATAATTCATGCACAAATAGCTCTGCATTCAATTCACACTGTAAAAGCTGTTTGTCTTTTTAAATATCACAACACTGCTTTGTAAGCAATAAATTACCAGGGTTTATAGTTGCTTAAAAAGATTTTGTGTTTAATTACAAGATCCTTAAATTTCCCTAAGACAGTCACCACCTTCTTCTCCTCTGCCTTGCTAAGTCTTTGTGATGAATAAATTACCTCTATTAATACTTCATGGTACAAATTTTTCCAGATACAGAATGGTGCAATTAAAAAAATATAGTGAACATTTGAATAAAAAAAATAATAAAAAGCATTGGGGTTCACCCAAAACTCCAGTATGGGAGTAAATGATCAACTTGTGTACAGCAGCTAATAGACTGACCAGCCATTCACTAAAGGCCATTTGTGAAAAAGGTCTTTAGGGTAGTGTTATTTTTATCTACCATCAAACATCACATGTAGTCCCGTCTTTTCAGAGAACGCTTCTTGTGTGATCCACTCCCAATCCAATATGCCTTTTCTGCATTTTCGTTTATTGTAAGTGGTGTTATTTTCTGAAACTTGTGTTGAAAAGTAAAATTGATATCAGAGGGCTACACCAAAGCGGACAAACAATTATTTCAAATCAATGCACCTTTTTGCTATACTATACTTTTATGGTAAAAGCAACAATGATAAACATGTGCAGTATATGTGTAAGTAGAAGGAACTAAGAATTATCATCACCCCATGGAAATATGTTAGCTCCATCTCTAATTATGTGTAGTTTATGTGTAAGATTGTTTGGTTCTGATTCTGTATTGCTTTGTTTTTATTTCATGTGTGTTTGTGTTTGCACTTTACAAAGGGACGCTCATTTAAGTTGCATTTCAGCTGATGTATACCACTGATGTGTACCAGTTGGGAGTAAAATAGAAGAAAATATGTTTTAAGCTAGCATCATCTTTATCTTCAGAGAACTTATGAAGCAGAATATTAAATGAAAGCTTTCAAACTTGCTCTCATCTTTGTCATAAAAGCAAAAATATTATTTCTGCCTCTGTGTAATTCTTTGCCTAATTTCCCTTCTTCGCTGCTGTTGACCTGCAGCTCAGAAACACTTCCATCCGACACGGTGAATTCGTTTATAATCATGTGTGTCTTTTCTCAGCATAAGACCCTTAAAAGGTTCCAGCTCGGATAAAAGAACAGAGAGAGATGTTGGGGTAGCAAATATAGAAAGGTGTTAGGGTGCCTGTGTGTGTCCTAAATATGGCAGATGAGTGTAAGGTGTGGGCGTCTATGAGCACCTAATTGGCCCAGATATCACAGAATGAAATATTCATGGAGGCTCGGCGTCTTGTGGAAAAGGGAATCTGGTGTGTAATGATGGAGTTGGACTGTTTTATCTGCCGTGCACCCCACTGACACACTTACAGCTCGCCACACGACACCACCCACACACAGACACACAGCTATGTTAAGCATCCACATAAACCTGTGATCTGGGTTGTATACAAACCATGAGTACACTTCATATAGCAAGTAAACAAACCCTCTTTGGGATAAATCTAAGCAAAGAGGAATGATGTTTTAATGAGCTTAAACTGGATTTATTTAATGTTTATTGTTGGACGTGTTCAAACATAAGGCCCATCAATACGGAGCTCACTGAAGTGCTAAATGTAGTATTGGGTTACAGCCACTTGATGCGTTTTGTTCAGTTTAATGTTATGTAGTTAAACCTCCCTTTTTCTTTTTCCAAAACTGAAAACCTGAGTCATAACTTAGACTTCCATCCAAATTTAACTGAATTAAAACTGTTTGAATATATCTAAGCACCAATAGATTTTTTTAAAAAAAGGTACTAATCTACTTCTGAGTTGGAAATGAGTGGAGAAAGTCAACTAACCTCAGGCTCTTTTTTTTAACCAGAGGAATTTTGTACAGTGAGAAAATTATAGCTGGATTGGTTGGACTCTGTATCGGTTAGTCAGTTCAATTTGATTTAGTTTATTGACAGTACCAGTTCACAGCAAATGTTATCTCAAGACAGTTTTATATGCAGAAATAATTGCTTCAATCCAATGACAGACAAATTTCATTCTGTGAAATACATGCCAATTATAATACCATGCAGTCAAGTCACTTTACTATACCAATGGTCAAAGAAGGTATCCATAAAAAGGAAGCTCTGCCATTTGTATTGTCGATGACTTTGCAGAAATCCCTTTTACTGAGCATGTATGTGGCAACAACGGACAGGAAAGACTTTAACAGGAAGCAACCTTTTGGGTCAGTGTGAGCAGCCATCTTCCACAACCAAGAAGAACTTGAGAAGTCAGAATTAACACAAAAAACACAGAAGCACTGGTCTGAAAGAAAAAGTGAAGGTGACTGTAGATCTTTCTGTGGTTTTAGCTTGGAGAGAAACAGCCAAGTGGGCACGCTAAGAGCCTGTAGATATCCTGTTAAAGATAAATTTGCACTTGTTAGCCGTACCTTTTATTTTAATCAATGTTCTAACCCTGACCAATGGTCATGTACTGTGGGTAGTAACTGAATTCAAGGGACTGGTGGAAGTGACCTCCACAAATAGCGATGGATGACAACGCTGCTCCTCTGTGCCAACTCCCGGTAGGTTAATTTATGCTTCAAAAACAATTTGATGGGATGCTGGGAAAGACTGTTCTGTTCAACTTGTGCAAAAAGACCACTGAATTTATTCAAGTCTAAAATGCCATTTCAAGGCAAAACAATTTGCAACAACACACGTCCAACACAGCTAATGTCAGCAAACACAATCCACATTTTTTAATATTTAGTTTTATTTCTTCTCTATCTTTTCATCTTACAGTTCAGATTTGGCCCAGGATAGACTATGACTATTCTGCAAAGTTGCAGCAGAAGAAAGGTTTGTTTTAAATCTGAACAAACCCTGCATTGACAATTAGAAGTCAAGTTTTTCTAAAAAGGCATGAACTAAAAACAAGCTCTTTGAAGAATAAACAATAAACATGCTGAAAACCTTCCACATTCTGTCTCCGAATAGGTTGGAAAATAGCCGGACTCCTCCTTGGAAACCTCTGGAAACCACTGCAATGGGCTCACACTCTGATTTCCCATCATACACAGCCACTAAAGCTTTGGCAGTGAGCAGTTCCGAGCTTGGCACAGTTTATCTTAATGAGTGGCAGCTTTGAGTCCCTCACCACTGCTGTATGGGTGAGAGAGGTGGAGAGACGAAGACAAACCTAATTGAGCCGAGTGGATTGTGGGATTGGCACGCTGTGGGACTCTGCGCGGCCTTGGCTGGCCGGCCGGCTGTGGCGCACTCAGAGCCTCCCTGAAGTGGTGCCCAACACAGACAGTAAGAGAAATGAAAAAAGAAAAAAAAAACTAACCACACTGGGGGGCTTTGGCCTTTGTGTGGACAATTAATTAAAATCCATTTGTTTCTTTGATTCATACATTCTGTTTTCATCGTAAATGCTGACCACAGAGAGAGGAGATTGCGGCCAAACTGGAAACGTCCCATCCAAACCGCAGCCAGCTGACAGCTTTCAGGGAGCTGCTGCTGAATAGAAAAGAGAGAGAACAAGCGGCTGCTCTGAATTAAAAAGGACAAAGACAACTGCTGGGCTCTATTGGTCCTCTGCAGGAGAGTCAGATCAAATCTGATCAACTTTTACC
This sequence comes from Poeciliopsis retropinna, assembly GCA_010277075.1. Classification (NCBI taxonomy): domain Eukaryota; kingdom Metazoa; phylum Chordata; class Actinopteri; order Cyprinodontiformes; family Poeciliidae; genus Poeciliopsis; species Poeciliopsis retropinna. The sequence continues at coordinate 6,107,101 of VMRM01000018.1, forward strand.
TTTGCTTTTATGATTCAATTAAGTAAAAATAATATTAATTTGTATTTGGAAAACCGACTCATGGTGCAAATTGCACTTTAACATCACACTACCTTACTGCACTGTATTGAAATTATATAAACTGCACTAGGATATAGGTAATGTCATCACATGTCTTTGCTCATGGTTTGTGGTGCAGTCCTGATCGATCTGCCTGCTCACTCTTAAACTCGTCTGTTGGAACCAAAAGTGATCAGATGTACAGGCATGGGCAGCACATTACTTCTCTCTGTGCCAACTCGTATACCAATTGCCACTTTGAGCAAAGTTGCACAAAGGATTGCTTTTGAAAACCTAAGAATTAGATGCAGCCAACATTCATTATGAGTTCTTGGTTGGTCACATCAATATTTTCCAAGAAATATGCTTAAAATGGCGCAAATGATAGTGGAAAAATATGCAAATGCCAACTGTGAATTTGCCATTCGTTATTGATTAGAATCAATAATGAATCACAATAATGAGATGACAGAGAAAATGCCAAAAATGCCAGAGTGTTCTCTGCCTGTATGGATAATCAAGTAACCCAGCAATGGCCTTTAATAATTGTTATCTGGGCTTTCTGGTGTCCTTTAAAGATTATTTATTGACTTGGAATTTGGATGCTTTTTCAGTGAATTTCAGGTCCTTTACACATTAAGACTTTGTGTTTTTCCTGTTTGTGTTTGGCCTAAATGGCATGAGTTTCCTTCTGGTCTTTCTCAGACATTAACTTTAAGTTTTACTGGTCAGATTGAAAGGTTTTTCTGCTAAGTTAACTTGCATAAACTTTATCTTGAATTTTATATTTTCAAACATTTAAAATCAAATTGTCTTCAAAAAGAATTTTCTCAGCCAAGGATCAATGTTTGCTCTCTCACATTTTTTGTAAAGTGACTTGTTTTGGCTCAGGAGGAGCGGCAACATTTCTGCTTCTTATACGGACGGAGCATCAAACCTCAGAGGGAGGAAGGATGAAGGCTTTTCCTCCTCCACCTCCCTTCAGCTCTGAGGATGAGACAGTGAGAACAGCTTCAAGGTGGACTTTCAGAATACATACATACACACACACACACACACCCTCACGCTCACACACAGTATGTTTTTCTATCTTCACAAGGACTTTGCATTGACTTCCATTCATTTTTCATTAATTTCTCTAATCTAAACCTGACCCTAAACATAACCATTACCAGTACATGTCAAACACTTAACCTTACCTAAACTAGATTCACACATTAGTTTTAAACCTAACCCATAATCTTAAAACAGCATTTCTTCTGTTCCTGAAACAAGGGCCCCTTGAGGAGCAGTTGGTCTGCACAACGTAGTATGTGTTAGGAAAATGGTCCTTACAATGCATCAAATACAAGGCCACACACACATAGACATACACACACACAGATCCATGACCATGATCCCATTGGGACTGAGAGGAACACTATTGGAAGGTGAATAAAGCAGTACCTTGAAGCTGGGATTTGAATAATTCTGCATCGTAAACACAAGCTGCATAACAAGAGAAAATACAAAAGGTAAATGAAATTAGAAAATAAATATGAGAAAATGAAGCTTTTGATTCTGTGGCCTTATCTTTTGTCAAAGATCAAAGTTGACGATTATCTGTGAGTGCCCCCAAATTACATTTATTGTTTTTTAAATGGTATTTTATTTTATTCTAAACTTCAATTAATAATTTCCTAAACTGACCTGCTTGTTGAGCATTCCTATACCGTCTCATACTTATAATTCGGATGATCAGCGCCCCCATCTGTTATTCACTTGCATTAAAACCTCTTAATTGGCGGTCTGAAATTTATAATGTGATATCTGAAACACAGAAACATAAAACATGTATCATTGCAGTTACTTAAATGTGAATATTAAAATGCGAGTTCATTACCACTCAATTTCAGCGTTGGTGGAAATCACAAACGGCCGTCTTGTATTGAAAATGATGAACAAAGGATAATCACGTTTTGCAAACTGAAAATATTACCACCTATTAAACAGTAATCTCATCAAGCGCTGATATGTCGAAGATTACAAAAGCCCAAAGAAGGGTCTCCAATGACTGTAATTAAGGCCAACCCATCCAGTTGCAAATAAAGGCTATAAACCCATTATTATGTGGAGAATTAGAGGGAATTCTGTTTTCAGAAATGACTCAAGAATGGAAGTATGATTACCCTTTTCTCTCTTTTACTGGTCTTTTTTTAATCGCAGCAGAGGGCTAATCTTTGTGCAGCCTCAGACAGAACAGCAACAGCGCCCCGGAGAAATATGTCGGAATAAATGGACGGGGGGATTGTGTGTGTGCCTGGTTGCGTGTGTGCATGTATGTTTGTGTGCATGTGAAAGCAAGGCAAACCCCCCAAAAATGCCATTTCCTGTTCAACACTCCCTTCTAATAAGAAAGTGAGGAATCTGATGGAGTTTCTTTAATCACAAAGGGATGGATTTGGTGTCTTCTGTGTGCTAATTTATTCATTCAAAAAGTCATAATATCTCAGCAGCAGGCAACGGATCACATAACACGCACCGGGCTTTCGCTCCTCTGTCATTTTCTTTAACTGAAAACCAAAAAAAAAAAAATGTATCTCTTCTCAAAAGTCAGAAGCAAAGTCTTTATTTTGCAATACCAGGGAAAAGTGTTGTATCAAGTATTTCATAGACAAAATAAAATGTTGGCAAAATTTGCAACTCTACTTTAACTTTTCACATGGCAGGCAATAGATCTTGACGCAACACGTTGCAAATAAAATGTTTCCAATCCTTCTTACAATATTTAAACATTATGTAGTGTGACTTTTTGGAAGTAATATATGATGATGTAAAAACAGTAAATAACATGATATTCATGTCATTACAATAGGATTGTAATGTGAGAAAAAGCCAGATAAGCAGAGCTCCATTGCTTATCAATAATTTACAGTGAAAACACCCTTTAAATTTTCTTTATGTAAATATGTCAAGTGTGTTAAAATACAAAGGCAGCATTTCCAGTACTTTCAACATTTACTGTGGCAACATTTTTGCAAATGGCCTGGACAGGACTATTATAATCATCTCCTTTATTAAGAATCAAATTATGAAAAGACTTATTTATTAGTGAAGATATTACCTCTTATTTGTCTGTATAAGCTTTTTTGAGGCATTTAACTTTTCTCTCTTGAAACTCATTATACAGAGTTGAAATCAACACTGACATGTATTTTAAGTAAGAACAGGCGCATCTTCCTCAGTTAGGTGTGTTTTCTCTTGTCAGCCACCCCAGTTAATCACCAAACTCAAATTTCTGACTGTAGATCAGGTTGATGGGCTCAGTTCTTTTCTGGAACAGTCAAAGACTCATTCATTAAAGAAATGTCAACATTTTACATGGTGAGCTACCAAAAAACAGTAAGTCTGTAGAGTTGCTAAGAATCCAGGCTTACATGTTTTTCTAAAGCTTTCTAAAACACACCGATAGTAAAGAGCATAAATCTGCCCAATTTCAACTTAAACAGGTTTCTGATAGTTCTTTAACGCTGTCACTAGCAAGTTCTAACAGAAGAAGAGTTGAATTTGTATTTAACTTGAGAAGTTGAACGAGTAACTCTCAAACAAAAACAAAGGACTAACTGATTTTGAAGTATGGAAATCTTCCTTTAGTGTAACTTAAGTTGTGAATTTCGAGTTCAAAATATGTCACAACAAATCTTTTTTTCAAACAAACACACAGCAGCTATTCAGCAGTTAGAGCAATTCATCTCCGACTGGTTTTATCTGACCTGAGCCGAATGTTTTACTCAGCATGGTCTGGTGTGCCGAGCACTCTCACTCTTGGGGATTTGTGTGTGTGTGTGTGCGTGATTATGTGTGTGTGTGCCCTCTGCCTTGTTCACCGGCCCTTCTTACAACCTGTCTCAGAGATAAGAGGCAACACTTTTTCATTCCAGGAAACTCTCCGTCTCTGTTCTCGTAGCTGGGACCGGTGAGGTTTCTGACTTCATCCCGTCAATACAATGGGATAAGAAGTCCGACTGAAAGTTCATTAATTCCTGAGTAACCTCTGCCTGGGGTAGGATAATATCCCCTCTGCTCTATTGATGTTGCTGTTCCCATGGTGAGAGTGCTGGCAGCTTCATCCATGCAGCATACATAGTCGTGTCTGACTTGATTTTACTTTTTCTTTCAGCAGCAACTGTCCAAGTAGAGTGATTTATAGGTCGTGAAAGAAGATATTAAAAACATCTAAAATTAAAGAAAGAAATAGATCAGAATAAAAAAGATGATGTGGAAACATGCTTTATAGCCCAGGTCTTTATCTTTGACCTCAAATAGAAGGAATAATTTCAGAAATCTGTCCTTGTATATAAAGTTTGAGAGTATGCCACATTGGTAAATATTCAAAATAATTTAAAAAAATTATAACAGCATACCCTAAATTCTAAAAAGTTTTTTCTATTCATTTTTTTTAATAGGGCAGTGTCTCTGCTTTTAAACACCTGCTTTAAGAAAATTTTGCCAGTTTTTTTTTTTTTTTTTATTTTATTGTCTGCATCAGACAGTTGCGGCTGGCTGTGCTCTGTCGGCACAGGACCTTGACCTCTAAGGTCATGCTCCAGGAGGCATTTCAGAAGCCTGACATGTGTTGCTTCTTGATCAGGGATAACAAAAGAACAGAGTGATGGTCTGTTCTGAACATCACCCCTCATCCCAACTCTTCACCCTGTCAGTTAGTAACAACACAGGTCTGTCATTTTTTTTAAACTAAAAAGCCTGACACCACCCAATCCATTATTTTGCTCACAACTGTTGACTCAATGTTTTTGCAAAAAAAGACAGAAAGTGGGCAGAGATTAAATAAGAGCTGTTGCTTCAGAAGATAGGACCAGCAGACAACAGAAAACTTTTTATTAAAGTCATTTTCTGCCAAAATTCATGGCTTGCATGGGTCTTTATGAAATCTCATGGGCACACTGTAAAACAGCTCACCTTCTTTGAGGCCAGTCTTTACAGTTCCCTAGATCTCAGGTCGGGTCCTTGAATATTTGTGATGCAGCAGCACAAACAAGCCACCAAAACACAAACGTGAAAACAGCTTAAAAACCATAAGGTTTCTAGAAAATAGGGACAAAGTTTTTCCTAAATATACTTGTTGATTTAATAAAGAAATTAGCCCTTGTTTCAAATATCAGTTTCAAAGGTTTTAAAATGTTAAACTTTGTGTTTGAATTTAGCTTGTTTATGGAGTGATCCTGAGCTGTTTCAGAGTGTGGTGATTAAAATACTGGGCTTTACTGTCTAGTCAAAAACTGTTGCTATTGGATTCAGCCAACAAGATGGAAGTTTTAAAGGCAGAACTAATTTTCATCACCAAATCATTACCCAATGATTGGAGAAAAAGATCCCAGCCCAGGTTTACAGGTTTGTGTTAAATCCTCACCTATATTTAGGTCAGGAACGACACGGATAACTTTTGCTGTCAGGGTAAGTGCTATGAGAGAAGCAAAGGGAATTCTTTACACCACCATCAACCTGCAAACTTTCTCCGTAGCACAACAATCAAATAAATTCCTCTGGAGCAAAAACACAGTAGCAAGACATAGACACCTTGAAGCCAAAAGCCATACAGTATTACTTTGGAGATGAGAACATCCACCTGAAAGATGCTACTGAAAAGAAAACAACACCAAGATAACTTATATGACCAGAGGCATTCATGTCTGAATGAAAAATGTTCAGTTTCTAATGGGCAGAGTTTCGGTATTTATCAATACGATGGTATTTCTGGCTAGAAGTTTCAAAATAAAGTCACTTGTTGTTCTATTTATTCAGAAATTTAACAATTTAGTTTAATTACCAACTGCGCTTTGCCTTGGTGATCATTTTGCAACATATATTTAAATTTTAACATTACTATTTAGAACTGAGAACCGATTCTGCCATGTCACCAAGTTTCAAATGTTAATTTGCAAAATAGTGCCCCATTATTATGAATAATTCTAAAACTGTGTGAGAAGAAAACCCTATTACAAAATACAATATAAAGAATATAAAAAGGTGATAACCTTGTAGATGCTTTCAGAACTTCATCATCAAAGGGGTATTCAGGCCTAATAGCTTCCGTAAAGCATAAATGCTTGTATTCCTAACAGTAAATATTACATTTGGTCAGTTTTTTATGCAATATAAAATTTGGATTTGCTCAGTTTTACCAGAAATAGATTCTCTTTGTTGTATGTCCCACATGAATGAGTTTAGGTTTCACTGAAGTAATGGTGCATTTTTATGGGAATTCAGAGTCTGCTGCTGAGAGACTTATTCCAGGAGCTGTGCTGCTTAGCCCGACCAAAAAGTTATGGAAACAATATGTATGAAAATGAGTCAGAGTGTCAAAAGTAGTTTGTACCATAAGCAGCCTGCTGCTCCCAAACTGATGAGAGGCTTATCCTGGGTTTGTGGGGCCAATAGACTGACGTTTTTCTTCCTTCTTGGAGGTATCTCTACTTTGCCATGCAGAGCCATTTAATAGTTTCTCAGTGCAGTTGGCATGACTACCGGTGCGGAACGGCAACTTAAATCTGCCATCTGAATCTCAGTGAACCTGCAATAATCATCGGACAATCTCTGTATTAACATCCGGCTTCTGTCAGTGTTGCTCGTTCCCCTGCATGCCTTAGACCAGCATAAAGAGGGTCTTTCCCTCTAACAGGAAAATGGATGGAAAATCAGGGTTCTAACATCATTACCTACCAAAGCCTTTCTTATTTTCCCTGACCCTACTCCTGCCATTTGTCTCTTATGATATGAAAAAAAGAGACACAAGGCGGCAGCGGGTTAACAAAGGGCGGATCGAGTTGTTTCAAACAATAAGAATTGGAATAACAAGGAAAGACAAGAGGTTCTGGTGGTGGCTTACTGGATCCATTGTAAATCCCTGGAACATGGAGGGGAATGTTACGGGGAATGTAGCAGGCAATGTGCAAACCTAAGCCCTTTAACAGCCACTGGCTCTGATTGAAGCAGCACATTAAGATGCCACGGGCAGCTGAAAAACATGGCCGTACTCTGGTCCAAACTCTGGGTTATTTATTAGCTGGCGTTGCTAACAAGTATTGACTGGCCTGAATTAATGTGCTCTTTCCTCTTTTGCAGCTCTTGACGTGTTTAGTGCCACAGCCATTTGTAGTGGCGCTGGACTCTTGTGACCTCATCCCATAATTACAGCACAGCATGTGAATTTGTGGATACTGTATTTGATGTCCGACAATAAGGAAACATTATCCAAAAGAAGTAGATTATGAAGGCTGTCGCAACAAACCCACAACATCTCTACCCTCATGCTTTTTAAATTGTCCTGCTTTGTCAGTCATCACTTATTTTGCTTTATAAAATGTTTTCAAGATATATAGATTAACCATTTTAGGGTTTCTCATCGTTTTGTTCATTCAGTTAAAACGTCGACATTGTTTGATCTTGGTTTTGTCAGGATCCTGGTCGATGTGTGTGTTTGTGTGCTTGTTAAACTCCTTTCAGGAAGAGAAAATTTCTACTGGAGGAAGTGGCTAACATATTACACACCTGGCTGCAATTATCTTATCACTTGCAGGAGATTTAACAAGCTGCTGGAAGATCCTTCCTTGAATAATGGTCAGCCTTTTTCAACTGAAGACTCCTTGCTGGTTTCCACAAATGCTTAAAAGTCAACAGTCTTACTGAAATATCATCATCTAAGATGGCAACATATTTCAATCAATCACATTTTCAAAGACGCCGCTTTACTTTTGAAATAATGTTTGATTAAACATTTTGTACCATGATAAGTACCTTCCCCAGAGTTCTGGGACACTTAAGGTTTTCAAAGGCATAATTTACTTTTCTGATTTAACTAAGCCTTCTGGTCCCCTGAAACCTTCAAAGAGCATTGTTGAGGTAAAGCCCAGTTGAAGTCACCTTCCAGATACTTCCATCTGTTGCTGACTGGTCTCTCTACACTCGTTCCAATCGCTGCAGTGCCATCTGATGTGCTGAACTGCAGAGACACCAAACAACAAGTCAAAATGACTAAACTTAAGTAGCCTAAACTAAGTTTCTGGGAGTGTGGCCAGCTAGCAGAGAGTCACCAAGGTGATGGACAACATAGAGAGACCCTTCTCTGCTCCATATGGCAGGTTTGAAAAGGCTGCAGTTGGTAGAGACAAGACAGTTTACACCAGTAATGCTCAGTATTCACAAGCTGGTATGTTCACAAAAAGAAGCTTGCAGAGAATTGAAAGATGGGAGCATTGGGACAAAATGCAGCAGATTTTAAGATTGGTTCAGTATGTAGAAAAAGTCTAATCAGACGCATCTTTAAATGCAAGTATATTGCATTCTTATACAGAGTAATATATTTAGATCAGGCTGTGACTGACCTCAAAATACTTTAAATTTTATCCTCCAACCACTTAAGTCTGACATCTGCAATCATAAACAACATCTGTATGAAATATTAAGTTCTATATGTCCATGGTGTCATAAATTTTTCACGTAATAAAGTGAAAATTAACTTTAAAAGTCATACAATGTGATTTTTCAGAGTTTTTCCAGATTCTGTTTCTCAACGTTAAGGTGTACCTGCAAAGAAAATTATAGATGTATCTGAGAAAACTGAAATATCAGAGGTGCATCAAAACTGAAATATCAGAGGTGCATCAAATATAAATTTAATGTTCAGAAAGCATTAGCAGTAACTTAGAATTAATGGATTTGCTATTTTATATGCTAACAAATTGTCTGATCAGGTTTAGGATTAAGCAAAAATAAACAACAATGTATTTTTCAGTGTTTTGTTCTTAGCAACATGTTCTCTAATTGAGGCTACAGTACCGGAAAGAAATGCTTAGTGAGTCTCACATCATCCAATGAGCAAAAAAAACCCAAAATACCTGTTGCCATCACAAAGTCATGCTGAAATTTGAAATCAAGGTTTGTGAGACATTTCCACTTAATATTTCACCTCCCAGGATAATTCTGAGTAAAGTTTATGCAATGTAAAACTAGAACCTTATGTTCAGGGGGCAATTTGTTTTCAGAGGAAAACTGATAAGTATAAAAATTAAATCTCAATTAACTTAATCTAAGCTAAGAACCTAGAAGTTAACCCAAGGGCTTACACTCATCTCATGAATAGGGAAACTAATTTGTCCAATTTGAACTAACAATTGATCAAGACATACAGTATGCCTCAATCAATATACCTACTTCATGACCAAGTTGCAGGTAGCATGTAAAGGCCAGTTTCTATCCTTACAAATCCCTGAATGTCACCCATTCCATTGGATTGACAAAATAATATGCACCCTTGCTTTATGCCAGCAGATTGAAAAAAACATAAAGGAAAGGACGTGGGGTGCATTTGGACTCCCCCCCCTTCTCTCTTTTTAATCAGAGGAGGAAGACTGACATGTCCAATCATAACAAAACATCAGCTGGTAAATGGGCCTTCGCAATCACTGTCAGCCAGCCTCCATTAGAGAGACCCCCTTTCCTGGACATCAATCAACGCTTTATGGACCGCTTCCTTCATTCATTATTTAATTACAACACTTTCTTTATTTATTTAACAACTGAAGACTTTTTGTGCGGCTTAATCACTTCTTTGTTGGCAATCACATTTTTCCGTCTTGTTTATATCTGTTTTTTTTTTTTCTTCCTTCTTTTATCGTTTTTTTGGGCAATAACTTTGTTCTTCTGTTCTGTCCCCAGTGAATAAAAGCACAGAGAACAACAGTGCTGGTCCTGTCAGCTCCAAGCACGACTGCTGCAAGCTCAAAGCAGAACCGTCAAAGCAGACTGTGACACATTTGATCAATTTTGAATGTGTTAAAAGTGATCTTCTAAACAGCGCCGTTCTGCTCTCCAGTTCCACAACACTCACTGAAAGGAAAACAGCATCCCTTCAAAAAGTGGCACGGCTTCGGCAGAAATCATATGCAAAATAGCAGAGTGTGGAAATGTGGAATTATTTCCTGAAATTAAGCCCATTAGCCATGAAATTATTTGCTTTCATTTAAGAAACCATGCAATCCAATTCGAGGTGGCACGAGCACACTACATCTCTTTCCAATTTCCCGCTGATCCTGTGGAACTGAAAAGAAGGTGCGTGGGTCACCTAAGTATAGACATCAGGGATATATCCCACTGAGAATCAGATTGGAATGGAAGATTAGCAAGGCTTTATCAAGATTTTATTCAAATCCCCTCAGCAGCCAGTTAAGATTTTTTTTTTTTTTTTTTTCTCTGGGTAACACTTGAGCAAAGTTTCATTAAAGAACAAAAACTGAGCACACAAAGTTGAATCCTATAGATAAACACAGTCAATGAAAAATATACCTTGTACATAACAGATTTAGTTGCAGTCCATTTATCCTGAAAGCAAAAATTTTTTATCCATCCATTTACATCGTCTACACCCACTTATGATATAGTTTTTGTTAAAATTAATGTGGTACCGTAATTAGCATTTCTGTTTGTCTCAGGTCACATATCTCATCTATGGCCCATTAAGGTGGATATGGTTTTATATAAATGAAAGAGGATGTTCTCTCTTTTCACTAACGTGTGTTGTACGGACTCTGATGAACATGTTTACAACAGCGAAGCAGAAGGGAAGAGGATTTTCACTCAGTCTGTAGAGGCTTTTTCTCAAAACTGTTGATACAACAATGAGGATATTGCTGTGGCTTTGGTCAAAGCACAAGCACACACAGGTGGCAATTCTGAAACTCATGCATGCACCAGTTCAAGCTTCATCTGCAGTGCATGGTCCTGTTACCAAATTTTCATATCCGATCTGAGACAAAATGTTTCAATCTACAATTGTTTTCTGGGTCTAGAAACACCCTCATCTCACAGATTTGTTTTCATTTTAACATAAAATAGGATGTCAAAGGTTAGAAAATTTAGAGCACATTCATGTTTACTACTAGTAAATATGGGAATAGGTTCAACAATAAAAACAGTAGAAGGTGTGAAAGTCTGAGGCACGCTGTGCTATCAAACCGTTAGCACAGGTGCTGCTCAGTCAACCTGTTGCCATAAGCTGTGGTTTGCTGACACGGGAAGTTCGATTCAGACATATGAAAAGACTAAACGAGTGCATGCATCCAGTCTACCAGCAAAACACATGCAGATAGGGGTTGATAAGCCGCATCCTGTGTCTGGGTGAGAGCGACCAGTGTGCCTTGATGTGCACATTCCGAGCTCCAGGGTCACGAGTGCTCACTGCACACTAACACTAGAGTTGCTCTGGAAGGAAACCAGAAGATTTCAAATCAGTTTGTAAGTTTTGGGAAAGTTTCATCTTGATTCAAGCATATCGATTACTAAATAATATTTTACTTCAGAAGTTATTGTTGTTATAATCTCAGACTGTTTTTATTTGTATCCATAGAATAGCTGTTGGTGAAGATAAAAGGTAAATCAGGAGAACAGCCCTAAGCAAATTTATCCACTGTTTCCGTGCCACGTTACATATCCTCCTGAGAGATTTAAAGGCATCCCCAGACCAGAAGAGATACCCACTGAGCAATAAGTGTCATTGCTCAGTGTCACTTAGACATGATTTGCAAAATTTTCCACTTCTGTGATAGTTTGAACATCAAAAAAACCTCTGGATACAACAGCTTTGGTTTATTTGAATATTGATGTGGCATAAAAGATAAAGGTTATTTTCAGAGTTTAACTAATTATGACTGTTAAGAGCCAGGATGTTCATCAACTGTGTTACAGTATTTATTATTGAGCACGTTTCACAGAAATTGAGTCTGTTTCATCATGTAACATCAGAATTATGTTTCCAGGAATAAACTGAACTAAAGAAACAAAGTGTTAAATGACTTGAACAACTAGAAACACTGCAACATGTCTTTAACACCTGCACAGCCCCTGCCCCCCTCACCTTATTGTCTGGCATTCCCTTGTTCACAGAACATCCTCTACCATAATCCCACCACCCTTTCCATATGCCTTAATCATGACCTGCTTTGGCCTCCTTTAGCTGAATAAAAAGGGATAATTGGCTATCATTGTCTTTCTGTTGCGCTGCAGTGGCAGTGACAGCAAAACGCAGGTGTCCAGATGCCTAGACCTCGGCTCTTAAGGCCTTAATTAGGGCAAACTTGAGGACTAGGAAAAGGCCAATTAGACCCCCATAACACATAAACACAGCAGACAGAATGTACTACTGCTTGCAGTTGTGAAAATGTCTTATTTTTTTTATTTTTTCTGTTCAGATACATAAAGACAATTTATTTTAGTCACAATAAACTAAACATTACCAGGTGTCTCTGTCTGAACTATACCTCCAGGGTCATTTTATGTGCAGCCATACTCTGTCTTTCTTGATCACGTGGCTCAAGTCCATTAAATGATATGTGTGTACAGAAAAAAAAAAAAAAAAAAACCTGAGGGAATAATTAATTAAATGCAATTTAAAAAGCATAACAGTGTATCACCATCATCTAGTGTCAGTGGTATTCAAATGACCTGGTCTCATTCCTTTTTCCACTGTGAATTTGCATTGAGAATTCATTCAAATGCATCTTAGATTAATCAGAGCAAACGCTTCTGCATGCCGTAAAAAAAGGACCTTTTAGAATGGTAACCAAGCACCCGTACATGTATCTACATTATTCATGAGAGCGATTTGGATAATGCTGCCTCTGACTATTAGTCCCCTTATGGTGTGTTAACATGTATTAAGAGTGATTTGATGAGATGTGGATTCATAGGGAATGGGGCTGTCAATTACCACTGGAGTTAATAGGGTTGAGTGAGCAAATGGTGTGAGCAAATTTCATGCAGTTCGCACTCATGCAACATTAATGCGGATCTTTAGGAGCAAGACTTTGAAATCCCTGCATGTCCGCACAATGCACAACCTAGTAAAAGCTGCTACTAATCAATTATGAGAGTTGGAAGAGACAGTTCAGATGGTTTGCTAATGTGCATTAAGTTTTGAAAAGTTTCAGCTGCTCCACAGGTAATTGGATAAATGTCACAATAGGAGGAAAATACCAAATTGCTTCAGCTGACATCCAGGTAATTGGGTGATGAAGAGGATATTTCTAACATATTTTAGAAAATTTGTTTAGGTTTTTCCATCTTTTAATCACCTTTTTGTATTTTTGTTGGACAAAGAACTATGAAAAACCAATCTAAACATATTTACAAGTCATTGGGTAGATAACAAGGTGGTGTTTAAAGCTAGAGGAAAGTCAAAAGAGGGCATACTCCAGGTTGTAACTAGTTCTAAGTCAAAAAAATGTACAATAATCAAGATGTCTCTTTCAAATTGTATGCTTTTTTTATTACATTTTTACGGCCTGTCATATGTAATGCCACTCATGATAGGTTCTTATATTCATTGAGTTCCTTTCCACCTTCAACTCTAACCCTAAAAACCATTCATGTTTTAGTTAACCAATTTATTTGTATACCATTCATCTCGTGTGGGTAGGACTTCAACAGATTTAGTCAACATATTAAAAATTCTAAGAAGTGAGAATCACATCTTATGATAGCAACTGCTAAGGAGGTTAAGTTTAAAAAAGGATGTTGGAGGTAAACTATCCTTCACACAAAGGGCAGAGGTCAGTAGAGTTGCCTTATGGATTAGCTAGATTCCCCAATTGAGTTTGTCATCACATAGCAAACTCAATTGGGGAATCAAAGATCCTCAAAGTCTTTAAGTCTGATCATTGGAAATCTTGTGCAGCAACAATTTATATGATGCGATTTTGTATGAGAAATGGTGTACAACCGTGAAAAGGAATCCACAATATGACTGCTGTTTAAAAATGTATACCATGAAAGCTTAGTCTTAATGTGTTAAGCATTTTTTCCTTAATTAAATGCTACATATTAGTTATTTCCAGTCATTCAAGGAAAAGTACTGTTTGGCTATTTTCCCAGTTTAAAAAGTAACAAAAGCATCTGCAATCTTCATCAATAATGTGCGGAAAAATAAAGCATGTTTTAATAAAAACTGAGATATAAAATTAATACAAAAAAAAGACAAATACTTTATGACTACTTAATAACTGAGCTTCCTCGGGGCACACACACGACCCCGTTAACAAACCATGTGATTGGCTAAGGATCGTTTCATCTTTACTGTCCTTTTTGAGACTTCCTTGAAAGGACAGTTGTACTATAAGCTTTGACACTATCATGCTAATCTTTTGCCAGCCGAACATGATGCTTATCTTAATAATGACCATCAAAAGTTTATTTTAATGCTGAGATCGGCACTGGCACGCGTCCCCTGGGGAAGGACTTCTTAGAGATTGGAGCGGCTAGATTTTATCCAGTTTCACGGTTATCAGATCTGCTGCAGAGAAAGTGACTTCCCAAACTGGGTTTACTGGAGTAGAGTGTGGAAGGAAACCATGTAGAGAGCAGGTATGAATAACACTGTGCACACATTGCTGAAAGTGCAGTCTGAGGTGCTGCTTTCTTTTCATTTAAATCTCTAAAATTCAGCTCACTGTTAGGACAGAAGTGGGTTTTAGCAATCACATCTCTTTATCTACATGGCTGACACCATGGCTTGAACCAAAGATTTTCCATCCATTCCCCACCCCTTCATTACACACATTTTGTTCAAACAATATGGCATCAGAGATTTGGAGACCTGATCAAACCAGTTTGCACTAGATGGAAACCATATTCCATCACATTGTATCAGATAATCTTGTAAAAACAGTGGAAGAGCCTGAGTGCCCGAGGCAAAAACAATTTAAGCCGCAGCAGCAAAGGCCCTTCAGTCGGCGAGGAGCCCCAAATTAACAAATTAAAGTGTGAAGTCCTCTGCTAAAGTTTTAGAGGAGGCAATCTAGTGGGTTGTGTAGCTTACAAAATGACTTTCCAGTTACGACCCATTAGCTAATTAGCTAAAGCCTAACAGGGAAGCAATTTGCATTAAAAATACAAACATAGAACCATACAAACCTGAAAGCATCTTTTAATTCTTTTTACGGACAATTACAGCTAACATACATGTGCTGTGCATAGAATTCCGAGGAAGAGCATTCATTTTAATACCCCAATGATGGAAATGATGTTGAATAGGAAGCTGACAATTCCATTTAAATAAAAAAATAAGCTAAACTATAACATTAAACTTTTGTTCATGACATATTTTAGGGGAGAAAGCAACTTATACTCATTGTGTGTTTATGAGCCAGACCTTCAGCGATGCATTGCAGAGCCAGAATTATTAAGCTAAACTGAGTGAATTACCCTGATGAATGAGCAGCAACAGACACCTGACATACTTGGGTTTATCGAGCAGATCCACATGGCTTCAGATGAAACCTTTTGTAAGTGAGTGCAAGAGAAAAGAATAGAAACCAAAGGAATGGGAACAGGATGGAAAGGAAAAAGATGAGAAAAGGAGAAGGCCTATTTATCAGTCTAATTATGAGAGACAGATCAGAGGCCCCAGCGCATAGCAGGATGGTCTGAGTCAGGGAAAAGAGTCCAGCCAGTCACACTGAATATTAATGGAAAGATGAGAGAAGAGGGAAGCATTTTATTAGAGAGACTAATGGCGGGTGTGAGTAAACCTCTTTTCCAATATCTGAGTTGCTCTGACCTCTCTCATCTCTTGGCCTCTTTTGAATAGAGCAGCTCTGAGATAAGATGGACCACTGCAGGGCAACCTTCTCAAATTTCAATATGAGACACCAGATCTTAACCCTGCCTCCACTAGAAAGAAGAATATGAGGCCAAACTGGGAGCTGGACTGAGTTTGAATAATGATCTGAAGGATCCTTTGAAATTTAAAATAATGACAGCTGTATGCAGAATTGTTTGTTCGCTCTGCATGAAGCTCACCTTTATTTCTTCCCTGTTGGCGTTTATACTTCTGTGCACCTTTTCTAAGGTTAGAAAGGTTGCTGAAGTCCCACTTAAAAATGCAATGAAGTATTTTTAGCTATTCAAGAAAGCCTCCAGATGGAACAGAATCTATCGCTCACTTTCTTTGCCAAATCTGGAGAAATTTCAGAGGCCAAGCTTAAACTGAAAAGATGTACCTTCCAGCTCTAGTAAGGACCCTAACACTGTGGAAACATGAATTGCAATCAAATGTGTTACTAAAAATGATCTTAAAACAAAGACAAAAAGGAGCCATCCAATCTGCTCTCAGCAAAAAACCCTGAAGCAATTTTTTTTTTTTGCTGAGGCTGAATTAAGGCCTTTAGCAAAGTTTCTTTTTTATGTTAGGGCAACATGGCTGACTTCAAGACCATATCCTTCTCAGGTACGTCCAGATGTTTTTACCAAAACAATTAAAAATCATATTCTGTACACATTCCAAAGGCATCACAGTGGATAAGAGAATAAATTACTAAGCTGGGCGGCCTTCAAGCCTAATCTTATCCGAATAGAAAACATCAGAGAATTTAGAAACCAAAATGTTCTTGCTTTTATTGTTGGATGGATGCATGTTAAAATAAGTCCTATAATGATTATTTCTGCAGATGTTCTGAAAGACAACGTCCCTGTAATAGAGTAGAAGATGTTTGCAAGAAAAGTGAAAAGTAATACAAGTGTAAAGGTTATCACAACTGTGCAGTAATGTACTGCTTACATACTTTAAGGAAAAAATTGTGTCTTAAACTGTTTCTAGTGCTTTTGTCACATCTTCTAGTCCAAACTAAACACAAGTATGTGCTCTAGTTTTAGTTTTTCATGTTGATATTTGCATTCTGATGAAGATGATGAAATCTGAATAGCTATTTTAGTCAGGCCAGATCTATTCAGTGTCTTCAGGAGTAAACCACGGATTCAACCTGTCATGGTGCTGGTTTCTTAATGTTCCCACAGTGTCTTTCCCATTTGACCGAATGATCCTGCTACATAGCGCCAACCCTCAGGCCTCCTCTACATAATTGCTGCAGTTCCACCGCAAATTTATACAAGATTATAAACAGAGTGAGGAAGAGATTGAAATGCAATATCTTAATTGAGGACATTTACTGGGAGCATCTGCATTTTCATCAATAAAACTCCCTCCAACGGTGGCGTGCACCTTGTCGCTTTTCTCCCTGTCTGACTGACCTCAATTTGTGGACTTCATCCAAAGGTGGACAGATATCTGGCCTTGTAGTCTGGGAAGTAATTACCAGTGTTACCGCCTCTTCCTTGGGGAGGGAAGATGTGACGCCTCGGCCAACGTTCCCATTTGGAGTTGGGCCAGTTATTTCCTGTGGCATCAGACAGTATTAACCTCTTGGATGCAGATCTTTTCGGCTGTAAATTAGCAACTAATTAGAAGGTGTTTGTCATCTTACAAAAAAGCTGCTGATGAAAAAAAGATCAATAAATTACAATTGATATAACAATATGCAAAAGAGCTACAGTGGACTTTAACTTTTAGTTTAAGTGAAATTGGTCATAGTCGTTTTGCCAATGAGAAATGGTAAGTAGTATACCTGGTATACTACTTATCAGGTATACTACTAGGTATACATGAAACATCTATTTATTGTTTCATGAATGAAACAATAAATAGATGTGTTGTCTAAGCAAATAAACTGGTACAGGCTGGATGTCTTCTCTCAATTCATTATGAAGGGGGTGGGCATCCATGAGTCTGTTTTAAGATAGGCATTACACAATTATGTATTTGTGTTAATCATCAATGGTGTGAGAAAATGAGCTAAACAGATACAAAATGGGATATGTAGAAATACCTTAAAAATATAGAACTGGTGGTTGAGTCACTAAATTAATCAGCCTTGGGGTACCTTATCCATTTTTTTCTGTCTGTGATCAGGATTCCATCTGATTTGAAGATCCTGCTCAGTCTCAAAAAGATTTTGGCATCTTTTTGATTGACACAACCAGATTTATCAGTTGTGTATTTGTTAAGTTGAAGTCATCATGAAAATGTTTGTTTCCCTCAACAGTCTACTTGATCATATTACTTAGTGGAAGCATATTCAGAAGTCCCAGGTAGCTTTGTTCTGCCGATCACTGAATTGGAAAACCATCTGCTGCCAAGGAAAAGCTGAGATCCAGTGTATAAATTATCCGCCAACGGGGATTACCCAGTGACAGTCTCTTGTTGTTCATGTTTGTAGGTGAGCAGGTGAGATGGATTACAAGTCGGAAATGTAATCCACAAGTTCTATTGTCTTCCTAGAAGAATAAGTATTCCTTTTTGTCCTGCAGGCCTGTGACAAAGTGGTTCAGTTTGTGTTTGTGTTTCCTATTTCTGATTCATTTAACCTTTGTATAGTTGGTCATAATGCTTTAGTTTAAGGATTGCACTTACCACTTACTTCACTCACTATCCCAGATTTATTTTATTTGTGGAGGAGTTGTTTTGCAGTTTACATCTATGTGTATGTTTTGGTAAAAGTTAACACTTTTGGACCACTGAATGAATACGAATGTTTCTTTTACGGTAACCTACTTGTTTTTCTTTTTTACTCACCATTGCTTGTCCATTTTAGACGCTGTATTCTGAGCAGGTTTATGGGAAGGGCCGGCCTAGCATTTTCTGCTTACATGGCTGTGTAGCACTGATTGCATCACTAGGTTCCACCAAATAAAGGGTTTTCTTTTTTGAATTTTTTTTTTTCCTTAAAGTAACATTTTGAGTTGCCCTATATTAAATTCTTTATTTTACAGATAATTTAGTTATTTAGAAGAGTTTGTAAATTAGATTTGACCTGCTCAATTATGGTATGGTCTAATGAGGTGCAGGTGTGTTGCTAGTTTGGTGTAAGACCAATAAGACTTCAAGTGCTCTAGATCAGGGGTGCTCAAGTCCAGTCCTCGAGAGCTACTGTCCTGCAACTGATCCTATCGTTACTCCAACAGATCAGGATCAGCTCTGCACAGACCTGCTAACGGGCCTTTCATTTGATTCAGGTGTGTTGGAGCAGGGAAGTATCTGAAATTTACAGGATGGTAGCTCTCGAGCACTGGATTTGAGCACACTGCTCAAGATGGATGTCAGAAACTCATTAGACCATCTGACTACACTACCTCACAAGGTAAAGTCATAATTGTAATCACACTGCTCTAGATGGATGTCAGAAACTGCAAAAATGCTAAGTAATACAATCACCAGAAGAACCTGGAACTAGTGGCTGATGTTTTTTTGTTAACCTGTTTTGACCATCTGACTACACTACCTCAGAAGGTAAAGTCATAATTGTAATCAAAGACCCCATCCACCTTCTTCTCTTTTTTTCGTGGCATTTACCTTACTGTGAACAGAGAAATTTTCTCTGTTCACAGTAAGGTAAACAGAGAAAATGTTTACCTTACTGTGTTTCTCTGTTCACAGTAAAAGACAAATGATTGTTAAAAGACAAATGATATTTGTTCTTATAAGTCTATATATCTTTAAACTGTTTATCATATTTATAAATTGAACAGCCTCATTAAGCTTGATCATGCGGACACCCTGCAGGCCAATCAGTGACAGGATACAGCTCTAAAGTTTTTTGTCTCCATGTTGGACTTTTGGCTTAACATTCGTGGCCTTGGGTTTGAAATTGTTGACCTTTAGCTCAGACACCTCCTGCCAGGCCAATCAGTGGAAATCTGCAACACGTCAGAGTGCACCAGCATAATATACCATTAACTCTTGTTTTTTTTCATCCATTTTGTTTTTTCAAACTGCTGCCTGGGATCATTTCCCGTAAAAACATTGACATTTAATCAGAGCGCCCTCATTGGGTCAATCAGTTGGAAAGTTGTTTCAAGTCACCAGAATCAAAGCTATTTTAGGTCTATTATCTTTTTTAGCCTTTTTTTTTTTTGTTTGTAGAAAAAATACTAAAAAAATATTGAGAATATCTTCATATTCTCAGACTAGTGACACCTAATTTGATTAACTTTATATTTCTGTGCAAAACATTGCCATATTGTCCAGGCACCATTTGCAGAAACAAGCTTTAACTCCATATATATCCAAATAACTCTCATATATGCTGAATGAACATCTCCATTGTGTATTTTGTTTATTTTTTGTTATGGCTGATTTTTTTCATGGTGGCTTGGCTAAAACAGACAGGAATGCTTAGCATACAGTGAGATTTATTCTTTGAGTATGTGTTATGTTTTCCATCCACAATCTTGGAACCATGTTGGAAAGAGTCTGAAGGTTTTGTTGCAGTGGAGTCGGAGTTGAATTCACCCATTCAAGCATTCAGCTTGAATGGGTGAATATTATTACACTTAATATTTGTACTGGATATTTTCTTTTATTCCCTTCTGTTTTACACAGATTTTGAGCCTTTTTAGCCTCTTGGACTTGTACACAATAGTGTAGTAAAGCAAAGATATTTTTCACAGGACTGTGGTTACCGACTGTAGGAGCAATCTACTGAATTTTTTTATTCTGAATGCTTGAATTCAAGCAATTGTGAATTGGGAAAGTAAAACGTGTTCCATGAAATTGTAAAAACAGAAAGAGCAAGTCCAACTGATGGGAGCATCTTATCTGCTCACCAATAGATGGACAGTGAAGAAATGAAGTGTGTTGTAATGAGTTAGTCTGTCTCGATGCTGAAAATCTAAATCCATTTATTTTGTTATTCATCAGAGGCATTAAGATGTATAAACTCATTTTGGAAAGACATTTTATTGATCATATTTATGTTTTAAACACTCCAACTTGGTTGCCCATTGTCACTAATTCTGTTTGTGGACAGGCTCTCGAGGCGCAACTGTGGAAAGGAGTAACCATGAAAGAAGATATGGCATGAAAGGAAAAGAAAGAGACTGAAACGAAGGATGCAGGCGAACTGCAACAAGAAAAGACTCGTAAACATCATCTCTTCTCTGTTCCTGAGCTTCCTCTTTTGCTCTCCGTTATCTGATGAGTCTTGCTCAGCCTGTCATGGCTGACTGATTGAGGCAGCCAGTCACCGCTTCACCACCCCCAACCCTCCCGTCCTCCTGCACTACCTGATGTAAATAACCTCCCTGCTGGTTCAAGGTGGGACGTCACTTTGACTCCATTAGTTTATTTTATTACCACAGAAAGGCTGGACTTGGAGCGATTGTATGAAGGGAGAAAGAAGGGTGTGGGGGTGTCTAGCACAGAGACTCAGGCGGTGAGGATGGAGATGGGCAAGGTAGATTAGGATAGACAGAGGAAGAGCAAGTAAGAAATAATGCAGGATGATAGAAAGAAGCAATCTGCAGGAGACAGAAAGGCCTGAAAAAACAAAAGGGATGGCGGCAGTTGATGTCAGATGTTGTGGTTGTTAGACCCAAGTTTCATATAAAGACACAGAGACTTTGTTTTTTAAAAATATGAATAACATATGGATATTTTTCATACCATAACCACATGAAAGTATTCTTCCTGCTGCTAATGTTACAATTCTTTTACATGATTGAGTTTCTTTTTTTTTTATTTTATTTTTTTTTTATGGCATTTAATGTTTTCTCAGTGTCTTCCACATGCAGCTGTTTTGGTTTGGTGTTCACCTTTCACCACCTTGGGACAAAAATCCCTTCCATTCTGACGATTGATCTGCTGAGCTGTTTCTCTTCTCTGGGCTTAAGTTTCTCCAGTGCTGCATTTGGAAGAAGCTGAATGCCTCTGAAATTGTCTGCAGATCGAGAACTTCATCCATCCATCCATTTTCTGTTCACCCTTGTCCCTAATGGGGTCGGGAGTTGCCAGTGCCTGTCTCCAGCTGCGTTCCGGGCAAGAGGCGGGGTACACCCTGGACAGGTCGCCAACCTGTCTCAGGACAACACAGAAACAAACAGGACAAACAATCATGCACACACACCTAGGGAGACTTTAGAGCGACCAATTAACCTGACAGTCATGTTTTTGCACTGTGGGAGGAAGCCGGAGAACCAGGAGAGAACCCACGCATGCACAGGAAGAACATGCAAACTCTGTGCAGAAAGACTGGGCTGGGAATCAAACCCAGGACCTCCTTGCTGAAAGGCAGCAGTGCTACCAACTGTGTCAATGTGTAGCCTAGATCGAGAACTTGAGAAATATAAACAACTGTCACCGTGGTGTGTGGCAAATTGAGGTTGCATGGCTACAAACCATCATTACAGTGAAACACTTTTGTGTAACTGTTTTTATTTTCATTCATCCATACCGCCTCCCCACACTTAAGTGTGGAAGTGCCATGCAATGCAATGGGAACCACTGATTTAGACTATAAACATTAAATGAACACAACTCTATATTGTCAATCTTGTTTAGTTTTCTTTGAACTGTATGCATTGTGGAGCTTTTGAAAACACACCACAGAAGCCCGATCCGACCACCAAGTACATGATTTTGGTCTGACCCAGCCCGAATTACAGGTTGGGTTTGGGATATAGCTCTAAACTCTGCCACTGCACCGCAGTGTTAAGACAACAGCTCACTTCTGCTTCCACCACTCTGTGCAAACAGTGAACAAAGATTGCAAAGTTTTTCTGTCATTCCTGGGTCTCCTCAAAGCAGTGGACATAAAATCTTAAATGTAACAAAAGGTGGTTATAAACGGTAGTTAGTCAGAGAAATTGAATAAAATTACACACCATACCTTTCATATTTTTGTTTTACCTCAGTGGTAAACTAGTGTCATGTCTGTACTCGGAGCTAAACTTCATTTATCATCCTTTGGTCATGGAGACTGCATTGCTGGCTTTTGTGAAGGATTCCTATGATATTGTTGGCCTACTTTATCCTGGCAGAGCCAAATCAAAGCTGAAATTGAATTTTGCATTTTGTAACATGATTTCTTTTTTGCTTTCTTCAGTGGTCTGTTCATGTTCAGCTCTTCTTCTTGCCCACACATTCTGATATATCTTTTTATTGCTTCAGGAAAACATGAAATCTCACCAAGCTTCCACCCTACCTTCTGGCTGTTGCCTGGATTGTTTACTGTTTTTCTTTTTTTCTTAAAGGATTCCTTTGTAATCATGGCCAGTGTGTGAAGTAAAGGCTGAAGCCAAGTGATAATGATGCTGATAGTGTCAATCATGCTTCAGCTCTCTAGCGCTGTCTCTCCTGGCCTATCATCTCTGGGTTTCTTTTACTTCTCTATTTCAAAGCCAAAAAAATAAAAATTACCTTCAGTGGTCAGATCTAATCTCTTCTCTCTGCCTTTAATGTCAGCAGATTCTCAATCAGCTAAGATGAATCCAATCAAGGAGGGAGAAGGGAGGCACGACAAACTAGGGCAATGTTCCCAATGACTGCTGGAGGCCAGGAGTTTAGAGGACAGAGAGAGTGTGATGGAGGTTAGAAAGCCACACTTTCTGTGCCGCATGTAGGAGAAATGGCCTTTCAATTCAGAGATGCATTCATCACCTTTCCTTCCATTTGTCTAACCTTCCAGGCTGCTCACAACTGCAGAAATGCACATTTTTGGCTGTTTTTCTCTTACTTTAAATTATTTCCACCACATGGTTGCTGAAGGGGAGAACGGGAGGAGGCTACTTTCCTGGAATCTGCATGACTACCGGTTGATTTATCCAAAAACTTTCCTCCTCTCTCTCCCTCCCATTCCTTCATCCCTGCACCACCAACGCCCGGTAACGGCTCTCCCTTGTCTCCGCCTCTCATTTCCAAAGCTTAACTTCATTGTCTCAAGCCCCTCTCTGCTTTCATCTTAAGACAAAGATTTATGTAAATCTTTGGGCCAGCGTTAATGCGGAGCGCCTTGTGAGAAATAGCATCCCTAAATCGTGGCATTGTTGTTGGAAATGACAAGGCAGGCCCGTTAATCCTACAATGCGATCATCCAAATGTGTCATAATGCCGTGTGTAGGCAGGCGAATCTGAATATCAAAAAAGATGCTGCACACCTCTTATGCGGCGCCTTCAGGACTTCCAGTGCTAACACACTTCTGTCTCCTCCTTCCTCTGCCTCTTTTAAAGAACTCGCCCTGCTTTGTCACCTCGCCTGCATTCAGAAGAGGGAATAAAAAACACGTGAGATGCCTCAGACTCGAGAAATCCTCCTCACATTAGATACGAGGCTTTGATTTACTTTGATAGTGACGAACCGCGTTTGTATAATTAGGATTTGGAATCAATCGATAGCTTCTGTTTTGTCAGCGAGATATATTCATCAGAAAATGAGCAATGTGATGTTTTGTGTTGGAAACAATATGCAGAATGAATGCAAAACAAAGGACTCACTGGCGTCACGTCATGTTTGGAGCATTTCACTAACAACCAGTTACTTTTTATTCATTTATTTACTAGATAATGAGAAAGTGGGTGAGAAAATTTTATTTTCTAATTTCTGTTTTAGCAAGAGCAATTAAACAGCTATTTTGATCAACTGGACAGTGTCCAGAATGCTGAATGATAACGGAAATAATTAGGAGCACCGTCAATGGAGCCCTTCTTGATTGGCTGTGAGTTAAATGGTCGGTACCTCCCAGTCTAACCCTGTCTCCTTCCAAATCCTTCTACTTGATTCTGGTAGTGAAGGAGCCCCAGGGGTGGATTTTGTCAGGGAGAATAGTAGAGTTGATCTGGAAGGCTTAAGACCTTACTGTACCTGTCAACAGTGTGGCTTTGGCACTGACGACCAGCAGCTTAAGTCATTTCAAGTTTTTTTTTTTTTTTTTTTTTTTTTTTTTAAACGAATAGGGGAGGAGGCACAGCGAGCGCTGACAGCCAGTCAGGGTCTTGAAATAATTCCATCCCTCTGAATAACCAGAGGTGTCTGTCTGAGTTAATCCTCCCCAACACAAACGCGCGCACACGCACTTTGGCTATAAAAGCATGTTTTGGGGCTGATAGTGGCAGAAAGGCAAGCCTGAAGTCCAACTCAGTTCTATTGACTGATTAAAGTCAATAAGACCCATCAAAGTAAATTAAAGGTTTTCCCAGAACTTGTTGCGGAAAACACAGTGATATTAAAGGCTCAACAATGACTATTTATCGCAGCACAACAGGGTGACGTTTCAAATTTTATTCTTTTGGTGATATGTCTAAACACAAAAAGAAAGAGCTCAGAACAAAGGTTTTAATTAGTCCTAAACTTTATCTCTTTTCTTGCAAATATAGTAAGCTAATCATTTGACAAGGAGCGTTTGTTTCAGTTAAATTGACGATATGCAGAAGAGTTTAGGCTCGAGTGCATAATGAACCCCCATCATCAACCCTCTACTGCCGTTCTTGACAGTTGGTATGAAGTATTTGAACTGACATTCTGTTTTTGGTTTCTTCAATCACTGTGCTCTGCCTTGTGGCCAAACATCTCTACTTTGATCACATCAAACTAAAGGATATTGTTCCAGAAGGCTTTTGGTTTATTCACAGGTAAATTTATCATTTGTGCTACTATATTCATTTTAGGAAGATGAGGTTTTCCTCACACTTGCAAATAATTTCCATCCATTTCTCACCGTCATGTCTTAAAGCTGACCGTGAAGAGGATAACTGAGTTCTCTTTGTTGTGCTTCTGAAGACTGTTACACATACATATAGTGATGGAGAGCAACACCTGCATCTCTAGGGTCATTAGTGATGTTCTATGTTGGCATTTTATTACCAAACGGTTACATGCTCTGCAGCAGTGGTTCTTGGTTCTCAAGGCACACAGCCCTGCATGGCTTAGATGTTACTCTGCTTAAATGCATCTGATTCAGATGACTGCAGCTCAGCAAAACCCTGTTAATCAGCCATAAATTGAAATCAGGTGTGATGAAGCAGAGAAACGCCTAAAATATGTGTTTTAGGAGTGTTTTAAAGAACAGGGTTGGAAAAAAACACTTTGGAGCAGCAAACTAGACAAACTTTATTTATAGAAATGGTTACTTTGATGATGCTCTGATGATCAATTCATTTAATCCACAGTACATACTGCAATATTGATTCGCACCCCAAAAAGATAATTTCACAAAATAACATATCTGTAGAAAACACTGTTATAAATGTTAAGTTCTTCTCAATTTAAAAATAATAATAAAAATTCCCCTGACGTAATCGCCACAAATATTAATTTATGATTAAATAAAACAAAACAAACTAGATGTTTCCCATGTCTATATTGCTGATGTTTAATAACTGTTTTTGTGTTTTGTACTAATTAACCAGTTAGCTCTAATTGTACCATCTCTACCATAAATATATCTTATATTTCTTATGCCTGTTGTGGTTGCAGTCTGCCTGTCTTTGCAACAGAAATCTGCCATTTCAGAAAAAATATTTTTGATTTTTTTAATCTGCGTCTTCATCGAGGCTTCACTCCCTGCTTCGCTCATTTCCTCCCCCTCTTCTTGGGTCTCATTACTTCCCTTCTACCGTCTTTCTCTTGGCTGGGATAATCCCCCCTGTAGGGGACTTCAAAGTGCAGGCCGGCCAGGGAAAAGCCTTAATTACCCATTTGCCTTGAAACTCAAGCCAAATCACAACTCGCCCGGGTCTGTCCGACTCCACACTCATGCCTCCCTTGACTAATTGTGCTTCAGAATCCCCCCCCCACACACTTCTCTCTCTCTCTCTCTTGCTTTCTCTCTCTCTCTGCTGTGTGGAAATGAAATTAAATCAGAAAAGGAAAAATGGGGAAAGATGTAAAAATGTTTAAGGAGGTGATGAAAGTAATAATGGCCTTATTTCAGGAGAAATCATTATCTTGGATACTACACTGATGCTATGTAGATATTCATGTTGTCTATGGCTGTCATTCAAAGTGATGCTGCTGCAGAGCTTTGTGGGATAAAAACATTGTAAATTATCCCATCTAATTTGCCTTATTTTAAGCTTAAAAGCAATGGTGCTGCTTCTTTACATCAGATCCGACTACTGGGAACATTCCACGTCTTTTCTTTTAGCTTTTTGGGAGTCTAACTGATTGAAAGTAAGGTTCAACATCTTAATAAGAAGCCGTGCCACCTTTTGGGTGGCACGCTGTCTTGATAAGGGACACCAGGGCACACAAAATATATGCTTTTGTCGATGTTGACTGTGTCAGGTGAAATTGTTTGAGGTTAAAGCATATATTTCAGTCAGAATACGGGGAGAAATGAAACATAGTAAATAATCTTGCCTTACAAGTCTACTATTAACTATTTAGATAGATTATGCTCACTCATAGGCCAATAAGTGTTTGTGTTAAAGTATTCACTTTCAATCACAGTAAAATCTGACATGTTAACTGTAGGTTGTACAAGGTATGATTTCAGATTATGTATTCTAAGAATTCTACTAAAAGCCACTTGAAGCTGAATTTTTGACACATACAATAAGTTCATTATGAAAGAAATACTAAGTAGGTCCATTTATTTACAGGCAATTGCAGGATGACGTGCGACACGAGTCTGTCTGCCTGACTGCAGTTGGTGAGTTCACTGGACTTCATGCATGCATGTATCCATGCATACAAGCAGATATTTCCTTAGCATTTTAATGTGTACTTCCTCAGCACTTCTCAGTTACCAGCTCTTCATCATGGACTTTGATTCCTAAAACAAAAAATAAACAAACTAAAGGAGGTTTCTGTTTATTTGTGTCCAAATTGAATTGCTATTTTTTATTTTTTTTGTTTGTTTTTGCTTCTTTAGCAGCAAACCACTCAGTGAATTCCTCTCCATGTTACAGATTATTTGCAAGGCTTTTCCCTGTAGCTGCTCTGTAACCAAATGCGATATTTGAATTTATTTACACTAATTCAATAATTCCTTTGCACCAAACAAAATTCTAAATGCAAGCATAGAAAATGTCCTAGCTGCATACCCTTGCAGTTTTGGTAGTGGTAAAGCAATATGTTGTGCTACAGTGCAAAATTCACAATAAATTGTTAAAAATGTGCTCTTTCACATCTAATTGCATTAATTTATTGACAGCGAGGCAGGTGCATGTAATGGTGTACTATAATATTCTGTATGGGCTTTTTAAAAACTTACTAAAGTAATATTTTTTTGCATACACCTTCATGTTCACAAGTTCCAAATTTAAAGGCAGACATCAATATTCTGGTCTGCTCTGCATCCCCAGAACCAGAACCAAACGAGGAGGAGCTGAATTCAGCTTCTATGCAGTGCAAATCTGGAACAAACTTCCATAAAATTGTAAAACAGCTGAAACACTGACTTCCTTTAAATATTGACTAAAACCCACTTGTTTAGAGTTGCTTTTGAAACATAATTATGAATTTAATGATGGCACTTGACTTAATGTAATGTTTTGATTGTTGATTCAATGTTGCATGACTTTGTGTTTTTGTGATGGTGTTTACAAAGACATTTCAGAAACAATAAATAGAATTATTGCTATGGAAAATCTGAGATCTGTATGTAAATTGAAGAGACAAAACTGCTGGTAAATTAAATGTAGACCTCATGGGCAATTTGATGAAATGGAAAATATGAGGGGTTGATTTTGAATTTACAGCATGAATACATCTCTTTAGAGAGCTGTTTTGAATCTGGCCTACCCACCTCCATTGGCAGGTGTTCTTGCTGCTGCGGTTTCCGTCTCTCAGTTGTTCAGCAGTAAATATTTCCTTGCAAAAATAATATTCTTACTATATTCTGTCAAATCATCTTGAAGAATTTAAAAAATGAGGCAGACAAGCGATATGGACGTTTGTAACATCTTGTATTTGTGCTCTGTTCTCATGCTGAGGCCTGGAAACTGACATGGAGAATCCCCAGCCTTCCACATCCAGGCCACTGCCAGTGCCGGTCAGAAATCACAAACAGAAAGGACAAACCAAAGGAAAACAGAGTAGTCATAGAAAAAACTATGTACAACCAAAACATCAAGGTGTGTTTTTGTCACTAAAAGGCTGTTTAACAACCTTTATTTGATCCCATTCTGTACAACATGATTCAGTACAACAGTACAAATTGATCAGGTTCTGTTTGGACAAACAGATCGTGGCAGCCCGTGAGTCGGATTGGTCAGAAAGTCACCCCTATTCATTCACAAAGGATGCACACAGCCTACAGGTTAAAAAAAGACAAGCTCTTTAGGAACGACAGCAAGCGCCTACACATGTAATTCAAACCATCCATGAAGAATAATCCATTCCAGAAGAATAAAAATAGATACAGGTCAGGATTCTCCGTGATTCTTCCTGAAAACCAGAACCGACGCTCCCAAAAACTTCCATCACCGAGTTCGTCTTAGCCCAGGCTTGTTTTCCGCTCATTTATTTTTTATTTCTTTACACCCAAGCCAGAAAAAAAGCTACTAAAACTCAGAACTTTTACAGTTACATTGACAAAAAACAGTTTCAGAGACCCACAATTTAAATTGGACTGTAAAATAAAAGATTAAAAAAAAAAAAAAAACAGCATTTTTTTTATAGTTCTGTAAAATGCCCCAGCATTCTCCAATATTACAAATACTGTTATACTTTTACAGTAAACCAGAAAAATGTCTTATATATTCATATATATTTATATATATACCAAAACCCGTCAAGAAAAATGAGAAGCAATGAAGAAACAAAACTCAAAAGTTTTGAAGCAAAACTAATAAAGAAAAAGAGATTTACATACACAAAAATGTATTTTAACCCTTGTATCAATACTGTAAACTTCTTCCAGACAGAGTGCACTAAATTCTGTTCTAGTTTCTGTTTTTCCTGATTTTTCTCCAGTTTTTGTGAGGTTTTTATTTACTTCCTGACAAGCCGGTTTTGGGACAGACTTGTGTCCTGGTCTGTGTGGAATTTGATATAGATCTATATATATTCATATAGGTTGTGCATTTATATGTACATATGCATACATATATATATACACACAGACACATTATTATTATTGTGCTGGGTAATCTGCTAATGCTAAACCTAAGGTCATAATTTTCTGCAGATTTTTTTTTTTTTATCTGTTTGAGTGTCAGATTTCACTTTACGGTAAATTTGTCTTTGTTCAAATTTGATGCTTCAGGGAAAGCGTTACATTTGTCTCAGACAATAAATAGGAAGATCACAATTCAAGGCACACTCCAGTCAAATTGAATGGCAGTACACAAAATATCCAGAATAAATTAATATTCTAATTACTCCCATTATTCAGTTATTACATTTTATAGTGCCAGCTTTGGGAAAGCTAAGCCTAACAATTGTGGCACTCCAGCATCAGGAGATCCCAAGCTCCACACCCTTTTTCCCGCTTAGCTGTTTTGTTCATGTGCATTAGACGGATAAATCATAAAGTGCCGGCTTGTTTCTGAGAACGGTCAGCATTTGAAATAAATGCAATTTGTTTATTTTTAATAAAAGTGCAACTATAAAGTTGGAATGGCTTAAAGCAAACAAATGGATTGGAAATTAAAAACATCCCAATGTGATAGAGAACATTTAAAACATTTTAATGTTAGTAAAATGTTGCTCTGCAAACTTCTAGTTGAACGTTGTTTAATTCCAATATCTATCAGCTTTAAATAATTTCATTACAGACATCTACTTAATTTTCTTTACATACCTAATCCCTTAGAATAAATTAAATTTGACTATGTTAGCCAAAAAAATTTAAATGTTGAAATTTATAATATGATGTAGATGAAGTGCTTTGAAAGGCAGCATAAGAACGAGCGGGTAAAAAATAAAAATAATAATTGAGCAGTTATATTTTACCCTGAGACGTCTATGTGCTCTTTCTGTTTCTCTGCCCTAAGTATCGCTCTCTGCAGACTCATCATGGCTTCATGCTCAACAACTAATTAATAATAACATCTACAAATCGTGAGGCTTGGTGAAAAATATAATGCAGAGATGTTTAATGTAGTAAAAGGAGGTTCGAGGGGAAACTAGTAAGTTGTTGTAGAGTTGTAGGATTCAGCAGCTGTCATGTGGAGAACCTGTTTTCTCAGGCTGGTTAGGTTGTCAAGGGTTTATGAATCTTGGGATCTTCTTTCGTTTGACATTTACTATTTGTTATGACACTCAGTGCTACATATCCAATTATATCGAAATGGTTTACAGTCATTTCATGCTACAATGCCAAAAAGGATTGTTGTCCGCATATCATCGTCACGCAAAATAAATTAACTTTAGCATTCGCAGTTGGCTCTGAAATTGAAGATTGAATTTTGCTTCTTTTCAAGATACTAAAACAGTTATTTTAATGTACAATTTCCTACAAGCTGTGTCCGAAAAACAAAGAGCTTAATTTTTTTTTTTTTTTTTGTCTGTTTGGTTTGCTGAAGAGACTCTCAGGATGTCAAGTGGGATAAAAAAGGCAAACTTAAACAAAACAGTAAAAAAAAAAAAAAAAAAGTACCTGCACGTGCCAAAATACAAAATCCAATAAATACAGAAATTATTGCACAGTTAAAGGCTCCACATATTTAAAACTCATCAGACTGATTGTTTAAAAATGAATGCCAAATGAGGCAGTTTAGACAGCTTCAGTTGTTAAGATCTCATTTTTTTTTCTCAGTTGGCAGTTTTTTAATCAAAAACACAAAGTTAAACTAAAATCAATACAAAAGTATCCAGCTACCCCCTTAATTTGTTGTCCTTTTTTTTTTTTTTTTTTTTTTTTAGAGTCCAAAGAGAATGGTGCAGAGCATTAAAACGTGTTTTAGACTCTCTCTGCTTGTTCGATTTTGACCTCACTGGTCATCAAATGTTCTCCATGCCACTTTTTCATGTGTTTCTCCAGAGTGCTGTACACACTGAAGGGCATTTGGCAAATGTCACAGCGGTAGACCTCCTTACCAAGCTGGCCGTGTGTCTTCATGTGGCGGGTGAGCTTGGAGCTCTGGGCGCATGCATAGTTGCACAGCTCACACTTGTAGGGCCTCTCTCCGGTGTGACTACGCCGGTGCACCGTCAGGTTGCTGCAGTTCTTGAACACCTTTCCACAGTATTCACAGGTGTCGCATCTCCTCCCATCCTTGGAGCTCGGTCGACCCGGACCAGGGCCTCCACCTAAATGAGGTGTGCTGCCCCCGCTGGCGGTGCCGCTGCGGCCGGATAGACCTCCGTCCAGCAGGTCTCCTGGAGGTGTCGAGAAGCGCAGGCTGCCGTTTTCCGATGAGTGCTCTGAGGAGGTGGCAAAGGGCGATTGTCTGGAGTCAGTGAAGCCTAAGAAAGGGTCTTTGATGAAGTGGCGAGAAGCAGCATAGCCCACCAACCACTGTGAGTACACATTCTCAGAAGGGATATGTGGTGCCTGGGGAATGTCCAAGTCCTTCTCAATCTTGATCCTCTTGTTCGAGGAGTTGGACAGAGCGGGACTGGTGATGGGGGTGGGCTTTCGAGGGAACAAGCCTGAGAAAGAGTCACCAGAGCCACAGTTCCGTCCATTAATGGTTGTCCGCTCTTCTTGCTGGTGGTGATCCATCTCTCCAGCCACAGAATCCTCATCCCCAGTGTCCCGCTGGCCATCAGAACCCCTTTTGGAGAAGGGCATCCTTTTACGATTGTCAACTATCAAATTATTATACTGTTGAATGGAATTGAGTGCTCCACCGTCTACCATTTTGTCAAGGGAGAGAGATGTCTTTTCTTCCAAAGGAGGCTTAGAACCATTTTCCCTGTTCCTATAGAACTCAGACTCCATACTGAAGTTTGATTCTGGTCGGCTCTCGTTCTCCAGTTCCTCTTCTTCCTCTTCCTCCTCCTCTTCCTCATTACCCTCCCCCTGGAAGTCTCCATCACGATTTTTAATGCCCTCCCCAGTGATATCACTGGTGCCTGGTTCTGGGGAGCTTGTGGTTGAAAGGCCATCGTCTGAGCGTCCCGTCATAGATCCAGCCTTGTGCATGTGTGTCTTCATGTGGCGTTTCAGCTTGCTCGCCTGAGAGCAGGCATGGTCACAGAGCTGGCACTTGTATGGTTTTTCTCCAGTATGGCTCCGCCGGTGCACCACCAAGTTGCTCTGGAACTTGAACGTCTTACCACAAAACTCACAGGACTTGATCTTGTTCTGCGTCTGGGGAGGGGTGGTGCTGTTTGGGGGCATTGGTGGCAAAGGAGGGGTGCTCAGAAAGGGAGATTTAGGGCCTTGTTGAAAGGGATTGGGGTTTAGCAGTCGATGCATAGGGTTGGGCCTGCTGGGGGATAGTGGTGGCGTAGTGCTGTTTGTGTTCCCTGCCAGTTCACGTAACCGCCGGGAAAAATCCATGGACTGGGACTCCATGGCCATCGGCGTAAGCCGCATTACCCTCTCAAAGGCACTGGGGTGCTGTGAGATGAGGCCCATTTCCTCGGCGCTAAGGCGTTCCAGCCGATGGGGGTCCAGGTGATGGCGGGGAGGTGGGCTGACAAACGGTGGGGTGTTGGGGAGACGGTTCTCCACAAAGCCTGGGGGTGGTTCTCTGAGTAAAGGCCCTGTCATCCTCAGCAGGTGGAAGGGATTGTTTTCCCCCAGGAAGCTGGTGAGTGGGGACTGTGGGATAGAGTCGTTGCCCATGGGCGGCGGCATGGTGAGTCGAGGGGTGAGGGCTGTGCTGGAGGGGTTGGATTCCAGATAGATGCGAATGCCGTGAGTGTTCTGGGCATGCTGCAGCAGGAACCAGGCGCTGGGGAAAGGCTGCTTACAGGTGGTACATATGTAGTTGGAGGGCTCATCTCTGCCACCTGCAGACACACAAAAACACAATAAAGATTTTATAGTTAATATTCTCAGAGATATCAACCCTAAACATAACTCTATCCTATCATGAAACATTAACAATGTATGTTTTATTAATAAGAGCTCATTTGCAGTGTGTAAACTTTTCAACTGAGACAATGAGATGTAGTAAATACTTTTTATTCTATGTAATACTCTCAGTAGCAGGGAAGACCTTTTTCTCATCATGCTGTTGAAGAAATGCGATATACTTATCACGCTTTTGACAAGTGAACTTTCATAGTCGGCCTACAACGAATATGTTTTTAAAGAGGTGCTTAATCTCTCACTAAGGGAAACATCGTTCCTTTCACTTCAGTTTAGTCGACCTGGGATTCCCCTTATTGCAGATATATGCACTGTAACTCCAATCTTGAAGTTATTTTTAGCCTTAGCCTTTAGTACATTTTACAGGGAAAATGCAGCCGCAGCAAGATATTTACAATTAACAGCAATTAACCAGAATTCAGTGGAGTCCTCAGTCTTTATTTTCTTTAACAGAAATTAATCTACTTGTATTTTCTGTCTGATTTAAAGATACCGCAGACGCACACACCAATGATGCTAATTGTGCTTTTTTATTCTAGTGTATTTATTTAATGAAACCTTGTTTTCTTGACCTACTGCACTAATTTCACATCGCTTGGAAAACATATGCTGCTCTAATTGTTGCCCTTGTTTGCGTGTGTACGTGTGTGTGTGCATGCGTGCGTGTGTGTATTGGCTCACTGGGAGTAAGGCTGAAATGCATTTACTTTACGAGGAACATTTTATTTATTTAAAACAAATAGCAGAAAAATATAATTGTGTCTCCAGTTTGCAGTCATTGAAATTTTAGACATTGAAATGTAAACTAAATATCCCCCAAAAAAACCAAAACAAATGCAGACAAAGGATATTTTTTTTACAATATTATCAGTAATAAAAATAATAAATAAAACCTGAATTATTCATGAATTTGTCTCACTCTGTGAGTGTGTTTGCATTAAGGAGGAGCAGCGTGGAGGTGGAACAGCTGTTCTCCTCTACAGTCCTGTAAGGCCTTTTGACTTAATTATAGCAGACAGGACGTTCACACACACTCACACACTCTCACTGTACAGTGAAAATAACAGCTCCCCATGTCTCAGCTTTTGTCTGCATGCTTCTCACAAGCTGTTTTAGTGTCGAATCTTAACACTCCAAAGAAAGAAACATTCACTCCCTCTGCCCCTGCCTCCATCTTTCTGCAAACTTCTCATTTGATCAGTGAAGTCATTTAGGAATGTGTGTGAGTGTGTTTTGGAGAGTGAAATAATGCACCGAGACGCTATTTGTCTCCGGTCACAGTGGAAACAGAGGGCCACGGTTTTTGTCTTGGGGAAGTGCGCGCGTGTGTGAGTGTGTGTGTGAGTGAGAGACAGAGTGCGAGGGAGAGCGAGAGGGAAAGAGAGCGCCCTCCCGGGGGAAGGGAGTCTAACGCAGATGGCAAATAAAGTATGCAGCCTGAGGCGAGAGCACATTATGCTAATTCTAATGTCAGCTGTACTTTAATATACGACTCTATTTAATCACCCCATTATTTTCTATTTCCATATGAAAAAGCAGGGAGAGCGAATGAGCTGCTCATCACTTTATTTGGTTGAATGCTGAGTGCTATGCTTTATGGAGTGAAGGAGAAAACACTGCACGGATACTTCTCTCCTCTCTGAGTGTTACTGTACACACACACACACCAACTCTCTGAATTATGATCTTCTGTATGAGTATTTACACTGAGTATGTCTGTAAAGGTTACACAAGTTCACTGACATCTTTTTATAGAAGGCTTCAATGCTCAGAGGCTGAACCTTCACAGAGAGATAAAGCATCGTATGCTTGTAGCATCCTGGAAGTCAAAACAGTTTATTCCAACTTTTAGCATGCATCTGATTTTAGTGTCAAAGAGTAGATCAGACTCTGATGCTTTGCAAGCAGTCAGGGAAGTAATTAAGATTCTACTAAGTCAAAGAGTGGTGTCAAATATTCAAGCTTCTAAGTACTCTGGCGGAAATTTTCTATGGAATAAAGATTATATGCAATAAATGGTTTTATTAAATATTCTGAAGTCAAAATATTTCATGTAACCATTTTTTTTTCAAATTAAGGAATAAAAAAAGATAAGCGGTCCTTTTAGAAATGCATAGCCTTACATGTTCAAAGACTTTGTTTAAAAAACATAAGCATAAGTGTGTGACTAATTTTCATAAAATAAATATGTTATTGCATGAGAGTAAATAAAACATAATGCAATTTTGAATATTTGTTTTTAACATTTTAAAACTATAAACTTTGGAAATTCACTAGTATTATTGCCTACTTCTAGAGTAAAAAAATAGAAGAAGAATAAACAAATATTCAATTGATTATTGTAATTAACATTCATGAACATAATGAAACTAAATAATTCAAGGAAGAACTTATCAATAAAAAATAAAAATAAAAAAAAGAGTATTTATATATTTAAAGAAAAAACACATTCTTTTGTTTTCATTAACAGCATGGAAGCAAGAAAAGATGGGGCAATGAATAAAGATAGAAAATGTCTTGGTTGTGTTTCCAACCTGGTATTCTCACAAATTTTGCCTCAAGTTGTGCAATAAATCCGTCTGAGAATAATCTAATTTCTTACCCCGTTGTACTTCAGTAGATGGGGTTGCTCTAGCTATTTTTTAGAAAAGAGTGTCACTTCAAACAATGATTTTGTCAAATCTAAATTCTGAAGTGTTTTACTTCCTTCTATCCTTTTTACCATACCTAATAATTCTGTTTACTGGAAGTGGCTTACAGTAGTCAACAATTGACAGGCTGGTACACCCAATCACACTCAAACTTAAGGCCGATTTAGAGTCTCAAATTCAACGTGTTTGTCATTTGGACGGATATAGGAAACCCTTAGAAAACGGGGATTTCCTCTCAGATACACAGAGAGGACATGTGAACTCTGAATCATCTTTAGCTCTTCAACTACCTCAGTCTGACTGGAGTCTGTTAGGCATTCATAAAAATCTGTAAAGTTTTGTCCAATATAAAATTATTTAAGGTCTTTGTGTAATAAAAACACTCATTAAAAAATTATGAACATCATTATGTCCGAAGCACAATTTAATCCAATAGCTATTTGATGAAACCTAACAAAAAGAAGCAAAACTGATAAACAGATGCATGTATACACCTTTTGCAGCAACATGAACCTGGTGAACAATGTGTACTCATGTGAATAAAGTGAGTACACATTTTCAGAGTATTATTTCAAACAATGTCGTGGAAAAAAGGAAAAAGTGGTGGTCAAAATTGAAAAAGAGACAAAACTATTTACACTTTGCTTAAATTTAAATTTGCTCACACATGGATTGCTAAGCTTGAGCTTAACATATTTCTACAGTATTTTAAAGTAGAAAGATGATGACTTTGTCATATTTGGAAAATAAAATTCTATATAATTGACCTTATTTTTAGACATGTCAGCCCATTTTCAAAAGCAGAATAAAAAGAAGCAGCTTCATATTTTCTGGCTCTGGTGCACAGAGCTTTCTAGCTTGTAATCTCATCATTTTCCTGCAGAGATCTTTGCTCTAAGCTCTAATAGATCATCTCTTCTGCTTTTGTTCAATTTCAGAACCAAGACACTAAATAAATCTGATTTCTTTTTCTCTACATCACTGATTGAGTCTCAGTTTCACATTCAGGAAAATTTGGCTTATTCTTTACACTTTCTCTCATTCTTTATCTCTGTGTTGTTGCTTATGATTAATAAAAAGGAGTGTCTTCATCTTCTTCATGTTCCATTCAGTAGTCTCCAAAGTGGATCATCTACTTTTATATCTCCAGCATCCTCCTCTGACCCAAGTCATATTTTCCTAGCACAAACTGTATCTGTGATCTTTCTCTATTTTTTTTCTCTTTGACATCGCCATATTCAACATTTTTTGTCCAATATATATAATCTCTCCTTCTGTCAATGTCAATTTGTCTCCAAACTACTCCAAAACATTTATGCATGATTAAATTTGAGAAAAAATATTTGTGACTCTCCACAATATGAATGGAACTTGAGCATCACTTTTTGAACGAATGAAAAAATATATATATATGATCACATTAAACAAAAGACCTCTCAGTTATCAAGTCAACAGGCTGCATACATGTTGCACACATGCTTTAAATATACTTTGTAATTATCTCAAGTTAATGGTGTTAAAACGGGACTTTTATGATAGAGAGGGGGCAACTGGTCAGTAGGATAGAGATGCGTCCTAACATGATGCCAAGGTAGAATAACATAAGCATTGATTTTAAAGGTGCAACTATTTCTCTACATCAATATGGAAATAATTATGAGTTTATTTTCAAACTCTTTGAATCATCACCATCATTCTGCAGAGAGAAAACCAGAAAATGTTCCAGCTAGTTACCAACAAATTCAACTAAACTTTAGACTGAGCAATGCTTAGACAAGTGATTAAAAAAACTGACTCCACAGGCTTGAGTTAGAATGTTGAATAGTAAACTTCATAGCAGCACAATTAACATAAAAACTGAAGAAATGCAGCTTGTTTAGAGAAGTTGAAAGAGAAAGATTTTCTCTCTTAATGTCTGAAAAACTTCATCTAATGGACCTATTGCAAGACAAAGATCTGCTAAAGACCAAATATTTTTTGAATGACTTGCAAACCTTGCAGTGATTTAGCCACCCTGTGAATTTCTCTGCACACCAAAGTTTAAGTTTGAGGCCATTTGTTCAAAGCTTGGTCATAACTGGTTCATTTGAGGCAACTGTGGAAAGAACAAGTCAAGATTTATGGCTGCTAAAGTTGCTCCCACGAGCCGCTGAACCATAGAGTGTAATTAGTTTTTTACTCGTTATGTTTCCGTTCATGGTTCCTTTTTGTGAGGTGAATACTTTCAATGTGTAATTTCATGTTTTTATTGTACATTTGAGGATAATTTATAAGAGTTTAGAATCTGGTAAAGAACTGATCTTTTTTGTGTTCTATGGTTTAGTGAACCCTTATAAATTGTAAAAAGTAACTAATATATTATTTACCCAAATCCAATTCTCCACACTGCATCTTCCCATCTTTCCTTCAGATGAAACTCCACCTCCCACTTTTTCCACACAGAATCAAACTCTCATTACACACTGATTCCAGTTTTCACTATGATTCAATTTGCTGTAATTACTGCTGCTGCTGCTAATAAAAAAGGAGGAAGAGAGAGTAGAAAAGCAAAGGTGCAGAGGTCAACTGGCAGTTAGCGGCGTTCATTTTCATCACAGTGTATTCATCTGGGGCGGCTAATGGTCCAATTTTCTCCCCCTCGGCCCTCAATAAATATTGCTGGAATTACAGGTTAAATAGCTAAATTAAATCACAGCTATTACAGATGAAGGAGGGAGGAAGAGTGGGAGAGAGGGAGTTAAATATGTACAATTACAGGGGGTGGGGGTGCATTGCTGCAAAGAGTGCGATTAAGGCAGTGAGTGTCGGCGGAGCGCTGTGGGATTATTGCGTCCAGTTATTACGCAGATCCCTGCAGCAGGCTGATGTATCACTTGTGATTTATTGTCTTGCACTTTGGTCATTAAAGCTTTAACATTAAACCCAACCAAAAACTGAGAAAAATGAGCTTGTATGAGAAATTCATATGGGTTCCAGTCAGATTCTTCCTCCTGTCCTACAGCTGCTGAGCCTCATTTAACTCCTCACCTTGCATTGCTGTCCATCACTATCAGTGCATGGCAGCATTTTCTCCAGTCATGTCATGTAGCGCACATCCTAGCAGCACCAAAGCTAGTTGCTGCTTGTGGGGAATTAGGAGGTGTTTATTTCATGTGTCTCTGAGCTCATTTCAAAAACGGAGCTCACTCGGCGCCGCTTTGCCAGTATTCTTTAAATAGTCTGTTAGCTCTGAATGAAGTGGTTTGAGTGCAGCCCGACACGCACTTTAAATTGGTTTTAATAGCTCACAACTAGAATCATTACGAGACCACATACAGTACCAGCAGCAGCTTTAATTAAATCTCATCAAGATCTTTTGCTCCAACAGCCGAATTTATCTGCTGCACGACGCGCCGGCCGGCCAGAAGTCTTGTTGAAGCTCCGGTGGGAAATGTGAGTCATCTCCGAGCTCAGATCACCGCAGATGCTGTTGGCCAAAAACCAAGAGGCAAACCCCAAAGTCCTTCTGGTTTTTAGGCTCTTGCTGTCAGATTGCAAGCTGCAAAACGAGCTGTCATCTAACAGACGTTATCGTTTTTCAGCTAAAAAAAAATAATGCAAAGTATTCAAAATGAAAGGAGTTTAAATTGGGAACCAATAAGTGGATTTGATCTTTGAAGTTCTTTGAATATTTTTTTTTCTCTAGCAAACTATGTTTGAAGATCGAGTATTCAAATCCTCACTTATCCCTTCAAAATAGTTATGTCGTCCCACCTAAAAGAAATTCAACATTCTACAATAAATACTATTTGAATGAGCAGTCTGAACATATTATCTTATGTTCTAATAATTTACAAATATTTTTTGCTTGAAAATGTATTTTTCTGAAAGGGATGTTAACTGACAAAAATCTGGGGGAATGTATAAATAAAATATGGATTTGAATGTCTGGTCAAATAATTTGAATGCAATGATGCTGAACTCCTGAATTCAAATGTACAGGTGGTGGAAACAAAGAAGTGTTTGTATCCACCAGGCCATTCTGGTACAATCATAATTAACTAGATTTAAGATAATCAACGTGAGCTATGTTGGTTTTTATTTCTAATTTTCTGTACTTCTGTGTAATTTTTCTGTGTCCTTCATCCTCCAGGGGTATGTGTTGAACTTTAGTTTCATCCCATCTTCTCCTCATGTTATCCAGCCAACAAAGGATTATCACTGAACAAGGTCTGTATGCATTCCTGGCAAGAAAAAATGGGTCTTATTGGTGTGGGTTTGAAAGAAAAGCTGAACAGATCAGAACCAAATTAGATTGAATTTAGCTCATTAGAGGAAGAGGAAGGCAGAGGGAGAGATCCGCGGTCCCTCACGCCGTGCAATGAGTCCTGCAGTCAGAACAAGGCCAATCCAAAACAAACTGCTGTGCGTTTGTGTGTGTTGCTGCCTCTGTGCCCTGTTAACAAATTAGAGGGATTAGAAGAGGAGAGTGCCAGAGCATACCAGCTAATCCCACACACTGGCCTGCACCACTGCACCTGGGGAGCCTGCGAGAAACTGTGAGGAGCGGCAGGAGCCTCTACAGCCGCCTTTATAATCCTGCACAATGCACATGCGAACACACGATACCTGATACATGTCACTCTGAATGTGTATGTCGATGGAAGACAGCGATGTGACAGATTTGTTGCGCTTCGTTGCCTCTCAGGTGACTTCCAAAGTAGCTGACATATTTGTTGCCGTCTCTTGTACAGCTTCAGATCTCTCTCCGAATGTCTTTATTCAGTAGTTGCCATTTAAATACAGTAAAGCCAATGACACTTTTAAGATACTTTGCATATCCAAAACAATGGATATTTAATGTCTGGAAAGAGAATAAAATGTAAGGCAGAAAAGAGAAATTTTCTGCCTTACAATTTACTTATTTCAGGCTTTCTGTCATTTTATGTCATTTAATAAAAGAAAGAAGCTGCTGAGTAATGCCAGCACTGGAGACTTACAAAATGCTGAGTCACTGGTTGCTATGGTAATTCCATTATTTCCCACGGAGCAGGAGATGGCCCACAGCATGACTATTTTCATCAAATAGAAACAAAAGTTTAACTTTTAAATATCTCAGTCAAGCATCGTGTGAAACACAATTATTGCATCAAATAAATATTTGAACCGTCAGTAGCAGAACCTTCTGGTGGATACACACTTAAATTTTTAATGCAGGTGCAGTTTTTTATTATGGAGATATGACAGATTAAGGAGACTTCAGTTTCTGTTCTATTTTTTAGTGCAGCTAGTGACCTTTATCACATTAATTAGACAGGAAATGAGTAAAGAAATAAAGGGAAAAACCTGCAACAAAGGTTTTAAAGGCTGAAAATAAAACCCTGCAGTTGTGTCAAGGACGCAATAAGTAATCTCAATGACTACTTTGACCTAAAATAACATGCTGAATTAGTTAAATACGACAAAAATGCATTTAACCTGACATGAAAATATCGTTCTTATTAACTGCATCACAATATTGAATAAGTACTGAAATAAAATTGAATTGCCATTATGGAGAAGATTGAAATTTTATTTGTGAATTTATTTGTTCTGGTGCTTGATTTTTCTACCTTTAAATATAATTGTTAACATTTAAATTTGAAGTCGATTCTGAGTTCTCAAAGACATCTTCATGGAGAAAACTGTGTTTTTGTCTGTACAGGTTAAGTCACTGACATGCTGTCAGGTGGAGAGTTGGCATAGCCACAATAGAGAAACTCTGCCATGAGGTTGATGTGACAGGGACAGCGGTCCAGCACATTTTTGGAACCCTCGCTCCTCTTCCCATCTCCCGTCCCGTCCAAAATTCCATCCCCCTCCTTCCCGAATGCAAGACTCGTCCAAGCTGAGCTTGGCCAAGTGGGAGTCTCCTGGAACACGCACAAGCCGGAGAACCATCCAAGACTGTGATGTAGCAGTGCCTCTCCTGTCTGAATAAGACATATTACAGCTTTGTCTGACAGCAGCATCAAAAGGAAAATCTCTCTCTGTCTGCGTTGGTCCTTCACTGCTCGCCTGCTCTTCCTTACTGTAGCAGACAGGTTTATAAATTCAACATTACGCCCTCTGATCAGTTTCACCTTTTCAACTCTCAAAGCGAACAGAGATCTTTCAGGTGACAGCAGCCTAATATATATATATATATATATATATATATATATATATATACAGTTTTTATTTTTTACATTTATCATGGATGTGAGGTAGGAAAAGTGCTGATGCGGATAACTCTGGGGTCTGAGTGGACTTGTTTATCCAGAAATAACACCAAGATGAGGGAGCAGGGAGAGAAAGGGGGACAAGTAGAGGAAATCCAGACCAGAAATTGTGAGGGAGGGTATGGATGGGATGCAAGAGGGATGAGGGGACAGGTCTGTGCTGCAAGACCTTATAAGGGCCGGATGAGTGCAGTGATATTAACAGAGTCGCAGCAATGGTTCATATAGTGAACTAAAACGAGAGCAGTCACTCTGACTGACTCATGCAGTTTTAAAGTGGACTACATAAATGTCAAGAGTTAAATTAAAGCTAATCTAAAGACTCATTTGTGTTGATTATACCTTTGTTCTCATTTATTCTCAATTTCTCCTGCTTTAAAAGCCCTCTATACACAGCACATAACTCAATTGTATTCCTTTTAAAAAAAAGGAATACAATTAAATTGACCACTTTTTGTATATATATATATATATATATATATATATATATATATATGTAAAATAATTCCCTTCTCACCTTATCCTCTGAACTCGGGTCCTCTACCAGAGGCCTGGGAGCTTGAGGGCTCTGCGCAGTATCTTTGCTGTGCCTAGAACTGCACATTTCTGAACTGAGATGTCTGATGTTGTTCCTGATGAGGTTGATGTGACAGGGACAGCGGTCCAGCACATTTTTGGAACCCTCGCTCCTCTTCCCATCTCCCGTCCCGTCCAAATTCCATCCCCCTCCTTCCTGAATGCAAGAGGTTGCCTGTAATTCTTGCTAAATACGTCCTTCACCTTCATGGGTGTCCCTCAATAAGACCTTCCACTTTTCTTTCCCAAGGACTCAAAGATGGCTGAGCAAACTACAACACTGTGAGGCATATGTACAACTATGGTCATAGTAAGAGGATGCATGGAAACCACATAAATACAAGATTTGGTCAATGAGAAAGGGGCCTTTGGGATATCTGCTTCCCAGTTCAACACTAGATTTGTCAAACTGCAGTCCTCAAAGACCAGTGTCTTGCAACTTTTAAAAGCATCACTGGTCCACCTGAATCAAATGACTGAATTACCTCCTGAGGTAGAAGTTTGAGACCGCTTTTCCCATAAACGCTGATGATCTTGACTTCCCAAAGGTCAGGTCATGTTTTTTGACTGGATGTCAGTTAAAGCAAACTGAACTTTTACTGCAAATGTATTCATTTATGATTGTTTCCAAATTAACAACGTACTGGATCATTGAATCTCTTCCTGCATTGGTGGAGTGACCAGATGGTGGATCTATAAAACTTATCTGGCCTACACCTGACCAGATCCTGGTGGGTAAGATTCACCAATGAGTCTCCTAACCCAACTACTCCCTGTCTGGGAGGTATAACCAGGTCCATAGAAATTGTCTCCACAAATACTGAATTGTGCCATAAGTCAATTTACCATTGGTAAACTGACTCATGTGAACAACAGCTTTGGTTTTAAGGTAATCAAGACTAACCCCACCACTATGATGACATAGTGAAAGAAATGTGCTAACTTAAGTAGGGGTAATAAAAGACTAAGGATGCTGGCTATATTGAGCAAATTATGCTATCAAGACTTGTTTTTATGCAAGCTTGTCAAATTAGACAGATTATGGGAGAGACTGAACACAGTTTCAGGTGAAAACTGTCATCACATCAGTTTAGAAAACAGCTCAAATTTAAGCCTAAGTGACTTCATCCACAACTCCATTTCTATGCCTCTAGCAGACAAGAAAATATGACAAAATTATATTCGTACCTTGCAGAGTTTGATCTTATATTGCAACAGGTAAGTGATCTCTGTTGGTTATTATAAAAACTGTTATAACTGTTTTAGTTTTATACGAATA
Source organism: Poeciliopsis retropinna (assembly GCA_010277075.1). Lineage (NCBI taxonomy): Eukaryota > Metazoa > Chordata > Actinopteri > Cyprinodontiformes > Poeciliidae > Poeciliopsis > Poeciliopsis retropinna. The sequence continues at coordinate 6,151,473 of VMRM01000018.1, forward strand.
CAAACATGATCAAAGCAAAACAGTAACCTTCATGTTTTAGAGCAGAAACGACAAAGATGCATTGGCATCACTCATTTATAATAAAGCAACAACTAAAACAGCAAAGAAAGAATTTTTCCTTACATAATCTAATTTTGAAGGAGCTCTTGAAAGGAGTCTGTTTTATTCCAAGAAACCTTCAACCATTTTACGATTTTCTGCAGATTATGCCAGATAGCTGCTGCTTCACACATGATAGAGCTCCGACTCTTGTAAACCCTACAGAATGTGACAGAGAGCATGGGTCAGTCAGATGCTGCTTTTATCCAAGAATTGACCATTTAGGTCATAACATTTACTGCAAGAGCTGCTTTCTCTGTATGTGCCTGCTTCATCCAGCTGTCACGACGGATGCACTGATCTGATTTCCCTTCACCGTGGCCAGGCAGATGGCACCACAGAGCTCAAACAAACCATGAGAGGCTAAGCCCTGCCAGCAGTTGGTCACACTTTATCCACTGACCAATCACAGCTGCATGACAATGGCTTGGACACTGCAGTTGCTGTAAATGGCTGAATGGGTGGTTGTAATCTACTGCAAAGTACCAATGAATTGAGAGAACAATCCGCTGTAGGGCAGTGAGAGGAAACAGAGCAGAACCCTGTGGTGATCTGGCAACCACAACGATTGAGAAAATTTTACCTGCAATTTTCTCCATGCAGGTCTGCCTTTTGTTTGTAGGTCTAGAAATGGTACCACAGGGCACTTAGGGGGTCCAGCAGGGGCAAAACATGTGCAGACAGCAACTTTACACATCACATAAAATCCTCATGGTCAAAGCTGTAAACCATGTCTGAAATTATCAATAACTGTGTGCTTGAGTGTGTTTCTAAAGCAGCGTTTTTATTCGTAAACTCTGCCCAGATTTCTGTCTGAATAAAGGCAAGAAGCAGAAGAAAGAATGGGGAGTGGTCTGCCTGTCTTCAATCAGGCGGCTGCTGCCAGTTTTTGGCCCTTAGCCAGTATTGTTTACTTGGCCAGCCCCCAGCCTCGCTCTGCATTGTAAATTATCCTGCAACGGGGGCAATTTTAGCCCTTCCAACAGGTAGAAAACAAACCGTTCCCACATGGGAGGGCCCTTGTACACAAACAGCTCTCACAGGCTAAACAACATCAAATAAAAACTATCATATAAATTCATTACTTGTTGTGCTGGGAAACAGGACACGGGCTGCTTTCTCAGGAGAAAAACTACACATGTTATCGATTTATTTAAAGATTTAAAAAAAAGAAAAGAAAAGCAGAGACGGCAGCATCCCAGCTCCTTTCCTCCAGCCTTCTTTTTGTTATCTGTGATGTTGCCCAGAGAAATCAATAGAACAACTGTAGCTGGTGAGCTTTGTTTATCTTTTCCTCTAAGTGAATAATTCAGGGGTGTCAGCAGGGGTGAGGTGAAGCTTTGATATAAACCAAAGAGTTTTGTGTTCAGGGGGGATCTATCTCCCTCTTTATCCCACTCTTCTTCCCCAGAAAGTCACAAGGAGAAGCTGCAAAAACTCCTTCTTTGGTTCACCAGCATCAACAACAATCCCTCTGGTATAAAACTGAAGCTCATAGGAAGAAAAGATGAGGAAAAAGTGTGGCAAACAGCTTTGGGAGAACTGAGAATAAATGGCTTTAATTTGAAGGTTTCAGGGTTTCTTTAGGAGCTGATTGAGGTGGAAATAATATACCAACGTATTGTAGAGGTCTTTTCTGTAATTTTATTTTATTTTTATTTTTTTCAAACTCCAGGTTGGCAAATTTCAACATACATGGAAGAATGGGAAACATAATCAAACTGCAACATTCAAAAAATAATGTTTTTCTCTTTTTTGGTATGAGTTTTTGTGACATAAAGCAACTGACACTAATGATTTTCAAAATGGAGGTACTTGGAAAACATTGAATTTTCTGGGGTGGTACATATAAAAAGTTAAATAACCACCAACAAATAAAGTAAATAAACCAAATTAGTTAGTCAGCATACAAATAAAAATCCAGGGATTTTATTTGTTTTAAAAGACCTAGCTCAGAGATTCTTAAATCACAGGCCACAATTCAAATCCAGACCCGAATATAGCATGTCTGCGCTTAAGTGGTTTCAAACAGAACACTGTTTTTAATGGCTATGTTTTCTTGCATTTATGGTAATCCAATGAAAGCAGTGCAGTATTTCCAGCCTTTATTACATCCCTGTTTTTGGTACTGGTTGTGATTGGCAATGTCTCAGTGGGGGTCTGTTTGCTTGTTGCTTTAGCAGAGACCAGGAAGAGATTCATAGACTCCATGACTCCTGTGGTTTTATATTTGTTGAGGTCATTTAGGTACGAAACAAAAGCAGAAAATTGAAAACATTTTGCACTGAAGGTAACGTTTAAAGCAATCTCTTGAGCTGTAGCAAGTGAGAGTGGTGGCAACCTATCCTTGAGGTGTGGCTTGGGAATTTAAAGCCCTGATGGAGCCATGCCAGAGGTACAACCCCATCATTTCAATTGAACTAAAGCTGGGATAGAATTCTGCAGCCAGACACAGTTTGACAGAATTGTGCCAGGACTTTTGAATCACTGTGGGAGGTTTTCTAAATTTTCCCTCATCCCAGTCCAATAATAGGTCTTGAATAGTTATGAAATGCCCATCCACTAGGAAGGATGCCTTACAAGTTAGGCTGCTTTTCTAGAAAACAGATGTAGAATAACAAATTTAGTAGAAAGTGTTTAAATCCAGCTGAGAAAATTATGAATACTAAGAGCAAACCACTTCCTGACAGAAAAACCTAACAGGATTGGTTTAAATTACTGTTTTGCCATAAGCTGTGGTTCTGTGTTGTATAGCTGAACAGTAACTGGAGAGATTTAAACCCTTCCAAACAAGGAGATCAACATGTATTTGTCAGGCTATGTCACCCTTAGCTGCAGGAACATAAATGCACACACTTCTCCACACACATAAACAGACATGCACACATACGACGAGGCGGCAAACACATCCAGAGAAGTCACTAAACCTCTGCGTCCCACCTTCACCACGGACACACAAAACCCTCAGTCCTTTGTAATTGAGGTTTAAATCCTTTCCTAACATCCTTCCATCCCTCACTCTTCACCAAACATGGATTGGGCCAACACAGAGCCCCTAATCCCTCCCAGTTTAACCAAGTGAGAAATTAGCTTTTGTTAAGTGGTGATTTGGCCGGTGCTAAACGCCAACAGACTATTGTGGAGGAGAGGGGCAGCCATGAGTTGCAAACACTCAGAGAAAAACTGTCCGTGCAGCCCGGATTGAACTACTGCAACAAAGCTGTCAAATTGTTTTAGCCGAGATTTCCATCCCCCACCGTTTGGTTCAAGAAAACCTTGAAGAAAGGCCTGTATCTACAATGTTTCTCTGAGGTATTGTGTCTGTTCCCTTGCTTCTAAATTCCTCCCAGTTTTTCTGCCTTTATAAAACGAAAACATGTACTGAAAGCTGCTGGAAAAAGCCACTAGTGTCAGGTTGATAGACGACACAAGGATTCAGATCCTCAAAGCTGCAGAGAAAGAGCCGGCTGTTGCAGCAGGAGGAGACGAGACAAAGCCCGGCGTCTATCTGAGACTCAGCAGGGCGAAATCTGCTAGAATACTAGAATCTTTACCACATCATTGGATTTGTGCCTTTACTTTTTCTCTCAGTATTTCATTTTTCGTTTTTGGTCCAAGTTCTCTATTTCAAAATTCATTAGTTGTTGATCTCTCGTTGTGATTGCTTCCTGCTTTCTCATCACACCTGTTCTTCATTCCTAATCTTTACACCTGCTTTGGATCTGTTTGTTTATTTCCTTACTTAATATAGACCCTAATTTACTTATTCTGTTTTTGCGGCCATGGTTAGTTCTGTTTCATGCATCTCTGTCCTGCTCATCTGCTGTCTTCCCTCTGCTCTTTGGAATTTAGCTCTTTGCATTTTACATTTTTAGATTCCTAACTTTCATTAGCATTTTGTTGTGTTTTTTAGAACTTGGAGGGCACCTCAGAGAAAAAGCATGGACAGGGTGCACAAAGGCACCATTATGAATTGGCTTTTGTCACTCAATCAGTTCCTGTTTACACTCTTTAATGAAATGCTTTTCATTCTACTTTTCCTGTAACTTTCTGAAGTTTGTCCTTTCCTCAAATCTGATGCACCAATTATACCACTTTAAATGTAGCTTTAGACATTTTATTTGGAAACATAAAAGCTTTAATGTTTCAATTATGTGCCAACAGTTAAGAGCTCCAAGTTATGCTTAAAAACATTTAGTGAAAAAATATCAATAAAGTGAAATTTCCTAATACATAATTTCCCATCAGTTGTACTAAGCGTTAAGGGAATAATGGCTACTCCATTTAGGAACACATCATTCCTTTGTGTAACTTTGTAACATCAAAACCCTGTTTTCATTTTGTTAAAGTTTTTTCTTTCTGTTTGAGATACCGCCCAATGAATTATTGAGGGGGATACGAGTAAAAACGTGACTAAACAAGTTTGTGGAGCACAAATATGTTTTTCTCTTCTGTTATTCATTTGCCAGCTGCCCAAAATTGATCTTGCTGCGCACTGTGGGGGTCCTGACCATCAGGCTGGGAACCATCGCTCTATTTCACTCACATTTAATGAGGACCAGCTCACAGGTTCAGAAACAGCTTTAAAGTTTAAGTTCAGACTCTTCTGGTGCACATTTGGCATGAAATTATTACCACATTTCCCCTTACTGTTGAACCAACTCATAATTATATGCACAACTAAATAAATGTTCTGTTTTTAGATCAATTTTGACTTACATATTGCTGTGATAATCATGAAAACATGACTTAATTAATCTGAAAATGCCCCGAATTTAATGTTCTATAAATTAATGAGTAGTCGCCAAGAATGCCAGGATGAAACACCCACCTCCATTCTGTCACTTAGCCGACGATTGTTGGAAAACTTTCACAGCCCCTCAAGACTGGATCATATGGAGAAAAGACGAATCCATCTTTTTTAAAACCTGATCCTGGAAAGATATTTCTACATATGACCAGCTGCCATATCTATAAGAATATCTGCACTCATTAAACAATTCAACATAAACGGTGTCACTAAGAAAAATCGCAGCGTAAATGTGTGAACATACTAGTGTTAACATTAAGCACACACTAAGGAGAGTCTGTGCGTGCATGTTTTTTTGTGAACACACACACACACACACACGCAACTTCTCAGTGCAGCAGCATAGCATTCTGAGGGAATGCCGTTGCAGCCTTTTTTGCAGAGTCTGCATCCTTAAATATCAGTAGCAGTGAAAGTGAATTAAGATGGAAGGGAAGCTTCCCAATTTGCTTTCAACTCTCTCTCCATAGTCATGCTTAACAAAAGCTTCACATAAAACAAAAGGTAAAAACATGAAAGAAACACAACAATGACACTTTATGGTTTTGTTTAAAATCTAGAAGCTATCTTTTCTCAATGAGAGATCATTGAACATTGAAGGAAAAGCTTGATATCTTGACATGATAACACAAAGTATTTTTAATAAATTGCTTTCTGCAAAAATGTAGATGACATTTTACCAGTTTGCAAAATGCTATTTAAAAAGTGTTGATGCGGCATGGATAAGCTCAGTTGCCTGGGTTAAACACACAGCAAGTTTTCTATGTATGTGCAGCTTGTCTCACCCAGCACTACACAAAGTATTAATTTGATTTATGCAAGCCAGTCTTTAGTTTCTGAGAAGACAAATAATTCAAAGAAGAATCTGTCTTCAGTCAAGACCATGTGTTTTCCAAACCTGACAAAGTAATTTGTGATTCTAAGCTATAGCATGTAGTTTAGGGAATTGAACGGACAAATAATATAAACTGATAATGAAAACATAAAACATAATGATAAAAAAACTTAAAACTGACTTTTAATTTTACATAAATTGAAAGTTCTTGTTTCCCTTAAGTTTTCTGTATCTGCAGTGAGAAATGTTTCCTCAGGCTGCTGGAAAGGTGTTTAGTGGTGTTGCCTCACAGCATGAAAGGGACTCAAAACCAGTACAGGTTTGCAGGTTTTTTGTATTTTAATTGGAGCTGCTGAAAGTCTTTAAGTACAGAAAAGAAAACAAGTTTACAACATATCCCTACAGTCTCTGAAGGAATGATGCATATTGTTTTTCTAACCGTAAACAAGTAATTGTTGTGGTCTAAACCTAACTGCTATACATTTAATGCCAAAAGGAATAAAATCAAAAATTTTACTTTTTAAGATAACGAATCTCAGCCTCTTCCCTAAGCTTTACAAGGCCAAATTAATTTTATTTTATTAGATTTGTTGAAAATGTTTCACTTTGGTTTGTTTCTCCCAGAAAGCTAGTTGCATTGCTAAACTGTTGCTAATGCTTCTTTGTATGTCTGGCCCTGGATCAGATAAGTTGGTTCTTTATTAGTTTTATTAGGTGAGCTCATGGAAACCACCACCAAATCACATTTTTAATCTGACAAAAACCTAAAAAGAACATGGCTTAAATTTTCACAAAAAAATCTGACTGGTATCAAAAAAGCTGACTCTCTCATGCAGCTACTTGTAGATCAATGCAATGCACAAAGCTGTGGTTCAGCTGAATCTATAAACACCATTTCCAACTGAGTTCTTAAACAGTGTTGGTGAATAAATCTTGCTCTGAATGATGTGTTTATCTCCTTTTCCAGAGCTTCTGGTCCCAATTAGATCAGTGAAGAACTGGGCTGCATTGTGAAGCATTCATAAACACTTCATGTAGTTAAAAGCAACAATGATATATAAAAATCCTGATATCAGGGCATCTGTTAAAGGGATACTGTATAAATAATGTATTTCAAGCTAAACTATTAATAGTTTCTTAATACAGCCAATAACATAGCTGCAGGTTGATTGTCAGATCGTGGCAAACCAGTTTTTTTTCTTCAAATGCCTGCTGGATCGAGCACTGGGCCTAGTTTAAGTCCGGGAACCGCTATTGTGGAAAACCCTGTCTCTGTCAACCCATCAAACCTATAATGTGTTACTCCTCTTTGCAATCTGTCAACAACACAAAGTAAAAATTATGTTTCATTCTGTTATTTTATGAATGAGGTGATAGCTTTCATTATTGTAAGTTTCATTCACACATTTCTGCAAATTATTGCCCCAGGTTTCACACACTAAAGTTTCACGTAAAAAAGGCAACCATTTGTCAAGATTTTGACAAAATTTATTCCTCCTGTCAAAGAGAAAAAAATACCGCACAAAAAGGTCTAAATGTATTGCTCTATATTTCTTGATTATCTGAAAAGAAGCATATGATCCAGGTCGTCTTCAAATATAGCTCTCATAGAAAATAAGTTATTCACACTAACTATGTGCCAAATAAATTAACACAGTGCCACCTAAAATCACTGTGGCAAACCATCTGTTTCAGTGCAAAAACACACAAACATGAACTCTAAGTGTTGAAGTATGAAACCACGGTATTATCCAAAGCTGCCCTGTGATTTATTCCCATCCTGTTGATGGTTTTATTGGCCGCAGCCGGAGACTCTCCATGGTCCCAACAACCTCTGACTGTGTTTTAATAAATCAAATCACAAAATAACATAGCTTGCCTTCTTTCTCTTCATTCCCTTTTGATAAAAATTGAACTCCACCAACGCAAACTAGCACACAAATTCACTGGATCAAACTACCCCCCAATAAATTAAAATAAGCTTCTTCTTGCAGAAGACCATTTAGAATAAAGGCACATCTTTTAAAATCAGTGTCTATTAACTTTTTTCATGATTATTAGAAGTATCACGTGTATGAAATTGCAGGCGTCTGCATCACTAAAATTAAGTCTTGAAAAAGCCTCTTGAAAGAATTCTGCAAATGTTTTCATCTTCTTCAAACCCGGCACTGTCTGAGAAGACTTTTCTGTTTTGAAATGAAGAACTGTGAATAAACAATAGATTTTCAAATGGCTGCCAGCCAGTGCTCGACTCAGTGTGTGTGTGGGGGTGTGCTTGCGCGTGTGTAGGGGTGTTTGTGTGTGTGAGATAAATTTAGGACGGGAATTTACTGAAAAGCCTTCAGTTTCTCGACAAATAAAGCAGATTTCAAGAAAGTTACGGGCAAAAAGAGAGTTGATCTGTCATCTTTGATAAAGGTCCAACATTCCTTTCACATCCTCTTCTTCCTCCTTCAGGCCTCACCTTCATCCTCCCTCACACACACGCACCCAGGCGCACACACACCACTGCCTCCTCCACCAATCTCATCACTGACGCCAGGACATCAATTTTGCAAGTCGCCGAAAATTACCATGCATGAATGCAAAAAAGGCTGATCAGGAGTAATTAACACGGCTTCATATGCAAATTTTATTAATGCAGAACTACAAAGTCATTATGCAAATGAGGGCTTCGCCGAGCCTCTTGACAAATACTCGCAGCTCCAGCCATCGAGATGGATGACAAGTCTGCTCACTCACTTCGGACTGGAGGGATGCCTGTGTGTTTTAGTCTAGTTAGTGGATTAGCACCGGCTATTGCTGCTGGCTAGCTGTGTGTGCGTGCGTGTGCATGTCCGTGCATACGTGGCCAGTCTGTGCGTGTAAACTGTGTGATTAGGAAGTGGCTAATGGCTGTGTGGCAGAGTAATGAACCTGAGATGCAGGGGATGGAGGCATTTGGGGGGTGAGATGATATGAATATGCATGATGCTCGCTGGCTTTGATGATTAAAGAAAATTTTAATATTTAAATGAGTGCATGCAAAGTGATTACCGCTGCAGAGACAGAGAGGGAGAAGACAGGGCAAAAATGGCAAAAAGGGATTTAGAAAATGCAAAGAAGCACATGAGATGTTGTATTGATGGTGAAGTTCCCCCCCAGCCCCCTACCCACCTCCAGCCTCTGTGTTTCCTCTCTGTCTCAATCAGTCACCGTCTTTTTCTGCCGTCATGTGTCTCATTTCGCTCTGGGTGCCTGGTTTGTGTCCAGGATGTTGGATTTTACAGAAGAAAGATGGAAGAGGAGGATGGAGGGAAGACAAGAGGGGGAAAAGTATGCTCACACGGACACGCAACATCTCATCCTGTGATGCATTTCTAAGGCTTGACGAGGAATACACGGAAAGAGCCAACGGTTAAACACGATCATTTTAATGAATAACAAAAAATATTCTTTGTAAGGAGACACCAACCCGATGTGACAAAAGTTATTTATTGAGTGCAAACAATTGAACTCCAAAATAGTTGATGGTTCTCTTCGTTGTGAAGAATGAACGACACATAGGAATATGATCCCAAAGTTTTCTACTTGCCCTGTTCTTTCCTGTCATGATTTATAGACCAAATCAGGAACATCAACCATCAACAGGATCAGCATCAACAGGCTAATGCATAAAAGCAGTGTTACTGTTCAATTCGGAGTATTTGTTTAACAAACTATCTGTTTAGTGACACTGGGTTTTTAATTTTTAGTGGAAATGTTCCTCCTTTTGTTTTCGAGGTTTACATTCAGTCAATTTTGGGCTATATTAGGATCAAACAGCTATAGACTAGCTGAACAGGGAGATGTAAGATTTTAGCACCAGACTGACTCACCATCTCTTCCTGCTCCTATTTCGTCCCTTTGCTTCACTTGCTCCTCTTTGTGTTTGTCCATCTCAAACACTTGACTTTGGGCTTCAAAGCTTATGAGGGTTATATATGTTGAAAACTCAGAGAAAACTATTTTATATTTGCTCATTTGTGATGCCATGGGGTCCTAATTAAAGGGAATGTGACATTTTATAAATATTAGCCATAAGTGATCAGTAACGGAAGGGCTCTAATAGAAGAAAAAAGTCATTTGGCCTCAAAGTTTTCTACTAGTTTTTGCACATCCAGGTAAAGGGTGTTCCCATGTGTTGTAGACAGTGTAACACTGCACAAAAATATGCATATTTTTGTACAACAAAAATATGCAAAAATATGCATATTTTTGTACAACGGTTTCTGACTCAATAATCCTTTTTCTTGATAAAGGGCTGTTTCATCAGTTTAAGACTCTACAAAGAGCTAGAAGCAACACTGAACATTTCAGCCAGGTGCTAAATTGGTAGGGAAGTTGTCTGAATTTAAAGACATGCAATTCCAACTAGTTCATGTTTGTTTTGCATTTTATGAACCCGTTAATTTAAAAAAATACACATTTATTATCATGCTGTAATTTAAATTGGCTGCGGTTGAGTGGTGAACAATAAACCTCAAAAATACTTCCAAAACACTCTTTTTATATGTGGGATAAAGTAAAGCTAGAAGTGTCTTATTAATTAAAACACTGATGTGAAATATAAAATAGATTTATTGTGCATGGTGTTTTACATTATGTGATCTTAACTCTTTACAAACTCTTGATATATTTGAAAAATTAGCTAACATTAAACACATTCATTTTGTTACGACATTTTATTAAATAATTAAATACAAATATGATTTAACAATGGAGAGAAAAAAGGTCTTGTATAGTGCTGCTTAAACGTAAAATCTGATCAAATTCTGCACTCAAAACTGGAAAATTCACTTTCCTGCAGAAACATACAACAGTTTTTACAACCCTATCAACGTGGCGGCAGGGGTGATGTATGAAACGGCATGTGTGTTTGATCGGTAATACTCCAGATAGCAGAATTCAGGGATCGTTGCTCTATATTCCCACTTAAACAATTTCAGAATAAAAAATAAATAAATAAATAAATAAATAAGGAGCCCTGTTTTCCAGAACCAGATGACATTTCTGTAAGTTCTTGTCTGAGCAAACAGGAAGTCCTTTTTTAAACAAACTGTGTGGTTAAACCTCGACCTGATATGTGCATGCACCCTTCAGAACCTATAAAATGCATCATGGTTGTACTGTCTAAAGATACAAACACCCAGACTAGGGTGAAAGAGGCAAACCAATACTTGCAGAGGGAGAGCGAGAGCGATACAAACCAGAGTAATTACCACTTCAAACAGGCCATCGCTCCATCCGAGAGGCCTCCCAGCTTTATTGAAACAACGCACACACACACACACACACACACACACAAAAAACAAGAGCAGTGGGGCTCCATAATGCTTCTAAAGTACAGACTGCTGTATCAAACACACACACACACACACACACACCCCCACACACTAGGTTGAAACTCTTTATGCAGTTTAATTTGGAAGATAAATAAGCATATGGTAAATATTTTCACGACCCACCACAGAGTTCTGTCATTATTTATGAAAAACGTTTGTGTGAACATTTGAAGTGTTTTTGTCATCGCCGCCTTTTCATATTGGAATTACAGCTGGTGGTGTAAGAGTAAATGAAGTGCAACAAACAGAAGCGAAAAGGTTGTGAACGCAGCACACGTACAACCCGTCAGATTGAAGAAAGGTGTCATCGTCTCGGAGTTTGTCAGAACGTACCCTCTCTGCTGCTCTTCTGTGTGTGTGTAGGTGTGTGTGGGTGCGTGCGTGGGGGTGTGTGTGTGTGTGTAAGTGGACTTGGTTAAACATCTGAATTAAAACCTGGCTGACGGGGCTTTAAGGGCTGCACAGCATCGTGTCAGATACTGTTAAACATTCCTCAGTGAGAAGCACTCACACAGTGTGCAAGCCTTAAAGAGAAACTGACATGTTTCTTTATTTTAATCTGCTGTCACTGTGGGGTGCCTGCTAACCAGGCCAATGCTCACCTGAGACTATGAAGGTGTTTGACCTGACTGTTGCCAGTAAAACTTCAGCAGATTGGCTGCAATATGTTTCTTCAAACTGCCTCCAATGATGTTTGGTTATCTGTGTTGTCAGTGCTGATAAGAAATAGTCATTGTCTGCCTTATCATTTATTTTGACTAATTCAGAAGCTTTGTGACCAACAAAACCTCGAGTCTGAGTAGGAATTGCTGTATGCTATTAGTCGGTCAAATATTTCATACCTGGACTCTGACTGCTTCCAGCCTGTTTCAGCAACTTTTAAGTTGCTGCTATACATGAATTTCCCCTGAGTTGGACAATATAGGCCATTTTCTATTTTATTCAATGCAATTTTGCAATTTTGAGGTTTTCTCAACAGTTTTTTTTTCTACATCTTCTTTGGTTTCCTGTTTGTCGTCATATTGATTTTTTAAAAAGGTTCAGCTAACTTTAAAAGGTTAAATTTAACTCGCCTCATCCTGTTGATCTCCTCAACATCCGCACACCTTCACGACCAATCACATCAACCCGCTACTTTCTTCACAAAGCATTGAATGAAAGTTGATGCAAGCAGCATTTATTATGGCCCCACTACAACTGAAATACCTCACATGGTTTAAATCACAACAAACCGTTCCATTTCTGCCCATTTTTTATCTATTCAATGAAAAAATACAATATTTATCAAAGACATTTTAATGTTTATAAAATATAAATTAACATAACTTTTTATACAAACTAATAATGTATCCTGTGAGCACCAGAAACTATTATATATTGCTTCTCACTATATCTTGCACACATGTTTATTATTTTTCAATCTCATTGTTTCATTTTGTTTTGTAAACTTTATATTAATATCAGTAGATTTTCTTCCTCTAAATGCGATTCATCTTTTTTGTTAAAGAAATAAATCTTCCCACAAAAAGATAGAAGGCACATCTTTCTCTGAGTGGTTCATTTTTATTTAACAAAGATTTTTAAAAAGGATATCATTTTAAATATGCTTAACAATATGTTGAAGATAAGAAATGAACTACAAGGACCTTCATATTGTGGAAAACTTATAATCATGCACATATATGTTTTTATTATCAATTACATAAATTTATGTTTTAAATTTATAATTAAAAATGAAAAAATATAAAATATTCGAGGGAAAGTTACCTGAGAAGTGAGATTACATCTACTGAAACTTGTCATTTTTCCTTAAACTGTTTAAAAATTGAGTTTCAATAATTATCTCTTTAAATCTTTTTCAATCAAATGTCTAATAAATCAATTCTTGCCTTATGGATCATAAATCATTCGGAAGGTGAACCATAACTTGTGCCTCGCTCTGATAGAGAAACATGTTTTAACTGCTCAGAAGGGGGAACACTTCATGCTCCATATTTCTCTCTCATGTCTGACTTTAACATTATCGGTTAAAAACAAGGTATCAGTTCCAGAGCAGGAACACTTTTTCTAATTTAAAAGTTTGAAATAAAACAGAGGACTGCTTCTGCTGTATCAACCTACAGGGTGCCAATTACACCGCCCTGATCAGTTTTCCCTATGCTCCATCTCTGTCCCCACCTACAACACCAGGTAATAAAAGGTGTGAAGGGAAAAACTCCATCTAAGTCAGATGGAGTTCTTTCCCAGCTTGTCGCTACCTTTCCCCCCCAGTGGCTGCGAGTCGTGCGTTTTCTGCAAATTAAAGCCCGTGTTGATTAACAAAGTGCTCTGTCCTTTGCTTCTGTTAATAAGGTGCAGCTTGGACGTATGCATCATGTGGAAACTGTGAAATACCGAGGGTAATTTTGCAACATAAAATCTTATTGGAGCAATATAGTTTACAGCTGCCGCCGCAGTGCACGTCCAATTGAGCCACTAATGTTTTTGCTTTTAATATGAAAATTATTATTACGCTTTCTGTTATAAAGAAATATTGTGCAATTACGGTTTCTAGCATGTGGGGCTCATGCCACTGGAGAATTGCAGTCGGATATATTGCAAGCATTTGAAGCAAAGGGAAAATATATTTCTGCACATAAATATGAAAAACTAATGACATGAACTCAATTAGCACTGAGCTAGAGAGCTGGGGTTTTTTTTCTTCTTTTTTTTTCTGTCGTGTCCACAGCAGAGAAACTCCGCCTTGCAGAGATGTTAGGGCCTGATGAAATAATAATGAAGTTCAGGTCCAAACACCATTTCCGCCAGAGGTCAGACCGCAGACTGACATTTTCTCATGAGGTCTTTAAAATGGAGTCTGAGGTGTTACCTCCAGGTAGCTTTGAACAAGCATTTGCAACTGTATCTACTTTTATTTATCACCTATGCGGACAGAATATTTAGAGCAAACTGTACTATAACAGAGGAAATACATCAGTCTTAGCGGAGAAACAGAAATGGTTCTACAATTAGTTTACTTATGCAAAAGTCGTTGTGGTAAAATTACTTCTTTCAGCAGTTTGCAGACATATTTTTGACATTTTCTTATACACACTTTCCCTGGTTGGTCTGGGTTTTCTCTTTACTAAAAAAATGTGTTTGTAAATCTCCTAATCCAAGTTAATAATGTCCTAAAATATCTTTACAATGTTGAAAATTCTCATTGCAGCTTGCACTTATGAGCAAGCTTTATGTCAGCTTTTAACTTCAATTTAAATCTTGTTGCATTAAAATTTTGTTCTAGAATCTGAGGAACATAAAATAAAATGAAAATTGTAACATCAATCTGCAAAAGCACACTATGCAAGAGGAAAAAATCAGAACAGGAAACAAAAAAGTGTAGCAGCATGTTTCACATTGACCACTTTGGCCTCAAACTACACAGAATATCTACTTTCATTTGAGATTCACCGATCAATTAAGTACAGTTTGAAATCGCACAGTATTCCCTTCTGTTATTTAATAAAAATCATAATAAAACAACACCAATCATCATCTATAAACACAGCAACTAACAGCAAGACTTTGAAGGACGTTTTTCAAACTTAACAAAAATCTGACTAAGGTTAGGGACAAATGCTTTCATCCAAAGCAGGTGTCTCTATTAAACAATCAGTCAATCAAATTTTATTTGCATAGCACTTTTCAGCAACATTGCATTTCAACGTGCTTTATATCATAAAAAAACCTACAAAAATACAAAGTCAACTTAGATAAAATGTTTTGTTGCTGGTATAAATACAAATTTGAACTGGTCAAAATTTAAGCAGGCCCATACTCACATAATTAACCAGACACATTTGGAAACTTTTATCTTTAAGATATATGTGAATGCATTCTGAGTCCTGACCCTTGCTTAACCACTGGTTTGTTAGTGATTTTTAGCTAAATCTGGATTTTGGTGAATTCCTGTGGATTTCTGACTTCCAAAGTTCTCTGGGAATATTCACCCTTTTTCCTGTGGAGTAATTATATTGACTGGTTTGAGAGATAACTGAAAAAAATGGAAGAAACTTGCCTCTTTTTAATCCCCCTTTATGCCTTCTCCTTCCACTGTGTTTTTCCTCTTTCTTTTCCTGGCTTTGCTTATTTGAATTTTAATGAGCTTTTCACCTTTTTAAGCAGATGGCTTAGGCTGGATTTCTCCACGCAAGTCGGGGTGAGCCTCTCTGTCATGTTTTTGCACAGTTTGTTTCAACGAGCCGAGTCCTTGAGGGGGTTTAGAGCGCCGAGTGTGGAAGGCGTCTGTCCTCTCTCTGTTGTCCTCCCTCTCTAATGAAATGAACTTCTCTCTCTTTCTTTCTGCAGCACCAACATGACGGGACTGATCCACAAAAACTGAAAACATGTGGGCTCAAAGATATGCAAACCCAAACACTCTCTTTTTTGCACATAGACCTGAGAGTTGGAGGTCAGAATCTGGAAATGCTGTTTTCCAGATCAGTTAAACCCTCAAGGATCTCATGATTAAGGTGAAGGTGTTCCGGCATGTCTTCCACTCATTTTGCAATCTAATTTGCTTGTGGTAATATTAGCTTTGCAATTTGGATCAAAACTCAATCAGTTTCTGGTTATCATCTCATTTTGCACAAACTGACATTATCAGCTGTTTCTGAGTACAGATACACCTCTTTTCAAAATGCAAAGTATATTAGTATAATGGAGCTTCAGCAAGCAAATTTTGTTGCATCCAGTTAGACTTGAAAATCAGAGCTGATTTGAAGAGTTGCATGCTCTCCAATTAATCTCCTGCACAAAAGCAGCGGAGCTTTTTTCCTCCCTGCTGTCTATCTATAAAGTGGAAGAACATCTATTATGAGATACAATTTTCAAAATTTACCTGCAAATAAAAATCTAAAAATTGTAGCGCGTGCCACATACATTATTCTAATGGAATGCCACAAACTATTTCTCGTCTGAGCAGAGCACCTGTTTCCACATGTTTGCTGTGCCTCCTACATGGCCTGTCAGAAAGTCGCTGAAAGAAATTATTTTGGTTTTCTTTCAACAATTCAGCAATTTTACCACTTCGCCATTGAAGCAATATTGGTGTAAAATATGGCTAATAGTTACCATGTTAACAGAATATCCCTCCTGAGCTGCGGATCGCTTCAGCTCCTCCAAAGCTGTTAGGCTGCTTCCCTGATAATTGCGTTCATTGCCAAGCTTCTCTCATTAGCTGGAAAACCACATTTTTATAGATTTACTTACTTTTTCCATTTTCTACCAATGGACTACAAAAAGATCTCTGAGAAGTTTAAAGCTTGGGATATTTTTTTGAGACCTAACCATGCTTTAAGCTTTTCCATGACTTCATCACTCATCTGCCTTATTCCTTAGTCTCCATGATGCTGATTATTTACCAATAAACCTCCAAGACGGTCCCAGAAAAAGCTGGATTTATACAGAGATTTAAGTCAATTAACTAATAAAGTGGTTTTTGGAAGCATTTTGGTTTCAAAAGAAGTTAAATGGGTTGAAAATAAATGCATGATCTGTTTGCAAAAAAGATATATCAATGTATTCTAATACTTCTTAACATTAGGTTTGTTCTATCAATTAAAATTGTGACTAAATAGATAGATATTAGTGGTTTTCAGGTGGAAAAAATGT
Source organism: Poeciliopsis retropinna (assembly GCA_010277075.1). Taxonomy (NCBI): domain Eukaryota; kingdom Metazoa; phylum Chordata; class Actinopteri; order Cyprinodontiformes; family Poeciliidae; genus Poeciliopsis; species Poeciliopsis retropinna. The sequence goes on from VMRM01000018.1 coordinate 6,168,232, forward strand.
GAAAAAAATCAGTGCTCTTCAATATTGTACTGCTCATTTAGAGAGTTTGATTTAATAAACAATAAAAACTGAGGCTAAGCCGACCTACCGGATTCTGTCTCCAACTCTAAATGTTAGGAAAAGTCCCAATTTGGAATAGTGGGAAAGTTATGCAATGTTGAGAAAATACACTTGCAAACTAAAATGATTTTGAATAAATTCTATAAATTTCACCTAAATGAATTTTGTTTTTCAGATTTTATCTGTATAAAGGTGTTTTTAGTTTTTTTTTTTTTTATGCCTGTGTCGGAGAAAATGTGAGCTTCCTGAAAGTGATAGTGTGTCTCTGTCCTGCCTACCTGCTGGAGTGCTCTCCTGCTTCGGGCAAATTCCTTTGGTGGGCGTCTTCTCTCCTCTCTCCACTCCTTCTCCTTGTCTTCTCCCTCCCACCGCCTCCTCCTCCTCTGGTGTCACCTGGATGCCGATCTCCACCGGCTCCACCACCTTCCTCAGCTCCCCCCGCTGGGCGTAGTGATGAAGGCTTTGCAGACCCCCTCCTGCTCCTGCTCCTCCTCCTCGGTCATTCAACTTGTCGTAGCAACCGTTGGGCAGCAGCGGTGTTTGGCACTGCTTCTTCTTGTGCTCGATGAAGAGGAGGATGTCGCCCAGCGGGAAGGTGAGTTGGCACTGGCCACAGGTCAGCAGGTCGTGATCGACGTGGAGGCCGGGCGGCAGTGTGTGGGCCAAGCTGGGCTCCAGAGCGTGGCCAGGAAGGCCGAGTGGGTGGGGGGGTGAAGGGCCAGACAGCAGAGCGCCATCTGGATGCTCAACTTCCGCTACAGTTAAGAGAAGAAAACAGGCAACACGAGTTAACATCAGTCTGGATTAACAGCAGCAGGAGTTGTGATTTTATTTTATTTTTTTTTCACAGACACACATCTTTGAATCTTCTCCTCAAAGAACAAAGACAGAAAAATAGAGAAATGGCAACAGCAGGAAGAAGCGGACGAATGACAGATCCAAACAGTGGAGGATATTATTGACCTTGAAACGTGACCTTTGCTCTCTATTCATCCACTCTGCAAACTCTGATGCACTCAGCAGCATTTTATCATAAACTCAGAAAGGCTTCAGATGCAGTAGCTGTCTGTGAAAGCTGATGGTAAGAAAGCCAGAGTAACACATTTTCCAATCCAAAAACAAAATCAAATCAAGTAGGCTTCCACTTCCACTTATTTTTACTGAAGTGGCATCATTAAACTTATTGATGTCTGTTTTCTATCAGACATCAATAAGACATAAAAAAGCCGACCACATTTTTATCTTAAATTCAGCACTCGGTTTACTTTGCAAATTCGTTGTTGGTATATGAAAAAGAGGAGCCTCAGTGACACTATTGAAAATCTGGGTTTGATTCCTCATCATGCCTGTAAGATTCATTTAGTTTCTCTTAGTAAAACTTAAATGAGGACATAAACAACCTTCTAAAGGAGAAAAATTTCATTTTTCTAACAGGATCATGTCTGTGATTCATGAGTTCATGGACTTGGTGTCCAACCAGACTATAAATGTTATTCCTGATCTTCCTCATTGTCACCTCTGTTTCTAGCGAAGAATTTAGCTGCAGATGTCAAACTCGATAGACCTGCTGCTTTTTAACACAGAGCTGATCAACTTTCAATTAGAGACATAGTCTAGATTTGATCCTCAGAATATCAGTAGACAGATTGAAGACAGATGCAGGCATGCTTATCTGTTTTCTACGACTGCAGGAAGTGTGTGATGGTGCGTGTGTGTGTGTGTGTGTGTGTGAGAGCAGGTGTACAGCATCAGAGCTCCGTCAGCCCACAACCCTGCTTCTTCTGCATCATAACATGTTTGTCTGCAGCACACACACCCATACTCACACGCACACATGCATGCATTATTGTGTTTGTGGCCTGCAGGCTGCAGCCATCTGTCCTCTGAAATGATCAGCCATGTACAGTGTGTGTTCCTAATAAACATTTGAGAGAATAAAGCCAGTTAGCTGACCTGGAACAAACCCAATGCGTGCACACACACCGCAGACTCGATTTCATCTGACATGTCAGTTATTGTAGTAATGCGATAAACACCGACAGATGTGAAATAGGCAGCTGCCTTCCTGTGGGTTGATCAACTGGAACAGAACGATTCTCTTAAAACCACAAAAAAATTATCAAATTTATTCAGATGTTTGTTAGTCGTCCTGATAAATCGCTGTGTAACGTTACATTCAGGCTGTCTGAGGAGACGCTCTGCATAGAAACAAAACCGTAGGTTTGGTTTTGAGTACTTTCTCTTCTTTTTAGCACGCCGGCATGGCCGACAGTTTGTATGCAAATGATGGCGTGGAGGAGGTAGCGACACTGTAGCCTGATTTACCTAATAAGGTTTATGTGAGCCAGCTGATAGCGCTAATAGGATGAAAAAGGGGAAAAAAATAGAAATGGGCAGAATTTTCAAAACTCAGTAGAGATGCGGAGCTCCGATGAAATGCAGAGTTGAAAATATTCTGTTTGCAAATTTGGCCCAACCCGCCTACCGTACCTGCGGTTTGGCTTCATTTGGTGGGCATCAGCTATTGCAGCTTGAGATACCAGCAAATGCCATAAAAATGTTTCCTTTTATTCTGAGCGACTTAAGCTGACAAAAATAAATAAATAAATAAAATGCCAGTGTGTGGGGTTTTGTGGGTGTGTGGGGGTGTGTGTGTGTGTGTGCAGTGAGCTCTGAAATCAAGATAAAAATGTTAGTCAGGCTACGCACTATCACACACAAACACACACTTTCACCCAGGATGGCACTGAGATATCAAAATTTGATTTAAGTCAATTTCCTCTAAGCTCATTCTGCTGCCGCATGCAGCTGCAGCTGGATGCAGAAGCTCTGCAGACACAAAGTTGTTCTTACTGTGCATCAACTATTTTTACTTTGCAACTTGTTTTGACAGAGCAACTGGCGATGTATCTGAATGTGTTTGTGCAGAGTGTACGATGTGTTTTTCGGTTTGCAGGTGTTTCAGGATCAAACCATCACCTTCTCGCTCTTCTGTCGTTTCCTGTCTGCTGTCAACCATCAAAACCAGAGCAAGAAATACATGCAAAAGCACTCATAATGAGAAGCAAATGATTCTTGGACAAGAACGGGAATGGGATGATATTTGTGGCCAAATCCTCCCTGTTTTGAATGAAACTAATTTTAATCCACAAAATGTGACATTTTTATTTTTACTTCTTTCTGTTTTGTTGTTAAGTTTGCTAAATCAATGAAGCATGTTGATTTAGGTACACAAAAATCCATAATATTTAGAGTTATTTTGATTTTGATAAACAGACTCGAGTGAAAAGAAAGATCCAGTAGTTTTAGAACAGCATTATCTCATCCAGTGTTGGATGATGCATTACGACACCATGAATGTCTTCATTTTTGCGACAAGAAATATTTTCACAAAGCAGGAAGAAAGTGTGTTGTTTTTGTAAGCCGGAAGAAAGTATGTGTCATACAGCTGACTGGCAGTTCACAGCCACAGGTTTGGAGCACTGCGCTTTAATAGTCAGAAGAAAAAAAAAAAAGGATGTCACTCCGGCGTTTTTCAGGAACACTATGGTGGAAAATTTTTAGCAGGTTTTAAATGTCTTTTTTAAATACTTTTTTTATACTATTAGGCAGGCAATGTCTACTATAAAACATTTGATTCAGCATAAAATTACAAATGAATCACTCCCACCCTGAAAAATGTGTGGAGATGAAAGTTTAATCCCATAGGGTTGTTACCAGAATTATTCAGTGTTATAAACTAAAGAAAAAGTTCAGAAAATATGATTAAATCCTTGCACTAAATGCACAGTGAGTGAGTCCCTGTGAAGTTTTCACTGTAAATAAGACCCAGAAGTACACAGTGTGCAGTTGCTGACAGTTAAAGAGGTGAATGTGGTTTTCCAACACTGATGTCATCTGATTAAACACACACTCACGCACACCACACACACTGCTGCAGCGCTCCCAGCCTGATAGCTCCCCCTAGCTTAAGCAGAGTGAACACCAACAGGAGGATGTGCTGAAGTGCAAGCAAACAGTAAACCTCAGTTGAGCACGCTAGTACTCTGGTATGCAGGAGTGTGTGTAAGCGTGTGTGCAGCCATGAGTTCAGACATGCTCTTGCGCATTCGTGGACTTCCATGCAGGATTTAAATGCTACAAAAGCAATAGGAAACTGCACCGGTTTACAAAAATTCGAGGGGGAAGGTAGGGGGGCGGGGGGGGACAACAAATATCCCTTCAAGTTCTGGTTTAAGTAGGCTAAATCAGCACGCACATCTCACGCGATCAGCTGCTGTTTTAGTGACCCTAAACTGAACCGGTGCGTTTATCAGAATCCGCTGAGCAGGAGAGCAGTTTCATTTGTGGCATTTTAAAGGCTCCTCTCCGCCTCTAACAAAGACTTCAACCCCAGCGGGGTGCACGGCTATTTGACAAGCCGAAGGGAAACATGCATCTCAAGTGGGCGACTGCAATTTACACGGAGCACGTGCGCGTGCGTAATGAAAGCTCTAGTCCTGTTTGCGCCTCTTCACACTCCATCAGCCTCCTTGGAGGAGAGACGGGCTTTCTCTCTCTTTCTTTTTCTTCTTTTTAATTCACCGTGCATCAAATCAGACAAATCCCGAAACTGTCTTGATTCTTATTGTCTCTGAGGGACAAACTCTGCACATGATCAGGAGATTTCTCACTCTGGATTGATTTATTTTCTCTCTTTTTTTCCCCCCCTTCCTCCTCTTTTAAGTGCTTGATGTGAAAAATGTGCAGAGCTTGATTTACTGGAGACGATAAACATGCAGATCATTCCTCAGATTCATTCACCAGTTGGTTCCAGGACCAATTCATTACTGAATCTAAAAAGAAAAGGCTGTCACACTTTAAGATGGAAAAAGTATCCACAAACAGAGCATCCCCTAAAAAAAAAAAAAAAAAAACTAAAAAAAACCATCTGAGCGCTTCATGGCCAAACTTCATTTAAAAAGTTTAGCTTCACCATCTCCACAAAGTTTCTCATAATGCAGAATTCAAATTTTAGAATGCATTTTTTTAGTGTTCTGCAATATATATATATATATATATATATATATATATATATATATATATATATAATAAAAACCTGCACATTCAAACCTAAATCTGATGGATTTCAGCGCATGGCAGCACAGGAGGAATTATGTAGACTTTGGGGGGGGGGTGTACATTTACATGTCTTACTTCTCACATAAATATGTGCATTTGTGTGTGCACGTGCGAGTTGTCAAGCATAGTAAATCCAAGACCCTCGCTTGCACATAAATTACAGAAAGTGGTAATGTACAGGAGCCTGAACGCGGATAATTCAGACGCGTCCGACCGACCTGCACACAGAACAACAGGAAGCTCGCTTATTGACCTGTAATCTTTCGTTCCACCTGGCTTCCTACATCCCAATTTTCATCTTTCTAATAAACTTGCAGAGCGCACCAAGTGACGCTCGGCAGGCCTCCCGGGGAGCTGCTGCGCAAAGTTGCGGCACTTTTCTTTAGAGAGACAAAAAGAGAGAGAGGGACAAAAGTAGAGAAAGAGAGAGCGAGAGAAGGAGAGAGAGCGAGAGAGTTTAAGATCAGGCATTCCTTTTTTCGGTGCATGCAGGTCGGCCTTACTGCAAAGCAGAATTTGTGCACCACCAGGCTGTGGAATTAAAATCATATCCGGAGTAAAACAAAGTTCGTTAAAACATTTAAGGTAATTCAGTGCGTGTTGTCTCCCTGCTGCCAGGACAAATCAGCCCGAAAAGTGATCCGAGGCCATAAGCAAAATAAATATCTTCATGCATAGATGTTTGAGAGCAAAAAGTGCCAAAAAAAACTAAAAGCTTCACAGATGAAAACTGTTTGAAGTCTAAGGATTAATATGAGAGAGTCAAATGTCACACAAGATTAAATATCAAAGATGTTTGTCTTTTCTTTTGAAGAAAAAGTAAATTGATCAAATTTAATAGATGATTTCTCATTTCGAAGATAACTTCTGACCTATAGATTGTGTCTGTCACTTATTAAGGGAGCACATTTTAGTTTGGTGTCAAATAATCCAAACGTTGTGCACAGGTTACATATGGTGGAAAATGAGCTTCATAACAGACTGAATGGGACAAACAAAGTGATGGAAAAAATCCCATATTTACGTAAGGCGTCTTTTTAATTGAAGCCATTTTTCTTTAACAGTTTTACTGAAAAGTTATGTTGGTCATTTATTTTTAAAATAAAATAAAAACAAACATCCAGTATCCAAAATGAAACATGAATAAATTGTACAAAAGTGTGTTTTTGTGTAGAAAAATAAGTCAGTGATCTGGCAGATTAAACTCCCTTTCTTAATCTAAAATATCAATTTCTCTGTTGAATAAATCGCAGCTTCACAGTCAGCCAGGAGCGGAGCACCGATCTCGTCTCGGGACGGACCTCCGGCTCCAACGTGCGCGGCTCCTTCTGCTGCGCACAGTTCTTCGCCCTCCTGAGTTCGGACTGTAAATGCTGAGCTCCAGTAACAGCGTGTTATTTTGCACCGAGCATATCAGATAAACGCTTTAAAGAATTCGACTAATTCCTACCAATTAATTATGAAAAATTGGAGAACAATCCCTCAGGGGTAAACTTCATAAAACTTTCCGTGCCAAATCTGAAAATGTAGATTTTTTTTTTTCTATTCACTCAGAAAAGACAAGAAAAACAGAAGCGAAAACAACATCGGATTGTGAGCATGAGAAAAGTGATGCAGGTAAACTTACGCGTGATTTCTCTCTGGGACACGTGCTGCGGGTTCCCCTGCTTTCGTCGGGACATCGCCCTGGCATTTACACTGGCATCGCCCGGAGAGCTGCGCAGGAAAGGTCGGCTCTCCTCCTCCTTCTCCCTCTTCTCCTCCTGTGGCTGCTGCTCCTGCACGCGGCCAAACTGGCCCCAAAATTCACTGGTCACCCCCAGCTGACCGCTTCGCACCGGCCCCAGGTGCGGCCCGCGGACTGGCCCCTGCGCGGCGAATCTGTCCTCGGTGGGCAGCGGGTGCTGCGCTCTGCGGTCACCGGCCGTGGCGCAGCGCTGGGCGCCGGGGCGCTCGCTCGGAGCTCGGTGCCAAAGTGGTTGCGCGCCTCCCTTCTTGGAGCGCCGAGGGAGGGGGGGGACAGCCGGGCTCGTTCCTCCGTCGCTTTCACACCATCCCCTCAAAGGAGCGCGGAGGGGAAAAAAAGAGCGGAGCGGAGAGGCGGCGGGGTCACCTCCTGATGGTCTGTCCGTCTCTGTGACCACTCTCCGGACACTGGACACTGTCCGGTCCTGTGTGGAGGAGTGGAGCGGGTGGCTGGACTTCAGTTGACGCTTGTAAAACAGGAATCCAGATTTCTTCTCGCCAAGTGGTGGGCACCTCCAGCGCTGCACTCAGCGCCGGCCTCTCAGACTTTAACTCTTGCAGTCAGAGCCCGGCACTGGTCCGAGGACGGTCTGTCACCCTCTTTTTCTCTTTGTGCTCGCGGAGGAGTCTCGCATCCCCCCGGCGCGCGCGCGTGGCTCTGTGCGGCTCTCTGGCTTCTACGGTGGGAGAAAACTCAAGTTCAAGTGCGGACGTGACGTTCAGTCTGCGGTGAGAAGGGAGAGTGGAGACTGAAGAGCACTGGGGGCGACTAGTGGTAGCTTTCACACACACTCTCACACACTCACACTCACACTCGGGCATGTGTCGCGCACGGCAGCAGTGGCCACAGTCGCTCAAGTCATCTCCGCGCCGCGGAAGCGTCGCTGCGTAAGCGGGATTGGTGTTTTCTGTTGGAGAAGTGACCCGAAGCGCGTGCACACCTGCTCGGACACTGTGCACGAGCAAGTGTGCTCCGTTTGCGTTGCGTTTGCAGGGCAGTCTTTTTTTTTCTTTCCTTTTCTTTCTTTTTTTTTTTTTTTTGTAATTATCCGCCATTTAAATTCTCTGTAAGGCTCTAAATGTAACTGTTAGATTTATTCGGACTTTACAAATATGACCTTTTTGTGTAGCACGTGCACAGAGGTAAAACAAATTCACCCCAGAAGCGAGTAGAGTCTTTTACAAAAATTTGAATTGATCCTTAATTCTTTTATTAATTATATAATTGATAAATTTGGGACGAAGATAATATGTTTTGCTCTTCAGTTGTGGCCCTAGCTACACGCATACACACACTGACCACACACAAGTATTGATCTCACTCAGATTCTAATAATATAATAAAACTGTTTTCTAATTTAATTCTTGTTTATTCGATTGTAATGATAAGATATGGGCGTCGGAGAGTTTAAGAAAAATTAATTTAGGTGGAGATGTGCGTTAACGTGGCAGCTTTGTGACCTCATAATGTCAAATCAGCTTCGGAGAGAAATGAACATCTAGGTGTGAATTTAAGAGTGAGACCCTGTTATTCACACGTTAAACTGGATTAATTTAATTTTACTTTTTTCTTTAAATGGGGTTTGGATAGCATTGAGGGCTTTAAAGGCGGCTGGAAACTGCATTTCCGCGCTCCTCCCTGGCACCACCTTCACTCTGGCTCCCATGCTCACACACCTCCCTCCAGCGGAGACGCCAAAGCAAAAGGAACATTTAGGATGTGATTTTTTATATTTTTTTTTGCATTTGATGGGAACGCGCCAGTGTCAGAGGGAGCGGATTTTTTAAAAAAATTATATTTTTTTGAAGCTGTGGTCGTTCAAACTGACCAGAGTAATGAAATCGCTCCTCTCACTTTTCTTTTAGCTTCCTCTCTGCAGAGCGTGGAGGTTGCAGCAGGCCCGAGGTTTCTTCTCATCCATCACAGCCCCCAACCCAGACAAACCTGCAGTTGTCGTCTTGATTCCTACGGATTTCCGTACTTAGTTGGGGCGATGGCAGGTGTATCCTGCAGATCAGCCATTTTAACGTGTGGAAGAATTCCTGCCTCCCCCTGTCTCCCCATCATCAGGCCACACAGAAGACTTAAAACGTTCAACTTCTTTTGGCAATTAAATTGAATTAATAAATCTGTCTTCTCTGCGATTTAAAAAACAAATTGCAATCAACTTTTTGGAGCAGAGAATGAGGCTTTCTTCACTGCGGCCAGCATCAGTATCAGCATCATGGGCTTCCTGTCCTTGCAACCTGATTGGCTCATTAGTCAGATGGGCGACAGGTGCATCATTCCGCTTCCTTACTGGACGTTTTTCCAGAGGTGATTTCTCACTTAAAGGCCATCAGTGTGAGTTATGGCGTCCTGCTTCCATCCGTCCCTTCATTTGCATATATATGTATGTGCGTGTTTGTTTTTATGTTAATTCTAAATAATTCCTTCCTCCACTTCTTCTTTTTTTTTTTACTCCATCGCATCGTTTGGCGCGGTTAAATTTTAATTAGAGGGACGTGGATGTGTCCTTTGGAGTTTTAAGATCACTTCGCCGGCAACTGTTCACCGCTAAACTGCTAATATTGATGTTTACGAGTGGAGATGCAGGCTGGCAGATTAAACTTGATGCGGGGAGAAACAAATGTGCACTTTAAGAGGATCTGAGCTGTGAGAGGAATGTTTGATGTGTGCCTTCACTCTTTCTTCTTCTTCCACTTTTCCAGCCAATCAGGAGCTCTTTGTTTATTACAAAGACATCCATCTGAACAATAGCCTAATAAACATCCTTTATATGTGTTCGTTTTCTTTTCATAAAGAAACTGATATAAAAATAAGTGATTAGCGTATTTTTCCGCTAAAATATTAAACACATAAAATCACACTAAAACATAATTTATAATAATTTAATGTAGATTTAAACTTATATTTTAAAAACGACACATTCTGTAAGAAGGCGTCCTTCTTAACAGCAGCCATCAAGTCTTAATGTCAGCGTCGTCCATTAAAGGGACGATTCGCTTCTCTGATCATGTCTCCTGTGATGAAAAGCAGAAAAGAAAAGGCTGGAGGTGAAGTGATGAGCTCCGAATGATGACCCTCGGAGCTCCGACCAGCGGTGCAACACCACCCTCTGTTGGTGATCTGCTGCCATAAGCAAACACTGAGTCCCTCTGATTCAGTTGGTGTTTCTATGTACGCCGCATTAATAACTGAGCATTCTGATTCCTTCAGAAGACTTCTTAAATTGAATCAAGCAATATGTGAAAAAACAACTCATGATCATCCAACATGTTATAGTCTCAGTTGTCTTCTTCTTGACTTTACAAGGCCCTTATTTTGTTATAGAGGATTTTAGGTCCATGAAGCATTGCTATACTTTAACTGACATTTGATTCAATTGTTTCTGCATAGCCTTTATCATACGTCTGGACCATTGAAACAGTTTTTTTTTTTCTTCCTATTGAGCCATCCTGTTGTATATTTACTGCTGGGTTTTGGATGATGGTCCAGTTGGGGACAAGCTTCATCTGTACGGACACGTTACCTCATATTTGACCCCAGATCGTGTCAGTATCCAGCAAAGTTCATGGTTGGCTCAATGACTGCAAGGCTTGACTAAAGCTCAAGCCTGTGCCAGCAACACCCCAACAGTTTGTCCTTCATTCAAAGGTTTGCAACCTTTGCAAACATAAATCATGCTGCCATACTATTTTTTCAGGAGAAAATGTTTCTCTGGCAGTACTTTGCAATAAAAACATATTAGTTCAGTCTTACTGTTCTGTCATCAACTTTAGCATTATGATAACTGAACCCTGTGGAGTCTGAGACGGGGCGTAAGATGTTTGTAATTTCTGAGTATTCCCCAATTTGATTTTTGGGGAACCTTCAATCCTACAATAACAGGCAGTTGTCTCAGTGTTTTCCTACTTTTGAGTAATATTTTGTCTTCCAGAGAGAAAAAACCCCATCAAGTTAGAAATGGCCTATTACAGAATGAGCAGCTCCAACATCTAGCACATTACCTAAATTTTTGCTTTTATTGAGGTGTTCACTCTTATAACCATTTAAAATTTGCATTTAATTAGCAACACCTCACTGACACTCATCAAGTTAATATTAAACGTTTGTATAACTGCTTACACATCACTAAATCCAGTTCAAATATCTAAAGATTTTGGCTCCCAGTATTAAACCTTGTGGAACGCCATGTGTTATTTTCTTAAACTGACGCTGAACGTTGATTTGTATGTACTCAACCTATTTTCCAAATCAACTTTTAACCAACTGTTTTCAGCACTTTCTGTTCTGATTTTCACTTTTTTTTTTACAGCACCTGGCTAACTTTACCTCTCAACTCCTGTGGACGCAGCAAAGGGGCTGTGAATGAGTGTGAAGTGAATAAAAAACAGCTGTGATCATCTCTGCACTGAGCAGAGAGCGTTTGAGGGCCAGCGGAGGAGCGCAGAAGCCCTTAAGCACAATTACAGATATCAAAGTTGGAATTATTCCGTTTAAAGGGAAAAATGCTAATCACTGATTTATTTAGAGCAAGTTAGCAGAAGTCTCATGACACAAACAAGTGTGCGCTCCCACTTCAGGACCTTTTATCCTCCCCTCCTCTGTTTTCAAAGAGAATTATTTTCACCTTCATTAATTCCAGCAGAATTAAAGCAGCGGGTAATGCATGTGTTGGTCGGTATTAATTTTCATATAATGATGCTGAGAGAGGAAATGAGAAAAAGGGATACGTAGCGTCCTAATTAGGTTTGCCTTCAATTAGAGGCTATAAATGAGCAAGGCAGATCTCCAGGGCTTCAAACGTTCACAATACTAAAAAAATATTTGGTTTTCAAACTTGAGTTTTGAGGGTGATGGGTGGTGTAGTGGCTACTTTGGAAAACACCCAGAAAAAAGAAAGTGAAAAAGTTTTTGGAAAAGTTGTGGGAAATCTAAAGTACAAAAAAAGCATTTAGTGACATTGGATTTTATTACAAATATTGACCACAACATCTTGCGTCTCATTTAGTTTAAATTGACCAATCAATTCTTTTATTTCAGGCTGCAACAGAAAAAGGAATTGAGCACTGGTGATTTCTTTGTCAATCAAACAAGGTCAGCAGGTGATCATGACTTTGTAGGGTCACAATTCTCTGTCACTGTTATTAGGTCAGAATCCTACCTGCTTGTCACAATCTGAGGTATTGACAGAACAATTGGTTTTAAATACCAATGGATCAGTATTCAAAGATCTTGGCTTAACAAAATCGACACACTCTCAGCTGATTAAGTGCTAAACTTTAAACATTTCTCTCACAGGTGAGGGAGTCCTGCATGTGAATAACAAATCAAGGACTTAAAGACGATCTGAAGCTAATTGACCTCAGCAGAAGAAAAACAACTAAATCAGGTCCTTTTTGACAATCCGACTGCAGACCATTTTCCACCAGAGCCTCTGGAGGAAGCAGAAAAATACACAAACAAAAGAGTAAGGGAATTCTTGACTACACACACACACGCACACAGACATCCACACACAGAATAATGTTGGCATCTGATAGGAGAACGAGGCACTGCCAAAGCTTTGCATTCACCACAATTAGCTCCATCCTTTGACACTCGTCCCAAACGCTGCAGAGCCAAATCCTTGCTTTTGTATAAAAGGACCTCTTGTGTCTTTTTCATCCTCCAGCACTGACACGACTTTTGGCTCCGTAACCTGCCTCTTTCACTTGTTGTGGGCAGGGAAAAGAAATAAAAATCAAGAAAACACACAAACATGGTAGCCAAGTCACACAAATCTACAGCGGCTTCAGTTAAACAGGAGCAGCAGTGAGGTTAATTAGGAGAAGATGGCTGATATAGTACAGCACCGATCAGGATAAGAATCTAAAGTCTGGAGATTTGAACCACTTCTTTTGTTTGTGGTAGCCAGTGTGTTTATCTGACATCTGTTTGTCCTGAAAGCTGAAATCTCAGTTTGAAGGAAACTAACAATTTTAGACTAACTCACTTCATGTCTTGTTCTGCATAAAACTCTAAAACAGGCACAAAACCTGAAAAACAGCAGCACACCAAGATTCCTGTCCAGAGGTGAAATGGGATCAATTTCCTAATCCTCAATTGCATATAAGAGTCGATCTTTATTGTTTAACTTTGTTGTTTTATGGTATTCAGAGAAAAATGTCAAACATTCTGTACACAAGCATGATGATTTTGGGACCATCTCACTAATAACTCATTCATTAGGATGCTGATTAGTGAACATCAAGTGGTAGAGACCATCAAAATCTCCACAATATTTTTTTCTTTTGTTTGAGTTTCTGTTGCCTCTTTTCATTTTGTACCACGCTGACCATTATCCTCCGACATCAATAGGACACACAGCTGTTGCTCACTTCATATTTTCTGCTTTTCAGAACTCTGTAAGCCTCTGAAAAATTCAAATCTTCTGGTCTACCAATAACAACCATGCCACCATGTTCTACATCATTCAAATTTCCTTTTATTCCTGGTTCTGATACTCGGGTTCAATTTCTGTATGTTGTCTTCACCACTTCTACATGCTTGGCAGGCTGTGCTGCGATCCTGAGCTTACAAATATTTAAGCACATGGATCAATGACAAATTATGTTTTTCAATCCATGTGGAACATCTGTTGAAATAGCTCAAAGCTGTCCTTGGCGTCCTATAAAGACGCCAATCCTGTTTGAACCTTGACATAAGGAAAAAGCATGTAAAAGCTGCTGGACAACAGAGACACAATCTACATGAATACAGCTTCCTCAGCTCTCCGTTGTCTGAATACAATAGTTCACAGTGCTTTACGTTTTGTCACAAGTACTGCCTGAGGACCCACCGATGTGAACTTAATGCTTTGCTCTCGTGGCCTTCACCGAGACAGAAGAGGCAACAACATTAGCTTTATTTATTTATCAAGCCGCCTTGGGCAGACTACCACCATATTGTGTCGTCTTCTGTCGACCACAGAAAATAAAAACAGCAGGTTTTATGGAGTGGTGCAGGGCATAAAATGTAAGTTTTCACGATGATTACCAGCCTGAGTGTTTGGCAGCTCTGATTGAGCTCCTCAAGTTCATAGTCAGCTGGTCTGAGGTCAGATTCCAGTTTTAGCTCTGATGTTGTTGAACTGCGGTTTACTGTCTTCCGCTGCCCTCTCCTGGTGGATATCTTCAGGTTGGAGATTTGATCTCAACTTAACTCATTAGTCTTTTCCAAACCTGCACTAGGATGACAGGATTTTTTTATTCAGTGAATTGTTTAAGGATGGATTTTCCTCTCTTCCCCATCCATCTATCATCCTCCCCATCTCTTGCTTCTTTTCATATATTTGGGCTGACAGTCAGGCTACTGGGCACAGGAGCCCATGGTGCCAAAGCCATCATGTCACAGAGTGTGTGTCCACCTGAAAGACCGAGCCGTGGTCAGAGAGAGCGGTGGATGGCAGGTCGTGGGGGAGAAGGGGGATTCTGGGTCAGAGCTGCTGATGTCTGATGAAGATTAGGTGGGACACCAACTCTGGGCCTCTTCACCGCTCGCTGGTCAGCACACCGTCATGCCCGGCCGGTTGTGTGTGAGGAGATCAGGTCTGATCCGAGCTGATTTAGTCGACTCTGTCCTCTCAGCTGCGTCTCCTGACAGGCCGTCACACCATAACCAGGACAAACACCAGAGAGGAAGGGATCAAAGCCACTGCGTGCACCTCTGAGCTCTCCTCCCAATTCTGGGGTGTAAAATAAGCAGCATTAGAGTCGGTAAATGTTTGAGTTTGATTGAAGCCTCCTCAGAGTATTCTCTTTACATCCTTACATGATTGGTCCGCTCTGTGGGCTGAATATAGATGCATCGCCAAAGGTTCAAACCCAATAAAAGAGTACAAACTGTTTGCAGATGTGGTAGTAATGATGTATGGAGAGTGAGAGTCAACTTAGCATATTGTTTTATTGTTTTATTTTTTTGCTATGTGTTGTTGCAGATGGTCAGTCCATATGCAAGTGGATGCAGAACAAGGGACCTTGACAATAATATATGAGTAACATAAAAGCCAGAGATGTACACAATGCTTGTCACTCTTTTGATTGGACATGCCAATAAAAACCTCAAATAATCTCCCACTGTGTAAAATGTATGCCTCTACTAAAAGTCATCCCAGGCTTTCGTGAAGTCATGTCAATAAAGGTTCATATGCTTAGGACTGGGCTTCTCAAAGTTTCATCTGAATGATAGTATAGCACAACACCGAGGTGGAAAGACATCCATGAGGACCTTAAAATAACATTTTCATCATCAATCTGGGAAAATGTAATAAGGCCATCTCCAAACTATGAAAACTCTAAAGATCTTCACAGAAAGAGATTATTCACAAGTGGAAGACATTTAAGACAACTGCCAGTCTACTCAGGAGTAAACATCCAATATAATTCACCCTAAAATCAGAGTGTGCGATCCTGAGAGAAATCATTGGCACATTGAGGAGTTCATGTGGAGCTCAAAATGTTCTATGATTAGTTGAAGCAAAAATGTAAACGGAAAGTGATCAAAAATTCCTCCACAATCAGGTGAGAGACAGGTCAGATTTGTATTTTTGTTCTTACAAAAATACAAATTATTGGAAGATCATTTGTTCTCTAATATGTAAAACCTTTAAACTGAAGCAACCTGAGGTTTTACTACAAGTGCCAATAAATATATCAAGGACAACACATTTATGTGAGTAACTCGTATGTCCTCTACTGCAGACTGATCTTGTTGAGGGCATTAGGGATCAAGTAAGTGATTGATCTACATGTCAGGTGACTAAATAAGGCTTCTGCCCACATCTTAATTCAATTGTGTGAGACTGAAAGAAAGAGGCTAAATGAAGGTGTAAATTGGGTAGCAGGAGCAAAGATACCAGTTGAGCTATTGGTTTATTTCCACTACTGTCAAAACTACAGAAGTGCAAACATTTGTGCTATGATACCTTAATGACGTCCTGCTATAAGAACTGGTAATAACACATAGAAATCTCCAATTCACTAACTAGAGGGAAGCTGTTTTCAATCAAGCTGAGCTGATTTTGTGGCTGTTGGTCAACATAGTGATGTGCTGATGCTCCCTGCAGTGTATTCCCCATGGCCGCCAGTTGTCCTCAGGCCTCCATCAGCTCTAACAAATGAGCCTCTCTGCTGGGCAGGTGGCTGCGCCTCCACCACCTCCTCCTACTGCTGCTGAGAAATGATTCTGGAAGGGTTAACCCCTTCTCCCCCTTCCAGCTCTCTCTCCCCCTCCTCCTGCCCCTGACTTTCCTTGCCTCCATCCACCACCCCAATCCACCCCACCCATCCTCCATCTCCCCACATCCATTTGCAAATGATCCGGCTTGTCTGCATATTGTCACTTGCAGCCGGCCTGGCCATTCATCACCTGTCAGCGACTCCCAGCGCCCTCCACACTTAATTGTTCCCTCTCTGACCTGCAGAATAGAGAGTGATGTTCCTGCTCCATGAGAGGAGAAAGAGAGAAGGAAAGAAAAATGCAAGAAAGAAAAAAAAGAATCATGGTCAGTCTTCATTTTTCTGTTTCTAGGTCGCATCAGAAGAACACACTTATGCATACAGGATTTATGGCTGTCATCGTCCAGTTTCCCTTTTCCTTATGTTCTCTCCGTCATTGCATGTCCTCGTCTTCATTCAGTTTGTACTGTCCAGTTATTGCTCAATTAGTAACTTTACATTAACTTTGCTGCAGTTGATTAAAAAAATACGTAAATAACCCATTTTGTTCACTTCCAGCAGTGTCTCATTTTTGAAAGCACCGGCAACATTTAGCCTCTTCAGATATTATCTATGATACACACAGTTCAAAACATTGTATAAAGTTGGAGTCGCAAAGAGGTGATCAAAATTGAAATCAGAAGAAGGATTTCAAAGTATGAATGTTTGTGTCTTAAATGAAAGTAAATGCTCCGTTTTTTTATGGACTCTTTGTTGAAGAACGAACTCTGTCACAAAGTTTTGTGAAATGGCACCTTACCTGAATCTGACTTTAAGCAAACCAAAGCAAATATTAAATCAGCAAATATTCCCAGAAACAATCCTAAACACTGACAACCTTTACAGAACAGTTGAAGCTGTGTAGGCCAAAACCAAATTAAGGGATATGTAAACAATAAGCCTTATAGAACGAGATTCTCCGGCAGGTAGTTCTGAGAAAAGCAAAAAGCAGGTAAAATAATTATTTTTAACTCCATTATATAGAAAAGTGTCATTTCCACCCTGAAGGTATGAATGACTTGCATTCTAAAGTGAGGCAGTTAATGCAGTAGTACAATAGATTAATGCATCAATAGAAAAGGGCAGAATCAGAAATGGTCAAATGTAACATTGCCTTATTTTATTAAAGAGAAAGTCCAACCCCCATTTCAATCATGAGCTTTAAGTCACGACTCAACAAATAAGGTTGAAAATACATGAATTTGGATGACCTTCCATGGATGGATGGATCAAATGGTGACATTGTCTCATTTACATGGCATGATTGTCCCAATGGACAAAAAGACATTGCACCACAGGTTTTTGTAAATGAGGTAAAAGACCACCATTCTTACATGGGACTGAGAAGCCAACCCACTTCATCACCATCATTCTGACATGAAAACTTTATCTGTCAGTTGTCTTTATGTCTTCATTTGTCACACTCTCCATCCCTTAAGCCAGGCCAGCTCTCCCATCCATTCACCTTCTGAATAATAAAAAGATGCTTCCATTATGAGATCCCTGTAGCGTTACATCACAGTCAGTCATTTTCCACGGCGGAGAGGAAGATCTGGGACATTTTTTATAAGCATGGGGAGCTAAAATGCTTATCTATCTGGGTAGTGATAAATCATTTTAAATACTTATATACACATGTAAATCCGCAACACATCTATTAGTTTGAGGTACTTAGGAGGCAAAGAAATTACCAATCATGTCCAGATGACCAAAGTGTACTTTATCAAAAAACCCATGATCTCCCTGATTTTCTACCAACAAACAGGAAGCAGCTTAGGAGGCAAAATAACACAAAAACAAAGATGGGAACACAGCTCTGTCCATAATTTGACCTGTAAACACCTGCCATCCCTGCAGTGTGCTCCCACAGCGAGCTGGACCGACCTGGCTGAGGCTGCTGATTGGCAGTTTATAATTCATACCCAAGGATTTGTTGGGATTGCTGGTCCCAGGTCTGTTCGTTGCACTGACACAGTGAGCACTAACAACAGTGGACAAGCCTTGCTCTCTGCTGCCCATCATAGTGCCCATTATAATAATATATTCAAGGATTAAAGGGCTTTTATCTTTGGCAGCCATGAATTATAAATAATGCACTTCAAAATTTAATTGCTCTGAATTAAATGATTCAAGATAATGTTTCTTTTATAAATTTCTAATAGGGCCAGAGGGCAGGAGATGGGAAAATACACTCAAACCATTTTTTGCCCAGCAGAAGGTGAAGAAAGAACAATAGATGGATGGAGACTTTGTGTCACAGAAGAAAAGGTAAGAAAACACTTGAGGAATAAGAATGATGACTGTTTAATCATTGGATTTCTGGGCTTGTATTGCTCTTTTGGAATACTACACGTCTTTTGGGATTTGATAAAATAATCAATAGCATCATCCGCTGAAATTACGTTACACGAAATTACGTTACACGAAATTTCATAGTCGTCGAAATAAGTTTTAAAATTGCATGAAAAAAGATTGTTGATTTATTGTTGAAGTGCTCTGGGTTCTACTAGCATAGTCATAAAACATGAAAACCCTCACATAAAGCTTAACAATATAATACCAAATACCAAGAAATATAAAAGAATATTTAACAAGGTCACGCTTTTTTTTTTTTAATCATATGACTCTTTTCTTTGGGTGACCTCTGTTTCCAGATTTATTTAAAAAATAAAATAAAATAAAAAATATTTATTTTATTTTATACGACGTCCATGCACCTTCTCCACAAATATCGCTTGTCATTCTGTTATAAAAAAAAAAAAAAAAGTTTGTTTCTAGTTTCCTTTCATTTGAAAAAAATCTGCCAGATGGCCTTGAAAGATTCTGTTCCTTCTGTATTCCCCCCGATTGTTTTCATTTTTTTCAGTGCGTAGAACACATGTTGCTCGTTTTGTCTATGGGGCTCTGCACTGCCCCCTGTCAGTGAGGCACGGTACTTTCTTCCTCACCATGCGCATCATGGTGACCGCAATTACAGCCAATCAGAAAGACTAAATATGTCACACGCATTCATTAAATATATAAAAGCAGACCGTGGAACGCGAACATACGTAGGAAATGTGTAATTAAATAAGTACATTGACGACATAAAGACACAGCAATGGGCATGCGCCAATTGCCTGCGTCATTCACTTGTGATACTGCGCCCCTCTAGGTGAGGCAAAGCACTGCCTAGTGCTCGTTCCGGAGTATTTCAAAAGGCAATGTGTTAATTCAGTGATTTTGACCATGAAGATGTCGAAATTACCAATAAGAAAAACAATTTGTAGAGAATTCAAGTAGACAAATTGATTTTCTGTCATCATTGTGAGCATCTATTTTACTGTCGTGCTTATTTTTACTTACCAGAATTACAGTTGAGGCAATGTGTGTGTATATATATATATATATATATATATATATATATATATATATATATATATATATATATATATATATATATATATATATATATGACAATTTGGCTTTATCTTTCTGGGAAAAAATTACAGCATGTAATTTGCCTTTTTTATACATTTGAGGTTAGATTTTTTTCTAAACACTATTTACCACAAGTATACAGTCTCTTTGGCATTTATGCTCTTTAATAGTGTAACGTGTCAAACAGACCCCGCTGTGTATAAATCCACACAATTTTAAGGACATGGTAAACCATCTCAGTCTCTTTACCTTTTCCTTCAGATTATTATTGTGGTCTATCAGGTCTTCACACAGAGGATTATCTTGCTCACATTAACAATGAACACAAAGCATAAGATAAACAGAACAGTGTTTCTTTGTGTTTAACCATCATGCTGAAATGAGAAAAAGCAAACTTCCAACAGGGAAAACAACAGAACACATTTCTGTTTCTCACTGAATTCTCAGTGCTGTTTATGGCTTTATGAAAAAGAAAAAACAGTGATTATTCCTACTGGATCACCACTGCAACTTTACACTTGATACATTCAAAAAGCTTTAAAACAGATGTCACATGAAGTATATCTTCCATTTCAGTCCAAAACAACTGTCAACAAATGAGTTAGTTAAACCAAAACTAGGAAGGGCAGTGATGGTGGTCGCTCACAAACAACCAGGCAATGAT
The DNA here is from genome assembly GCA_010277075.1 of Poeciliopsis retropinna. NCBI lineage: Eukaryota > Metazoa > Chordata > Actinopteri > Cyprinodontiformes > Poeciliidae > Poeciliopsis > Poeciliopsis retropinna. The sequence continues at coordinate 6,188,504 of VMRM01000018.1, forward strand.
TGTCAACTGAAAACAAAAACCACATACACACAGAGCCAAACCGTTGTGATAAAGCAGCTAAATCGCTAAACAGGAGAGGTTCTTATTCTGTAAAAATAACATCCACATAAGATAACAAGCCACCTTGTTTCTTTCATCTCTGAGTCTTTTCATGACTTTATTAATGTTTCAAACTGAAACCAAAGTGGATTTTAATCCGAACCTCTCCTGAAACAAGGCCGAGAGATCAGCAGGGAGTCACGCTGGATGAACATACAGTTCTTTTTTTTTTTTGACAGCTTCTACATTTCTTATCCATTTAGAGACTCAAAATAAATAAATAGAATGAGCTGTGGCAGTGAGGGGGCCGAGTTATTCACTGTTCTCTTTGGGGATGTCTTCAGTTCGATTGGCACTCAGTTCAGGTGCTTGTGTCTGACCCATCCGGTCTGAAGCAACATCTCTGCTGACCTGCTGAATTTTCTCTGTTCCAAAGCTCACTTTCTCCCCATTCAGAAGGGGCTCCTCCACCTGGAGCCCATCTCCTTCCTCCACCTCCTCCAACTTGCGCAGGATAATGGGAAGCTTCGTATCCGTGTCACTGTTTTCCAACAGAGCGATGTCGCTCTCCTCAAAGTGTGGCAGTGGAGCACCTTCCTCCAGTTTCTTCTGGAATTGAAGTCGTTTGTCCCGACCGCTAGCTGACACTTTCTCCAGGATCTCCTTCTCGGCCAGGCGGAGCTGGATGGCCAAACGGGAGTGGAGAGAGAGATCTGGTTTCTCCAAAAAAGACCGGTCGTCCTGGAAGACCGGACAGGAACAGGATTAATTCAATTATCAATTCAATTTCACATATTCAACTCATGAAAACTGATTTGAATGATCAAAAGTACCTCCTCCAGGTGAGGTTTCTGAACTTCATGGATAAAACAACAAGTAAACCTGACTGGACAAACTCACCATTTGTTCCAACACTTGGAGTACCTGGCTAAGGCTCAAGTAGAATTTAGTTTTGGTTTGTTTTCGTATAAATGAAGTTAAGTTTTATCTTCTTTAAGGCTTCTTTAGAACCTGCAGGCAGTACGCTCTACTGCAAAGTTTTAAAGAGCTGCAGGCGGGCGAGCTTAAGGCCAAACGCAGCAGGTGGTGGCAGAATGTTCTAAGTTAATTTTCAACTTGTCTCTCAGGTCACACAGAGAAAAAAAACACAATATGCAAAGATGTAATTAGCTTTACTTGTGAGACATTTGACTTTGTTGTATGTAAAAGTTGCAGTTACTTTCTATTGAAGTTTACGTAATGACATTTTTTGGCCTGTCTGCAAAACAGTATTTGGAAATCTATGACTGCAGACATCATCTCCATGGTGAGCTGTCTCTAGTTATGCTGCCAGCAGTTGAGGCTTCTGGAGGACAGACTGAGAGCTTCTCCTTGCCCTGCTGCATTCTTCTCCTTCTTCCCAATTTTGGATTATTTGTTGTTATTTCAACTTTAAAGTTTATGTAATTCACCTGGTCTGGCCTGTTTAGATGTGACACCTTCCCAGAGCATTGGCTGAGCTCCTGCTGCTAACAACTTAACATTGTTCTTCAAAATATACTTGGCCCTGTCTTTCAGTGTTTAATCCCATCTCTCTCTTACACAGAGCTGCTGTCTGAGTTTCTGTACTGAGTAACTATATCTGCTCTCGTTCATCCTTTAAAACCTCCTAATTCTCAGAACTTAGCTTTTGGCCTACATATCATCGCATTTTGTGCGCTTCTTTATTTATGGATCTAAACTCTTTATACTGATGAATAGCTCATGCTGACTGACCTCTGATGTGGACTTGTAGGTTTTCAACAGGAGAGCAGCTCTGTTTTCAAGGAAAGTCCACAGTTTGATCTCATTCTCCCAGCTGACAGGGAACTCACTGTTTCCCAGGGTGAAGATCTTGTTTATAGCTCCGTCGCCAAGCAAGTAGTCCTTTAGTTCCTCTGGAAAGAGGAGAAAAGACACAACTTCCTGTTAATTCAAGAAAACCCAACCCAGTCTAACTCAGAGGGCACCAACACCAGGTAAAATGCAGCTACAATAAAACTATCTTGCAAACCGACTCCTTCCGAATCCCAGTTTAAATCTGTCACACTGGTCTCATTCCTCTGGACCTGAATGCTGGGTAACTGCTGGTGGAAGATGAAAGACAAAAACAGCAGCGTCCCAGTTGTGCGAACACACTTCTTCGTCACGTCACATCTGCTAAGATGTGTTGGCACACTTATATCCATGCAGAGGATGATACTCTCTCACAGACAGCTCCAAACGCATACGTTTTTTTTTTTTTTTTTTTAAATTAACATGGAGCAGAAATGTGAATAATATATCATCCAGGGTCTGGAGTATGAGTTCTGCGATGAAGGAGGCGTCTGCGGCCTTGTGCGACAGGGGATTTATGACATCTCTGCCTTTCTGCATACATGCCGATGAATATTGCAAACCCCACAGTGATTGCTCCTGCCACACATCTGGTGGCCTGCCTTGATCAATTAACCAACCCGGGAACGGACTGGCGCTACTCGTCCCCTGCGACTGTTCTTCAGCCCCGTCTCTGTCTCTCGAAGAGGAAACGGTCGCTCGGAGACGATCTCAGGGAAACAGCTGAATATGAGGCACGTTTTATTGGTTGCGAGCAGATTTGCGGCTGTCGGTTAGATGGGTGATGGCCTGCAGCTGTTATTTCACCACATGTTTGTGCGTGTGTCTGTTTTTCTTACCTTCTGTCATACAGAAGACTCTCAGGAAGGCCAGGAGCTGAGCTGATATGGGGGGCTCGTTACAGTGTAGAGCAAAGACACAGGAGCTGAAAATAAAACGACATCAGTCTAAAAACATAAGCCTGGGATGAGCACAAAACAGCACCGGGGCCCTAAAGGAGAAAGATTTCACTTTACACCAGTGATTATGAGCAGAACGTCCAGAGTCGTCCTCTCCTTCAACTGCCTGCAGCTCAGAAGGTCTGTCAGCAATAATCCTGAAGGATTAAGGTGGATCAAACTTATTGCATCCTCTAACTAATGCTTGAAACATGTTAGTTATTTTGGTATGTCTAAAAAAATTACTGAGTGGCCACTTTATTAGGCATATCAGTTTAGTAGAACACCACCCTCACATGGCAGAAAATGACATGCTAGCTCAAAGCTTTAAAACATCTAAACAGGGTAAAGAGAAGTGAATAAAGTTCAAAGTGAGCCTTAAGAGGGGAATAAGCAGCTACCATAGTTATTTGGAGCGACTGCTCTGAGAATCTAGTGGACAGATTTCTCTGAGAGCACAGAAAAGCAACAATGGATGAAATAATTTTAAAATGCAGGGTTGCTTCCATCTCCAAGTTCAAGACAATGGTCTTGACTTGAGTAGGAAAAGGGTAGAGTGCTGTCTCTGGGTCAGGGACGAGGAGTTCAAGTATCTCTGGGTCTTGTTCATGAACAAATGAAAAATGGAGTCGGAGATGAATAAGTGGATTGATGTAGTGATGCAAGCACTGTACCGGCCTGACTTGATGAATAGAAAGCTTAGCTGAAATCGGAAGCTTTTGATTTATCAGTAAATGTACAGTTTAAATAAGGTCAAGCTCTGGGTAGTGACCAAATTGTAGATACAAATTACCCAAATGAATTTTCCCCTATGGTGTTTCCATAAAGGCCTTTTTGCAATGCATGCAACTGAATATGTTATTATCATTTAAAGACAGAAAAAGAAAAGATTATAATGGGATTTGTCAGACAGTCAAAACAACAGAAATTGAGAAACTAATGTGCCCCTCTGACAAGAGATCTGGAAGACGACTCATCTCTGTATCCACCCCGCAGCAAATTAACCAATCAACGGCTGACTTCAAACCCTGTCTGGCCAGCCCAGATGGAAATACAGCTCTTTGAGTTCCAGTTAGTGGGGAGGGACCAGGCTCTAAGTGCTAATGCAAAAACACGTTTTTATTCAAGTACAGTTTAAAGTTTCTCAACAATGTGTGTAAATCTGTAACCGAGATGAAACCGAAATGAACAGCAGGTTAAATGATTATATACAGACCAAACAGATCCTGGCCAATTCCCACTATTTCTTTTAAACGATCCCTCAGCTCTATCCTGCAGCTCAACAAAGCACCTTATTTTTCTTCCCATAATATCCTACAGGGGAGGATTTGTTGAAAGAGGAGTCTGATGATAGCAGCTACTCAACGCTGAATTTAAAAATGATCTGCGAGCAAATCTACCAGCTTAATAAAGTGCTGGTGCAACAAGGGGAATTGTTTCACTTAATTTCTACTGTTCAGATTCAGAGCGTCATCAATAAGAGATTAAAGGCTTCTGATTAAAAATGCAGAGTAGAGAATGCTGCATAAAATTATGGAGCTAATGATAAAATGATTAAGCTTCTCAGTGATGAAAGTATCGGGGCGGATGACTAATTTTTCACTTGTTGGGGTGGGAGGAGAGAAATAAAGTGGATCTGCTGCAACATTTAAGTTATGTGCTTCAGTTATGGCAAAGTGGGGTCTAATTGGATGAAATATCAACCGTTTGACAAGAAGCTAGCAGGGAGCCTGAAGCCCTCTGTGCCCCATATTACAGGTTTTCCAGGTCTAGAAGGGGAGAACTTACGCCGGGATGCCGGCTCGTGCCAGGACTTCGGCTTTCATGGCATACAAACGTTCACTCTTGCTGACGCCTAGTTTGATCTTCACTCTGTCGTGGGCATTGTCTTGGAAGAAGAAGCCGTTGTGGATGACGAACTCCGCATTGGACCGCGTGCCATAGAAGATATAAATCTACAAGAAGAGAAGATTCAGATTCAGATTCAGCGTCATCCATCAGCCACTTTCATCCCAACCTAAAGGATCCTTGAATTGCATTGATAATTAAAGAGAAAAACTTCTGGGAAAACATGTTATCTTCTTCAACCTTTAGCTTTGTCATTATGGTACATTGTTCTAGATTAATTACCAGGACAGAAACCTAAGGCTGGCATGAGTCTCCTCACCTGTTCATTCTCCTTATAATCTTGCAGAGCCACACATTCACAGCGATCGTCCTCCAGGTTGTAGCCTGTAGTGATCTAGAAGAAAACAACAACTTCCACTTACCCATCCAGTCCATTCAGCATCTACTAAATTCAACTGACACACAAATTACCCATTTCTCTAATGTATTTGTACTGTTATGGGAATGGCAGTATCTCTAAACTAGTAATTATAAACTGCATCTCCAGCTGGATTTAATCCATGAAGCTAAAATTAGGATGTGTTGATGTGAATATGAAGTATCTAAACCCAAGCATTGACAGACTTAAATGAGATTAAGATCAAGACCAATGACTAGACCAAAAAGAATTTGTAGGATTTTTTTTTTGCAGTGCTATTAAAAGGATTTGTAATTTTTTTTTTACAGTTAAAATAATATAAGTGTGTTTTAAATACCAGTCCATTTGTGTGGTTACACATGTCCCACAGGGGGATAAGTGCCAGCGTGACCCTGCTTCCGTCCTCAGTGGGGATCTGGTTCTGGCGTGTCATCACCGACGACACCGCCCACCTGTGGTATACAACACAGACCAGGAAGAATTAAATGTTGCCCATTTAGAGTAGAAAGTGATCAGTGAGGAAAAGTGGTTTTGCTCCAGTTTACATTAACAACACACACTGACCTGTAGTCATCAAATGTGAAGCTGTCCTTCAGGGGCAGCTTGCTGGCGGCGGGATGAGTCTGGGGATGCAGAAAAGGAAAAAGGGGAAAAAAAAAAAACACAAATCAGTCTAAGGAATTTCATTATGCAGGCATGCTGGAGGGGGGCTGCCTGACAGGGAAGCCTAACAAGAAGAACTGGGAGTAGGGGGCCACCACTGGTGTGTGTGTGAAAGTGTGTGTGTGGTCTGTTGGTGCAGCGTGACACTCGACCCCCCACATACATCACTGTCAACTTAATTTGTTGTGGCCAGCAGCCGTCATAAATCTGCCTCATCAATTTGGGCATGAATATGTGTGTGTGTGTGTATTTTTGGAAAAGTGTGTGTGTCCACCAATGTCACTGGTTTCTCTGTTTAAAGCCACAGGCGCCATCGACCAACAGACACACTTACACTGTCCTAGTTTGATGCAGAAAATGAAAATGTAGATTCCGCTGCTAAATGGTTCTGATTTTTATAAAGATCAGGATAAAAGCAAAAAGCCTCCAGTAAGGTGTTTTCTTAAAGCTATAACATTTTCTTCAGCAAAGAGGTCAAGACTGCATGCTGGATGGTCTAGTAGCAGAGCAGTGGAAGTGATGTATATCTCCATGAAGTGGAACCTAAAGAACCATGTAAAGAAAATAAAATAGGGCCAAAAGTGGAACCTTTTAGAACTCCAGATATAAACTAAGTGATTTGAGAATGACAGCTGTCTATCTGTGTTGTTCCCTTAAATTCCTCTACAATTCCAGAACAGTTTAGTAATATTCTGCACTGGCTGGGGAGACATGTGCAAGTTGCTTTTGATCTTTCTTTAAGGATCATTGACAGTAAATGTAGGAGAAATTCTGGATTTGAATTAAAGTCAAACTGGAGATAATCTAAATATATATTCTCTGACATATTTAGTGAAAACCTTTGTCAGATAACTGAGAATCTCTTATTTGTTTGAATTGGTCAAGGTCTCCTTTAATTGCTTTGAGGCTCTTTGATACCACCTGCATCACAAAGACACAGAAATATGCATATTTCTACACTTTACTGTTGACATGAACATTGAGCATCACACACACTCTTACACACAGTCTCCAGTTTCTGCCCTCCCCATTTTGTCCCCAGCTCCTCCTTTCTCACCCCCTTCTTCCTCCTCCTCCTCCTCCTCCTCAGATGACCGGGCTGGAAAATTAGCTTGTCACTTTGGCTTTGAATTGAACTGACCTGAAAGTACCTCGTTCTTTTGCTCCCCCACCCCACCTTCTCCTGGCTCTGTATCTGCCCACCGTTTTGGATCTGTGAATGACTGGCTGAACAGACTGATGCATGTTAATGTGCACAGACAGAACGATCATCGCTAATACTCCACTAACTGCAGAAACATGTGGCTTTGCACACCTAAATACTCAAACAAAGTCAAAAGTGACCACCACATGAGCAGCTGGAAATTTTCTACAAGATCATGATTCAGTCTGTCCTGTGTTCGTCCAGGACTGTGTGGTTTGGCTCAGCCATAAAACAGGACATGACCATCTAGGATTAGGAAATGGCCAGCCAAAAATCTCTGCAGACCCCACACATCCTCGACACAAACAGTTCTGACCTTTGTCTTCAGGTCATTACCACAGAATACTATTTTCAAAACCAAGCTGCAACATAACAGTCAAAGTGCCCAGATACTCAGCTTGCAATAAACACTATGCACATTTGCACAAATTCAACCTAGTCTTCTTCTTTTGTGATAATATTGTATATGTAAATGTTTCTCTTAAAATAAAACTCTTGAGAGCAAAGTGCAACCGAATTCATATGTCTTGTGCGAGAATGGAAACTTGCTAAGTCTGAAGCCAAGGTTAAAATGATTAGCAATTCCAAATGCATGGAGAAAAACACACAACACTCATCCTCTGCTAATTACACCCCTGACAGAGAACATTATGCATTGGAGGTGTTTTTTTCCAAGCCTCAGGAAGCCTCAACTTAAACCATACTGAATTTCTCTAAAGTGATCTGAAAATTACTATCCTTCAACAATCCCCATCCATTTCGACTGAGCTCAGGATGTCCGGCAAAGAACATGGGGCGAAAGTACGTTCAGATGTACTGCTCCTCAAGTGTCCTAAAAAAGACTTGAGGATGTGTGGGAAGCCAAACATTCAGCAACTAAGTGCAGATGAAAGAAGCTGAATAGCTCTGTAAATCAATATTTTTTTCTTCTTTGGAAATAATTTTATTGAACTGAGTACAACTCTTACTCTTATTAGAGAAGATGGTTTCATAAAGGTGATGGCTTGAACACAAATCATTGTGGATTCATTTTAGGTAAACATAGTTCAGAACATAATACTGCCCTCTGGTGGAAAGAGAAATGCTAGAAGTAGCAAACTTTCCTGAAAAAAAAGAAGAAAAAAAAAAACATTCTGAAGGCAAAGACCAGGAAGCAAATACTCTACCTGAAATCAGGGACAATGTATTCAAAAACAGATCTTATAGTTGAAATTTAAGTTTTAGTTTTCAGCAGACAGAAAAAGCCAGAAACTCTTTTCTTGAGACAAGACAAAGCGGACGACTTCAAAGAGAGAAGCTGTGGAGAATTCTGATGAAAGCCAATTTAGATTAATAAAAAAAACAACAGCATAATTTCCTATTAATATTCCACTATCTGTTATCATGGCCTGTGAACTGATATTTCATCAGAAATTCACTGCATATGTGTCTTAAGGCTACATGAAAGAATAAAATGAGCTTAGTTTCAGGATGTTAAAGAGGATGATTGTGAGGGGTTTAAACACAAATTAAAAATATCCCAACATAATTTATCTTCAACCCTGCCGACAGATCAGTCAAACATAGAGTCGTGTGTGGCTCAATAGAGGCCCTATGGTTCCCCCTGCTGGCTGTTGAGCATTATAGGAACAAAATAAATGTCATCCTCAGACCAAAGGTATTTGAGACCAAATTCTTGGTCTCAGTCTTCACACCAGCCCCTCGCTTTCTTCATGCCCAATATTATTGACCAGTTTTGTTTGAACACAAACTATATGAAAAAAATAATGATTTTGTATTGGTTTTTTGTCCAACTAAATTTCCAAAAGTCATTCAGAATTATTTTGTTTAATTCAGCAGTTGATTACTGAGTGTCTAACAAATGACTCATGGTTTCCCTTCTTCCAGGATGATATTGTTTGTTTTCTGATCCAAATTTAAAACAACCAGTTCTAAACTGCAAAAGCAAAATAAATTTTCAGCTGTGTGTAGATGAAGCAATGCTGTCTGGGTACCTGCACTAGTTTGTAGAAGTAGGCATACTGCCGTGCAGTGTTCTTGTACTGGCTCAGGACATCCTGCACCGCCTGCGTTCCCAGCAGCAGTTGAACATCATCCTGCTGGTAGTACAACGGCGTGTCGTACTCCTGGGGCAGACTGCGGATGTACGGCAACCAGAACGAAGAGGGGCTGGCGCGCTCACACAGCAGGTGCAGGGCCAGCGTCACGTTGCCCATGGCCTGCATGATCCGGTCCTGACCATATAGAGGACCTGAGACACACAGTAAGGTCAACAATAAGATCAACAACATGGGGTAAACATTTGGGAAATGCTAAAAAGATCAGGATTTTTATTTTTTAAAACATGAACAAAAAATTGTTGAACTCAACTACAATGGACATTTTTGAATGTTTGCAGTGTTTATATTGAAAGAGATAAATGCAGAATATTTCCTATTTGCAAAAAAAGGAAACAAAAGAGCAGATTCCCTCAGGCTTTCAGTAATGTTTTGTCCCAGCTGTGCACTGCACATTGACAATAACTGCAGTGCAGTTATTTTAATAACAAAAATGTTTTACTGCATTTTGTAATCAGTACCCTGAACCCCTAAATAAAAATGTAACTGCATTTTATAAATGAGCCCTGATGTGTGTAAAGAAGATCAAACTCATTAATAATGTGATTAATTGATGAATTGCATATTGAGGCAGGTTTACTCCAGTGTACTTCTAAATCTTACCAAGCAGAGAGTTTTGGGCTGATTCCACAGTCATTAACATCTTCCTTGGAATCCAGAGGAAGAGCTCTTCTGCCTGTAGACACACACAAACACACTGGAAAGAGTAAAAGGGGGAACTTCTGCCTTTATTTTACTGATTAACCATTTTGTTGACAAATTGACTTTTAATTCACACCTTAATGTCTCTGGTGGCTCGCAGGCCATACCCTTCAGTACCAAAATTGGTCACTGTGAAGCCGTCACAGGATGCCCCGTTCTCCTGAGCCCAGCACATCAAATCTGGGAAGTAGTCCTCCCTGTTGCCATCAAACACCATTGACAAACCTGAACACACAAAAACAGAAAACCGGTCACATTTTATCACCTGGAAAGAAATGTGTTTAGGAGATGTTGAGTCCAGTCTGACCCTTCTGTTTCTTTCTGATCTTCTCCACCAAACCTCTGATCTGGATGTACTCCTCCCACTCTTTACCAGCAGAGGGTGCTGCACTACTGCATTCTGGGAAAATAAGTTTCTGAAGGTTATGATTAAACAGTTTGTTAAGGAGCAAAGGAGTGAAAGGTCAAAGGGTGAACATACTCTGCAGCAGTTCGGAGATGAGGTTCATCAACTCCTTCGGGGAAACCACAGTGTTGGCTCCAGAGCCTGACTTCTGAGTCTTCACCCGACTCTTCTTTCCCATGGTGCTGGATGTACAACTGAACAATCGGAAACGGCGCTGCCACACAGCAGAACATCACATTAACAGGTCTGTTTAAATCCAAGACCATGTTCAAGAAAAACTGTTGAGAGAATAAAAAGTAAGGACAGCTAAACCAGCAATTACTGTAAAACTGAAAAAAGGGGAGGAGACAGCGTTTCTTCAGATTCTTTGCGAGACTGACTGCTGCCACAGATCTTTCTGCCCACAATATCACCATGCACAATAACTCTTTGATGCTTGGATGATAAGAGTTACAATATTTAATTTCGCTTTAGAATAAATAAAGTATTTTTGAAATAGATTGAATTTCAAGCTATGATGCAGTCATAAGAATTAAGGAAAGGGGCAACTCAGGGCAATTAATATACCATATCCAACCCTGTACAGTGCAGAACATTCAGACAGTAAGCCTAAGATGAATATTCATAACATTCGTTTCCTCAGACAGCACATCACCTAAAAGAATCAACAACAGTTGATAAAACCACATGGACAAGGAATGACTTTAGGGAACTTGCCAGAGGTGTGTCTGAGTTGTGTTTACTTTTCTGGGAATTGAGGCATCTGGGATGGATGATCTGTAATACTGAGGCTGGCATTAGATCTCTTTTTTTTTTCTTTTTTAGTTTTTTTTTTCCAGCTCTAGAGGCTTTTATTTGATAGTGGTTAGACAGGAAAGCAGTTTGAGAAAAATGTGGTTGACCTCTGCCGTTGACCTGCGGCAGAGGTCAACGGGCCAGGACTCGAACCTGTGACGATATCGAGGACTGAGGCCTCTGCCTATGGGTCGCCTGTTTTACCCTACACCATCACCGCAGCCCTATTACAGATCTTTGTTGGAAAACCAGGAGAAAAGGTGCATCCAATCTGTTGCCAGCAACAAGTCCTTGCAGCCAGGTTGTCTGAACATATTGGGTTGCATCACCCTTGTGAAAACTCTGCATCTTTTCTACACAAGTTCCAAAAGGATTGCTGATAAAAAGGAGGTTTCTGTTAATGGATGATTCAGTCACTAACAGAAAAAAGTTGGCAAATCTGAATGAAAATTTGACCTGAAACTTTGTGTGGATTGATGTAGTCAGTTTAAGTTTTTGGAGCAAGAATGAAAACATTGTCAAGTAGGAAAATGTTGAGACAAAAGAAACTCAAATGAAATGAATCATTGAATGGATAGTTATTAATAAAAATACATGAAACATCTTGTGTTTATTTTCTTAATTTCTATTTTTTCACACTACTCCAAATTTTTCTAGTGTGCAAACTAAGTGAATTAGGGGAACATTCTGGAGCTCTGACCGATTGTAAACTTATGTAAATTTCTTGACAGACACAAAATGCCTTGCAAGAAAACTATACTGGAAATAGTTGCGCAATCTTATGCAAGAGATCTTATGTCTCAAAGTTGTGCAAAAATCTCAAACCACCCCGCAATTTTGTAAAATGCAAATCAATAGAGTTTCTGATCTCTTTAACCTATTTCAAAATGCCTTTTTTTTTATTCAAAAGTCCATTATTTGATTGTAGACCCTAATAAATGGAGTACGGGTGACTGTTTAAAGCTGCAGGAAGTTTCCAGCATGGATGCAAGAAGCTAATGGCGCTGTTAGCTGATTGTTTTCGGTTTTCTGCCAACAAGGAATCCCCAACTAACCTCCAGTTTATTTCAGATTTGTATAGCTACCATGGCAACACTAGCGCCGTCAGAGGAGAGTCCTAACCCGCAGCAGGTCAGGGGAAACGCCCGCAGCTCATTCATCCACTGACCGTTAGCCAGCTAGCTCTTAGCTTCCAACTGTTAGGAGCCGCTCAAACGTAGCTTTAAATGATTCATTGTGGCTTATATAATCCACAGGACACCTTTAAACTCGCACATGGAGTGATCCTGCACAGCTGAAAATATACTTCGTGACACCAACCGTTATGGCTAACTCCGTTCGGTCCTACCTGTGGAAGTGACAGCAGCAGCTCCTTTTCTGATCCGGATCCAATGTTGAACGAGCCAAGCTTCTGATTGGACCAGCGTTTCGGGCCCAAAGTAAGTTGAGCTTCTGATTGGAGAAACTGAGACGGTCAACGTCAAACAGGATGGGCTTCTAGCTTTCTGATTGGTTAGTAAAGCAACTACGCTGAACTTGCTTGGAAAGCTGCATTCGCTGGAGTACAAACTCGAATATTTCCCCCTTTCTTAGTCTAGCAACTCTGGCAGCAAAAAAATGTTCAATCTTTTCTTGCTTTTAAAAATAAGTCCCTTTGCTCACTAGTCTTTGTAGAGCACTAAACTAAACTCAACGGAAGGAAACTGAATATAATTCTTTCTACATACCCGTTCCCAAAATACACGAAACGCAACAGTGCATGTACGTTTTAAAAGTCCCGCCCGTTACTCGTTGCTATTGGATGCTCGCTTTTAGTAGAATAAACTGCACCATAAATGGTAATTTGTCTACTAATGTGATTGGTTAAATTTCAAATAATCTAAAAAGATGTGTTTATTGCCACGAAGATATTGTCATTATTACTGTGTGGAATTAGTAAAAGAAAGTACACATATATGTAATAATAATAATAATAATAATAATAATAATAAAATATTTAGTTTGATTTTCAGTTAGAATGCTTAGTCATTTTTGTGCAGTCCATAGGGGCCAGTATTGAGACTTGCTGAATGCAAATATATGGAATGTATTTTTATTACTCATTTATATTCAAATGATGCATATTTTACTCTACAAATACTGTACTCCAATCAAGCTTTTACAAAATGATTCTAGGAGCAAACTGACCAGTTGTCAGTGTTGTTACACTGTCCAAATATAGTCTGCTATTAATAGCCTAACCTCATAGGCCTTCATATTTTCTGTCCTGAATCTCTGCAGAGAGGCTGAGAGGAGAAAGTGTGCTGGTCTTGAGTGTTTATATTCCTCCAGGTGAGTTTTTCACAGGAAAAGAAAATAATTGTGTTCTGAGGACGTTAGCCTTTTCTGATATTTAGCAACCTTAATGCAGCCACAATAAGATCTGACAGAGTTGCACTGAAGAGACTATTTGTTTTCTGAGAATTGTAAACATATTGAGGAAAGAGAAACAATAACAAAATTAATTAATGCCTCATATTTATATCTTTTGTAGTTTGTCTCAGCCTTTTGCAGCATGGATGAGCAGGACTTCTACCAAACGGGATATTACATAGATGACCAGGGTCGTGCTGTGGCTTATTACGACACTGAGTAAGTGCATCAGTTGGCGATCTGGATGGTTATTGGAGCTAATTTCACCCAGAGTCACATAAGAACAAAGATATTCAGAGGTTAATGCTTCAGTCACATTCTTCGATACGTAAACATTATTAAAATGTGTAGTCTTTTAAACAAGTTAAATATTATGTAAAAAACAACAGAATTTCTTGGACCAAAATAACCTTCCAAAGAAACATTGTGCAACACTCAAAGAGCTTAAATTAATTTTGGATTTTTGTTCTACTTCAAAACATACTTTAAATATAATAACTGATGTTTTTATGATGATGACTATCCAGTAGTGCACAAAATGCAAACAATGTGGACCCTTACATGGAACAGCAGTATCCTGGAGAGATTTACCAGCCAACCATGCATTCCACTGGAACCGAGTATCTAGAGGAGGAACCTCCACTTCTTGTTGGTAATAGGCATTGTTTTGCATCTAGATCATATGAATACAAATCTAGTTGACTGAACATATTTACTGATATTAAATTGTTGTATATATTGTTGTAATAGTTGTAAAGAGGGCTGCACAGTGGTGCAGTTTGTAGCACTGTTGCCTTGCAGCAAGAAGGTCCTGGGTTCGATTACCAGCCCAGGGTCTTTCTGCTCAGAGTTTGCATGTTCTCCCTGTGCATGTGTGGTTCTCTGCAGGTACTACAGCTTCCTCCCACAGTCCAAAAACATAAAATTCTGTGCATGGTTGTTTGTCCTGTCTGTCTTTTTGTTGCCCTGCAACAGACTGGCAACTTGTCCAGGGTATATCTCACCCGGAACATTAGCTGGAGATAGGCACCAGCGCCTCCCATCCCCACTAGTGACAAGGGTGTAAGAAAATGGATGGATGGATAGTTATAAAGACAATAGAGCTCAAAATGGTTCATTTGGATGAGAGTGACCCCAACTGAAAACAACATTCTTAATTCTCTAAATAAAACCTATGTTATGGCAGGAACTAGTGACAAATTGCTAAATAACTATAAAAATGTATGTTTTCTGTGTTATGGTCAACATTTCCTGAAATCGGTGTGCATTTCTCCAGAACTGGGAATTGATTTTGATCATATGTGGCAGAAGACCCTCACAGTTCTAAACCCTTTGAAGCCTGCAGATGGCAGCATTATGAATGAGACGGATCTGACAGGTCCCATCCTCTTCTCCATCGCTCTGGGCGTCACTTTAATGATGGTGAGTGTGATTCTTGTGATGCAAAGGTCTTTGCACTTGGAGGGTTGTAGTTCTAACATCTAAACTATTTTTAACACAGGCAGGTAAAGTTCACTTTGGTTATGTGTATGGGATCAGTGCAATTGCCTGCATTGGTATGTACACCCTGCTGAGTCTGATGAGCCCCCTGGGAGTTTCTTATGGCTGTGTGGCTAGTGTCCTGGGGTACTGCCTCCTACCCATTGTGGCCCTCTCTGCGTTTGCTGTTTTCTACTCCTTGCAGTAAGGCAGTCTAGTAGTTTTGTTTAAACTTGATTTATTTAGGTATTTGAGGATGAAAGCTGAACTTTTGTATTTTAACTTTCAGGATTTTTGTTTTCACAGAGGCATCGTGGGAACAGTCGTGGCTCTGATGGCCATTTGTTGGTGCAGCTTCTCAGCCTCCAAGATCTTTATCTCCACCCTGGCAATGCAGGAGCAGCAACTGTTGGTTTTTTACCCTTGTGCTCTGTTGTATGGACTTTTCACACTGCTCACTGTCTTTTAACATCCGGTTGACCAAATCCTACTTCTAATTTCCATATAAAGGCCTACTGTCTGTTATTCCTGCATTTTATTAATGCTTTTGGACGTGTGAATGCTGTTAGATATTTGCCCTCAAACACAGGACTACATGAGTGTGGAGATTTTTGTTTTGTTTTTGCCCCAAAACAAATAATTAGTTTTTTTTTTTTTTTTTTTTTTTAAATGTCTGCACACAGAGAGAGGCTGTTAATGGGCAATACAAATATGATAATCTATTAATCCAGTGCAAACATTCAGCAGCACCAAAGCAGCCATTCTTCTTTGTTGCAGCAGGGGGCGCTAAGCTTCCACATATTGATGAAGTTCTGCTGTTCTTGAGTGTACAGGGAACGTGCTTTTTCTTTGTCCTTATCATGTGCAGCAGCGTTTAGAAAGTTTATGGAAACAGGTCGAATTTTCGGTTTTTAGTTGTTTCTTGTGAAGACGTTCCAGCTAAATCAAGCTTGCTTCAGAAATATCATTAATTAGAATAATCTTCTTGTCGCATTTACTTTGTTTTGCAAGTGTACGTGTTGCATGACCTTACAGCTTTGAATCAGTCAAAAATGTGAAATACTTTAGCTTTCTTTGGGACAAAATGGCACAAAAGATGAAAAATACTACACAGACTGTTGTTGGATGATAGAGCAAGATTATCTGTTGTTGACATACAGATGTGTGATAGATATTGAGGTGTGTAAAGAAAACCTGGTATGCTCAATAAGAAAATGTATTGATCACAAATATTGACTATTGAGTTTCTTAAAGTCTGAGATTCAGAAAATAAATGCAACAGTGAGTATCACCAGTTACCAAATCGCTTAAAAGTGCCATTGACCGGACAATGGTGGGAAAAAGTAGAAAATGTGACTCTCTTAAAATAAGTGAGTTTGTTGCAGGTTTATCAAATATGCTATAAAGTAGGAAATTCATCTTATATCTTTAAACTAAAAGTTTCCATATTTCCTGTAAAACCATCAAAAAGGAGACATTTAACTGAATTGTTAAAGTAACAAATCATTTTCACATCATATCTAAGTTGCATGGATGCATAATTTGACTCTGATGGGTTCAGACTCTGTGATGTTATGCAGGCAACTCAGTTGAGGGTTGGAGGGAATAGAGAGAAACAAAGGGAGGCAAGATGTGGAGCCCCATACAGTTTGCTGTGATATTAACAGTGACTAACTTCTAAAGGGCCCCCAGTCAGGTGGCTCTCTATCCATGCACAGGGTCAACCAAACAGGCTGGGTGGGAGAACAGAGAGAAATGTTTGCATTAAAGTCAATTCTGCAGCTTGAGAGACCTGAGTCCACAACACAAACAAATGAAACAAAACCAGCATCGACAATAAACTCTGAACTCCGGCTGCTGTCCTTTTCTACCACAACTAAAGATCGAACAATTTGTTCCTATTTATGCCCACTTATACTTACATGACCATATGGGACTGGGCATCTATCTCCAGAAGAAATTGGGCGAGAGTCAGGATGCAACCTGGACAGGTCTGTATGGAGCTGACCGACCTGTTTGTCCTGTCACAGTTTGACAGGACAAATTATGATGCTAGCACACTCACATTCCTAATGGTAATTTAGACCGAGTCACTCCTAACAGTCATGTTTTTGGATGTGGGAGGAGGCCAGACTACCCAGAGATAACCAATGTATGCATAGGGATAATGTATGAACATCCCAGGTTGGGATTTGCCTGGGATAAGTTAGGATTTTTAGATGTTTTAAGGCTGTGTATTCTTGACTTAAATTTACTTAGAGGGGGCTTTAGAGGTAAATCTTATTTCCATCAGACTATTCCACTGGATTATTAAGAGAGTTTCCTCCCGGACGCCATGACCTAAAGTGTGGTTTTAACCTGAGCCCTAACTCAACCCTTCAATTGATGAATTCCTTTGCTGACCTGTTGTCAAAATACTTGATCCTATATCCTCAATCTGAGCTGAGGAAAAGCACACAGTTAGCTGAAGTGATGGCATAAACAACAGCCACGGATTGTGTTTATATTAGCGAGAACAACCTCCCTTCCTTACGGAGGCGATATATGTGAGGGAACATGTGTGCATGTTTGACAGAAAACAGAGGGAAAAGAGAGGACAATCCCACGGTGGGACTGTGAGGAGCAAGCCCGCTCTTTCTTCTCCTAACTGTTTGGATTGGTTAAAGCAAACAAATCCCTCTGGCCAAGCGGTAGGCTCAAGACAAGCACTCCCCGGGCCCCGCACAGTCCTCTCGCTACTTTACACTAAACTCTTCCAGATGATTTATGAGCTCTCTCTTCTTAGAGGCTCTTTGCTGCTCACCTTTCATTCGGCAAAGCTCGGCTGACGGGGATCTGTACTTGGCGCGCTGGAAGCCGTCATTAACCAGGGAGATCTGTTTTAACTCCCATCCTCCCTGCAGCGCTTTATAGTGTTTAAGGATGTAATATGGATTAGCAATGTTTGCTGTACTTCCTGCTTGTACAGTCTGTTGTCTGTAGGTTGAGATGAAACTTGAAGGTTTCATAAGAAATTTCATCAGTCTTGTGTTTCCCTGTGAATGACCACACATTCAGGTCCATGAATGATCACAGATGCAACCAAAGGCCATGTCCTTTATTTATAAAGGAGTTTTACTTCACTGTTTGAACACACACATTATCTTTATTTTAAGGTGAGTAATCCAGTTGGAGAAGATTTCCAGTGTACTACCTCTGTGATGTTACTTTTTTGTGTTTTGTTCTCATTATTCCTGTCTTTGTTGGATCCCCATATTCCATTATCATCATAAGGATTACTAACCTGTTTCAATTTCTTTGCTTATTCCTGACAGACATTCACTACCTTTGTGCTGTCACACTAGAGATCCAATTTCTTAAACCTGTTTTAAACTTTATAATAAGTTTAAAAACTGAAATAAATTATTAGAAGATGCGATATTCTTGGTGTGCCGCTGTAAAATTATCTATATATCTACAAAGAAAAGAGGCGTCTTTGGATGAGATGATGAACTTGACTCTCTATGTCAGTGCTGTCCAAAACCAGTCCTCAAATACTGATGATTTTCTTTATTTTTTTCTTAAATATGTCTTTATTGTAACTCTAGTGTAACTGATTTAACAACTGATCAGCTGAGTAGGGAATTCATTCATTTGAATCTGTTGGGCTGAAGGACACATCTCAACACGAACCTGGGACCATAATTCACATGATACTGTAGAAGAGAACATCCATAGCATGGTTTGAGCCACATGTAGTTTAAACATAGGTTTGGGAAAAGGGCCACACCTCAACCATACTTCTAATTACTAAGCAATCTACCCATACTAAATTCAACCATCCTTCACTTTCTGTTATGTTTGTTCAAACCAACCCTCCCTTATCCCTATTTATGCTCTTCCTGTAAAACCATCAAAAAGGAGACATCAAACTGAATTATTAAAGTAACAAATCATATTTTCACATCATATCTAAGTTGTATGGAGGCATAAATTGACTCTGATGACATTGGTTTTCTTGAAGAATGTTTTACAACCACTATAACAAAGGCTTCTTATTTTTAACAAATCTGCATAATTCTACACATATTATTCCAAAGATAATCAGAATATTTCCTCACCTTTCAATCATATTGTGTGCTGCTTCATTTTCCTGCATTTCTTGCATCGTGATGCTGATATCTGACATCTGGGAGGTCATGAAGGTCTGGGTGAGGTCCAGTGTGGGCTCTGGGAGGGGATAGGAAGCTTTCTCATCCCATCTCACTCATCCCTACTTTATATTTTCATTCTTCATCCACTCCTTCTTGATCAAGATTCTGCCTGCAGTGGTCCTAAGTTATGCAGGGTAAAAGCTAATTCCTGAAGACACCATCCCCACACTGAGATTCCTCTCCCCAAGTCTTCATCAATGAGCCTCCCCGTATGACCCATCCACTCGACCCCTTTCTTCAATAAACCTTCAAAAACTTTTTATTGTGTCCTGGTCCTTGCTAGTGAAGGATTATTAACTGCCTGGTTTGCCCTGCTCAGCCTCAGCCTCACTTTAGAGCTGTGGTTTAGTTCTCTTCATCTTGTGTCTGTTTTGTATTTATTTGAGCGGTGTCTTCAGTGCAGTTACCTTTTGTATCACCAGGGTCTCTCGTGGTAAGTGATTACTTAAGTCAGGACCCACTAAATAACGAGTCCTTTAACTTTTCCACCCAAAGACCACATTTGTGCTGACCTTTTCTGGGCAATGACAATCTTTGGCATCTTTGTCAAGTTATTCATAGTAAACTGATTTTATTGCATTGCACTCAGAAATGCTCTTCATACATTATGCCAAAGTCACACTTGGGTGTTTAAACATGACAAAAAAAATTGGAACTGGTTAAAGCAAACTAGACTCCGGGTTTTGGAATAGCTTCTGAAAAGATCTGACCTCAACCCTCGTAAAAAACAAAAACAAAAAATGGAGTACTCATAATAGACAAGTCACCTAAGGGAACCAATCAATTAAAATAAGTTGTACCAATTTTGTAAAGAAAAGTAGTCAAACATCTAGTCAAAATTAATCCAGAAGCTTGCTAATGGGAATAAAAACATCTGTGGTGCGGTGCAACTTTTTAAGGGATATTTGAACAAATGTAAGAGGGTGTTTGTACATTTTTGATACATTGTGCATAAGTTTGACCTAGTGTAGATTCATGATAATACACAGTAAATTAAAACCTGTGAATACAGTTTTGTCATAGTAGGATATGACCAACTCCAGTGGTCATATCCTTTCTTCTTAACTAAGTTTGATCAACACTTTGTACTGTGGGTTCCACACCCAGATAAATTATCAGGAACCACTTAGCTTAGTTTCAACACATTGATCAGTCAAGTTCTTTTAATAGATAACATATAAAATAATTATAATATAAGTATCCAGAGTACAGAACAATTGTCTTGCAGCAAAAACGTATTGGTTCAAGTCTCAGTCTGGGGTCTTAGAGTTTATCTGTTCTCCCTTTGCATTTGTGGGTTTTCTCCAGGGACCCCAGCTTGCTCCCATGGTCCAAAAACATCACTGTTCGGTTAATTGAAATTTCTAAATTTCCCTTAGGTATGAGTGTGCATGGTTGTTTGTCTCTGTGTTGTCCTATAATGGACTGGCAAACTATCCAGGATGTACCTCGCCTCCCTACCAGATCCTACATCCATCGTAAATTTTTACAGACAGTTGAGTATATAGACAGTGGATTTTTTGTGTCAGTTTTTCTCAAAACCTCTTGCTGTTATTTTTTTTTTCTACAAAAGAAAGGGATATATTATCTTTAGGCAATTATTTTCAATTTTTAAGGATTTTATTTCTTCTTTTATAAAGTATAATTAAAACAATCAATACCCTAGCAAAACACATCTGTAAAGAGTTTCATGGAGTGTATATGGCTTGAATTTTCTAAATGTAGTGGAGCACATTTTAACAACAAGCCTGAAAATGGATAACATTCATTTTCTTTAGTTTGGAGATGATGGAATCTGACTTTGGTTGTCAAACTGATGTATGTTGGCTGATGGCTGTCAGCTGTAAAGTGAATTATGGCATCAGGCAAAAAGAAAAGAAAAACACATTTCCACATCACTTGTTAGAGAGTTATGAAGCTAATTTTAGAGGTGCTAGGAAAACAAACCTAGGTACATCATAAAAAAAGTAGACTTCGAGGGAAGGTTGAAAAGTTCATTTTGGTGAACTGAGGAGCCAAACTAAACACCTAGGTTGTTTTCCTCCCTCTTGCTGCAGCATTGGTCATGGTCCAGCTGGTGTTAGGAAAGAAGATGAAAGAAGCTGATAAAAAAGGAAAAACCTGGCATGCTGCTGCTGAAAGTGTCAGAATCAAGACCTATTAGTGCTTCAAATCATTCAGTGAAAGTTTGAGATTTAGGGGATCATACTGGCGGAAGCCTGGACACAGAAACATTGAAACCTCCTCTGTCTCCTGTAAATCTCAGGCTGTCAGGTGAAAATGCAGCTGGAGAAAGTTTAAAATAAGGCTGCCGACTCAGATGATTTTACTCCCAGTGTCCAAAAATCTTTTTTGGTTTAATGTGTCTAGATCCAAACACGAGAGATCATGAAAATGTACAGCAGCAGCAACATGGAGCATAAGGATGAAGAAATTTAAACCATTTCTTTCCTGGATTATCTTGCAAATTGTTCTGGCTTGGAGCTCCAATAAGTACGGGGGAGTATTACATGTTTCAAAGAGACATGACTGCAGAAACATAAAACTCCTTAAATCACAAACAACTACTCGCCTGAGGCCTATTTCTTCCAGACACTCAACCCTGACATCTTGATTTAAAACTATGATCTTCCCTGATATTCTTCCAAAATTTTTATTACCTATTCTCATTTGTATGCAAAATTTTTCATTTAAAGCAGTACAGTAAGTCTACATTCAGTTTAAAGATTTCTGTATTTAAGATCTCTAAAATAACAATGACAAAACTGTTTAGTTGACATTTGAACAACGCTGAAAGTCACACTTTTTTTGATCACATCAAAAATCTCCACAAGAATACAATTTATTAATCAGTAATGCAATTTGAACTTGAACATTTGAAAACACTTGACAATTCCTGTCTGACCAGGGTTCTAAGTATCCAGTAGTGCCTTTAATTAAGCTTAAATGTATGCATGACTTCAGCAGGTCTCTTGAATATGTAACCCAAGTGAAATGGAATTGTTTTGTCGAAAACCATCGAAGAAAAATCCTTACTCAATGTTGTGGTAGGGCTGCAACCAACAAACAGAGAAGAAAGTCAGAAGGTCAGCATTGTTTGAAGATAATTGGATGTAGTTGTTGGTATGAAAATCAAGTAAACCCTTGTATGATTGATTACAACAAGGTAGTGCATGATGTCCCAGGATTTCTATCCTTGATTGC
Organism: Poeciliopsis retropinna; assembly: GCA_010277075.1. NCBI lineage: Eukaryota > Metazoa > Chordata > Actinopteri > Cyprinodontiformes > Poeciliidae > Poeciliopsis > Poeciliopsis retropinna. Next base: position 6,210,776 of record VMRM01000018.1, read on the forward strand.
ATTCTCAACATAAAATAGAAAACAGCCCCTTAGGCCCTTGTACTCTATTGCCTCAAGCTCACCTGAAATCCCTTTAATTTATTAAAGCCACAATGATGTATATCTTCCACTAATGCCTCCTGACCATTCCAAGTACCATACATAAATATTGCATATTTACACAATATAAGTATTGTGTAAATATTTATATTTAAGTCTACTTTATGTGTTCTGTTAATTAATGACCTCTGCACTACAATTTCTAAAGTAAATGTGCAATTAATGGACTGCAGGCTTAAAAGCTTACAAAAGAATATTATTGACAAATTAGATTTTTATCATATTGTGGCTCCATGCTGGTGAAATAGTGCTGCTCCTTCCACACCTGAGCAGACAGTTGTCTGTATTTCTCCTGATAATGACGTCAGAACCCAGGTCTGGTCATGTATGCCCTATAGGTGCTGACAAGGCCCCTTGACCTTACATCTTCTTGGAGGTGAATGAGGTTATAACTACATGTGACTACAAGCCTTATTACTGTCAATACTGATATATCTCAGATGTTTTTGGGTAAGGCTGGTATATCTAATCAGGCTATTGTTCAAATTCCCAATCAATGAAAGAAGGTACAACTTTTATATTTTTATCCATTTTAAAATATAAAAGTTGATGTTCCCATATATTGTTATCAGGATTTTCTCTGATCCTGAGTAAATCCAGGATTTGTAAACAATGAGTTGTTTACATGTAAACAACAATACATTGTTGTTTACATGTAAGAATGTAGGTCTGGAAGTCACAATTCATCTCATCGGGTGGCTTTCAATGTGGAAAATCAGCAGCTTTACTCCGTGGTCCCCGCAGAAGATAGTGGTCCTCAATATATCTGAGACATTGGCCACCTTCCAGAGAATGAGTGGCAAATGCAAATCCTCGAGGGCCTCGATGGACAGTGTTCAGTGACTTTAGGATGTATCCTAAGTCCAACACACTTGACTGAAATGACAATCACCTCACCATCATGTACTCAAGTTCCGGAGTTGTGCTCATGTCCTAAAAGTTACAGGAGTGGAGTTTGACACTTGTATTCCAGAAGAAGCTATTTTCTGGCATTTACATCGAAGAACTAGATCTGGAATAATAATTCAGAACCCCTCCTTTCATCTTTCATTCAAAGACTTGAGCAACTCCCTCTTTACTGCAGACAAACTGTTGATCCATCTGCTGCTATTATAAATATTTAAATTTATCTAACTGAGGAAGAGACTTGCCTTAAAGCTGAAGGGACTATTTTATGTTTTCCAGTTACTTAGCATTGAATAGAATAATAATAGGACTGGGTTCTTGGTCAGATTTGACACGAGACAAAAATGGCAAAATCCAAAAGATGCAAAAAACTATTTTTTTCATAAAACTAAGTGTATGAATTAATGAGCAAGGCCTTCCAACAGAAGCTCAGAAACAAACTCAGAAACAAACAGACATAGCGCTCCTTTAATTGATCCATTATGTACTGGATAAGGAGTCTGACTGAAATACTCAGATCTAAAGTAGCATTCAAGGTCCTATCAATATTACAGTGCCCATTAAGAACATCAGATTCTGTAATTACACTAATTGGAGTCATTTGTAAAACAAATAGACTGGAGCTGCTTAAAAAGTGGCCCAGGAGCATTGTGTGTAAGATGAAGTTGATAAAGTGGCTGCCTTTGTGTTTCTACTTCGTTTTCCAGCTCACCATAAATGATCCAGAAAATGCCCTAATGAACAATACAGGTGGGAAAGTCATGAATCCTGGAGGTCCCGCTACCATTTGGTAGAAAAAGAAAACTGCTGTTTTCGGGTGACTTGGAGAGCAAACATTCCCAGCTAATGACCGTTTTTTAGAGCAACCAGTATGGGTGAATGATGCCCAACTAACCTGCTGGGGGAAAAGTGATATCTGAAATGCGACCCTCCACAGGCAAAACCTCTCCAAACCTCTAGAGGTGTGTATAAAGAGGGATGCTGCTAATGAAGCAAGTAAATAAGAATTATTCTGTTATGTGCACCTGCATAAAAAGCATGGGCCAGTCCACCCTTGCTGCTTCGCAAGGATTTAAGAGATTACAAACCAGCCAAGTGCTCCTGATCAAATGTATTTATTGACCAACCATCATCTATGTGGCCATCTCTATAAAAGAGGAATTTGAACAGAGAAGCAGCTGTTGCTGTTGACTGATAAGATAAGGGTTCCAAGGTCATATCCAAAGTATTTAAAGTAAATTTTTTACAGAAAGAATGATTTTAAAACATTTAAGAAAGTGTAAATCATTCAAGAAAACTGTCAGTCTTCTCAGGAATGGACATCCCAGCAATGTTATCTCAAGATTTACACATAAAATGCAGAGAAAGAATTACAAAAAATCTACAGGCCTCCAACTTCTAGTGAAACTCAGGGCACTCATTACTACAGCTATGTTGGAAAGGTTACATGAGAAACATTTGATCTTAGGAATTTATTTTAAAAAATTGAAACAGACATTCTAGCACCTGAAACATGATGCTGCAAACAAACCACCATGTAAATGGATCCAAACATTTCCGTAAACATAGAAAGCATTTTGATATTTCAACACCACAACTAAAAGTTAAGGAAATGTAACCAAGGCATTGCATATCGTTCAGCTTCAGTCATAACCCTGTTAAGAATATCTTTCACGTCTCAGACAGTTCTCAAGTCGTTATGCCCACCATGACTTCACTGATGTCCCACAGTTTTGATGCCACTTCCTGATCTGTGGCCTTACCCAGAAGTTCCAGAGGCTTAGAATCTGCAAAGCACTTTCCCTGCACACCGTCAACATCCGGGCTGGAGGCTAAATACACTGAAGTCTGAGCTCCTTCCTCCGGGCTTTTAAACAAGCCCCGGGAGATCAGGTTAAAAAGGGGCTTTGCTAAAACCGGAATGTGCACATGCCGCCCCAGGTTAGTCCTCACGATGCCTGGAGTCAGAGCATTCACTGTTACTCCACTGCCCTCCAGGCGGTGGGCCAGCTCGCAGGTGAACAACAGGTTGGCCAGTTTGCTGCGACTGTAGGCAAAGGCCTTGTCATAGAACTGCTCACTGTTCAGGTCTTCGAAGTTAATGTCACCGTGTTTGTAAAGCTTGGAGGAGACCACCACGATGCGGCTGGGTGCTGACTGTTTCAGGAGGTCCATTAACAGGTGGGTAAGTAGGAAGTGACCAAGGTAGTTGACCCCAAACTGCATCTCGAAGCCGTCCTCTGTTTTGGTGTAAGGACACTGGTAGACTCCAGCGTTGTTGATCAGAACATGTAACCGAGGTTCCTCCTGTTTAAAAGCACAAAGGAGAAACTCAGCACATTTATGCTTTCCAAAACTAATGAACTCCACAAACACAGAGCCTCAAAGCTCAGTGAGGTTCCACAGAATGAATGTCAGGTGCCTTGAGAACTACCACAATTCATTTGTTTTAAAATTTACCTTACAACTTCAATAAATCCTGAAGACAAATAGTCCATGAATATATGAATACATGTGACATGATGGGAATCTGGTGTGTAACTATGCAATGCAAGTTTTTTTTATAATGCCTTTGGATAGAATAAATTACTTGTTGAATGCAATTTATTTAGACTCATATTTTGTGGACTGTGGACATTTGAAACATGGATTGAATACATTTAAAAATTAAACCTCCGTTTTTAAAGCAATCTACATTATTATCCTGCACAGAAACGTATAAATTTGTGCATAATCAAAAAAGGTTTAATGATCAACAATCTGTTTACCTTTATAATGTCTTCACAGAAGGAGCGCACAGACCTCAAGGAGGCCAGGTCCAGCTGTTTGACCATGACCTGTCTGCCGTCTGCCCCGGTCTCCTGGCGGATGTCCTGGGCAGCCTCCTCGGCCCTGGTTTGGTCCCGACAGGCCATTATCACCCGGCCCTGGAGCTTCACAATCGCCGCTGCTGTAGCTTTCCCGATTCCGCTGTTCGCTCCCGTCACTATCACAGTCTTTCCCTGCATCATATTCGCTGGTACAGCCTGTTTACAGAGCTGCTGCTACAGTTAGCATCACGTGACAATAACAAGGAAGAAAGACTTCACTACCCAGAATTCTCATGATGTACGGAGCCCCCTAGGGGACATGGGGAAAAAACATTTCTTTTGCGTCTGCGAGGGGACGCAAAAGAAAAAAAAAAGAGAAAATTCTCTTGTCCCCTGGAGGGCTCCGTACCTTCATATATAAATCTGTCAGATAAAAACATTCATCCGACTATCATTTGTTATTTTTATGTATTTGTTGGAGCAATCAGCATTAAGTGGTCACTTTATTCTGACACAGGTGAGTAACTTTATTTAATTCTTGTCCCAGACCATTTAATGATTTGCAATAGAATCAATAATCTTACTTATTAACCCACTCATCAAACGGGTGATGGGGAGTGTTATATCACGTTGTAATCCCTCATCAAAAACATACCTGTAGCGTTTATTTGATTTGTTCATGCATGTTTGAGAAATTCTTGAAACTTCCATGGCAGTCATTTAAGGACTGCTCTAAGCACTAAGCACTCGCTCATATAAAGCACTACCTGTTTCTACAAAGTTCCTCTTTGGAGCTGCCATCTCCAGCTGAGCTTCTGCCTCACAGAACCCCCCTCCACAACACCTTTCCACTCAATTCCTCCAGACTAGTGGCAGGAGCAATTAGCAAGCATCTGGGAGAACTGCAAGTCTTCTGAGCTTCATATGACAAGCTCAGAAGACTTACAGTTCTCCCAGATAGCTTGCCATATGAAGTACCTATGCAAAAACAGTTGCAAATGGCATAATGGAAAGGCATGGTTGTGATGGTGTGCTGAAGGCAGAGTGTCAGGAAGATCAGGATCTCCTTAAAGAGACAGAGACCAATTTCAAGGTGTCAAATTGTGGAGTCAGATTTCTTCAAGTTATGTTTGATATATACAGCATTTTTACAACAAGTGAAAGTAATATAGTTACTTGATTTTGCTATAAAATTGTACTAAATGTGCCTTGAAAATACTGTTCCTTTAACAATTTATGAATATCACAGTGATCATATAGACATACATATGTGAGTTGAAGATGGCCTGAACTGATTTAGTGAAAAAAAAAAAAAATTCATGATGTTAATTTCTCTGAATAAATTTGTAGATTCCTTTAATCAGACTGTAGTGCCTAAATCTTCTCCAAAGACAGAGAACCAGGAGATATTCTCCCAAAAACATGAACCATTTTGAATGTTTTCTTTTATTCAATCATATCACCAACATTCCAGGTCAGTGGAGAAGTTTTATGCATATTTCTTTGGAAAGTGAACTAAAGAGGATAACAAAATTAAAATGAAAACAAAAACGGTAATGATTTAAGGTTTTATGCAGGTTTTTTGGGGGAATTCATGTAAAAGGCATGTCCTCAAAAGTATGAACTGTTAGGAAATTAGTATCGATCCTCATAGTTATTTTTAAATGTAGTTTAATTTCCTTTGTGCGAAATGTTTATGCTTGACCATGTGAAATAGCAACCAAACCCTATTACATATAAAATGAAAGCTGAATGCAGCTTCCAACAGCTTTTTGTGAACTTTTAACTTGATCTCATAAATTCCGTCATCAAACTGTTCAGTTGTCATTATATGTCATGAATACGTAGTTTCATTTACAAGCTTTAAAAGGGTGTGAATCAGTCTGACTCTGGTCAGATGGTCTCTAGTGTCTCACATTATTGATTGTTGTACTGACAGACCTTAAAAAGCACTATGGTGACCTGTGGTATGATTTGGCTCCTTATAAATGAACTGAGATGAGGAAGTCGAAGACGTGGTGATGTTCATAGACAGATGTGAACATGGATATGTTGGGTTAAAGATTACTGTCTGTCCACAAACCATGTTGAATGCCCCACATTTATGCTGCACTGAGGATCCATATTCACAGAATATGAGAGACTCACCACATTGACATGCTACTGAAAAACCTCATATTATTCTCACTGGATTCTCAGATTTCCTAAATAAATCAATGAAAACCTTTAGAGACCCCAGTGGCCTCATGCCAAGAGAAACATGGATTCAAACCCCTCCACTTCCACTGCTGGTACCGAGACCAAGCCTGTCGTGGTTGGTTTCACAGTTGGGGCTCCACCAGCAGCAATAATGTGGTAATAACATCTGTAACATCTGGAAAGCATTGGAGCAAAAGTCGAGCTTGTAGCAGACAAATGAGCCTGGTTCCAGCAGCTGAGAGGGAAAGCAGCTCTGCTCTGCAGCTTCCCATCACTCCAGTAGCTGCTGCACAGCTGCCTATGGAGAAAAATAACTGCTGGATGCTTGGACAAACTATGGGGAGAAAATGAGCATATTTATGAGTGCACAGAGGAACTAAACAAAACAACAGTGCAAAGGGGGATCTTATTAAGGGAAATGGTTTAAAGTCTATAGTGACGCTTAACAAATAGGATAAGAATATGATTTTCCATCTCAGTCTTAGATGTTAGTAAATAGAACAGTTTAAGTTCAGTCTCCAGCATTAACAGTGAGTGATCCGTTTACACCAATTCTCTACCATTTCCTGAACAAATGTGAGATGATCTGGTAAAATCAAATTTCAGCCCAGTCTTAATGCCTCTGATCAAAGAAGTCCTTTACAGGTGCTGAAGAGAAAGCATTCCATCCCTCAATCAGTCCCTCTACGCTTTATTCGCTTTACTCTGCAACCTTGTGGCATACTAATTAATTCTGATTAACTGTACAGCAGGTTATTAGTGGCAATTTTGAGGCTAATTTTACTTTTCTGTCCATCCATACTCTGCTGTTTACCCAAATCCAGATAGCAACTGCTAATGGCGAGATCTCCAGCTCTTGACAATAAGAGAGGGTTGAATGTAGACTGATTCACTGAAAGCTTCACATTTTTGATTCAGAACTCTGTTCACACTAAAACTGTTGGTCCATGGTTTACTTATCCATTTCCATCATTCAGCAAAATAGCAAAAAAAAATTTTTTATAATTTAACAAAAATTTATCAGGCTGAAACATACACTTACAATGTACACTTTTTTCCAAAAAGAGTTTTTTATTTTTTTCTCTTTTAAAGTTTTAAAAAGCCAAACAGAGTTTCTGTAAACATTTTTAACACATTAATGCCATTTTCAGCAACAAGGTACTGGTCTGACAACATGGCTGCCTCTGACTATTGTCCCTAATGACTTCTGGAAAAGGTTAGTCTACTGGAGGAAAGTCAAATTAAATTTCAGGATGTTCCATATAAGGTCCTGCTGGTATTCACTTGGTTATGATACAGGGTCCTAGTTTTGCTGTTCTGAGAGAGGTGTATTTTATCTTAAACACCAAACCCTCACCAAAAACTGAAACGGCAGTGTTATATAAATAGAATTAATTTGCACTAAATTTGTTTTCAAAGTAATATTTCCGTGTGACTTGAAGAAGTTTTTATCCCAGTTGACAATTAAAGCTCTGTCCAACTAACATTTTCAACTTGAAAATGTGATGCAACTCTCTGTCCAGGGTATGTTATACTCTGTCTTTATTTTCAACTTCACCAGCAAGAAAAAAAGAGATGAACTCATGTAAGAGCTTTCAGAATGGGTTGTTCTAACATTAAGTTGAAGAATACGGCAGGCAGTGTTTATTATCTTTTCTTGACAAATGAGCAGATCGTCATAATGATAACTGAAGATTTCAGGCCAGAAGATGACATTTTAAATAAATCTTTATGTTTTGAATTTCGTCATCACATGAAGCTCCTCAGCAGTGACTCATTTACCTCCTCGCTCAGGTTAATATGTTTATTTATCAGAAACAACTCTCTTCAGCTTCCAGCACATCAGCAGCAAGTCTCATTCTCCCGCCATCAAACTCCTTTTTTTTCTTTCCAAACAGCAACAGCAGAGTACTCACATTCCCACGTTAAAATCCATGTTTTCACACAAGGAGAAAAAAAAATAACTAAACAATTAAAGAACTATCTATCAACCAGCTAATAAAAAACAGCTTTAACTGATATAATGTATAGCCTGGACGACAGCAGCAGTCCCAGTGTGTCACTTGGCTGAGCCAAGACTGTGCTTTGATAAATGGAGGCTGGTGCTCAATGTGGAGGTGAAGAAACGGGGCCAGGTCCATCTCAGTGGTGAAGCTCAACATATACAGCCCAGTGCTCCCTATATACCTCCATCTGCAGGCAACTCTGAACCCGCTGTGCCCCTTCAGGTGTCCGACACGGGTCTCCAAGGTGTCAGAGACAGAAATGTGTCAAAATTACATATTTCCATTGTTATTATAAGCTACAAGATCTCAGCTGTCATGTTTCTTTAAAGCCTTGTTGAAGTTCATCATGAGACACTGCAGCTAATATCTGGCTGTGCTTGACGACTTACACAAGTAAACAAAAGTATCCCTGAGTAGGAATATCACTTGGTGAAAGTTTTTCTCAGTGTTTAACTTACTTTGAAAAACACAGATCTTTACAAAAGAAAACTTTTATTTAATTTGAGAAAATTCCAAAGTTGGCCTGCATATCCTCCAGCATTCCAGGAAGCTTAACTATACGATAGCAAAAGAAAACCTGAGCCACTATAACTTTAAGCGCTACTAAAAAGGAAAGTTTAAAGCCTAGTCGATGGACAAAATCTTGGAGCTGGTTCCACTGGAGAGGAGCCTGATACCTATAAACAACCAGTACATTTTTCTCTAAGAGCCAAGTGTTCCTTTAGGATCATGGGGAACAATCAGTTCTTCGATTTGAGATGGAGCTTATTTATTCAGAAATTTATATCTAAGCAAAAGCCATTTTAAAATATATTATGTGACAGGGACCGTGTGAAGAGGAGCTAAAATTAGACATTTTAATCTCACATTTGTATTTATCTTCCTGTATTTTTGATAATCAAAAGTTATTTCATTGAATTTATGTCCTTGCCTATATTAAAGAATTACAGCAGTCAGGTTTAGAAGTAACAAATGTATCAACCAGTTTGTTTTATCATCTCTCTGGAAATGAACAATTTTAATCGTATTAGAGCTGGAGAAGATCTATAGAAGGTCTCTGACTAAGCATACTGCCTCTTTTCTAAATTTATAAGCACAAAATTTACATCAGACACATTTTTATGACATCAGACTTGCTCTGCTCTGATTTACTGAGTTGACATTTTGGATAAACATATCTTAGCATCAGAAAATTGCTCCAAACATAGATACACCCAATATTTGTTAGTAATTTCTCATTTCTATTTTGAAAAGGGTGTGTTTTTATGTTCAGGGTATCTGAAGTAGTACATGAAAGAGAGAAGTGAATAAATCGTAATTTTCACTGCGAGGAACTGATTCACTATAGGACTGCCTATAAACAGTCCTATAGTTTCCATTCATTACATGGAAATATACATGTAATGCATGCATATTGCATATTTACAACTGCAGCTCACCTTCACTTGGACACCATAAAGAGCTGGATAAGTTTGCTCATATATAAACAAGTTGTTAACATGTAAAGGATTGTAAAATAATTTACACGATTTTACAGTTATGTAAAATCGTGTAAATTACTATCAAGGAAAAAGGTGTCTTATTAGAAAAGTCCAGTTCTGTTTGTGATACCAAATATTCACCATCTTCTGAAAACTAGTGACATTTTGGTGACTAAGATATACATTTTGAATAATTACTTGTGAAGAACCTTCTCGTTTGTGGCAAAAAGTCATATTTACAACAATTCCAAGCAAAGTCTCCCGCTCCCCAAAATTCAAGCCAACACTACTTTTAGCACAAAAATAGTGAATCGTTCTCAAAAGAAAAATAATCTATTTGTGCTTCAAAAAAATTCAGCATCTGCACACTTCTAAAGTGTGAGAGGCATGGAAGAATTCCTGTGTCAAAAGTATCTTTCAGTTGCAGGCCGATCGTCTCGTGTGAAACAGGCAGTTTCCCAGATGATTGCTCAAAGCTGTTATGTCTGCTGTGATGTTATTGAGAGCTGCTCTGCATTCTTCATTATTGCAAAATGAATTGCCTTTAAGAAAATGGGCAAATGATTATCATGTAATATCATGGGGCTTATATTTCAGTATCACTGTTTCATTCATAAACAACAACACTCCTCCACATCTGGTCTGCAGTCAGCGCCATGGGAACATGGAAATCAGCAAAAAAAACTCCTTCTGTAGCCAAAGAAATGTTTCACGAAATGTCAGAAGGCTCTTTTATTATCATTCCTCTTTGAAGCAAAGACTTTTTTCCTGTCTCTGTGTGTGAACTCAGAAGAGCTCACAGCAGCTGTAAGGAGATTAAAATCTGCACTGCAGCCAGTTCCTGCTGAACATATACAGACATTTGTATGCACAGTTCACCTGCAGGCACCAGCGGTTTTCCGACACCCCAACACACTTTTCCAGCCCTGTTTGTCTTCACTTCCCCACATCAGAGGTACACACTTCTTTAATGTCAGGTAAACCTCTCAATGTGAGGCACTTACAGCCACTTCTGACAAAGCACCAACTCCACCTACATGCATTTAGCTGATTAGTTTCCTGTGTTACACTCATTCCCAGGTTGACCCCAGCCCTTTAGAAGAGTTAAAAAATAGTTCAGATTTTTAGCCATCAGAGTTTCTCCAGGGATACGCACTGACAGGCCTGACCTCAGCTACCCCTGCTGGTGATTACCATCCACTAGGATGAGGCCTCACAGATCTCAGACTTGACCCTATCTTATGGATGGTTTTACAGCAACAACAACAAAAAAGATCAGTATTTGGATTTGTTGAATGCAACATGTGTTTTGATTTATTTCAATTGAACAGAACAAGACAGAGAAAGATAAGTCCTCAGAGTAAACCATCAGCAGGGGGAAAAAAAGTCAATTTCTCTCTTGCTCTGAAGTGGAGCTTAACGTTAATCACGCCTTTATTCATTGCACTTTATTGTGGTCTGTCTGGATCAACTGGGAGGAAAAAAAGAAAAACAATTTTTAAACTTTGTTTTGAAAGTTCCTCTGTGAAACTCTGAGGTCAGTCTACAGTCAGCAATTAGGTTTTACAGTCACATTATTTTAACTTTTAGCTCGTTGCTGTTTCACTGTCTGGAGTCCAATAGTTCAAGTCATGCGTTGCAACCAAACTAAATACATTTCAAAATACCAAAAGGTTTTGAGAATGAAAACATAAATCTTTGATTAAAACAACCCAGTGTTGTTGGTAATAAACCCAGTGTAGAAATAATCAATATCTACACTGTTACCTAGTCACTATTCTAAATCATTGATACTCTTGGTGTATTCATGTTGCTTTTGCCAAATTCTGACCCTTCCATCTGAAATTAATACTCAGCAAGATTTGACATACATGACCTTGCCTGTAGCAAGTGGTAATTTGAGCTACCATTGCCTTTTTATCAACCAAACCAATCTGCCCATTCTCCTCTGACCTGGGACAACAAAAGGAGACTTTGGGCCACACAACTGGATCTTTTTTATTTTTGGCCCACCTCCGTAAACCTTTTAAATGTGTATATGTTTGAAAGTCCTGGCAAATTAGCTGATCCTATAATACACAGACCAGCCTGTCTGCTACTGATAGCAAACTCATGTATTAAAATCACATTGATTCTTGGTTAAAATTTCAAAGTCATCTTCACCACAACTAAACGGCTAAATGCATTGAGTTGTCACCTTGTGATTGAGTGATTCACTATTTGTGTGAACAAGAAATTGAACAATTTCATCAAATAAAGTGACATAATAGAACAGGCAATTCTGTGATACATCACTGTGTTCCAAATTATTATGCAGGTGATATTTTCTCAGATTTTCTTAAATGTTCAATGCAAATGATGGTCGGTATAATTTTCAATTCATGAACTACTACAGCATAAATCAAATTTTACTGAACACAGCTCTCCATGAGAACAGTATTTTTTTCAAAAATAAAAAAAACTCAAAATGCACTGTTCCAAATTATTATGCACAGCAGATTTTCTAAACATTTTATGGATTATATAGAACTGTAAACGGTCATTCTTTGAATGTGCGGTATTAAGTGGTCACATCAAAAGCTATTTCAATAAAAACATCTTAACAGACCGAGTTACATGTTAACAAACGACCCCTTCTTTGATATCATCTGCACAATTCTTGCATCCATTGAACTTGTGAGTTTGTGGATAGTTTCTTTTTGAATTTCTTTGCAGGATGTCAGAACACCTTCCCAGAGCTGCTGTTTTGATATGAACTGCATTCCACCCTCAAATCTTCTGCTTGAGGAAACTCCAAAGGTTCTCAATAGGGTTGAGGTCAGAGGAGGATGGTGACCACACCATGAGTTTCTCCCCTTTTATGCCCATAGCAGCCAATGAAACAGTGGTATTCCTGTCAGCATGAGATGGTGCATTGTCATGCATGAAGATGATTTTGCTATGGAAGTTACGGCTCTTCTTTTTGAACCATGAAAGAAAGTGATCAGTCAGAAAGTCCACATACTTTGCTGAGGTAATTTTCACACCTTCACACCTTCGGGGACTCTGAAGATGTCTCCCCATGATGGTGACTCCACCACCTCCTTGCTGACGTCACAGTTGTGTTGGGACGTGGTGACCATCCACCACCAATCCACTACTGCGTCCATCTGGACCATCCAGGGTTGCACAGCAGTCATGAGTGAACAAGTCTGGTTGAAAATTAATTTTAATGTACGGCTGGGCCCACTGCGACCGTTACTGCTTGTGAGTATTGGTTACAATACAGTAGGTTCCTACACCGCAAACCTCTGGAGGATCCTCCACCAGCAGCTTCAAATAACTGTTTGCTGCTTTGTAAGGGCATTTTAACAGCTGCTCTCTTAATCCAATGAATTTGTCTATCAGAAACTTTTATCTGTACAAACCCATCTTTGTTCTGAATCAGCCACAAATCTCTTCACAGTACAAAAACGCTTCAGTTTTCATTAAATATTTAATGTTTTCATACCTTGTCATACGACACTACACTATCTGATGATTTTCATCAGCAGAGAGATCCTTTCTCTTTCCCATTTTGCTTGAAACCTGTGGCCTGCTTAATAATGTGGAGCATCCTTAAGTTGATTTCCTTTAATTGAGCTCAACAGACAAACTAATCAACCCAACACTCTGAAATTAATTATAATGATTCAAAGAGCCCTGACACACTATACCATCCATAAATTTAATAGCACAACAAGAAATTGAATCTTTATGACACTTAAATCCAATTTGCATAAAAATTTGGCACACGGTGTATTGATAGTTCGTGCAAAATAACTAAAAAACATATTATTTACATTATGATCTCTAACTGTTTGTTGTACCATGTTTGCTACACTGATTCCCATTTCATTCACCCTAATGATGATGCCTGAGTTGTGACATAACAGGAAGTAATTGCAATTCATATGTTTGTAAAAAAAAAAGAGGTTTTCAACCCATGATTTCTTCAGAACTTACTTTCCTCCTGTAAGCTCTGTGTTTAGCTAAGATTAAAGCAGGAGTGATACATTGCAATGCACTTTGCAAAGTACAATTAGAAGGATGTAATTTGCCAGCTGTGCTAATCCATCATATGAGTCTGTACTGTCAGCCTGTGCTACGTCAGGGGCAGCTCCATTCACCCACATCCCTCCTTCTCTGCTCATTGATTTGCACTTATTACCCACTCCAGAGTCATTTTGGGGATATGTAAACAGCTTAACAGCAGGCATGTTCCTGTACGGCGAGGGATGACTGATTGTGCTCGGCTGAGTTCCATGCATCGCACAGAGCCACGGTCCGCTTGCAGCTCCCTTCTGCTCCGGTGGAACCTGTGATCAGCACACTGCAAAGTGTGGTAGCCATTTTCCGCATTAACACTCTGACCTCCACGCTCACTGTTGGTTCTGATGTTAATCAGGTTTACAAGCCACAGAGACGACTGGGGAAGGAGGTAAACAGCTTCTCGTTGTAGAAGTCCAGACTCCACAGTACTTCATGGAGGTCTATTCAGCCACTTAGAAAGAAGATTTCATCATGATTCACAACTCTGTGGTTAGATGAGGCATTGAAGGATGAAATATCGTAATACTGGCTGACTCCCCTGAACTGTGTATTGACTCCCTTGGCGCTGCTCTAACCAGCTCTGTTTATAACCCCTCAAAGCTTGGTTGTTTTGGCACAGCCAGAGCCTCACACGCCATGAATTATAGGTTCCTACATTTTCTCTCTGGACCTCACTCACTCCATTTTAAACTGTGTCATGTAATCAGTGCACTTTGTGGCTGTCAAACTCTGACATTCCACATCTGGTGGAAGAGAAATGGCAACCAGGTTGCAACTGCTCCTCCACCAAGACTGAAGCTCCTTCTAGCTTGAGGAGGAGAGATAACGTCTGATGTCATCTGTTGGGTTATTGTTGTGTGAGAAGGAATTACTCGCAGTTTTCTATTCCAAAGTTTTACATATCCTCATCATTACTCAAACAGGAAACAAAGAAGCCAGAAGTGAATCTTTAATCTGCCACAAGATTAAACAGAGAAAGTAGCAGCCAGCCTCATTTTGCCATATTTGTTGCTATCTTTGTTCTTTTATTTGTATTCCTGATTTGAATATGAAATTCTGAATTTGTTGTAGTTTTACACTGACAAAGTCCTGGTTAGAGACTGAGTCAAATCTGATTTCATCCTGGTTTTGTTATCATCACAAATAATTTATATGGTAATCATCATCAGTCTGGAAACCTCTAGAAAAGCAGGACATATTTGGCAGATTAAAGCAGACTTGGAGCATATGTGTCGACATCCAATCAAATCCACCAGCAGTTTTTACCATTGACTGCTCACAGTAATCAAAGCATTGTACGGGAAAGCTGCTTTTAATGAAAAAAGTATGGAAGGGTGACTTACTTTTGGCAAAGCTGCATCTAAATAATAAAACCTAACATGGTGTATTAGCTCATACCATTGATTCGAACTCTCAAACATAGAGGGGGAAGCATTTTGCTTTGGGATTTTTTTACCTGAGTACCTTGCAATCTCTAAGTTGACTAACCCCTTCAGTATACCAAATAATTTCTGTCAAATGTGAGGCGATCCTGGCGATGACATTCCAAGCCCAAGAGGATCTCTACAGTTTATTGTTGCTCCCAAGATTAATGACAAGTTTGCCCTATAGCAAGGTTATAAGTACATTGCTAACTAAGTATTAGCTATTTTAGATTTAAGAACCTGACAGATATAAAAAGTGGAGAAAATATGTGACTCAGCTTCACCAAACCCAGCTCTACATTGCAAATGAGTGAACTATGAGTTAACTAAAGTGAATATTTCTTAAATTTTGGCTATAAAGACAAAACAAAGAAAAAAAATTATAAAGAATATTTTTTGTAGTAAAAACTATTTTCCAGAATAGTCAACTTTGTAGAGTGAGAAATGCATTAGTATTAAATAAAAGTTTCTAACAATTGTAAAACAACTCAAGCAATTAAGATTTAAGGGCAGGGCTCATATCTGTATCCCACTGGAAAGATGCTAAAAATATTTAAGCGCATAGCTTTCATAGCAAGATGTATGCATGAAACAGAGCACCATTCTTTGGCTGAAGAAAAAGGCATTTCCAGCTTTAAAAGTGTTGCAACTCAGCTGCTTCACTCAACGCGCCATCCTCCACGGCCTTCCAGCTGAAAATACCACGAGGTCGTGGGGAATGGGAGTGTGTTGAAATTCCAGTGGCTAGGGAGCGATGGAGAGCCAAAAAATCAGTGAGTCATCATTACTGATTTACAACCTTATTGGCCTGAGCAGATATATGATGCTCATTCAGAGCTGTGGGCCAATAAAACCTCAGTCACTAGAAACCAAACCATGACCTGTTGGGGAAAACCAATCCAACCAGTATGTGGCCATGCCGCTGTATAGATTATTGTTACCATAACGTCTCCTCACCAGCTTTCAACACGTCACAATGACATCATGGTGAACCTGAAATTTCACTGTTGGCTTAAATTTCAACATCAACAATGTGTGTTTTTGCAACTTTGATAAATGATAAATGATGCACACAGAGCGGATGATCATGTTTCATAGAAGTAAGCCCTCCTGTTTTTCTTCACTGGTTTCAGAAGAGATAACAAGAACAACCTGACAAAGCCATGGGGTCGACCTGTTTCTTCATAGATCCTGTAAAACAGATAAAAAAAATAAAAAAAATCTATTTTTAATAGGAATTTTTTGGTTTTCTGCTGATGTGTTGACCTGACCTGTTAATCCTACTATGCCATTTTGCTGCATGTTAACACTGTAACATTCCCTTTTTCTCCATTCCCCAGAGGTGTTTACTAGATTCAGATCTGGTGACTAGGTTCATTGGAATTTAGTAAACACATTGTGATTAGTTTGAGGTGATGTGAGCATCAATTTGTGTCCTTCAAGTCAAAGCAGCAGTACAGTGATCCAAAATGTACATCATCCCATCAAGTGAAGAATTTGCATTGCAGGAGTTTGCATAAGCTTAATTAACGTCTGAACTTAAATCCAACTTGGATGGTGTAACGTGACCTTAAACTGGCCATTCATGCTCTGAAGACCTCCAAGGTGGATGAATTAAAATGAATTTCATGGAGTGGAATAAATTCACTTTAATGTTAAAGGCAATTTTAGTTACTGCAAATGCCTAAAGGCAGCTTTTGTCACCAAGGGTGGCACAAGCAGTTTTAAGGTAAGAGGGTAATTGTTTGTTTTTTTTCAACTTGGCACAGCATGGTTTTGAAAACAGCTTTTTGTTTTCACTCAAGTTGTTGACCTGAAACATTTAAGTGTGAGGAAAAAAGCAAAAACAGAAGAAATCTCAAAGGAGGGAAGCGGAATATAATTATTATTGATGTAACCTTTGTGGTCCTTTACATATACTGAGTTTAGATTCTGCTAATTTCACCATCTAGACATTTTGAGTTAATTTCCAAAAAACCTTTAGAACACTGTCCATTTTTCAGAAAAGCATTCATAACAAAAACAATCCTTCAAAATGAGCCAGTTAAATAATTTCTGACAGATAAGTCCTATCAGATTCTAAGATGGAGGTCTCCTTCAGCCTAAAAGAACTGGAACGCACCATTTCGCAGTGTTCTTGTTTCCCATGTTACCGTGCCAGGCATTTGCACTTACATATCTGATGTAAAAACAAGTGGAGGATGACAAAATGGCAGCCTGATATGGAGTGTGGAGCAACCCCAAAAATATAGTAGGAGATTTATGAGAGAAGCAGAGCGCTAACATAAACTGTTGCCTGATATTTTCTTGTGAAACTGATGGCCTTGGCTGTCCTCCTTTTTAATTAAATGTTTTGTTCAAGATAAGGAGAAGCGAGTGAAGAACAGGAACAGCTGGAATTATGAACCAAAAAAAGTTCCTGAAAATATTTCTCAAGTTCTAGAGGCTTGACATAATAATCCATTTAATTGTTATTTTAAGTTATATTCTTTTATAAAATTTTATATACTTTCATTATTCAGAAAATGCCTTCATGCTGCAAAGAGAAACACATCTTTTAATATCTGCAGAGAAACTACAGTGCCTTGCAAAATATTTTATTGCCATTGACATTTCTACGTTTGGTCACATTTCAACTACAAATACCCACGTATTTTATGTAGATTTTATGTGGTAGAACAACACAAAGTACTGCATAATTGTGAATTGAATGGAAAATGACATCTGATTTTCAAAGTTTTTCCAAATAAACTCAGAAAAGCAGGCCATTCATTTACTCTAAATCAACTAAATGGCATCCATTGCAAACAAATCAACTTATGAGAGTCCACCTGTGTGTAATTAAATTTCAGGAAAACATAAACTGTTCTCTGAAAGATTTAGTGGTTTGTTAGCGAACATTAGTGAACAAACAACATAATAAAGACTAAAATAATGCAGCAGTTATGTTCAGGATAAATTTTCAGCGCAGTTTAAAACAGGGTTAGGTTATCAAGTTTCAAACTATTGGTGAAACAGTTTTGTTTTTTCCTACATCCAACGTCATATTTTGAAATTCATGTTTCCAGACTTGAGGCTTCTGTTGCACTCTGTTCCTTTAACTATAATGAAAAGTAACTTTGCAAAACTATTATTTTTCCAATTTATCTTATTAAACCTTCTTTATTCGGCTTTTCCCTTGCACAAGATTTGAGCTTAGCCAATAGGCTACACTTGTCCAGATGTTTTTGCTTCATCTCTGAAATATTTCTAAAATTAGAACGCAAGAACCTGTCATGACAGCAACAATGCTGAGAAGTGCATGACAAAAAGACAACATGGTTATCTGATACCAGAAATTTCTGTATTTAGTCATCTTTCTTATAAAAACATTAAATTTTAGGGGCAAATGTACCTGTCTGAATTCCAGTGACACACGACAGGCTGTTTTCACTTTTGCAAAAAAAAAAAAAAAAAAAGAAAGAAAATGCCAGAGCTCACTGAAACGAGCTGACAGGCAAGCACTTCAGCCTGATTTTGATGTCCGTGTTCTCATGCTTTTAGAGCATCCCAAATTGGCACTCTGTGTGCAGTTGTAAGAATATCATGACATGAGCTGACATCATCATCAGAAGAACACAATCATCTGATCTGAGGGGTCTTGCTTTCAAGAGAGCAATCCAAGAATCCAGAGCAAAAGGGGGAAAAAAATGCAGCAGCTGAATTTAATTTGCAATCTACAGAGTGAGCGTTCAGAAAATCTGATGTGTAACACTTAGCTGAGAGGTTGTTGCTGCTTCATGCGGTGGATGCTATTAGATATTCAGAGTTTGGCTTGTTAAAGGCCCCCTTTAGATCCACCGTGGATTATTGAAACCATTCAGATGAGAGGGAGTAAGACGAAATGAAGCTCATGCAAGCCTGCTGGGTGACTGATTTCCTTTTGCAGCTTTAATGTGATCCGTTGGTGACTGTCCAAACATGAGAACTCAGTAGCTTTGAGTCAACATCAGTGAGATGAGAGAGGGGGCTTAATATATGAGAGGCACTACATGCTGAGTCGGGTTTGGTTTCAGATGGAGGCACCAAGACATATATTTCTAATATAAATGCTTTCATACAGTAGAGGCAAGTTCCCAACTGATATCCTTAATGCCCAACGAGGTGAACGTTTACCTGGACTCCATGACATAAATATGGATTTAAAAAAACCAAATACACACACAACAGATAAAACCAATATTTTCTATATCCAGTCTCAAGAATAGGACGTTTGCTCATCTTCAGCAGAGGAACAGGTAATTTGTCAAGAACATGTCATCATCAGCATATGACCTCCAGGTCACAACATGCTTCTTTTCTTTCTTTTTAAACGCTTTTTCTTTTCCAAAATCACATACTGACTTTGTTAAAGCAATCAGAGTTCCACACACTGAAGTGATATACATATGATTGCAGGCAGATAGACACTTCCAAGGACTTTTGCTTTTCTGTTTTCCAAAAGCAGTTGGCAAAATCAAAAGTGTCTCCTTGAACACTGCAACACTCTCTGGGTGTCTTGAAATGGCAAAGAACAGGACCCTCATGTGGGGAAGAGAGAGGCAAAGGAAAATAAACAATTTTACTTACAAGAAATGGAATTCAAAATTGTACAAAATAAGGGCACAGATATTCCCACTAGGCTGGTAGAAATAATGGTATGATCTGACTCTGAATGAGGAAAAACTAAGGAGTATTTACACTGGTCACAGTTATTACTGGAGTGCCACACAGGGGAGTTAATAGGGACATAGGAGACAGCAGGGGGTGCAGAGAGTTGAGATGCTGAAGGTCAAAAAATCCACAAGACTGGGTGGAAGACATGAGGCTGCAAAGAAAATAACACAATTTTCGTCATGCGACATTAACCATAAGAACTGACTTCAGCATTTCGACTCAGCCATCCAGCATAATTTATTGTTATGTTATCTTAGAAAAAGACAGATACAATTCTCTGCATTATTTTTTAAAACTATTTCACACAATTTTTTGTCAAGTTGGAAAAATGCTTACTGTATAAATGTTGGGATCCAAAATAACAACATTATTGCTCTGAAATTGGTATCAGCTTGATCTGGAACACTTAAAGATTTGGCTCAGATTTGAGACGCATGGTCTTTGATTTTTACTGATTACGTGACTAAAGTTGCCTCACAGAACACCACAGACAGATTTTAGGATCCTGAAGATTTAGTTAGAACATTAACTGCAGTATGTTTTTATTTCTTTAAATTTGTGAATGGCTGTTTATAGCCCAGGAAATTGCAGACTTCAAAGTTTGTGTGTGTTTTCCTGAACGTTTTCCTCTCAACCTTTTTCTTAACCATATCTTCCACGTCATGTGGATCACTCCAGGACACCTCCACCCCTCCCACCTCCTGTCTCTCACAGGATCTGCTCCATCGGGAATGCTTTGGATGAGAGGAAGCTGAAACAACAAGCAGCTCCCGTCAGTGTGGTGCAGCCGTCTTCACACCAGAGGCAGAGGAGCAGGTGGAATAACTTATACAGATTCAACAATTTCCAGCTCCCAGGAGGAAGTGACATGGTGCCCCACAGAGGTATGGGGGAAGGGAGACCTCAGTATTTGCGTATGTTCCCTGTTAGATACAATGCTTATGGTCTCTTTGGTCAAATATCTTTGATGAGGTATAAAAATGTCTCTAGTATATTCTACAGTCACTGATAGATTTTCTGAGTTACCAAGTTTTCATAAAAATATTTTTTAAGCTGGTGAAAACAGAAAGCAGGATGAGAGAAAGCACTGTTGCTGTGGTATCATCATATTCAGCATATGCACAAACATCACAGTAAATATCAAACATCACAATAAATATCGTAAAGTTTTAAAAGACATTTTTTCTGAAGAATCACAGAAGGAAAAACAATGCTGGCTTCCACAGAGTGTAGAAATTCCACAAGGACCATTCCAAGCCAGTAAGATGTGTTGAGGTTCCAAATGAAAATCTCAAGATACCACCCTAGCAAATTTTGAACAGTGCCTAAAAATAAAACATATCTTGTATTTAACAGTTCTTCATTTGGGGTCAGTAATTAACAAGATTATTGGCACCAATATCAGGCCTGAAAATAGAAAAAAAACAACTGCATGTTGTGCAGAGAGGTTAACTACTGTGGCATCACAAACTGATGCATCTCTTTATGCATTTACAGACTATTGTAGCATGTTTTCCTTATTATTGATGGTCCTCAAACAATCAGAGGACACTAAAGTTTATTTCTGAATCTGTAAGTATCAAGTTATACCTGAGACATATTGGATATTTTTTGGGTGGAATTGGTGAGAAACATAGACTTTAAGTACTGAAGAAACTTACAGAGTTGGAATATCATATTCTGTGGATTAGACAATGAACTTGTATATTTCTACTTTTAGGAAGGATTGAAATGTAACATATTTTGTACAGCTCAATAATTTGAATAAGGTACAAGACATTACTCTAAAAGCCACAGCAACACTTCCATCATTTATTCTACAGGCTACCTTGCAGATGTTAGATTTCAGCTGGTTTGTGAGTTTTGTTTAGCTGGGAGGGAAACATTGACATTTTGAAGAATACATACATTTTTAAATTTCTGCTTCTTTCCTGTGTATTTTAAGCATTTTTAGTCATGGAGTCATCTCCTTATGTAGTCAACTTTTACCTTTGGAAACATGTCTCATCTCCAATCAAAACACCTGTACACACTCAGTAATTACCCTCTTCAGTACTTAAAGTCTATGTTTCTCTCATTACACATTCAGAGCCTTAATCTTAACTATCTTATCAGTGTTTGGTTATCTTTACCATGTTTCTGTTGTTTATTCAGTTTTTTTGCTGCCAGAGTTTCAGCTCCAGATAGTCACACAGCTTTTGAACATTTTAGCATCTCTTAGCAAGCATACTGACCTTCTTCCTCTGGCAATCAATGTTCCAATTTTAAGCCGTTGAGTCCATGAGTCATCTTCTGGTCTCTGCCCTAGTCCCAATGTTTGTAGTCAATAAGTTCTTAATTTCTGCATTTGTTTCTAAAGGTTCCTACTTTGCATGATTGAGCCTTTCTCCTTCCTGCCATCGAGTCCATTTAACTTCGCATGCCATGACAAATTTAATCTTGATTACTCTAAACTGAGTACAGTCATGTCTAACAACCTGAAAATTGGGAAGGAGAGGAAATGTAGGAATGTCCCCCAACAACAATATCAACATATTTTGTTTATTAACAGAAATGACTGATTCTGGATTTGAAGTTCTTTCAGACTGGCTCCAGTTTCACCGAAACCTATTTGTGAAAAAAAAAGAAAATTAGTACAATAATCAATATCACAGAACTTTCATGATATTAAAAAAACAAAACAAAAACAAAAATTATTACAAACACCTTTTTCTTACACAAAGTTGGACTTTATTTCAGAGGGGTTGACTGTCCAGAAAACCCATGAGGGACATCAAGTTGTGTTTGTAGGAAATATATCCACAAAATTAGGGTAGATACAATATTTTGAAACTTCCACACGTTTTAACTATATTGTCATTCTTATCAAGTGATGAGAGTTAGTTAGTAAATAACAGTAAACGTCGTTCTGTCAAGCTTATTATAAAAAGTCCTGGTTTATATTATGGTAACCAAAGACTTAGTCAAAGAACATGTTAGAAAAGAACACAGACACTCAGCAATATCTATTTTACCATATTTACTCTCTAACTAGTTTCACTTTAGAAAACCTTTAAAGTCATGCAATGGTTCAACTTCATTACAAAAAGACATAGAGTAGACGTATAAAAAAGTAGATACTTTGTATAGTGATGAGTTCAGAGACTGAACATATGAAGCCTCAGCTGTCTGACTGCTGGAAAGAGACCGGCACAAAGGCATGTGACCCTACCGGTCAAGGAGCAGCTTACTGATGCAACTGAGGAAAACAAAGGCCCTCTAAATACAAATAAACATCTGCAACATCTGCACATGGATAGAGAGGACACGGAGGGAAGCCAACTGCTTCTGCCAGAGCCTCCGTCTGAGCAGGGAACATGTGACCAGAGAGTAAATAAAGTGCACGGCATGAGGCAGGGACACGGCGCGGGGTTTGGACCCCTCAGGCAGACGGATGCTGCAGCCTCTATCGTGGAGATGTGGCCCGTCGAAGGGGTGAACGTCCGCAGCTGTGTTTTAACTCTGTTTGTTCCTGAAGACTACATGGAGAGGTTTCGGTAACCAACATCCCTCCTCAAATGCTATGTTGCACTGTAAATACACGTACAAGCTGCTGAGAGCCTTGATGTTTATGCTTCATTCACTGCTATAATTTGTTGTCAGTGCATTAAGATTTGCGGTTAAATGGAAAAACGGTGTAATTAGAAGATGCTGCTTGTATCAAAGAAATATTATTTTTAAAATACAGCATTGTCTTCACATAAGTCAAAAATATGCATGTTATATTTTATAAAAACCCTTGGGCCTCTGGCATTAATCCTATATGCACTTTCTGAAAGTTAAAATGGAAAATTAATCTCTTGAGGTGTCCATCATTATGCTGTCTTAATTTTTTTTTTTCCAAATTTGACAAGTAAGCCAGTTATTTCCCATGCTGAATTGTCGTCTTTACATTATTTATATTATTTTAGCTATTTTCCCAGATTTCCACAGATGCTAGAGATGATTGAGGTCCAAGGAAAGTAGACTTAAGGTCATTTCTGAAGTATGTCAGGGAGTAGTTGCTGAAAGAGTCCTCTACCTCCGGAAATAACATAACAAGCTTTAATTTGGTTTGCAACACTTTAGGTTTTAGTATCAAACTATCAAAATCTAACATTTCCTTTGAAGATTGTATCCTAGTGTCACGTCTTCCATAAGAGATGCAAAGAAACTCAATTGTTGATGTGATGAGAAAGAAAATGGCTTTGATCAGGGCCATGTCAAGGCAGAAAGGAAGATGTTAATTTATAATATATTTATTATATGTTTTTAAATATGCACACAAAATTATTGACTGATTCTTTTAAAGTTATTCTAAAAATACACCCTTTTTGCAGACAGATGATAGATGGCTATGAGGCAAATCCAGAAAGTGCAAATTCAACAGCTGAGGGCAGCCTTTACCACAGACTGAAGGCTATCATAGTGGAAAGATTAAAGAACTTCAGAGACCAAACTCAATGTTTGTGCTGTGCACTTCTTGAGTAAAATGTTAAAGCTTCACCTACACCTTCAATCTTTGATTTTCTTTACCATCAAGTTCTTAAGAAATAGAAATTTAAGAGGAAAACCACTAAAGTCTCATTTTAACTGATCACCTTTATCAGAAAATGTCAGCATCAACAACTAGACAGCATTGCTACGGCTTCTGTGTGGTGTAACAAATTTTATCTACTGAATAGTTTTAAACTCAAACAGCAGGGGGCAGCATATTAACATCCCCTCCTATTTTACCCATTATCGACATCTGAGTGCAATCTGCCCCCAGACGACAGGGAAAATGTGAAATGACATATTTTAAAAGCTACCCTGTTGGAATGATTTCATAGAAATAAGAAAGCTACAGATCCTGTGGGAGATACAAGGAGTAGGCAGCTGCTAGTAATTGAGGCCAAAAAGACTTAGCATTAGGAATGTTGTGAGCGACTCAGAAGAAGGATAAAAAGCAACTTCAAATGGAACCACATCAGTGGAGTGTTTTCCTCTAGCTTAACACAAGTTTTATTTATTTTGTTTGATGAAGGTGTGGATTGCAGGAGGGACAAAGAAGAAGTTTGGAGAATTAAAGACTGAATTTCTGTTAATTAAAATTGTGGAACTTAATATATGTAAAAAGAAACTGATCATTTATAAACGGGTTAAGGAGAAAAGTCATATTCAAAGGGAATGATCATGAAAAATGCATGACATTAAAAAGCCTGTACAAAATGTACTATTTATTATTTTTCATATGGAAAAAACACCTCCAGTACTCTTTATTTCCAAGTATTCATCATTATGAAAACAGTTGCTCTCAACAGATCTTGATAGTCATTATCATGTACAAAGCTGCTTTTTGGTGGGAAGCTATAGCTGTCTGGTCACGTTGAAGTTGTATTTTTCCCATTAAAGCAGATTATTCAAGTAAGAGATAAAGAAGGATGAAATTCTTTACAAGCTGTTTGTGCAAGTTATTGAAGTCATTTCACTTCAGGTTGCAAAATTACTTATCAGGCTTCAAATTAAGCTTCTGAAGAGGTTAAGATAAGAAAGAATACCAGTACATGGAAAATAACATACAAGTGTAATGTTCGGAGCCCAAAACTCTGTGTTACTGGTACTTATACTGTTTCAGTAAATCATCTATCATGTTGCTCATGTGATGATGGCTGCTGCAGCTAATGGATATCCTGTCCTTGTGTACAGGTGGGGGACCTCGACTGAGCCCTGACATCCTGAACCTGTAACCATTTGAACAAAGTTCAAAGGTGGCAGATTAGGTCAGTGTAATTTGTCGGTCACGTGCAAGCTTAACCTCTTAGCACTTCTGTCATTTGCTGTCACATTAAAATTAGTTCAGTTGACTACACTGAGTTTGGAGCCATCTGAAAATGGAAAAGTCACAGTTCAGCATGAAAAGTAAAACTGCACCTGAATTTGCAAGAAAAGATCTTCTATTTTATTGGTAGGAGGACGTCTCTATCAGCCTGTTTACATCTCAATGTTATTCTCCCAAAGGCAAAATAAGGCCACCTTCACCTGGCCCCAGCACATGGACATGCTAAGTCCCTCTTAATAATAATTTGATTGTTAGGAACCAGAATCAAAGACTAAAACTTTATGATTAATCAGAATCAGTCTTTCAGAGGGGGCCTTAACATAAATGATCTAAATTTGAAAGGAAAAAAAAAAAATCACCTAGAACATACATTAACTTTCCTGGTTTCAGTGAGGTTTTCAGAGACTCATCACAATTTATTTAGTGAGATACCATCATTGCAATTTAGTAGTAGCATAGGAAAACTGATGTTACTTGGAAACCTAGCTTTTCACTATTGTAGTTGCCTTTCAGTTAGATATCTGCTCTTCCCACTGCCTGCACCTACATTCTCTTTGTACTCTGTATTGTGAATTGCTCACCTCTTTCTCTTGACTGCAGGTTCCCAAACTCATCCACTTGTACATAGTATGTCTGAAGTATTTATGTGTCTCACAGTTAAGCCCAAAGTTTGTTATAGTCCTTGCAAATCCTTCCATCCTTGCAAGTTTCCATGTTTCCAATGACTAAGTAAAATCATTCTTGCATGGACCAACCAGGTACCCTACTTTCTTCTGAGAATCTTTGAATGGATGTCCTCATTTTACAATAACCAACTGGTATCACTTCTTGACACTGAAAAACTTCTTGGTTTAATGAACATATGAATACTTTTGGACTTAACTGTAAATCTTTGAAACTCTGGGAACCAGCACTTGGATGGAAAAGATTCGGACTAAGACTAATTAAACAAAAACATCACAACGTCTGTAGTTTCTCAAAAACATTAAGAAACGATGAGGTTCAGTGTTCTGCTGTTCTGTGTGACTGGCTGTATGTGCACTAATATGTCAACAGTTGGAATTTGGTTCTATATGTTTGCAGTTTGACGTGGAATGTGTTTGGGTTTGCTACAAGGATTTTTATTTTTCTAAGGGGGTCATAAAACGCTACCTAATTGAAAAAATATGTCACTGCAGTTGTGCGTACCTCTGCTCTGTAAATATGATGTTTTTCCAGCTAATTATGATGAAATGCCTCACATGGGCTGACAGCCACTGCAGCTAAAAGCAAAACAATTTTCAGCATCAGACATAAATGTTTTCTTTTGGTTATTAACAATGGAAATTACTGCTTGGCAAGGTCTGCGGCTGCAATCAGTCCCCCTAATTGTCGAGCGTTTTATTCGTCGTTGAGCTCGTTGAGCACACACACCGGAGCACGGCTGCATAACTTGTCATTACTCAGCAGAGTCTTAGCTGAGCAGACAAGGAGAGCTTTTCTTAGCACACAGCTCCCGTCATTAGCTGACATTAACGGCGTAAATGACACTTTGACGGATGTTTGTAATTTAGACGGTTTTCTTTAGAGCAGAACCGTTTGCTTCTGCTGCTGGAACAGATCTCTAATGAAAGGCAGGCAACATCAATGACATCTTGTTTTCTTTGTACTTCCCACATGTATGGAATTAGTAAAAACTGTCAAACAGTGAATTACAGGCCAGGATTTCAAGATGCTGTCATTTAATAGGCTGGTAGCATCTCCTGAGGGACACAAATGGAAGCCCCCTCAAAAAATTTCCCTCGCGCTGGATAATCGAGGAAGGAAGGTGACAGCTTGGTTTCATTTAGATGTGCAAGTCTGGGTTGTATTGTAACTTATCAACAAAAAGTTCCAGAGTCAGTAGAGAAGAATCCAAACTAGACACGCCCCAACATGATTCGGGATATGTAGAAAGTTTGTAGTCTGTGATTTATTACAGTCGTAGATGGGATGTGATTCCCACTCTGCATCATCCACCCTCCCACCTCCTCTGTGCATGTGCGACAGAACCAGAGTGTTTGAGCCTGGGTGGGGCGGGGGAATTGTTTGAGGTGGTGGTGTCGCTATGGAAACTAGAATCAGACACTGCATAGGTAATACAAGCAGCATGTTTTTTCTCATTATTACAACACTATTTATTTACTGGTGCCATTTCATGTGCAGCTCTATGCATACACACAATTTTTTGTAGCTGGCCAGCCACTACGTTTTTAATTCAAAAACTGCTTTGAGACATTTTACGTTATTCTGAAAGAGGAAGGACTCTGTAAGTTGTGTGTTCACATTTTGATGCTTAAATGGAGACGTGTTCCATACATATTTAATAAATTATAAATATCTGTCTCTGAAATGTTTATTCACATAGTGAGACAATAATTATGTGTTGACTGTGACAAATATTCATGTAGTGTAAGACTTTGATTTTGGTTAGAGTTAAGTTTCCTTTAAATTATGCATTCAGAATGGATGTGGGAAAGGTTACGATGATGTCCTGAAGTTTTAAGGGCACATAAGCTTCACGCCATAAAATTTTATAAGATAGCAGACACAGATGGTTAACTACTGTTGTGCCCTGTATAACTTTTCTTCTGTTGTTACAAATATTGTTTCAGTTATTCTTTAAGTTAAGCTGACACATTGGTCACAAGATGTGAACAGTCATCAATGCTGGACCTTTCAACCGCTGTCCATACAACATGCCAGCAAGATAAAGAAGAAAACCAGAAGTAGTTGACCTTGCAAATCTTTTAGAGATTTAGTCCTAAGGAGAATATGAGTACTCCTAGGAAAACCATTATCATGGAATTGAAAGAGCATTTTTATACAAAAAAAGTGGACCAGGACCACTGCTCTAATAGAACTTCCAATCCACTCATTATGACCGCAAACGTGTTAATATTTTGATCTTTTTAAAACAGTTTCTTGGTCTGGGTGAACTGATTGTTCCTGAGCATTTTTTCCATTCCTTTTCATCTGAGGATTATTGCAACATTATTGCAATCAACCAATTGGAATTGTTTCCAATCCTGACAAGTGTTCAAATATCCAGCCAGAATTATACTAGTGGTTTTGCTGATGGGTCCTAAAATTGTGTGGTAAACAGCTTGCTAAGGGACAATGACCCAAACATTTATGGCGGAGCATTTATTTGAGCCATTAAGACAAAATCCAGAGTAAACTCAAACTTGTTCAATTGTTGGAAACGTATTGCAGTTGTTTGTATCATTCCACCCTAAAAAAAGGTTCAAATGAGTCAGTTTAAAGCATAGTTAAGGATTCATGCCCATGATGAGCGAATGTAATGTAAGCTTCTTATCAGAACCTGTACACAGACCACAGTAGCAAGTGGAGACCTACTGCAGCTGAATTAGGCTTACCTAATTTTGCACCACATTGCACTCCTAATTCCAGTTGTAAGTTCCCATTTGCTATAGTTTTGAAAACATTTTTCTCACCAACTTCGACTTTGAAATATGATGTGGCTGCTTTTTTATGTAAATGTAAAGGTAGCTGCAGTCAAAGTCTATTTATTAGCATTTCTGACGTTTTATTTCATTAAATAAAGTGTACACACTCACAAAGTACTGTAAACACTGGAAAATATTACATTTTATGTACAATGTTTGACTGCAAATGAAGAAAAGCAGAAAATACAGTTTTTGCTAAGAGCAGTTAGCTTACTCACTGAACACAAGTTAATACTGACATGAATGCATTAATCTTTGGGTGTGACAACATTATCATGTCAGAATTACACACCTATATTCATTACTTTTTTACCAGTAAGACAAATACTCATTTTTACCACACTATATGCAAACAAATAAGTCACTAATAAAGTTTCCTGCTGTGGATTTTCCAAAGAAAGAAAATATTGATATGATGTGATTTATTTCTGAAATGCAGAAATGAAAGTGTGCATTGTTCTCTTTGGTGTCCTGATTGACATTCCATTTATTGCTGTTTAAGTTGCAAGTTTGATGTTTATCTTCAGATATTTTCCCCATTTGAGCAACACAGGCTGTGACAGGTTTAGTTGCAAAGTTTTTTCCCCATTATGGAAAACAGAGCCTACCCTGGATTCTTCGCAGTCTAAACCAAATGTCTGCAATGCTGAATATTCTCAACAAGTACTGCACATGTCCGCAAAGAGACATTCTGAAGGATCCAGTAGTGATTACTGCAGGAATTAACAAACTTCTGGTTAGCAGATGCACATATAATGCCTCAAACTTTGGGAAAACAGTATTTTACTGCTGGTGATGTATTTTCTTTTCCTACAAACGTGGTTCACTTTTGCATGTTTAATTTAGCTTAAATGTCGGTGATTCCTCAGAGACGAAAGTTTGCATTAGTAATGGCACAGGAAGGTAATGGAACTGGAGAAATCTGAAAAAAGTCAATAATTCTCAGTAATTGTGTTTGATCTTTAAACAAGTTCTTTTTGATCCCTGACTTGTCATCTTCCGTTTTAGTTTCTTGTGAAAGGATCTGATAACATCCACAGGGCCAGTGGTCAGTCCATCTGTTCTTCTCACTGTTGTTTCATGTTTGAACCATGCACGCTCGCTCATAATTGTTTTTTGTAGAGCAGCATGATTGATGATGGAGCAAGAAGCTTCCCTTTCTGCATCTGTGAGTGTGCTTCAAGATGGACTGGCCAAGTCCGAGACGTTGCTAAGTGAAGAAATTGTTACAAAAACACTTTTCTGGTGAGTCTGATCCCACATGTTCAGGGAGGCTGATTTCCACACTTTCAAGGTCTCTGCCAAATCGGAGCTTGGGAATGTTGCTCTTCAAATTGTTCACATTTCTTGGCTGAATTAACAATAAGTGAAAATTGAAATAAATACCGCACATGTGGCCAGTTGTGCTTGTCAAAGCTGGAAACTCCTCAGGGGGTGATGTTTGTCTTAGACCAAACCTTTGCCGCACACAATTAGCCTGGTCAGGAGGTCATCATAAGACCATTAAACACCTCCAGAGGCTGCCTGCAAGAAAACAACAATCTGTTTCCAGCAGATTCTGGGTAATTTGAACAGAGCTTCAGGTAAATATAAATGCTTTGTTTTGAAAAACACAAATTAAAATCCACATTTCCTTGTTGTATCGTCAGGTGATCAGTAAGAACAATTGCATTTATATGGAGGGCTTCTCTTTTGAAACTTAAACCAAAACATTTCTGAATAAGGATTTGCTCTGTGACAATCCATTCAGCTTATGACAATAAAACTGAATGGTGCATGTAAAAGCGATGAAGCTCCCTTCTTAAATTAAGATGAAAAAGTTAAACGATTCAAACTTGAATCCAAAATCTATAGTGTAAGTTATGGAAGAAGTAACAAAAGTTTATTAGGCAAAATGAAACGCTTAGAACTTCAAAAACGATTACAAAGATGAAATCCTTGATTTTAAAAGTGCAGAGACCAATGTTATCAAAAATGGGAGCTGAACATTTGATTTGATTAGAATTACCTCAGCAACAATTAAATGCTCCTATAGATATTGCTCTCAGAATGAAACAGAATTAGATGTTCTAAATGTTATTCATATATATCCTTTTATGAAGAAGTAGCTATAATATTCAGGTCATTTTGGAATTTTCTTGATCAAGCATTTTCTGAAGTCCTTTAAATTGGTCTTGGTCTATTTTCTTACCATATCAAGTTTTCAGAAACCCATCTATGACAAAGTAATTTAAAATGTGTAGGCACATATCTTCAAAAGTACAAGAGAATGATATATTAGATCTAATTGTTTTGATTATCTGCATTAATTTATTTTGGTTTGGGGTGTGCAAGGAAAGTAGTTGGGTCCTTTCATCTAGAAGAGGGGTGTGTTGGCGCCATAATCACTAGGGGGACCAGCGCGGTCTTCTCTGCACTCAATACAAAAGTAAGTTAAATTGCACTGATTTCATCTTGTGATAACTTCTTCTCTTACATTTGTCCTTTTACAAGGTAAGAAATGGGATCTAACTCTCAGGAGAATGACATGTGGATGAACGTTAGCCCTGTATGTGCAAATTTGTATGTATTTAGTTTATGTCGTCACGATTCACTGGCTTGTTATTCTTATTTCCATATTAGGCTATTCCTTTGGGTTGAGATTTTTAGTTTTTTCCCATGTTGCTTCCTCAGTGCATTTTGTTTAAAGTGTTGTTCATTTTCTCCTTGGTTTGTACTTCCTATAGTTTTTTTCAGTACAGATTTAGTTGTGTTCTCTGTTCGATTTGTCTTTTACTGGATCTCAAAAAGAATTCAACAAAATTATAATGTTCTAAAATTGTTCATTTATCTGGGAGTTTTTGATTATTCCTTGTTTAGAAGAAAAAAGAAATAATATGGCTTTAACAGTTATTATCTGAAAGAGTGATGTACCGATAAGAGAAAATAAACTACTTCTTATCATTTGACTCATAGTTACTGTGATCTAAATGGGAGAAATTATTCACCTCATTGATGTGAAAAGCTGTGTCCCAGGCCTGAAGTCAGTATATATTGGATATGATAAGCTTTACTGTGTGTGCACAAAAATCCAGCAGTCCCATTTGGGAGTGGTAGCTGCAGGACTGAACTTCCAATAGTCCCACAGAGCCATCATTAGTCACTGAGCCTTTGCTTTCTTGTCCACTTGTGCACAGATTTGGGCATGATTCTTGCGACATTAACACTTGAGGTGATTGGTCTTCCACAGACCTTTGACCTGGATCGACTGACTAAATAAACCAAATCCTTCATCAGGTTTTTCAGGATTTAAACTGAAGCAAAATCCCCAAGTAGTTCCTGCTCCCATTTATTGGTTACTTATAACATCACTATTGCTGAAAAATACTGCAGAGAAAATCAATCCCTGTAGATTGTTGTGGTATTTTTTTAGCACATAAAAATATACTTTTTTAAAAATATGTTCTTTATGTTTGAAACTCAGAAACCAATCTGTTTTCATCTTGCTAAACAATGTGATAATTTTATATGATAAACTATAAAATTACAAAACCAAACCAATAATAACAATGGAAACATTGGTCATAAACAGGAAATAAGCCCTAATGTCCCCTGTGGGAGACAAATTTCAGTCTTAAACTCAGCGTTGAGACATAGATGATCGTTCTTACCAAACATTCAGTGACACGGATAACTTTATTATTCTGTAGTTTGCTGCCAGGAAACATGTGGTCAAATAGCATTTATCTGGATGTTTCCTGAGGTCATGCCTTAATGGCAGCTGCTTCTTGAACATCTTAAGAAGTTTTTAAAAGATCCTACTGTTTGAATGAACCCATCTCTATAGAATCCCAGAACAAAATCAGATGATTTTATTCCAGAACAGTGAAGAAATAAAAAAGGACTCTTACCTATTGTTGGTCTGCATGTGGACCAAATTACAACCAAATCAAAGCATTTTTTTCCGATGAGTGTATTTCACATGTAACTTCAAGGAGTAAAGTAACAAATAACAACTTATTATCTGATTTATTTAAAGCAAATGTCAATGTAGTAACCGTACCAGTATAATTATAAAACAGTAGGTTTATGTGATTTTAAACATCATATACAAAAAAAGTAGATATCTTCTAACAGATTCCAGCATAAAAAGTTTTAAGCATTTTCCGTTTTGCAGTCCGACAGACTTCTTTCCTGTGAGCAATACAATAAAAATCAGGCCAAAGAACCATCTTAAATGGATGGGAAAATTCAGCTCTATGCCTTTTAAGCACAATGCAACTTACATAAAAAATCTTTAATATTGTAACTCAGGCAGAACTGAATTTGTTGCTGCATTCTGAATATTATCTTATTCTAAAACAACACTTACTAAAGTGTCAGAAATCACATGGCATGGTGGAACTAACTGGTTCTGCTAGAAACAGTAAATCTTCTAGCTGATTTCTCTTGACAGCTGTGGCAGATGCTGCCTCAGTTGTGTAGCTCTCATGCAGCAAAATATGTATTTAGTGCCTGGAAGCATGTTTGGCTATCCCACTCTACCCCGCTCCTCTTTTTGAACCCCATCCGTGTGTTTCTTGTTGCCACATTATCTGGAAACCTGTGCAGTGTTCAAGACAGATCAAAGGTTTTCCTGTGGCCATGCAGTTCACATGATTAAAGCTGAACAACTATGAATAAAAACACAAAGCAAAACACATGGTCATACTTTGAGGGCGTTAGTATGTGTTAGCAATAATGAGATCTATAGCAAACTCCGTAAAAGAATAACACATACACATAACAATTTCTAGCACAATGTCTGAGTGGCACACACGTGTAAAAGCTGATTTGTGGCAACATGATGTTTTCTCCAGCTAAATTACAACAAAATGGAAAAAAAAACTGGCATTTTTTTAGAAAATGTGACTGGGATGGGAAAGCAAAGCCTTGTCGGTAAGTTTAAAACTGAGGAAAACATTGTTTTAATCTGTCCTGAATGGCTTTGTGCTTCTTTCCTCTCGGCAACTGACTTACATCCAACTATTTGAGTGCAGATTTTAACCATAAAAAACATTGATCCTCGAGAATCCACTGACGGTAATTGAAGTCTTAAACTGCAGCTCTTCCAAATGGGTCTTAAGGACGGTTAAAAATTCACAGTATTCAAAATCCATCAGCGTACCTCCGCGTGTCAGCCAAGCCACACCACTGTGGACACAAATAAGCCATGTCATCATCTCTGGTTGGCCGTTCTTCTCAGGAAAGCAAACACAGAGACAGTGATGGAGCACATGTTGAAATGTTGGGCCGAGCTTGTGGGTCGGGGTGACGGTCCGCAGCAGAGATAAGGCTTCACAGGCTGGCTTAGCCCCAGCAACAGCAACGACTTTAACCTGTGTTTACTTATAGAGGTATTAACCCTTAATCACCTCCAGGTGATATTTACTCCTCAGGGGTCCTCTAAACAACACTGTGATGGGAAGGTTAATAATCTTTCTCACACAAACCAGAGATTTTATTAGGAACACCTGCAGCTCGACTTATCCATGCAATTATCCAATCAGCCGATCATGTGCAATGCATGAAATCATGCAGATATGGGTCAGGAGCTTCAGTTCAAGCTCATATTAAACATCTGAATGGCAACAGAATATGATCTCATAATGTTTGAGCGTGACGTGACGGTGGTTTCCAGACGAGCTGCGCTGAGTACTGAGAATGCATCTTGTCCAAACATATTGTAATCGATCTGCGTTCTCTTCTAAAATGTATCCTCAATGACTTATTCCTGCTGAGAAATCAATCCAGATGCTTTCTAAAGCCAAAGCTTTGCACAAGGCCGCATTCCTGCCCCCAATCTTTAGTTGTGCCAAATTATTTTGCTCAAACAAGAACATTTTTCACCAAGATCTGGTTATATAACCTACTGGAACTAATCAGGGGTAGGCTCATTTGGAAACCTCTGGCTTGTGGTTTGAGCGTTTGGCATTTTCAAAACTATTTTACTCACAACTTATGCATATGTACAATGAAATAGTTCTTAGAAAAATATTTAAATATTAAAAAATGCTATTTTTTAAATTTATGTTATGTCAAGTAAGTGATGCTCACATTAAATAAAACATTTAAGTTTTACACTTAAATCAATTACAAATTAATTGATTAATTAATTAACTAAATAATATTCTTACCAGACTCCCAGTGAGTCTGCAAGGAGGAGCGGGTTTGGAAGGATGGATGAATGAACTAATTTATTGATTACTTCCCTTTTACCATCTAGACATTTATGTACATCCTAAATTTTCCACTTGCGTGTAGTTTGCAATGACTCCTGCCAGTATTCTGTCTACATGGTTTCATCAGTTTCAAGAGAGATCTTCCTGATTTTGTGTCATGTTGCCTCTCATGTTTGTACCTACCCTCTCAAGTGGCTCAGTCTTCTATAAAATGTGGCCTCAAGTACGTTATCTTTTGAATTCTGGTTCCACATTTTTTTCTCCAATAGCATGTTACACTTATTTGACTTGTTGCCGAACTTTCACCTGTATAAAAAGCACTTTCTATGGAGTCACCCGATCAACATGTGTAAAAGTGGCTAACAATAAAGGTGAGAAACCAAACATTTACTCAGACTGAAGCTGCCTAAAAGGTTTCTTGTCACTTCAGATCTTATTACTGATTAACTGGAATGCTCTGAAGCTCTTCAGAGCTTTCAAACTAAATTAATGATGCATTTTTATTCTGTTTGCATATCAAACATGCAGTTTCCATTCATGTAGAGCAATTGTGCTCCCTTTTGAAGGTGAGAACAAGTTAAATTAGAGAAATCAATAAACCGTCGCTGGAGGTTTTCTTATCAAACTTGTGGAAAAGTACAGCTCACTGAGCAACACGGACTTCTGTGGACCAGGTTCTGTTTGTGCAAACATTAAAGAGACTTTATGGAAATAGTTTATGTGTTGCATTTGTACTTCAGTCTCAGTAACTAAAATATGACATGATAGAATATAAAATTTTAGAATTTTCTTCACAACATGACTCAAAGCTCCTAGAAAACATCCAAGACATGTAGAAATGTAATTGTTCCCTGGCCATATAATGGCTGAAGCAGAGGTCTAATGTTGGTATGCTGGAGCTAACTGTTTAAGTCATTATCAAATTTGTATGTTTTCACACTGTACCATGGTGGAAAGTTTTAATATTTCAGAATCTTTATTGAATATCTTTGCAGTCGCCATAAACTTAACTAAAACATGAGAGAAGTGGTTTGTAAATTGGGTGACAAAATGTACACTGAGCTAATCTGTACATCCTTCAGCCTTCATCACCATTCACAGATATGGCTGACGATATTATCTTAGATTAATCAAACAATGGTTTTGTGTATTTAAAGAGCAGTTCAATCTACAATGATGTGCGCACAGGGAGTACATTTAGGTCCCATGAAAACACAGGTGTGCTGGAAGATCTCCAGCATAGCACATTAATTTTCCTTTTGTTTAAT
Organism: Poeciliopsis retropinna; assembly: GCA_010277075.1. Lineage (NCBI taxonomy): Eukaryota > Metazoa > Chordata > Actinopteri > Cyprinodontiformes > Poeciliidae > Poeciliopsis > Poeciliopsis retropinna. Next base: position 6,247,262 of record VMRM01000018.1, read on the forward strand.
CACCTCAAGTAAGCTTCTTCTGAACACGTGATTGGCAGGAAGAAGTCCAAACACGTCGCAGCATCAGGACCGCGCCCGTTTTACGTCACCTGAAGAAGCTCCAGAGGTTTTTTTTCTTTCCACCAAAAACAAAATCGCTCTCTGTCAACATATTCTCCTGTTATACGTGATATATGAAGGCAACCCATTTATCTGAACTGAAGCTGTGTGTGTGGATTTGATTTGCTAATTAGCAACATGATTCACACATGCTCTTCTAATAAATCCAGTAATAGGAGGCCTCCATCTGGGAAATCTGGTTATTTCTATTCTACATGTAAGACACAGAACATCAAGTTTAGGCCCACACCTTAAGTTAGGTAGTCATTGTTGATCACAACTTTCATGATTTCATCTTCTTCCCCTTGGACAAACAATGTGAATTCTCCACTGCTTTAATGGAAACACTTGTAGTGTAGCACCTTTTAAATAATTAATTTTGGATTTTAGCACCTGAAGAACATAAACAAAAGAAGACTAGATGCATATTCTGGATGTTTCTCAGAACAGTGAAGAAAGAAGAAAATAAATTTTCTGTTAATTTAATTTCTGACTGAAGCATGCACTGGAATTTCTTTGATGAAACACACTGAAAAACATTTTAAATCTGCAAGTGTTGTTTATGGTTTGTATTAAAGAACTGTGCTTTAATGAGCAATGCTTCAACTTTCAAACAATGACATTTTCCATTTGTTCCCTAAAGAAAATATAAAGTGTTTGCATCAACTATTTTTCAAACCCATCTGCTTTCTTTCTTCATTTTAGTTTATGCACACACTTTTGTGACCTGGATACATGATTTAAAAATGTTAACGTTTCAAACAAAGAATACGTTTTTAGTGGAAAAAGTACACAAAACCATTCATAGGAATACACTTCCTGCTGTGATGACAGGATGAACATGGTTCATAAAATACATTGTGTGTTAGTGAAAACATTGCATCACTCCAATTAACAGCTTTAGGATAGCCTTGACCCAAGACCCAAGACATGTAATCAGGTTTTATTAAAAAGGGTGAATTAAAAATCTCTATTTTAAATGGGAAGTCTTTCAAACGTTCACTCCTCTGTAATGAGAATTAGGATTTAGATTTCTTTTTTAACTTTTGTCTGCAAGTTGACTTTTGGTTAGAGTGTTAATCGTTTGGAATGAAAGTTACTCTTTTGTAATATAACACTATTTTATATTCGATTCCTGATTAAATAGTTACACACTCTCTTTACATTCCAAACTCAGAAAGTATCTACACCATTTTTGAAAACACCCTCTGAACATACTTTTGGACTTTGGTGGTGCTGGCTCAGTAGTGCACACTGATGCAGTTCGCCTTATAATAATGTAAACTCTTGTTAGTTAGTGTTATTGTTGTGTCCTTCTGTCCAAAATCATGTCTTTGTCTTCATCAATGTTTTTTTTTATTAGAACAGTGGTCTCAAACTGCATTCCTGAAGGGTCAGAGTCCCGCAACTTTTAAATGTCTCTCTGTTTCAGCACACCTGGGTCCAATATGAACTCATTAGCAGAGCTCTGTAGAGCTTGACTGCATGCTAGTGAGGCAGTTTCACCATGTAATTCAAAGGACAAGGGACATCTAAAAGTCGCAGGACTCTGGACCTGGAGGATTGCATTTTGAGACCTCTGTATTAGAATGACTGTTGCTTTCACACTGTTGATGTGAAGAGTAGGTTGTGCATGTGAGAACAGTTAAGAGCTCAGGGAACACATTGTACCTCAAGGCATCCCAGTGCACCTTCCTTTGTTAGATATGCTCCTAATCAACAGTATTAGTCTCTTAAAAGAAAACCAAGCATAACTGAATATGCAACTCACTGAGCCAAAACATATTTTCCACTTGTTCCTTCAAAGTAAATGGATATCGGCAACAACGGTCACAGTGTTTTAATGCCGACTGCCCACAACTGCTCTCTCACTGCAAGCTTCACTCCAAAGTTGACCTTCATGCAGAGGTGATGTGTGCTTTTAATTAAAAGTACAAAGGCAGCTGGCCCACTCTTTGTAGGAGACGTTTGTGAACATGACATTCAGAGATGGTCAGGGACGCTTGTGTCCACATAAGTTTGACAGTCTGAGAGCTATCCGTCCTGGGTCTCAGGGACCACCCAGTGACCTGACCTGACTTCCCCTTTCAGCAGCACCTGGCCAGCACTTACCTATCAGGATTTTATGATCACCTGAAATGACGATGCTATTTGGAAGAGGCATTTTTCTGTTGGATATTAAATTCAATTTTATCATTTCATTTGTATGTTGAACCCACTGTGGCCTCTATGTTATTAAAATTACTCATGGAAAATCTATATGGAATACTCTGTCACCTTTATGCATCACAACGTGGCTTCAGATTATATAGTTGTGCAAGTTATGCGTCGGCTGTTTTACCACAGTGTTGTTGTACCAACTAAAATCTCTGTGCACTAATAAACAGAGTGCACTGCTTCCTCTCTCATATTATGTCTGTTAAAGCTACGCAGATGAACTTACGAAACAACTTCACAATCATCTGTGACCAAGTCTGTGAAATAACATAGCTGGAAAAGAAACATGGGAGCTGCTCTCCATTCTCAGCCTACAGTTTTGCCAAGATGACCTTGAGTTATCCAGGCTGTTTATTGAAAACAAACAGCAAACATGCAATGAATCTTCTAGCAACTTTTTGAAATTGAAATTACCTTACTAAACTAGTAAACCGTCCTCACTGTGCAGAGATCTCTACTCAAACTCAAGCTTTTCTGTTTTACCAGACTTGTCATTAATTCTGTTTTCTTGTCCACACACTCTGCCCATAAAGACCAAAATTGTGCTAAGTTTCCGCTGTGTGACCTTTAGGTGGGGAGGTCTTAAGATCCTGTTTGGACCCGGAGAGAACAAGCTCAGGAGGAGCTCTGACATCATGTCATCAATGTTTTATTAAAATTTAGGGCTTTTTGTAGCCTGGAAGGACTTTTACATTCCATGTTGGTGACTTTTCTTTCAGACAGATTCCAGCTGTATTCATTCTGGAATACTCGGCCAACAAATTAGGATAGATTAAAGGATTTTTTTAGTGCACATACTTGCTGCATAAGGAAACACAGTTTCTCTATCCAATGTTTACTTTGATTAGAAGAAAATGATTCTGCTTGTGCACTGATACAGTTTAACAAAGTCCATTAAGCTGGAAAAATGTCATACTTTAGAGTTTTTATATTTATGTATTTTTACTTGCTGAAGTTCTGATTCAGTTCTTTTGTTTAGCTAAAATTTTGTTTTTGACTTTGTAATCAGGTTTTTAGTTTCTGTTTCTGTTAATATTTTATTCAATTTTTCTGTTTCTCATCATATTCGTCATATCTCCTCAGTTACCTCGTCTCTGGATCACCATGTCTCTGCCTGTTCTTTAACCTTCACCTTAAACCAGTTATTTCAAATTAATCCTGCAGTAGTAAATGTCTCCCTCAATTTTTCTTGTTTAGAAGAGGGCATTTGTAATATTTGCCCTATTTGCTGATGCAGTAGGGCAACAACTGTGGACAATAGTTATCTCAGTGGACAATAACTGGAAAACATTCAAATGGAAAAATCCTGATGAGATGAACCACCTCACCTGGCTCCTACAATGCAGAATAACAGCATATCTTTCTCTGGATTATGGCACCCCTTTCCTTATTTTAGAAACACAAAACTCAGCAGTTCTACATATAAAGATTAGCTGTTGTATCCAGGATTTTGTTCCCATGTATCATAAAGAAAGAAGAAAACGAATCAATAAATCCATAGCTCCAGCTTTCTGTTTAGCTCTTTATCCACCACTAGTTCCCATAGCAGCACCCCAATTTTCTGCAGATAAATCTCTGATTTGTCTATCTGTCCCCAACACCATCCTGCCAAACATTAAGTTGAACTCCTCCTCTTGAGTCAGTGTCTCATTTCTAATCTGAAGAAGCAATGCTTTTTTTCCATGAAGAACCATAACCTCAGACTTAAAGGGGCTGACTTTCATCCTGGCTGTCAACAACTGCAGTCCACACTGAAGTTCATGGCTACAAAACACCAATAAAACCACATCATCTCCAAGAAGCAAAAATGAGATCATGAAGGGCAATACTGCTCTTGCTTTGTTGAGACGAGAGAGCCAGTAAGTGCAACCCAGTAAGTGCTGTATTCCTGCAGCACCCACCAAAGAAAGCCTCCAAAGATTTATTTATAAGCCTTCTCTAAATTCACAAAACACGTGCACTGGATAATCAAATCCCCTTGAACTCCTTTATAGCAACTCTGTCATGGTAAAGATGAGTTCACTCTTTTGCTGACAAAAAAACACACTGCTCCTCCTGAATTTAAGGTGCCTCAGTTGATTGAAGTCTGCTTTCTGAAACTCAAAAGTAACCTTTCCCAGAAGGGCGGAGAAATGTAATGCATTGGTGGATGAAACAAAGTATTTTGGCAATCCAGGATTTGGTCCCTTTTTTCCATGTGTAATTTCATTCATCTCTGAATTTAAGAATTAAAGAGATAAACGCTCCCAAAAGACATGCCTGGATCATATTTATTCCCCGTCAACAAATTTAGTAATTTAATCCGATTCAAGCAAATCCTCCATTTTGGCATGTTGCTGAAAGAAAATGCATTTTAGATGTTGAAAAGGAGGAAGGAGCAGTAGGACAGAGACAGCATGGAAAGGCCTCTCTGACAGGGCTAAAGGGAATAACTTTGATGAAGAGCAGAACTTTGTTTTATCCCATAAAGTTCCTCGCGGAGAGCTTTCTGAGGAACTGGATATTCTTAATACACATTATCTCTCTCATTTATCACCGAAAGCCTGTAAAGTGACATGAGCTGGAGCTCAGAACCTTTCCATAGGGAGGAGAAAGATGTCACAGGAAAATGAAGAGGTTCTGTGTTTGAGGTGAGCACCTGAAAAATGGCCTGCGACTCATTGCAGCTTTCTGATGATGACAGCTCTTCATAGATGAAAACATGCAGAGGGGTTTATGAAATAACTTAGTCTTCATTCGCAAAGCTTTCAGAGCCGAACAGGCAGATGTGTAGAGTAACAAGTGGGTTTAATAAAGCTGGATTGAGTCTTTTTGTTTAGCCTGGCGAGATTTCATCTCCTGCATGATTACTGCTGTGGCTGCCAGTGTGACGATCAACTTCACAACGTGGCTTTGATTCTGTGAAACATTCAGGTCTGGAGTGATTGAACTGCACATACTTTAGCTTTAGCTCATTTAGAAATAAACAAAAAAGAAAGATATCCAAATTTCAAATGATGATTTAATTTGTTAAGTGGGGAAACTCTCAAACTTACTCGACCTGACATAAAAAAAAGCAGTTACTACCTTGAACTGCTGAGGACTGGTTGTGCTGTCCACTTTGGCAACACAAACTTGAATGTGATTAATATTATTCATATACTAAAGAAAAATGTGATGTCATAGAGTGACCAAGAGTGAGTCGATCAGCATTTCAACATCATAAAAACAAGGCAAAACTCAAAGGATCAGTGTTGGTGAGTTAGTAAACCCTTTACTTAAATGTCAAAAAGACTCCCAACATTCTATAATCCAGAACATTTAATGACAAATAGAAGTGGGATTGTCAAAGTGGTGAAACACCTTTCACTGTCTGACATTTTGCTTTTGCAGTCTGAATGAAGAGCTGATGTACCTCCACAGAAACTATGGTCCTTTTCCCTGAAATCTCTTCAAACTTTCCATACTTCCTCTGACTTAAGCTTTAAACATCTAATTTGGGTCAACGTAAAAAGTATATATAACCATACATATATATATATATAGATCTATATATATATATATATATATATATATATACTGCTCAAAAAAATAAAGGGAACACTTAAACAACACAATATAACTCCAAGTAAATCAAACTTCTGTGAAATCAAACTGTCCATCTAGGATGTGTTATTTGAGTGTTCCCTTTATTTTTTTGAGCAGTGTACATATATATATATATATATATATATATATATATATATATATATATATATATGTATATATTTTTTTCTTCTACTAACTGTCAAGCTTCATACGGAAGATTTATGATGCCAGAACAGTTGGTGAGGTGCATTCCCTGATCAGGAAGAGGAAATATATCAGCAGATTTTCAATCTGCTGATTTATGATCATATTTCTAGAGCCAGCTTATATGTCTCTCTTCCTTCTGTATCTTGTTATTCCTGTTTTTTGTAATGCTCAAACTTGATCCACATTGTTAATAGTTGTCTACATGGTTATGGACTCAGGTTGGTCAGATCATTATATTGTCCTCTTGTTGTTCTTTCTGTTTTGTCAATGCAAAGCTTTTCGTTTGACCTTTCAATACACTATTTCATTAACACCTACTTTGCTCTCAGTCTTCCTATTATTTGCCTTCTGTGTTTTTCAGCTGCTAAGGTTTTGTACAAATATATTTTTACCCTGCAGCCCTTAGTTATTCAGATCCTACTAGGATTCAAGCTGCACTAAACCTGCAATAGAAAGGGACAGATTTACAACGATATTTAAAAAGAAAGCAGACATTTTAACTGATCAAGATAAAGAAAAAAGCATCTGGTCTCTACCAGGTTGTAAAATTAATAAAGTGTACACATTTACAATGACACACAACAGATTTCACACTGTCATTACTTACCAAGCAAAGATGAAGCCAAAGGTCTGACCCATCCAACTGCTTGTAGAGCCACTTTTAGCAGTAATAACTCTTAGTAGGCTTCTGTACACTTTATCTGTCTCTGACATTGTTGGAAAATAATTTTGGCCCAGTTTTCTTTTTCTGGTCCTACAGGATTTAAGAGAGAAAGTAAACAGGTGCTGCAGGTCCATTTGGCTCATTAACTGATTATCATCTGTTTGACCACCCCTCTAGAAGCAGGGGTTTTATGAATTTTCGTCAGTAGAGCCTAAAAGTGTGTTTTAGTACAAGGCAAAGACTAAGAGACATTAGCAATGACCTTAGATAATCTGTTTTTTAAACATAAAATATCTCTGACAGGAATAGAGAGTTCCAGAAAGATTTCCCTGACTATCCTTAGACTAAAACAATAACCCAGAGTTGTTTCAGTGTCTCAGCTTTAGTGAAAATGCAAATATATATTTTTGCATTTTCTTCCTTAGAAAATAAAAGAAATTGACTTCCTATTTTCAAGGGACCAAAGAGACAGGACAGATACCATGAGAGCCCCAAGTTTTGTTAAACAGTTTTGTCTGTTATTTAAAATAGAAATAATAATAAGTATTTACAAAAAAATAAAGCACAAGACATGTCTGTTGGATTTCAATCTTTCCAATTAAAAATCAACACTGCTTTTTTCAATTAATTTTAACATTCAACATTTATTTATTTTACTGCATGTTGACAACAAATTCTAACCACACAGAAAGTTGTCACAGAAAACCAAGAGAAGGCAGTAGTAAACACATCTAAACAGATGGATGTAGACACAAAGGAAAAATGTGGCTGGATGAGCTGCCAGCTGGACAGCAGCCAAGAAAAACGATAGGATACTTTATAATAGGCTCAGTGTTGTGAGCGGGGCTTGTTCATGTGCTCTAACAGAGCGAGGGAATGCTAAAAATCTCCAAATGGCTCTTTGTTACACTATCTCTGTAACAGCTGTAAAGAAAACAATCTGGTCAGCCTGCCAGATGCTGGGGTTGATTGTCCTTTAAGAAACAGCTTGATTAAAATACAACTAGGGACAGTTGAGAGCTGACTCTTCCTCATAAAGCAGATGATGGATGCTTTACTGACTTTAAACAACACTTATTGTATATTGATTGTTCCTTTTTTGGAAAAGAAGAGTTTGCTTTGAACTAAATTTAGCGACCAAAGGCTGTTTAAATGGTCCAAATTGGACTTCATCTGCATGTAGAACAGTACAAATAACAGTGGCCAGTAGAGGGCAGACAAAGTGGCATTCAGCAGTTGTAGGAATGTACGACAGTGAGGCAGAATAGTAGGTAAAGATCAATCACATTAACAAACCACATTCTAAGAAGCTGATCAATTCTGATACGGGATTGCTTGAACATGGATGTTCATATTTTGGAATTGCTCAGCAAATTCCTTGATTGTGTCCCATAACTACGGTGGGAAAAATGAATCTGTACCAAAATGTTTGAATGAAAAAAACATCAGTCATCTGTAGACATCTGGAAGCCCCAGCAATGATTGAGCTGACTGACCTGGAATGCTGCAGAGAGTGTAGCTAAATGCGGATATTTACTGATTGTTCAGGGCCAAGAGTTGGTCCAAAAACTCACCTCATCATCCCACGGAGGTCCAGGGATTCAAACTTCCCTTTAGCCACCTGCAGCTTAAAATAATCAGTCCAGGTTTCACTTACCTGCCAACTTCTAGACTTATGTTTTTTCAACTACAGGAGCAAAACCTGTTTTACTGAGTCAGCTCAAACCAGTGCCATCTTTCTCTTCTCTGCAAATTCAGATGTTTCCAGTGTGATCCACCTGACTTTACCTGCTTAATAGCAAATTTCTCCGCATAGTGTTGCAACATGACTGTATTTGTACATATGTTCAAAATGATGTGTATATTACGAAAAGCTTTTCATACTAAAAGTTTACAGTTGGTGGACAAAAATAGGGCGACCAACTCAAACATCATAATCTTACATTTGTGAGGTAAAATTTATGAGCAGCTGCTTCATCCACTACAGTTTTTTGGGGTTTTGTTACCCACAAAGCCATATGATTATTTGCCAGTGCACTGAGGCAAACTCTGCAAATAAAGTCCCGTGGCGTGCAGCTCAATTTTAAGCCTTAAACAGCGGGTACGGACACAAATTGGGCACATAAAAGTCCATGTGTTTCTGTTGACACCCACAGGCCATGAAAACAGGTCTGCATGAGCACAACATAATCCTGAAGAAACATCTGCCAAACATCAGTCAGCTACAATAACCATAAACATGATGTCATATCATTAGTCACGGGTTTATGCAATCAGTCATTCGACTCCTTTTGGTTGCAGGTTCGATTTAATCCTAAAAAGTGACTCACAGACCAATTAAAGCAAACTTTGATTCCTGAGAAATGTGCTGAGAGTTTAACTGGCATCAGAAGCCATGAACAGTGCTCACCATTACGTTATGATTCTGTCCAACATCATTAGCTTGGGGGCCACACCTAATTTCTTCCAACAATGGTTGAGAAAGCTTCATGATTTATAAACAGTGACAAATAGAAGATGTTGAGACAAAAACTTTTAGAGAGCCGAACATTAATGGCAAACTGCAAAAAAATACAACTGAATGGAAGAGGGGTTTTTTGCAATGGGTCTTTGGTCTTCATGGTTATGGCCCATTGCAAGTTCCCAATAGCTAATATCCACTTGAATACTTGAGACATGTTCTAAAAATACTTACAGCAGCATATTTAAGCGGCATAGCTAAAACACAAAACATACTTTAACATGGATTATTACACAAAGTGTAATGTCTTAGCACTGTAAGATATACGATCTACGGTTTTCCTTATCTCAGCTGTTGGGGATGCAACCAGTCAGCACCAAGGAAAATAAGTGGCTCTCCTGGATTGGTTGCTTTACAAATACCAGTCAGTAATATGTCAAGTAGCTTTCAACTTCTCAATCTGCATTTTCTTTTGAAGATTCTAAATATGTTCTATGAAATAATTAACGATAACTCAAATTTTCCATGAATAATTTGGAGTCACATTCCACAGAAAAATACCCAAATAGTTGAATAGCTGAATTGTGGGACCACTTCAGACTTACTTTTTTTGTAACAAGGTTCTGTGAAGTTGTCAGTAATATCCACTTTTTCTATGTTAGACAAGTACCTTCTTGTAAGATTTGAGGAAAAGTGCCTGTAAAGACTATGATTTTCTCTATTTAAAACAACTCAAGCTGAAAACTTGATCACTGTTTTATCAGATATTCACCATAAGCAAATCAAGGTTTGAAACACGTTTTAATCTTTGTTTTTTATGATCGTTATCATCCCCACAGTTTCAGCAGCCTTCAGATGTCAATGTGTTTGTGCAGCCTTTCAGCTACAACCACTGCTGTAGGTCAATTTAAGCTAACCGTTTTGATTTATTCCAGACAGCTGCTTTTGAACTTGAGATCAAAGCTGTCATTAATTGTTTTTGATGGTTCAGTAAACTTCTATTCATACATGTTAACCTTCCTGCACTGAAACTCAAACATGGGGCATGAGCGTCTGTCCACACCCCTCTCACGCCTTCCCTTTATAGCCCTCCACCCCCCACCCCAGTGACTCAGCTGGGAATAAGTCCCTCAAATAGTGACGCCAAAAAGGAATTCCACAAGTAGGACTTAAGAGGTCAACACTTCAAGGAGCCAGGGTGTGTGCCAGGTTCTTCAGAAACCATACATCAATGACGCTGGCAAAAAAAGGGCTGGAACATACACTGGGGATGACCGACTCTGTCAATGCTCAAAGTTGGTGGTCCACCTTTGTCCCCGCCGACTGCTTCGTTTTTCTTTTTTTTTTTTTTTTACTTTCAATAGATGAAAACACTCAAAAAGTAAGTGAATGGATTTAGAGCTTCAACAATACCCAAATGTAGTTTAAGTAAAATGTCATATATAAGTTTTTCCAGTAAAACTGGGAAGGAGTTTAGGGCAAATGGGAAAACTGACTAATTCGGCCACTGAAAAACATCATCATGCAGTAAACAGAACTGCTTTGGTGTGCAGCTGTTTTTTATTCATCCTAATCACTGTTTCATTACCCAACATCCATTGCTGTGATTTCAAGGAAGTGGGTGACAATGTCTTCATTTAGACCTGGGGTCATTCCACATCTGTTCCAAGATTTCACTGTTTCCCTTTGTTTTTTAAACTTGCAGCTCTCAACAGAAGTGCCAACCACTCATCAGACATGAATGTTGTGTATTTCAGGTTGTTTAATAATTTATTTTCCAATGCCACCCCCCAGCCCCACCCCACCACCACAGTGGAACTGTTATACAACTGTTATTAAAAAATAAATGCAATTATTTTTTTATGTGAATTTTTCTGTGATTTTTCTTGTATGAACAAGGCTTCAGAATTACAGCACCCTATAAATGTTTTTATAACCCTTGAACCACTTTTCAGACTTTGTTGCATTGCAGTCACAAACTTTGGAGCTTTGGATACTAATAAATATTTTGTGATTTAAAAAAATACATAGTAGTCCATAATTTAGAAGTAGAAGAAAAATTGTTTCTAAATGTTTTAGAAGTTAATTCAAAAATATGTTAATAACTTCAAAAATATGTTAATAATCCCAAAACATTTAAATTAAATGCTATTGTGATTCAAACTATCAATGTTTCTTCAAGAAATCACTCGTTGGTAATTGCTATGAGCAGGAAGGATCTCCTGTAGTGGTCTGTGTTGCAGAAATTGTGATGAAGAGTCTGACTGAAGGCATTCTTTTGCTGAATCACATCTCCTCTCCAAAGCCCTACAGAGACATTATTAACTACCTGAAGTGACGGGTGAGGCAAGAGGAGTGTTACACAGAGAAGCAACCGAGAGATCATCATCGCCATCAACTGGACAACTATTTTGTTCACTCTGCAAATCTGTTATGGACTGCAAAACCTGCAAAAAGTCATTTTCACAATTCCATGTGGGGGGGAGAGTAAACATATGAAAGAAGACACTATGGTCCAAAAGTGAATGTGTGTGGTGAGGTGAGTGTGTTCACCTCACACATACCACACTTACAGCATAACACACTAGTCCAGCTGTATAAAAAAGTAGTGGTTGTACTGTCATTGTGTGGGATAAATTTTTCTTTAACAGAAATAGGGAATCTGGTCAGAGTTGGTGGGAAGAAAAATGGAGCTATTTATATTGGTAAAATATTTTGAAAACCATGTCTTGTTTTTTTTTTCCTTCCAGGTCAGGATTTTCCGCTATTTTTCATTTACTTTTTGGTCACATAAAATTCTAATAAAATTGTTTCTTGTAAAATGACATAATATGGAAAGGTTAAATAGTATCTTAATGCATTTGCACATTACTGTATATGTGTAAATTACACTCTAGGTGTACAAACTGTTCATTTGGAAATTGCAACTCAACCGCACACAAAGCTTCTTTGATTATCTTGGCTTGGCATTTGACTATTTATTCTCGGCAGAGTTGGTAAAGTTCATTTAAATTTCAGATTGTCTACCACAGACTTGATTCTTAAGCTATTTTAAACAAAAGTTGAGGTCAGGATTACTCCAGAAGCATGATGAAACTCAGGTTTGTGCACTCAGAATTTATTTTTGATGTACGTTTGGTATCAATATCAGATTGGACAACTATTTGAACTTAACATTATAGCCATCTAGTTGATGATTTGAGGTGAAGTTTAAGAATTTAGATCTAGTCCCCCTAGACTTTAGTGAAATTATAAATGTATAATTGTGCAACAACATGACCATCCGGAATATTGAAGAAGACAATGCAACAACTGTAAGATATTCTCTTTGGAAATGCTACAGTGTATTCAGAGGCCATGTCTCTTTGGGATTAACGTGTTGCCATGTTGGATACTTCTTGAAATTTACCTATAGTTTCAGAAGCTAATCCAGAACTGCCATAAACTGGAGAAGTGCTTAGAAAACATAATAGAGTCAGGTGGGTATATTTATGTGCATGAAACAAGCAGAAATGGTGCCCAAATGTCATGTTGATCGCTACTCGGTGGGATTGACACAAGTCATCTCTCTTTTTAAAAATACATGTTTTTGTTCTGTTTTCACTGTCTGTCTGTGCTCTAAAATAACAAGAGACAGTCCCACCTAGTAAGCTGTTTGCTGCACTTAGAAAGTCAGTCAGACTTTCTTCGGCTCCTGGTGCGGCTGCCCAATGTGATTTGTTGAGTTTGGTTCCGATTTATGAGGTGTGCTATAAAAATTAAGAAACACCCTGTTATGTATCCTTTAGCAGAGTCCAACAAAAATGTAAGATTAACAAACCACATGTTCTAAATGTTTCTGATTAAAAAGATTTGTGCAATTCAATTACTGAAAGCTGTGGAGTTTTGTTTTAAATTATGTTTTTTTTTTTTTCCTCTCAGTGAGTGGACTAAATTCTTCCTTGTGTGTTTTGTCAAACCTATACACATAGCAGAGAAACAAACTACTTTTTTCACTCAACAGCCACTCATATTGCTCGGTATTAATCAGAGGAATTAAAATGACTCGCAGTGGTTTTTACACAAACAGGAACCACCTGACGACTGACAAACACAATCAAGCCTTGTGTCAGCAGCGGAGAGGAACAGCCATTCAGACTGTGTACACTCTCCCACATTTCAAACAGTGGCTCACTGCAGGAATTTCTTGTCAAAACACAAGGGTTTTGGAGAAGGGAAAATACCGGATGTTCTTCAAGTGTCATCCCACTGCCAGAAGCCGTGTGTGTCAGATCTAAAGCAGGCCTGTTTCTGCAGAGGAATCAGGCTTTATATTCTGTACTCTACAAAGCTGATGAGCTATTTGTGTGCTGCAGCTAGAGCTACCCGCTGTCACGTCAGATCTGTTCACAGGTACTGAGGAAAACTGAGAAATCTACAATAAGATGTGTAACAGCTGAAGGAAAAAAATAATGATGGAAACAAACTGTTTAACTCTTATTCTTTATATCAACACATTAATTGTCTCAGTTGATTGTGTGTGCCTTCAAATTGTTTCTGGATTTTCAGCAAGAAAGAAAACTGAGACGATTCACAACTTGTCAGAGAGTCTTTCACCAACCACCTATTGTAATTAAGGGCATATTTATTTGAGTCTAAGTTTTCCTGTTTTTAAAGAGTAAAGTTTGTTGCCTGAAGAGAGCTGCAAAATAATCTGCATGACCATGCTCTTTGCAACATCAAAGTCTGAAAATAAAATTTCTGACTTGAAGGATGATGTAATATTCCCTTTTCAACTAAGAGCAGAAATGTGCAGCTTTGTTAATCTCCAGTCACAACTTGTGCACATTAACTGTTACTGCCAGATGGAATGGTACAACTGGAAAATGGGCCCAAAAGTAAAAAGAAAAAAAAAGTATTGCAAATTAATTTTTCTTGAAGAATGTTGTTTTACAAATCATTTGATGTGGGCAAAAGTAATGGTGCTTTTTCTCACCATTACAAGAAGAAAAAAAGTTGATGAAATGTTTCCCATATGAGCAACAACTTATAACTTAACGCTCTAAAGGCCGTAGACTATTTGAGGTAAAGGCTTGTTGAGGTGAACTTAAAGTGAAATTAAGAAATTAAAGTTATGAGAACAAAAATATAAAACTGTTTAAAACAGTAACTAACAACAAAAAGCACATAAAAACAAAACATTTTATAGAAAAAAAATGTTTTTGTCATTTGGCCTTATGCCTTGAGTCAAATACTACTGCACCCTCTAGCTTCCCATTGCAGTAAAACGTCTGCTACTCGAGAGTCATTTACTGTACCTTCTGTTATTCTCCAGTGCAACATTTATTGTGGGTCCCCAAACCAGACAATACTTTTCAAACAAAAACTTCAAATGATGTTAAGTTTAAATAAAATCTCAATGATCAATAATGATGGAATGATTGGGCTGAGTAAGTAAAATTCAGGTCAGTTTATAGTGTAAAGATTGTTTTGATGCTCTGAGATTTTTAGGGTAAATTGTTCAAAATTGCTACTTAATGTTCTTTGGATTCCCAAGTCAATTGTTTTTTGTTGTTGTTGTTTTTTTTTTTTTTTTTTTTTTTTGTGTTTATTTATTTAATTGAGAAATAGGAGTAATAAATAGAGAGGCAAAAACAACTGTCAAGATGTTATTGCCTTCAATAAAAGAGTCTTCCTGCCACATGGGCCAAAACTGTGAAGTTGGAAGCACTTCTGATCCACAAAACGTCTAGTATTTTTTTCATATTAAATATGCAAATTTGTGTGATTCTTGCACAAAAATGGTTTTAATAAATTTTAGATGAGTCATACACATGCACTTTATCAAATGAAACTTGTTTGAATTCACCTTTTCAAAGTTTTTAAGCTTAAAATTTTTTTATTTGTGTTTTCTTCGCAACCTATAATTGAAACCCATTGTTTTTCAATGAAGATCACCAGATGTTTTATTTACAACACAATGGATAAAAATTAAAATTAAAATTAAAATAAATGAAATATTTATTTCAAACATAAAAGCAATGAATGTGAGAGGAACAAAACTTAAAAAAAAAAAAAAACTCAGAATAAACAATATATAAAATTAGATTAGAATTAAAATTTATTTATTTATATTTTTAAAAAGAGTTTGATGGTGAGATGCTGAAACCTTCTATCCAGTTTTACCCAGTGTCCATGACCACAGGTGAGGGTTGAAACATAGATCAGAGTGTGAACCAAAGATTTGTTTTTAGTTCTCTCGTCTCTCTTTACTGCCAGACTGCTCTCCAATGCACTTTCTAGTTTTTTGAGTACAATACAATAAAGCAACATTCTACAACTATGACAAATAACTGTACAATTCCTCTTCAATCTGAGCTTCAACTATCAAGCTATCCTTTCTTGTACCCAGACATAGCCTCTCCTCTAACATTTATTATAAGGACAGCTTGACATGGTCTGTGGCTTGAGACAGCATAGAACATCTTCATGTTTCCTCGAGAGGGAACAGTTTCTGACAACATACAGAAACTTTAGCACAAGTTCAGTCATTGAGCTCCTGTCCTGCTTCCAGTCAGTTACTCCAAACACTTAGATGTTGCATGACTCTAGTTGATTTTAAGCTGAAGGGTAAAAATGTGCAGGATGTTACAGGAGAAAGTCTGTTTTAACAATTCCTACTCTGTCTCTATGGGGTAGCTGGGGAGATGGATTAGAGTCAGCTGAAGAACCACAGACCCACTGAGAGTTTTCTGTGCTTGTGTGTTGTGTGTGTGTGTGGCCATCAACAGAAAAGACCAAAGATGAATGCTGAACACTATGATAATGAATGTATGTCAGTGTGTGCATCACTTTATCATTACTGTCATTAACATTACAAAAATAAAACCCTGGATGAATGACACGTGAAATATTGAACTATGTTGCTGTGGTTCGACAAGATTTGGAGATATTTGTTCTGCACAACTGTCTTAAGGTTCAACCACAGCATTTCAGCAAGGCTGTGGTCTGGAGTTTGACTGGACCATTGCAATAATTTGATTCCTTTCTTCTTTATCCATTCTGTTGTGAATTTGCTACATTATTTGGGATTTTGTTGACAACCCAGTTTTGGCCACACTTCAGCTGTCACACAGAGGGGTTTCTATTTTAAACTAGAATACTATACTATTCTAGTTTCATGGTTGCCTCAATGATTGCAAGGTGGAAAGATCCTAAGGATTTGAAACAATTACAAATCGTCACCCATCCACCACTGTGATTGAAAGTAAGGATGAGGTGTTTGTGTTGGCATTCTTTGTTCTTGGTTGAACAGCTGTACTTTGGTTTCATTTTTTTAAAGGATGTTGTTTCAGGTCTTGCAAACCTATGTTGGGCTACGCGATTCTTTTAAGGGAGAAGAGTCTTTCTCCTTACACTCTTGCAAACATTCTGAACTTGTTCAGTCATTTTCTATTTATGGGTTTTGACATTAAACATGCAAACTGAGGCCTGTAGAGCCTGACATGGAGCTTTTGGGGTTTGTTTTATGATTTCTCAGAGCATTCTGGGATGTACACTTGTGGGAGGATTGGCATCTGTCTTAAATATTTAAATGCCTTTCTTTCTTGGCATTGTGGAAGCACATGCCTTCATGTCCCAGAGCAGCAGAGATTTGCAGTCTTGCTTATCTGATGCCTGAACTGTGTTCATTATGGCTAAAAACTGAAAAGTCATCTGCTTCTTTAATGGTTTTTGTTTTGTTTGTTATGTTTAGTTTTTTTCACAAAACTGCAATGTTTACAGATGATCAGTGAAAGAAATATGCAGTAAACTGTTGCATAAAGTTGCCTTGTTGTGCTACAGAGAACAGAGTCTGGAGACAAGGTGGTGAAATTTAGACCAACAGGCCCCATTTTACTCATCACCCAGGCACCAAACACTATAACTGGCAGTCTTCACCACCAAGGAAGTGGTAAGACAGACACTATACCTCAGAGTATATTATACTCTGAGGTCAGTATAATGACCCAGAAAAGCATTTGACAGTGTAAATCAGGGGTTCTGCTGTTGTTTTTCAAACAGGGTTTCTGAAAGTAATTAGAAGTTGCAGGTTTTATCCATTTCAATTTTAAAATTGTGTTTTTTCTGTTGGTCTGGAGGTGGAGCTCTATAGCTGGCACACATCATAATGACAGTAAAACTGAATCTCACAGACAGACTCCTGTTTGTTTCACACTGGGAATGTTTTTTTTGATTCTACCGTAAATAAATCGTAAATCATCCTCTTTGGGCATCCAAGAAAATTAGCAGCCATCGTTACGACACCAGCGATGTTATCTGAAGGCAAAACAGTTGGGTGTGTATTTTCGATTGGCTTCTCTGAACAGCACATTCCAATGAAGTGAAACAGCAAAACCACAATACAACTTCTGTTCTCAAGATGAAACAAAGGAGGTTAGTGCTGTCTGTCTGTCAGAGAGGCTGAACCGCTGCAGGCGAATCCTCCTACCGACTGACGCACTGT
The DNA here is from genome assembly GCA_010277075.1 of Poeciliopsis retropinna. Lineage (NCBI taxonomy): Eukaryota > Metazoa > Chordata > Actinopteri > Cyprinodontiformes > Poeciliidae > Poeciliopsis > Poeciliopsis retropinna. The sequence goes on from VMRM01000018.1 coordinate 6,264,962, forward strand.
TATTGTTTATACAAGCATATACAAAATAGCTGCAGATATGAAAACCAGCATGAGAAGACGGATACCAAAATCCACATGACAAGGGCTTATTAGTTCCACAGTTAGCAGCGAAACCTGCTGGTTTGCACTTTTAATCATTGTTTTTTCATGGATCACAGCTTAATGACACAATTGACTCATAAGTGTCTTTTGTACAGTGGGGAGCTCCACTGATGGTAGCCGTACATCACAGTTAAATGCAACGCTGTTATTCCCAGAGACTGCCCTGAATTCCAAAACAATATATTGCCAAAATGATCCAAAGAATCAAGTCTTTGTAAACATTTACTTTCTTGTCTCATGGTCTGTTTGAGAAGTCAGAAATAGCTCCAATCATCTGTTCTTCCATCATTTTTTCCATAATCTCACTGGAAAATGACATTATGTTACAGAACATATAAAAAGGAAAATATGACATTGCAACAAAAAACAGTCTGAGATGTGCGGGTTCACCATCCAATGTTCAAATGGATCATCTGTCAAAGCAAAGTTTTAGTTTCACAAATCATATCCTAAATGTGATTATAAGCAGATTTAAGAAAACACATAAGTCTGCACAGAATAGTTGACTTATTTGCTGAGAGGCCTCGATGTCAAGTAAGCTTTTTGGAAATTCACAATTTACTCTACATGGGATCCTGGAGGAACAATAACTGGGTTCTAAGTATATATCTAGCAATATTTTGCATCCCGAGCTCCCAAAGTGAAACTGAATAAACATATGACAAAATTATAAAGTGGTTCTTATTTACAGTGAATCATTATAGCCTAGAAAATATTCACTTATCAAAGCCTTCTGCCTATATTACTTATTTTTGCACCCTTCTCATCCTGATCAACAGGATCAGATCGCGAGAGTATCAACCACACATCAGCTCCCGCAGCCAGAACTGAGTCAGTGTGAGAAAATGTTTTGTACTTCCAAACGTCTGGCAGGAAGACAAGCACACATACAGCGAAAGATTTAAGGCAGGAATCGGAGGAGCTGTCTGACCATGCTAAGTCTAAGAATAACAAACATCTGTATGTTTTTTTCTCAAAGTGGTGCAATGTCAGAAACCTGTTTTTAATCCCGTTTCAAACTCTGAGAGATGTATGCATGACTGAACACATTGACCCCTCCCACCAGGTACAACATGGAGAACAGGCCACAGACTTATGTGCAGCAGATGCAGAAAGTGAAGAAAATCAAATTCTTACGGTTTATGTTGTTTTGTATTGTTGTTTTTGTTGATTCCATTTCTTTACTTTATATACCTGGATGAATGATCACACTTGCAATGTGTAGTGTTTGTAATCTGTGTTTTTTTTTTCTTTCTTTTTCAAAGAATACTTGAAGTGTGAGTCTCTTTCCCAAGCCCATTGGAAGATTCAAAGTATTTTTTGTTCACTCTGGATCAATGGTTCACATGAGTCTTAAAGGTCATTCAGTTTTTTCCATTCACCTTTGGTTGAGCATGACACACTGTCAATGAAAGCAAGCTCTAGGCCTGAGGACTTTAAGTTTGGAAAGGTTTTATTTAAGAGGAGGGGCAGAATATGCAGCTTATTATTTGAACCAGCATCCAGAGAGAAAGACTAAATTTGTTCCCATTTTTTTAATGGGAACATTTAAAGAATGGAAACACATTTCTGCAAATTCAAATTCTGAAGAACAGAAAATACAATTCTTCTCAAGGTCTCAACACTGACATGTTTGCCAAACTTAAACTGGTTTACTTATTTCCAATAACAATTAGTTAAAAAAACAACCAAAAAAAACACTGCACAAAATTGTAATCAATGAGTGTCATTTCTATGAAGACAGGTCTGATGTGTTTGAAATCAATGTTGTTTTGGCTCATCATTTTACTAACAACGACCAGTTGCAGTGAAGAAGCCTCAAGGCCAATTCTTTTGAAAAATATTTTTACTGAATCCTGTTGCAAACACAAACCCCACAGTTCTAAATCCTTTTAGGCTTACAAAATAGCCAGTTAGCCACATTTGACATTTTGTTAAGGGTTGTTGTACACCATAACGAAAGGTAGAGGTCTTTAAAACCAGGTAATAGGCACATTTTTTTAAAATTTTAGACGAAATGAGAAGTGTCTGCAAAGCTTATGCGGGTTCTTAAATAAGCTATTCATGACTAAGTTGAATTGCTCATTGACAGGCAATAATTTTTTTTTTTTTTATCTAATCTAACACAAGGAGGAAGTAGTTTGAACTTTTTCTTGTCACATTCAAGAGTGACTAATTCCTTAAATGCCACTGTCACTACGTGTTTCACAGGAACCAAATCATCCTAGGTGACTTTCTCCTGCATGTTTACAGAATTCATCCACATCTGTAGGCTTTGCCTTTAAAAGAAATTCAAAACAATTAGGTAAAATGAGGATTTTTGGGCATTACAGTAAGATGTTAATACATTTCTATCATTGTGGTAAATATTGATCATCTAGATAGTTTACTCAAAGAACTGCATCTTTCCTCATGCAGCTGATGTTATCAGGCATCCCTGACAAACAACAGCCAGTAGTTTAGTAACGAATGTTTAGCATATATTTCCACTAAGTCTGTGTTATCGCTCACCTATATCTAAGCCATAGGGAAACAAAAAGCCAGACAAAAGCCATAGTGTGTCCAATTTTGGCAACCTGTGGCCCTGACATGTGCCAGAAGACTGAAAGGTGTTTTCCAGCAGCACGTCTTTGACAAATATGCATTGTTTGAAAATTGGCAGCTGGAAGTTGCGAAAGATTCTTCCTCACAAAACATTCTTTCTTCTGTCACCAACACCTGACCTCCAGCTCAAGTCGTTATTAAACTAATAAATCGTTTATGAGATGACATCCGTACAGCCAGACCAACAGAAAACCCACTCATAGGTCACATCCGTATCCAACAATTTGTTAGGACATCAAGTTTAATGTATATTTAGCCTTTTTCTTTATGTGTTTTAGACCACTTGGGACATGCACCAACATACAACCTCATGCTGTGGCATGTTACATACTGCAGATTCTAACTCAGTCTCCTGATACTAAATAGTCTCCTCTGTTTAATCTCCCTGAAGTTGCAGATATGCCTGTAATAAAAAGCTGGGGCTACACTTCATCAAAACTTTGGTGTGAAATTTCCAGCATGGCCATTTTATTTTTAATGAAATTTATGGCTGACTAACAAGAAGACGGCAGACAAATAAATCAATATACACAAAACTATTAACTTAATATTGTTGTGGCCCTTTATCCCTTGTTTTAAAGATGTTAACATATGGGTGAGAGTCCAAAACTATTCATATTTCTGGAAGATTTTGTGAAAAAAATATTTTATTCAACCAAGAAGGTTGTACTTAGTAGAACCATGCTTGTTTTCCTTACATGAATCAAGCCTCTCCAATTATTAGCAATCAACTTTTTGCAGGTTTGTACAGGTATTTTGTTGATTTAGTTTCCCCAATAAGCTCCATGTCCTTTTGGTTGGAATCCCTCCTTGCTGACACTCTAGTGTTTGCATCCTTTCACACACATTTGGTCAGATTCAAGTCATCACTCTGACTTGAGCTCTCCAGTCAGAAGAAAAAAATAATAAAATTCACATTACTTCGAACCTTAATCTATCAGGGGGATTAATAATTTGGATTTCAGATATATAAACTTTTGTCAGTTACTTTTAAAAGATTTCCAAACTAATAAATTCCCACAACATTAAATATGTTAAATATTTATTTATTTGATAGGGTTCAGTTAAATTCTGTTTATATACTAAGTAATTGTCTTTAAATCACTAAGATATCGAAGGCAAGGTAAGATCATTTGTATTGTACATACTAGCAATGGGGCAAAATTCAAAATGACAAATACTGTACATAAAACAACCACCAAGCAAGAAACATTACATTTCTGTGGCAAAATAAAGGAAGGTGATGAACAGTTGGAGTACACACTACAATTATTATGATATTGTAGTTACTATTAATCAGAGGAAACTCTAAACAAATGGTTTTTGCCTTGATTTAAAAGAACTCGGTGTTTCAGCATTTTTCTGGAAGCTTGTTCCAGAGAAGCTAAAAAAAAAGTTTGTTATGTTTGGTTCTGATTCTGGGGATGCAGAGTAGACTAGAACCAAAAGACCTGAGTGGTCAGGAAGGTTGCTATAACAACAGCAGATAATTAATTTATTTTGGTGTTAATTTGTTCAGTGACTTATGAAGTAACAGAATTATTTTAAAGAATATTGTCTGAGATACAGGGAGACAATGTAAAACTGTGGTGATTTGCTTCATTTTCCTAATTTTAGTGATAATGTGAGCAGCAGTGCTCTAGATCAGCTGCAGCTCTCTGAATATTTTTCAGGCAGACCTGTGAAGATGTTGTTTCAGTCATCAATGGGACCGCAGAAAAACTCATGGATCAGTTTCTCTCTAGATCTTGTTGGGATATTGGTTCTTATTTCCTAGACATGTTCTTCAGGTGATAAAAGGCTGACTTTGCAATTGTCCCCTGATAGATTTATATGTCTGTGGAGGTTCACGTCAATCATTGCACCCAACATTTTGGGGCTAATCAGTCATTTCTACCTGTAACAGTTAAAGCTGGGTGCTGACTCCCGATCAATGTTTTCTCAAGTACAATAGTTATTACTTGCATACAAAATGAAAAGATGTGACTAATGCCACATGCTTTGACTGAAGCACAGATCAGTTTCCATTATGAAAAAAATAAAGTTGCAATAATTAGAAGCAAACCTGATGCACACATTGGATTTCAATCAACAAATCAATCTTTTTTTTTCAGCCTTTTGACCTCATTTAGCATGTCTGATAGTAAGGACAAGTTATTTTTACTTTTGGCCCCAATGTGTATGAAGGACAGATGAGTATGTTAATGTATTTATTGGCAGACTGGTTGTCATAATCCTACACCATTACCCTTTTAGTGCCATCAGTGTAGGAATTAAGTCACAGTTGCCTGTTTTGCTTCACATTTTTTGCAAGTTACACTACCACAGTACAACACAAATTCTTAAAAGTTGCACCAACTGGGATGTTATGTCTTTATGTTCCCACCATAAACGTATGGCTTCTTCTATGGTTGTTGGATATGATTTATTCTCTTTTGGACACAGCTTGAATAAAACATGTTGAGTTTGATTCTTGAACATCAGCCAATCAGAGCAAAGCCTGAGGTTGTCTGTCCAGACCACACATTTGCAGTTGCTCCATCGGTCTGCTTCTCAGGTGTTTGGGAAGATTTCTGAGGAGCACACCTGCCCTAAACTCCAGATAAGAGTGATAATGACGGTGTGTGAGCAGCCTGCAACATGCAACAGAAAGGAACTTTAGCTGCAGGCAGCTAAAGTTCCTGAAAAGTTTGTTATGCATGGGAAGCATTACAAAGATATGTGACGATGAAGACTATTTAATGACTGCAGTCTTGTTGAAGGATTTTGACATATGGCCAGCTTTTACTACTAAAGGAAATCCCTGTTGTTAGTTTGTTTCATTAATGAACTTTTTTTACATTGGGACTCTCTCAGTCCAGAATCGACAACAAAGCAGAGCTCAAGAAAACTGCTGAAAAAAAAAAAAGAAAAACAACAACAACAATCAAACCTCTAACATTGGAGTCTGAGTTTTGTAGTTTAATCCAGTGAAGCAAATGCTAGCTGAGAGAAGCAGCTAGCATTAAAATCTAAATCTGAAAAATAGCAACAATAAATGTGTTTATTTACACTTAACACTATTATAACAAGAGTAATCAGTGTCACTTTGTCTTAGTTTGACTTATTACAGGTGCAGAAAGTTTTATTGCTTTTGAGAATTTTACTCAAAAATTATCATAATGTGAATGTTGAAAGGTTGAAAAGGTAGATGGAAAGACAGATCAGGATTTTGTCCACAGTAATAATAAAATCTTTCTTCATTGTTGTGGTGAGAAGTGAGCTGAGCTGAAAAGTGAAGTTCTAGATTTACTGGACTGTATATCTAGACTCCAACTCTCATCTGTGGTCATTAGACGTGTCTCTATAAGGAGATTCTCAGCGTCATGGCGACCGAAGAGTGGGGTGACCATATTAAAAGGTAAGGTGCTTTATCTGATCCTGGTGCCTCTTGAAGCTTCACCCTGTAGGTTTCTATTTGGTGGAAGGAGAGTTTGGGACCAGATGCTTTGTCCTCTTAAACCTTCAGAACTATGACTTTGAAATTTTAACAATCAGCCGTACTGTCAGGATCGAGGCTTGTTTTGGGTAATTCTTGTTTTGTAGTTTTTGTTTACTTGTTATGTAATTCCCTTAGTTATTCTTATTTTGATTTGATCAACCTTGTTTTGTTTTACTTAGTTCAGCCTCTTCTTAGTTAGATTTTGTTTATTTTGTATTTCTTTTGTTTAGTTAATCTTGGTTAGAATTAGATTTGTTTTCCAAGTTCCCCTGTTTGTTTTATTATGGCCCTCTTGTGCCATTCTCCTTTTCTCTCTCTCTCCAGTCGTCCTTCTGCTCTCTCCCCTCACACCTGCAACCTGTTAGCCAATCAGCCCACGTCTATTGTTCCAGCAATCACTCACTCTCACAGTATTTGTCCACTTTTCTGTCACTCACTCCTTGCTGGTTCCTCCTGTTATTCACCATGTTGCCCAGTGTTTTGTTGGATTTTTTAAATTAAACCTTTATATCACAATACACTGTTGGAATCCAGTGATCCAGCCTCATTCAACTGTCATGCCCCAGTGGGTTTGGGAAATGTTAAACTGTAATTAAATATATTCCTTGAATTATTCTTTAGTTTTTTCACACAAGAATATTTTTTTAGCCAAGCAAGAAACCAGGACCTAAAGGTCTCTGGTGGCATTGTGTAAAAATATTGATTTATTACACAATGGCATTCCCACGAGGCAGCAAACATATTTTATTCACTGGAATCTTTGAAGAAATGTCACAAATGTAAATCAAATGATATATCTGCCTTAACATGCTGTAAATATGGAGAACCAGTTGGTCATAAACAGGACTGAATAAGTGAAAATAAGCATATTTTGCAGTGTCTACTAAAATAATGTCAAAATGAGCAATGGTGAGTCAATGACATTTTGAAGGAAGTTCTGATCAGCATCTCATTGCAAGATTACAAAAACGTCTAAGAATTGTTGTAGAAAAATTTTACTTTGACATCAACAAATTCAGGTGGTTTTAGAGGATAAAAACTGCTTCAGTGGGGGGTTGTGGAAGCTTTCAGCAAACTGCTCCAGTATCTCTGCTGAACTGATCTGACCACAAACACTGTTGAGAGGTTTCAGAAACTGAAGGATCAGGGGGGATTAGGAGTGAATATCCTGGAAGATGAATCATCCTCTTTCCCGTTTGTAGAGTAAAAACACCTCAAAAGAACGATGCCTTGACCATCAGCACCCCTTTGAAGGGAGCAACAGCCTGCTGCTGCTTGTTGGTTATTTATCTTTCACCATCCCACACTCAGAGATCTGTACTGTCAAAAAGAACTCAGAGCTCATGGAGTCTTCACTGAAGTTATCTATGTATCTCACAAATTTTTGCAGTGTTGGAAATCTTTGAAAACATTGCAAATATTTGCAGTGACTATGTGTTGAGCTCATTGGTGAAAAGTTAAGTAAGCAGTAAATACAGTAAAACATCCTGTTGTGTTAAATTTAGCAATTGGTGTTAAACTAAGATCAAGAAAAAATTATCTTTGTTTGATGTGGGGCTATCATTTGAAATATTTAATAGGCACATTTTAAAAGATCATTGAAGTTTAAAGTTCAGGTTTTTGGAAGCGGTGCATCTTTATTCAGACACTCCCTAGTGGCCAAAGAGTCTCCAACCTCAACCTGTGAGGATCTATTCAGCAACTTCTGAATAACATGTTCATTACCAGGAGATGTTAGATCCTACATTAAGAGGAAATTTCCAGGCTGGAATAATATTTTTTATGAACTTTCAGTCCTAAAAAAATACTATCATAAGGACAGGACAAGAAAAAGTCTAACATAAAAGGGTCAAAAAATGGGAAATGATTGTAAAACCACTGGCTTGTGAGCAGATAATAAGCAACTTCACTCTCCATTTAAAACAGAAGATTCACTCAGGATGCTGGAGTTAAATTATTTTTAAGAGATTCCCATGGACTAGTCCTACTGTCCAATCTTAGTTGGAGTATATTTGCTTTATCTCAAATGTCCAAAATGCTTCTGTCAAGGAATGAACACTTGATTAATCCAAACAGGAGGTTGAAACTAAAGCTGACACTTCAGGACTCATGTGGTCTGCTTCCAACATAAATGTTGGTTTGATAAACGTTAGGCTTATAAAAAAAAAAAAAAAAAAAAGAATCACAATCAGTTGATAATGGACTCAAGTTAGCTTGTAGGAAGCACATAAACCACAGTTGAAAGCGTATACTGCTGCATTTGATTCAAAAATGGGACTGTGGACATAAATTAAATCTAACAGTAAAAATCTTTGTGTTCAATTTAATAGATTAGAATTTTTTGTCAAATTTTTTTGTCAAATGTTTAATCTGAACTCTAAAATTCTTTATTTTAGAATTAGATTATTCAAATTAAACAAAACTATTGTACTTTGAAAAAGAAGACTTAATACTGAATAATCAGTCAATTATTTGTGGATTCTCTTTGCTCTATCGCTCCCAATTTACAAAGCAAATAGAGATAAGGTACTGAAAACACATCATCAAGTGGAAAAGGCATGAGACGTTTGCATTTTTTCAACTATACTTTAGGCAGGAATCTCAATGTAATAGACAAACTTGTAAGCTTAAATTTGTGAAGTAGATCCTGTTGGAATATAGGTTTTTATATCCCAAGTGAAAAACCAAACAACTTTTTAAAAATATTTTAAGTTGCAGCAGGCAGTACTGATCCTTGAAATGTCGACCCCCTTTTTTCCTGATGTTTACTTATTAAGTAAACGGTCATTGCAGAAACCATATTTTCTTGGCTGGAAAATCTGAGGGGCAAGTATATGTTTGAGAAGGTTTTGGGAATTGGATACATTTCTCAAGTTCTCCCTCGTTTAGGTGCAAATGTTACACAGTAATTTAGCTAGTCCCAGCCTGAGAGTTTATCTTTTTTTTTTTTTTTTCATTTTACTTTCCAGCTACTCACAGCTTGTTTTTATAAACAGGATTAAGTGGCCGACAAACATCAACTCATGTGGTGAAATATCATTATTTCTAGAGGAACATCAAGTAAAATCCTATCTTGTTTATTTACATGCATTTCTAAAACAAATGTTGGCCTTCTTGCTTCATCAATGATAAAACAGGTCTACAGCAACCATTTAAACTGGCACAATGTTAAAGATCTGTCATTTGATTTTCATGGGAAATTAGACTCGTAGGTAATGGTTTGACATGCTGATTGGAAATACAATTTCAAGCCTGTAATCACTCCAAGCTGTCGACTCTTCATAGGTGCCTGCAAGGTTACAGTTGTGTCAAAAGCTTAACCTTTCTAAGCCAACATTTCCACATGATCTGTTACAACATCCCCATGACAATTGTTTTGTCTAGAAGTCCACAGAAAACAGTGGTTTGAGCTGCACACTCTGGAAGGGATAAAGTACATACAACTACATGAGGGTGGGTTGTTTGGCTAAGGTTTCCCAAGTTGCTTTTGGAAAGAGATCAGACCTTGAAGAGGCCCTTCATCATCATGCTTCATCCCTGCTGGCCATCTTATGCTTGGACTTTTAGATAAACTCCTACTCCTGGGTCAGTCCAGCACTAGGATCAGGGCTTCTTTGTATCTGCCACATTTACTGAAATAACAGTTTTAATGTGGTATCACGTCATTCGATGATGGTAGTGATAAAACGTTGAGGTTACAGACCCGCAATAACCATCATATGCTTATGATTACTTTGAACTGGGTGTTGAAAAATCTTAAGTAAAAATGTTCAAACAAGTCCAAGCAGTTTTCTTATTTAGACCTTATCTTGATTACATGAGGTCCTGTATATGACGTCCAAGAAACTCTGGAGATCCATTGAAGTAACTTGGCTTAAATTGAAATTACGAACATTGCATTAAAATCAATTGTAATATTAATGCATTTTCAACAGATATGTACAAATTCAAAAATGGATTGCAGATCATGATACACCTGTACTAGTTTCACATTAAACAAGGCTAAATTTGTTAAGGTAGAGCCGTGGCACTCTTAATTTTGATGCCCACAAATAGGTTTTCTGAACATGACAACATTGCATTAGAGAAATGGAATGGTCTAAAATGTGTGTGTATGCTCATCAATGCTGTGTGACAAGAAGGCAGTTTGATTGTAGCTCTGTTGGAGTGTTAAGAAAGCTCAGCTTGAGCTCTACTGGGTCTTATCTTCCTCTTGACAACACTCTATAGATCCCCTTAGGTCAGACAAGTTTGCTGACCATTCCAGCATAGTGACAGGTATTGATGTGGTTTTGGTGCGTTTGTGTGGGCAATTGCTAAGCCTTGCTGTAAAATAAAACCTATGTCCACAAAAGCTTGTCTGCAAGAGAAAACATTTCCAAATCTCCTGCTAGATCACAGGTGTCAAACTCTAGTCCTCAAGGGCCACTGTCCTGCAGTTTTTAGATGTGCAGGACACTGGAAAAACACTGGAATGAAATGGCTTAATTACCTCCTCCTTGTGTAGATCAGTTCTACACAAGGACATTGTGCTAATGACCTAATTATTTGATTCAGGTGTGGTGCAGCAGAGGCGCATCTAAAAGTTACAGGACACCGGCCCTTCAGGACTGGAGTTTGACACCCCTGTGCTAGATGGATGCTTCATAACTTCCTCCCCCACATGACCCCCCAAAAGGACAAAAACCAAAGAACCAACAGCATCAGATGAATCATCAAATCATCACAGACTCTGAAGCTTCACACTGGATTTTATATCTGTCCACTTCTCTAGACTCTCAGACCTTGACTTCCAAATGACTTCCACAAAACAGACCTTGAGCTGCAAAGATGACTATGGACCACTGAGCAGAAATCCAGTGTATTTTCCTCTTAGCCCAGGTTAGATACTTTTGATGTTCCTTCTTGTTCGGGAGTGGCTTTCTGCAAGGAATGTGACATGTCACACTTTTTCTCATGCATATATATTTTTACAAGTTGTACAACACAATCATTAATCATCAAAGAAAAGTTTGAAATACATCCCACTATGTGTGAAGAATCTATGTAGATTTCACTCACACTTGATTTGTGCTCTTCAGCCTCCTTTCATGCTCCATGTTGGAGCCGCTCTCTGTTTACATTAGGACATGAAAAGGACTCTGAACCTTTTGATGACTCCTGTACACAGAATGTCATAGATAGGGTGGATGAATTAAATTCAAGTGTGTGGATGTAAATAAGTATTAGATGTGACTGCATTTACACACCACATAACATAACACGGGCTGATGAAGGTCAACGCTGGATTACAGCTATTTATGCAGGAAAATCTATAAAACTGACAAAAAAAAAGTCCTCACATCAATGCTGCCCATGATGTCCGATCATATTTACATTCTTTAAAGCTGCCAACTATATCTACCTCTGTAAAGATTTTCTTTCTTTCCCAGAAACTATGTAAAAGCATCCTGACAGCCTCGCTGAGCTCTCTGCATCCAGCTGGGTTTTACAGCATATGATATCAATGGCAGAGAGAAGGTGAGGATATCCAAGCAAAGGAGGAAGCAGTACCCTCGCTGTGCTGAGGTTTATTTAGGCTTCTACCAGTGGATATGATGGCATTTCTGCCACTTCTACTTCGGGAAGATTATTAAATGTATTAGAAAAACGTAAAAGAAGAAGAAAACAATCATGAGAAAGCGAGTAAATTTTGTCTTAACCCTTTGAAAGAACACAACAAGAAGGATAATCGGCCAGAAGGATTCAAAGTATTCACTCACCTGCTATTTGTCCTAATAACAAGTAACAGGTCAGCCCAGTTGACTGAGTCTGTGACACTTGTAATAGGAGAATAAACTTATTTTACTTATAACTATTTATAAGTAGGAACATCATATGAACAAAAATAAATGCCAAACAAATCATACAATTTTAAATTGCAATGCAATGGAATGGCTCTGTACGGGAAAGTAGGTTAAACTCATCTTACAGATCGTGACAGCTTGTTGTTTTTTTGTGGGATTTTATTTTAATTTTGCCCAACAGCAAGAACAAATCTTCCTTTGTTGGGTATTTTTAGTTGAGTAATATGCCTTCTCTGTACAGTCAAGGCTATGATTCAATACTGACAAAAATGAAAGAATTACAGCAGTGTTTACCCATCTATCTACTGGCTGTTACATCATCTAAATCTTTCTTTCTGCAGCTCAAATCTAAGGAGAGGAGCAGGGAGTACCTGAAGGGATGTTGTCCTTTGTGGGGGCTCCCATGGAAACTATTTTGTTAGCCTCTTATCTTGGGTAACAAATGGTCAGTTACCCTGTAAGATAAAAAGACAATCTGTGGAGCAACTCAGAATCTCAAAAAGCAACCAAGCCAGAGAGAAAAAAAAAAAAAAAGAAAAAAAGCAGTTGGATTGATTGGATAACATTTGATTGTTTAACTTCACAGGCTTGTCCACACAACTCAATTGGTATTGTGAAAAAGTATTTCACAAAGACATTTTTAAAGCTTTGAGAGTCATTCACAATTTGACAAAATATGGTAAAGAGGTGAACCTCCCAGAAGTCACTGGCCAAAGAGGACATCAACAACTCATTTTTCTTGATGGCAGTGAGTGCTCCATACTATTACAGAGCCCCCTAGGGGACATAAAGAATTTTTTCCTTTCTTTTTTTATTTACCTCAGAGGAGTCCCTAGAAATATATTGTGCTCCCTCACAATAAATAAGTTAAATTTTATTAGGAAATAACATGGCACAGGGGTTCAGCACAACCCATATATGGAGACCTTAGTCTTCAATGTGGCTGTTGCAGGTTCGGTTCCTTGCCTGACGACCTTTGGTACATGTCTTTCCCCTTCTCTCATTACTCTCTTTCCTGTCAATTCACTATCAACTAAAGGCCACTAGAGCCAATAAAACCTTTAAAAACTGGGAACAAAAACCTGGTTTATTTTGTATACAGTCACAGTGATAACAAATGTGGGGGGCTGCATAGTACTATTGAGTAGATGAGCAAGCTTAGTTTTTTATATGACCTTTTACTCAGATCAGGTAATGACCTGATGATATGAATTAAGTTTGCTACAAAAAAGGTTTATTTAAAGAGGTAAATGGGAACTAAAATGTCTGAGTCATTAATTGAGAAATAAAGGATGTGATAAATCTCAAAAATAATTGGAAAATGTTTGATTTTGTCATTCACCTTGCTACAAATGAATTTGGAGAGACATCAGGGATAGTTTTGGGCCAAACTGATGTCATTTCAAGGATTTCACCAATTTGACCATCATTCCTTCATTTTACTGACATGTTATGATAGCATGACAATGAGACCTACAGCCGCAGGAGAGTGGAATGTGCTTGTGTAGTCCTCAGAAGCCAAATTCTCAACAGTGAGACTTTCAGATGAAAGGAGGAAAATGATCCATCAGACCTCAGTGCACTCTCTAAAGAAGCTATTTGACATGAGCCTCACGGGCCTGAGTGCTGTTGTGTTTGGCTGCAGAGAGCTTGAAGCTGCAGGGCAAGCAGGAGCCACCTGTGGCTGCTGCGCGGGAGCTGCCCGGCCACCCGACGTGGAGGTGGAGGGATGCGGAGCAGGACAGAGGAAAAACTAGTGAGGTGTTAAAGTAAAATTGAATGTAACTCCATACCCAATTAATCAAAAATTACCCCTATTTTTTTTAAGTTACTTTTTATTTATATAACAGTTTCACATTTACATACTTTAATGATTATCATGCAATCTGCTTTGGAATTTCATAAACCTGTGAAGTTCAGTGCAACTTTGAAACTAAATAAATTCAAAGCCTTATTCACAACCAATAAATTTGGTAAGGTATTTATAGTTCCTTTCATTACTTGAATTGAAGTTTTTGTAGTAAATAGAATAATTATTTATTACTACCTCTACTTAAAAATATCTGAAAACACAGTCCACATATTTTAAGTTTGGTGTGAGAAAGTTCCAGAGGCTTTGCTTTTCTGGGTTCCTCAAGTACATATTGGTGATGCATGCATTTAAACATAGAGCTCTACTGGTAAGAACAAAGATATTACATTGTTCTAAAGTTGATTGGATGTTGATGAACTAAATAATTTAAAGTATCAAACTCACCCAACAAAGTCGAGGGGCGGTCTGCATAAACTATAGATTTGTGTAATTGTTGAAAACTACATTTATTGATTTCAATCAATGAGGTCAACAAGCTGATTCTGAATCTTAAATCTAATATTTGCCAACAGAGAAAAAAAAAAAAGTCCAGTCACACATGAAGACCAGCAGAATGCTATACACATGAAGACCAGCAGAATGCTATGAAAATAAAATACAAATTACTTGATAGAGGATAGACCAGGAAGTGCATAAAAGATGGAAAGATAAGAAAAACACACATTTCTATTAATGACTGTGAACTTCAGCTCATGTTGCAACCTGAAGGGATAAAAAAAAAAAAAAAAAAACATAATTAGAGTGAAGTAAAAAACACTCTCTTACATGACACTTTGGCTGAGATTACCTCAGGTCTTTTTTATGCTATGGAAACATTTGCTCTGCACAGGAGAAATAACATATCAGCTTTATACAATGTGGCTCTTCTTCTCTTAACCACATAAATGAAGCTGCGATGGGGAAACACTTCAAGGAGCAGGAGATGACAACAGGGAGAACAAGAAGAGTTTGGTTGTTGGTGGAAGACTTTGAGCAATGCTTTTAAGCCCAGGAGGGAGCACTGTGCTGAGTACCCGAAGCACAGCAGCTAGATTTCCCAAATGTTCATAATTAAACGTTTTCTATTTGAACAGGCAGCAGGGAACTCCTGCGCTTGAGTTTTTGTAGTGACTATTGTGTTTGTGGAGCCAAATATTGGAAACTTTGATACCGAATCCCCTGATGTATGTTAACTTTGGCAGCCACCAAAGGATTCTGGGGATGCTTTTCCTGCATGTTGCAGCACCTCCACTGTCCACCACCCACCATCTCCTCAGGTCGCGGAGTTCTGCTCAGCCACTGCTCGCTGGGCCAAGGACAAGGAAGCACAGGGAAGACATTGTGATGCATCTCTGGGTGAAAACTTATCTCAAGTGTCCCAGAAGTTTTCAGAGAAAACACTTCATTGTGGGAGTTTTTTCGCAGGGGCCTATCTTCAGTTGGTGAACTCTGCTTCATCCTGGCTCATACTAACAGCGCTGCCTCTGTAGCCACAGGGGGGTTCAGCCACCCCCACACTGTATTCTTCCCCTACAGTGTGCATGGTGCATGCCCCTTTGACCCTATGATCTCCCACTCCTACCTGGAGTTCAGTGGATGTTCAGACTTCTGTTAGGAAGATTAGAGCAAGCATTCCGGCTGCTCTCAGGGCAGCACAGGATGATCCTCTGCTGGAAGGGAATGTGAGCTGATGGCCGCACAGGAGGAAATACAGAGTCAGCAAACAAACTAAAGAACAAATAATCCACATACTATGTTTGGTATTAACTTCTCTATTTCACAAGTGCATTTGGTCAAACTGTGGTATTTTCTGTTGTGTTTTAAGGATAGATTTCCACTGCATGCTCAGTTTGTATATGCTCCTTACCTGCAGCAATAGTTTAATTCTCTGAACTGCAAACATTTTAAATATATATTTTCTTTTCTTACAATCTGAGATAGTACCTAATATTTCAATTTTTCTTAAGTGCATAGTTTTATAACATGCAGCAACTCTCCCATCATATTAACCCACAAATTTGCTCAGATAAATGATACAAAAGGCTGCATTTAACATGTCAAATATTAATGATAAGAACAACATACTTTGAACAAGTCTACATCTTGTTCAGAATGTTTTGGAGAAGGGAGATTGGAATAACATCTTATAGATGAGACCAAGATAGATGTATATTGTTGCCAAGACAGAATTCCCTTTTTGCAGAAAATCTCACACCTAGTGACAAGCACTGTGGTGGAAGATTGACAATTTCTTACTTTTTCTGCAGCATGGCTGGTTAGTGTTGACCTTAAACTCTTCTAAGAGCATGACAGTTTTCTTGCATCCAAGTGGAAAAAATATTCCAAACCTCGATGCAGATGTGCCGCAAAATTGTTGAAAATAAAATAATCATGTAGCTGCAGTGACCTAGTCAAAGTCTACACCTCCACTTGATTAAAATGCAGTGGTGGAACCTTGTCTGTACTGCAAATTTCAGGGAGCAGTGTAAAAATAAATGCCTGAAAACTTCCTTGATCCGCAGTCCTTTTGGAAAGAAGAGAGACCAAAAAAACCTCCACAGTGACGTGAGAGACTAAAAACAGTCAGATAACAACTGGTCAAAGTTAAAGGTTGTTCTACAAGCCATGTCTGGTGCTCCTTTTTCTTAAGTGGCAAAGTGTCGTGACTGTTTGTTTCTTTTATTTTCTTTTTTTTTCCCCCTCATTTTGCGAACCGATCAGATTACCTCTTGGTACATTAAACCTCATGTAAGAAAGAAATTGTAGTTTTGTTTTAATCACATGACTGCAGCACTGCCTTTTGTCAAATAGTTATGTGATACTTTGCTGTTGCAGCCTTTGTTTTTTCATTTAGCTCATGGACTCATGTATACCCATATGACTGGTACTGACTTGTGTAAGATTAGCCCAACACAACATTGAAAGTCAGGCTTTGAGACATGAGTATGTGAGAAGAAATAAAACAGTCTTACTTGTCTTATTTTTTTATGTATCTTTTGAGAAAATCTGGCATTATTCAGAGGTGCCTTTACGTTCCTGTTTTATCTCCTTACTATCTTTGCATATAATTTCACACTTGAATTAGTTTGTGCTGATTTGATTTTGACTCTGCAGCTGCACACTGCAGAATAAAATGTGGAATTTCTTATATTAAGTAGGACCAATTACAACCAAAATATGAACCATATGCTATCATGTTTGATCTCCCGTATCAAACATGATAAATAAGCATCAAATAACATTCTGTTTCACTTTAGTAGATTTTATCTTTGCTTCATTTCAGTTATATGTTCTTTGTCTGAACAACAATTGCGAACAAACTAGTATCAAACTAATAAACATGACTGCCAGAAGTCTCAAAGGGGTTCCACATTGAGAGTCCTGCAGCGCCGTCTGGCAGCTGTCCCACATCAGGATCTGATGTAGGCAGGCACTTCCCCTTCATCTGGGCGGCCTGCCAGTTGGACCGGTGAACTGCTGGACCAGGCGAAGGCTTTGATGGGGTAGAGTAAGCCCACGGGGCATTACAAAATACACAAGAATGAAATAATGGGAGTGTCATGCTAACACACTTATTAGAATCAGCTTTCTCATGAGCTAAGTATGGAACTCTCTTCTTCTTGTTATGGTTCAAATTGATGCAGTACATCAAGAACCGATGAAAAGGATTTAGATATTTGAACAGACATGGAATATAATACTAATTAAATGTTTTCATTAGAGTATTGAGCAAAAACCTAAAATCTTTTCTTTACTTTGTCAAGTAAAAAAGTATACCTGGGTTGGGTTAACCCAGCAAACAGGCTTTGACATTGTCGACACAACCACCACAGGTGTCCCTTTACTCTTGAGCTGAGATTGGTGAAAAAAAGAATTTCAAAATGAGATTTGATTTACAATACAGCAAAATGCAAATTATTCATTTATTGAGAATATGATTTAATCTGACAGGTCATGGAGGGAACTTTTAGCAAGCACAACACCTTTGTAAAAATGTTCACTTCTAAAATGCCTAGTCAAAGTCCAAGGCATAGCGCATGTACTTGCATTGTTTTGAGAGGGCTGGTGTCTGCAGCAGTCAGTGAGGTGCAGTTCTCAGATTAAGTTTTTTTTTGTTGTTTTTATTGTTTCTAGCTATTTTTGAGAAAGGTGCAATATAAATAAAATATATTTTCTTATTTACACCCATCACAGTGCAACACAGAAACACGCAGAACAAACAACTGTGCACACACTCATACTTCTGGCAATTTAGTGGGTATCCACCCACCTTTGACAGATTTGACCTTCATTTGGTGGCTCGTCTTTCTTAACATTGTCACATGTTCACACAATAAACCTCCTCCTCTTCCTGCTAAACTGAAAGTGGTTAATGCAATGCATTGTGGGAATATTTGTTCTAACACCGGTCTCCTTGTTTCTTATAGATCAGTCCTTCATGGCTGGAGGCCCGATAGCAACTCAGTGTTTGGAACATAGACATGATGAAGATTATTTGGCAAACTTTAAACTTGGGATTACTGTGCAGAAGAAAGGGGATTTAGATTACTTTGAATGTAGCATAGTTGTCTCTTGGGTTTAGAGAGAATCATTAAAAAAGAGAGGAAAAAATAAAATGATCTGCAGTTTGTGAATAATAATATCTTTTTGTTGTCAGAAGAGAGCACACAAACATATGGAGTGCAATGGCGATGCTAGCACATACTGTACTTGCACACTAATTGGCGCTTTTAAAAACATTGTAAGGGTCAATTCTCAATTGAACCAAAACAGATCAGACTACAAGATTTAAGCAGGAGATTTTATTAAAAGAACCAGACATGGCCATCATGGCGTCATGTCCACAGACCTATGTACTGGTTGGTGTGTGTGAAGAATAAACTCTTTAGATACAAACACCAGTGTTCACCGCTGGTCAGTCTCAGCCTCAGTGGATACACTCACCTCCTCCTGAAAACTCCACCATCTGATTAGCAGTAAGATCTCCTCTTTCATCATCTTGGTCATTTTCTAATCATAAAATGCCACCTTCCATAAACACCTTCTTCTTCTATTCAGTGCTGATCTGGAACTTCTTACAAAACTTGGAGGAATATATATGCCAGCTTCCCACATCAATAAATTGTTTAAACATTCCGATTGTGTCTGCAATTGCGATTGGAGGTATCACAAAAACCCAACATATCACAAGGATTATTTAATAGATAATAAAGTGGAAGTATATTTTTTTAAAAGCGTTTGCAGTGCATCTGATGATTAAGATATTTCATCTCACCATGAAATCACACAAGGAGTCAGTGAACATGACATAAAATGCAAAGGTAGTAACATCTTCTTGTGCCCTCTTTAACAGGCTCTTTTAGGGTCTTGCAAAATGGAAAGACAAGGCAGCAGTTTCTAATCCTCTTCTAATAAAAGTTGCTCTAAGAGCATGAGACTGCACCCTGCATGACCCACATGCTTTGAAAACTGAAGTTTTTTTGAGTGGTTCTTCATTTTTGCATTTAGCCACTATTTGGTTCAAGAATTATGTTATAAAGTTTAGTTTATAGAATTAGGATTTAAAAACTGCTTCAGTGTGTCCTTTGTGTGGCTCAAGATAAATGACTCAGTTACACTAGAATGGTCAAAAGGAGATTTGTTTGCTATTTTACAAATTGCAGGTAGGGCTATGCTCCTTAGTGGTGATAATTTTCTCCTTGTAGATACTATTCAAATTAATCATGATCCTGATAAGCTCAGAACAATAAATTTGCAACACAGTAACTCACAAAACCTTTGGACAAACCCTCTTATTTCTAAATCATGTGTTTTAAATCAGAATCACTTCTTTTCTCCACCTGCATGTGCTACTCCCAGCTGGGTGCTGTGAATCTTTCCCTGAAGGGAGATCAGAGTCAATCCATGAAACACTGATCATAATGTTCAGAAGTACAACAGACTGCAGAACGCTCTGTTTCATGCAAGTGTTCCCATAAACACAGTTTGAAGCAAGTACATCTAATACAGAATGTATAAACATCTACTTAGGCTCCCACTACATAAAAAAATAAAAAACAAAAAAACTTAAATTACTGTTGGAAATTTCCATGTTTGCATTCAGTGTTATGCACTTGAGTCCAGGGGTATGTTGTTCCTAAAACACATCCATTACGTGCATGTTAATCCGTGTGATTGAGCCCTTGGAGAAAACCTCCAAATGTCCACATGTCATGTGGAAGTGGAAAGCTCCAGTACTGGAAAGAAAATGAATGCCTTCCCAATTCCAATACTTCAAACATAAAGGGCTTAGCGTCACAGCTCTTACTGTATTTAATTTGTCAGGTATGAATCAGTAAATTGAATTTACTCACTTACAGTTGTTTTACAAAAAGAAAAGAACACATTGTGTTCTAAAGGTAGAATGTCAGCCTGCTTGTTTGAGTGTTTAGCAAGTCAACACTTAATTCACTGAGTATTTCAACCATCAAGGTGTTGCCGTTTTGTATCTCTGGCCTTTAAACAGCTCTTGATTTACGATTGTTTCTGTTGAACAAAGAAAGTTGTTCAATTCATGTTTGTTTAGCTCCAAATGGAGAACAAATGAAAACACGAAGAGTTGGAGGAAAATTTTACCACCAGCAGAAAAAATACAGCTGCTGAGGCAACCAGACAGTGAAAAAACAGTGTCTAAGACCTTTTCTAAATAGCATTAGAGCTATTTCTGTATTTCATGTTGACTGGCATTGACTAATATTACAAAGAAAAAAGTGGTTTAAGGAAAATACAGGTACTGCTCACTTGTTTGCATTTGTGTTGGCTGCATAGACCAGAAGACCACATGGTATGTTTTTGAAAAGGATCCAACAAGGAAAGTATCCCTAACTAATTTTTCTTTTTTGATTAATTTTACAATGGATATTGCTGGACAAAACATTATCTCTCCACCTCTTCACAGGTACCCCTCATGGTGGCAGATGTTCGACGGCTTTGCATTTATACAGGATGTCTATGCCTCAAATATTACTGTCAAGAAACCTCCAGCCAGAACTACTCCTCAGCTGCCCATATTGGATCCTGACCTGCCCTTCTCAATCTGTACAACGCACTGTTCACTTTATATCCCACTGCCATTGATTGATTGAACTCCAATATACATAAACTCATCTAACCTAATCAGAGACCTGCTCTGACCAAGAGGAAGTATGCCCGTTGTTTCAACTGGGAACCATTTTCTCAGATTCAGAGTAGGCTCTAATCTCTTCCTCTACATTCACCAAGTCATATAATTTAAATACCACCAAATCTATGTACCAGCCGTAGTTACTTCCTACCTACATACTGTGACATATATTACACAATATACACATTAAAACTCTTCCACTTGGTGTAAAACACTTTTTTTTTATTTAATGAACAAATATGAAACACCCAAAGGACCCAGGAGAAGCAAGGGTGACAAACTAAAGAGTGTTGAACCCATTCCAGTTATTTTTGAGTTACTGCACAGCAATAACTCAGGCACCTAAAACCACCAATACCTTGTTAACAACCCTTTGTTGAGATAGAAGAAAATATTACTTTAATCAAAAAGTTCAAGTGTACTTATGTAAGCAAAAATCTAGTTAAAATGCAGGGAGCACAATGAAACAACACAACAAAACTTTAAGAGCGCTTAAAGTTTTGTTGCACTTCTATAATTTCACATCTAGATAAAATACCAAATGCACTCATTATAACAAGGTTTTTGAATTTCATGCAATTTTCAAAGACATTGTTCTCATTAATTGTTTGAGAAGGGATCTCTAATTGTCTGCATAATTTCAGGTATAAATACGCTGCCTATTAACTCGTAGTTCTAGACGTGGAACACCAGAATTTCTCGTTCTGAAAGGATTTCTCCCAGGTTGAAGAAATGTCACAGTTTTCTTTAGGATGCCGCCCTTTTATCCTCAGATATTGAGTTAATATTGAAAATAATCTGAAGCTTTGGGACCTCACATCTACTTTAAAAAAAAACATGGCTTTAACTTTGTTTTATGATCTAAATATATGATATGGTGTGGAGAATAATGCATTTAGGATTCTGACAAAACTATTTCATGCAAAGAGTTTGCTTTTGATCTTTATTACTGCCCATTTTATGGAGTGACCCACTGCAGAAAGCAGTAATGTTACCTCTGGGATGCCTAAATGCCTCCCTGGTATTTCAGAGGTTAAAAGGTAAATGCAGGCTGTATTTTAATGCAAACACTAATTTCAAACATTCCTTCAAAATGTTCCTATCTGCATCCCTTTTACAGTATTCCCATGCCCAGCGCCTACATTAAAGGTCCATTACCTTTGACTACAGTATTTAACTTAGTTGCTTGACATCAAAAAATATTTACTCAGTTATATTGAACAGTTTATGCTTAGAGTTTACTAGAGTTTGCAATCAACTCAGCTAAGAAATGATTTATAGAGCCTTTTTAAGCTTAAACACTGAAACTGCAAAACAGTTTAGATTCACAGTTTCAGTTTAAAAATGAATGTCAATAAATAAAAAGCAACAATAATGTCCTGCCTGAATAAAATACAAAAGGTCTACCGTGTCCTTTGGTGGCATCCATTGCTTATAGCTATGAGACATCTGAGTTGGATGGGAGCGTTCTTGGAATGAGCCAATGTTCCATATTTTAGTTGAATGAAATGGATTAAAGAGGAAAAGGAGCATCCAGCTTGTTGTCAGCAACAAGTTCCACAGCCAGCACCAGTGACGGGTTCCATGAAGGGAAAGCCCATTTCCACTTCTATGATTAATGCAGAACATGTCACAGTCCTAGGTTGCTTTTTTGTTTTGTCATTTCTCTGCATAGCTGCTGTTTCCTGGAAAGGTTGGGGACTCTCTATTTGCTGGACAATGTCCTTTTTGTCCTGCACTGCAGCATACACACCTACTTATCGGTCTTCCTGGTCAAGCCATCGTTCTGCCTTTGTTTTTCCATAATTTGAGGAAAATTATCTCCAGCCAAGATTAAATGTCTTTGGGGTTGTCTTTTTAACTCATTTGAAGCAGAACTAGCTTGAATTAGCAAATAGAACCATTGATCATTAGCACATCAATTAAACCATCACTTTACAGATATGCCCCTAAACACAACTTTCTAACCCAAATACAGACACTGCACTTCACCTGAATTTATGTGTTAATCGATATTTTTCATATCCTTGTGGTGTCAGGGTTGGTTTGGTTTTTTCTGTTTGCATTTTTACTTCCTTTATATGTGGTAAGCCATAGTTTTTGTTTGTTCTTTAGATCAGTCTTTTCTTTTGTTGTTTAGGGAATATCTGTTCACTTCCTGCATTTAACCAGTCTTTGTCCAATTAGAATTATGTTTTGCATGTTTGTTTACTCCTCCTTGATCAATTGTGCCATCTCTCCCTCAGCCTGCTTACTTGGTCCTCTCTCACACCTGCACCCGATTACCAATCAGCTACCTGTTCCTTGTCAGTCATCAAGCTTCTTTATTTAAGAACTGCCCTCACTCACTGCTGGAATTTTCTGTTGCTCCTTGTTTCTGACAGAATGTCTTGAGAGTCTTTGTTTAATGGAGAGAAACAGTCCAAATCCTACTGCTGTTTTCCATCCTGACGCAATGATGTGGAATCTGTTACTTACTCAACAGGGCCAATTCAATCAAATAATTCTCATTCAAAAACACTCATTGCCTCAATGTGTATGTATGTCAAAATAAAACTTGTCAGATACTTGTCCCATAGAAGGCTTGGTTTTAATGTTTCTTGAATGTTATCCTTTATACAGTATTACGCAAATGAAAATCTCCACAGAGTAGGAAAAACTACAAAATAGCATGAAAATCCTCAAACAGAAGGCTGCTTTTAAAGTTCTGAGATGATTTATAACAAGCTAAATAACATAAAACAATTCCACTGTAGAATTTACCCAATTTTTTTAGGATTTATTTGAAAATTTGTCCAATTCCAGAGTTGGAAAGCATGCAGATTGGAATATTTGGCATGTTGATAATCCACATGTTCGTAAAGTGATAAGTGAGCATTTGACATCGATTTGGTCTTCTAAGGTATGTTGTGTAAAATCTTTGAGATGCAAGTTGACTTTAGAACTTGAGAAAAATATAAGTAGACCTTTGCCGATGGTTGAAAGGCTTATTTTTGAAACTGATGTGTTTATATCTTTTTGTGGATGAATTGCCAAAAGCCAAATATTATCCACTGATCTCAGGATAACAGTTGGCTTTTTAGCTTGTAAAGATCTCAGCAGCCACCGCCTTGCTTTAATGCAATGCAGCTGCAGGTTGTTGTGTCATTATGAGACCCCAGCAGTGGCAAGAGTCACTATGCGCCCTGTGCCATTATCCCAGTATAACACTGGGTGAGGAGGCCAGTGGCCATGTGGAAATGATTTTCATCAAGACCTGCTTTCACCTTCCTGGTCTGCTCTGATGCTGCTGTAAAACAACTGTAATGGAGATGGGGAGTAGAGGGGGGCTTCTTTCCTCTTTCCTCCCTCACTGGAGGTAGCCAGGGAGGCCAGTTCAGTTCAGCTCTATATCTGTCAGTTCACGGTGCGTTCATCCTGCCACCCTCCAACTCAACTGCCGGGTGGAAGCCATAAAAGTGTCAGTGAACCAGAGTGACATCTACTGTGTACAGCACCACCTTCAGAGCACTGTGGAGGCTTCCAGCCCTTCCTAAATCCCCTGGTGAGGACAGTAGCAGTGAATGACATTTCCCCCAAGCCCAGAGGACACAGAGGTAAATTCAAGGCCAGCGGGAAAGCCGTTCCCTCTATTGTCATTCTACACAGGCAGTAAACATAGAGTCTGACAGCTTTCAATTATTTTTATGTGTCATGCAACAAATCCAAGCTGCAACAACTTGATGATTTAGATATATTATGAAATAAGGACCAAAGTAAGCCAAAGAGAAACAAACAGTACAGCCAGAATGTTTTTAGAAACTCCATTTAGTCCTGGCAAATCATTCTTCTGCAGCTATCTGGCATCATCTGTATTTACTGACCTTCACTGACTATTTTGATTTACTTTGATTCTTCACAACGTATGCTCCCTGATGCCTTTTATAGACTCACCAGACATATCAGCTCCCAAAGCCTATAACTTTGTACAGAATTTAGGTGAGATGTTTTAAGGTCTAGTTATTGTTTTTTTCAAAACACACCTGCATTTTCATGGTTGTTTTTGAATTCCTTTAGCCACTGAGCATTCTTGAAGATATATCTAACCAAAATCTGCATCAACTTCACCTAAATAAAATGTGGTCTAAAAGTACAAATTTTATACATTCCTGTAAATCAAGTTTTAAATGCAACCATATGGCCAAGCTTGACACATAAGTCAGGAATCAAAGTAATAAAGTGTGTTACAGGTACTTTCTCAAAATTTGGTGAGCTAACCGGCTGTTCTGCATCAGAAGATCTGATGCAGAACAGCAGAATAATTCCAGAGATCAGAACTCTTAAAAAGATTAAAAATTAGAATTCATGAAGAAAAATTTCAATATTTTAAAAAATAGATATTTGATTTGTTTCTCTCAGGGTGTCTCACAGTTGTCCTGTCAGTGCCCACCTGTACACCTACGATGGGTCGTAGGTAAAATAATTTCCTTCTTGTACTTCTGCAGTATAGCAAATATTTTGAAAATGTCTTCCTACTTACCACTGTTCTCTGCATGTTAACTAAACTTCCTGTCTAAATGTGGTTTCTGTGACTTTTACAACAAAAATAAACAAAACAATCTTGCACAACAGATATCAAGCTCAAATCTTGACCTTCCAATGTGGAATTTGTCTATCATTTCTGTGCATATGTGGATTTTTTCCAGGTATGTAAGTTTACTCCAACAGTAAATCATTGTGGCTCTGGGCTGATTGATTGAAAGGTGTGATGGTCTGATGCATGGGTGTTTTCCATGTTTGTCATCCCAATGATGAGCTTGTGACCTAAACTGGATCTAACTGGTTTTCAACCTAAACATAGGGGTGTAAGATCAATTGCCACCAAACTGAGAGATTGAAAGAAAATTATAGAGGGGGAAAAAAATAAACAAACAGGGTGAAATTTGACACAATTAAATGTGAACTTATTTTGCAACAGTCCTCCTATTTTTGGACCAACTAAGACTCATGCTAAGCTGAGCTATGCCACCTTTGAAAGTTCCCAAACCTATATTTAGGATGCTTCCCTTCACACTGATAAAACTTATGTTTGAGCTCGACAGCGTATACTGCCATGATGTTGAAAAGGGCAGTTTGAACTAATTTATGATTTCTAGACACATAAAAGAACAATTTTCCATTGTAACAGGGCTGATGGCTTACATTTAAAGCATTTTAGTACTGCTTTCCAGGGCCTCTTAAACAGGCTGCTCAACTATGTGGATAATCGCTACATTTGCAAAGACAAGACCATCAAAAGGCAGTGTGTTTCTCTCAATGCTCTTTGTTCCCAGCCATCTCAGTACTTAAAAGTCTGTAACTTTGGCAGCAGTAGCACAAGTGGACAAAGAAGAAGTCCCTTCAGTAGTACCCAAATCAACAACCACCAACAAGTCACGTCCACAACCCTCTGCTGGCTTCAGCTGTCCACTTGTGTTTGTGTCTCTGGCTACTCAGGGACTCGATGACAGACTGATGAGTTCCTGACTACAAGAGAAACGGTGTGTGGGTCGGCCATCCGTTCAGCTCTTCTCCTTCCCCTCAACCAGCAGCTTTCTTCCTGCATGACGCACTAAACATGTTAAGCGCACAAAGACACACATTGCATTCAATTACTATGAATGCTGAGTGAAACAGGGTCAAAGATGGTAGATGATGTGCAGATCTGGTTGGGTCATCTGTCTGATCACACCTTCCAAGGCTGAGGAATAAGGCCTCTCCTTAACCTTTGCCCTTGAAGAGTTAACTTCAAGTTTATCTTGTTCAGGTCACTCTTTGTTTCCCAAGTCAAGCTACCAAAAGATCCATTTGGTTCATTTTCCTGGTGAAAGTTAACAGAGAGATGGCTGAACTTCTGAAAACAGTTCAGTGTAGTTTTTTCAGAAAAAAAAGAGTGGTTTCAATAGTTTCCCAACCTTAGAAAAAGCTGGAAGAAACATTGTTTGAGAATTGAAACAGGAGAAAGTAGATCTGAAGCTGGAGATCAGAAGAGGAAAGGTGTTGTATCCCTCCTGTTTTGAGGCTGAATTTGAGGAGAGAAGATATTGCGTTCTTTTGATAATGGAAGCAAACACCTTAACAAAGACGTGCTGGGGATTCCTTTTCTGTGTATGGTGGGACATCTTGAAGAGGAAGATATTTCACAATTAAGGTCCAAAATGTAGATAAATGAATGTCAGACTGGTCAGACAAACTCATATTTCTGGGTAGGAAGCTCTAGATTAGTGCAGAACCGTATTTTGCTAGCAGGTTTATATGCTGACTTTTTAGCATGGAAATGTATTAAATTCGATGGAAGGAGGTTCAAATGGTACACTGCATGAGTGGAGTCAATATTTTCTGGATGTTTGAACTTTACAGTATTTTTTTTGGAGTAACCTGAATTGTGTGCAATTCACTGCTGTAAGTTCAAGTAAATTTTTGTTTAATGTGCCAGGCACATTCTGCAAATTCTTATATATATATATTGAGTGAAACAGGGTCAAATCTGTATTGATTCTACAATAGGATGTCGAATTTAAGAGAATTCACTTATATCAGTGAAAAGACGAACACAAAGTAGTTTCCGTAGTATTTTGGAAATCCCCCACCCCCATGGTATCTGTCGCTCCCTGGTAAGGTGGGCATCAGCTCTGTTCTACTCTTAACACAGGCAGAAAAAATGGTCAGCCATGGGGCAAATACAGGCTGAAACACCAAAAAAAACAAAACAAGATCTTATATTTGTTTTATTAAACTGTAGGATAACTCTTCTATATATTTTATCAGCACAAAACTGACTTTATGTGGAAACATACATGTGATAACATAATGAAGGAGTCATTGTGTGTGACTCCTTCATTGTGGAGTATATGAAGGAGTCAAAAAAGTAAAGGGAACACTCAAATAACACATCCTAGATGGACAGTTTGATTTCACAGAAGTTTGATTTACTTGGAGTTATATTGTGTTATTTGAGTGTTCCCTTTATTTTTTTGAGCATATATATATATATATATATATATATATATATATATATATATATATTATATATATATATATATATATTATATATATATATAATATAATATATATATATTTAATTTGGGCCTTTTGTGATTTTTACATCTTGGAGAAGCTACATAGATGTATTTTTGTTATTTTTTATTATTTTTATTTTACCAACATATTATATAAAGCTTGGATTATTTCCAAAGTGATTATGATCAAAAATGGTCATTATACAAGTCATCACTTTTGTGCTTTATTTTCCAAGGTGGGGTTGCTGAGGCTCTAGAAGATGCATCTCTCTCCTATGTAACACTCTGAAGAAAGATTTTAACATCTGGTTAAAGGTTTAACATCAAATAAAACATGTTATTGTGAGCATTAATTCTGGACCTTCACATGAAGTCACGAGTGGCCATCTAAGATCATTTTAATGATGACAACATAAAATGAACACAGCCAACCTGATACAGTAAAATATTTTATTTAGAAATGATTATTCATTTAAAAAATAAGTTTAGGAAATCCAGTGATATATGTCAATAATTAATAATCAGGTTAAAGTGCAAAAATACAATTTGATATAATGCATCTGTACAAAAATAACAATGGAATGTGATATTTGTGTGTCGCTAATATGGCTTCTAGAAACATATCTTGCATACATGCAAAGTCCATCTTTAGATTATAAGCTTTGGAAAAAAATATTTGTGCTGAGCAGACTCAGGAGTTGTTTTTTTTTTTTTCGAGGTCCATTTCACATTCCACACATCCACTGAGTTCGCTGCCAAATCAGGCACTGTTAACCCAACGCACAGTCTTTATTAAGGCTTATTTCTGCAGTATTTCTACTGAGAATCAGCTGCTGGAACATTTCTTCCTTGAGGAATGTTCACACTGAAAGCTGTGCCTCCAACGGCTGAGATGAGAAAAGAAAGAAAATATCTTTGGCGGTTGTCTTTGGTCGTGTTGTTTTTCCAGTGTTCCCGGTCCCTTTCCCTGCTGCTGCAGTGAATCACTTCATCTTGGCTGGCTTCAGTTCCTTGACTTGCATGTGTAATGTTTTGTGGACAGCCAACGTCCTGGACTGACAGAATCCTTTTCCGCACTCTTGACATTTGAAGGGCTTTTCTTTGGAATGGATGTATCTGCAGGGGGAAACAACAAGGCACAGTATTATGCTACAGGAAGGCTTCAAAACAAAGTCAGTTTTTTTTTTGTTTGTTTTTTTTTTCACATTTCACCATAAAGTCAAGGACATACATGTATATGATGTAGCATCTACACAAGCAGCAGTTAATTCATGGCAGCTGCCACAGGTGACCTACATTCACAGATGCCTTTGTAGACGTGTCATCAAATATTTCTCTTCACGTGACCAGCAGCCATATTTAGAAAGTATTTAACTTTGGATTAAAAAAAACAGACAAAGAAACTGTTAGGACTGCATTTTGAATAGAAATGTCTTTGGTAGAGTTGAGACAAGATTAATTTAGTTTTTTTATGGATGGCACTTTGAATGTTTTGTACCTGTAGTTTTCCATGTACAAGTTCAACTAATGCTATAAATCTTCTAATCGTTACAGGAAGTGTCTTGTTTTTGTCTCTCTGCTGCCAAACACGAGGATGATTTAAAGGCTTATTTTTAACCCCATTCCTCAAGTCATCACTCTTTCAACAAGAGTGAGAAAAAAAAACTGGATTTGACTGGCTCACTTGGTTAAATCACATTTTTGTAAACGCCACAGTGCCTTTGGAATGAGAACAAGGTGTTGCATTGATAAAGCTTTTTTCTAACCTGTGGTCCCTGAGGTGGTCCTGTCTTCTGAAGGCCTTGTGGCAGATATCGCAGGTGTACGGCCTCTCGTCTGTATGCGTCCTCTCGTGGATCAAGAGGTTGTAGGATTTTGTAAAATGTCGGCCACAAAACTTGCAGACGAATTCCTTCTTGGTCTTAGAGGGCAGTCTGCCTCGGCTGGACTTGCGCTCAGGTGAGGACAGTTTGGTCACATCCAGCAGGCATCCCAGGCTGGCAGAGGTCTGGTGTTGAGATGATACCTGCGCAGCAGCAGCACCCGTCATGCTCAGGTCCTCCACTTTCAGATGGTCCTCCTGTGTAGCTGCTGCCGCCAGGTTGGCAAAGTCAAAGCGTGGTTTGCTCTTGGAGCTTTGCAGCAATCCTGCTGTGTCCAGCTTTGGCTGCAGGAGGTGGGGGAATATGGGGATGGAGGCCATGGAGGAGAACTGAGGAGGCAGCTTGGAGAATGTGCAGCGGGGGAAGGCCAGAGGCTGATAGCCAAGGGTCCACTGGTGAAGATGGATGGCGTGAAGAGCACTGAAGCTGTAGATGCTCTGAAAATGATCAGCTGGTAGCTGGAGACCCGAGGAGGTCTGGATGAGGGAGCAGTTGGCCAACTGAAGGGATGGGTGAAGAGGGACGGGAGCTGGTAGAGTCTTACTGCCCATGGCTGCTACTGCAAATCCCGCAGGCAGTCTGATAAACACAGAGAACCAGAATGAAAATAAATAAACATGTTACTCATTACAACCGAGTTCAAACAATAAACCAACAAAACATAATTTTCACTAACAGATCTTCGAAAGTAGATCCACTCTTAGGCTTTGGTTTAGCTAAATCCTTAGATCTGCATGTAGATCTCTGAAGGATCCACTCTGTCTGATAAGCCCACAGACACAATAACTGACACTACACAGCTGCATTTTATCCTGTGTCCAACATCCATTATTTATGGGAGTAAAGATTCTTGGCTTGTAGGAACACAATCAGTAGCAATAAAGTAGTGGTTTTCTGTATGACTTTATCTTTCTGTTACATCGTCACGGAGGAATTTTGACCTGCTCTTCTTGCCGGTGTTGCTGCAGTTCATTAATGTTTGCAGTCATTTCTTTTAGTAGTTTTTATCACTCACAGCAGCATTTTATTCAGTTTTTGGTCAGGACTTTAATTGGGACGTTGCACTGTCTCAAATTATTTAATTTTTAGGAGGTTGTTTTGACTGTTGGGTCCAAGCTTCAGCAGTGGGACACATGATGTCACATTTGACCCCAGAATACTTCGGCATCCAGAGAAGGTTGTGGTTGATTATCATGTATCAAAAAAAAAAATGAAAATGTTGCTCAAACTCTAAAATTTGTGTGAAGATAAACTTTGGTCTTAACAGTGAAGAATAATAATAAATATTTAAACCAAGATTTATCACCTTGACTAGGCTTCATTTTTTAAATGGAATATTCTGGTCTGTAAATGAAAATATAGAACCACTGCCAACGTTTGTGCATACTCCCGAAGCTGTGTGTGGGTGTTTCCTGTTCCCAGAAACATGCCCGGGGCTGTTGAGGGCAGAGACACAGAATGACAGCATTCAGCCACAGAAATACCTGCGAGCTGTTGCATCAGGTTTGATAAGCCAGAGTAACAATAGACAATAATGTTGCTTTGTCTGAAGTAGATGATGATGGACGTGAGCCGCCAAGCAGCAGCAGCTTCAAGTTTTTAGAGCACAAGCCACACCTCAGCGCAACGTCGCTCACATCAAACCTGCCTACAGATGTGCAGCTGCTGTTTTGAGTTTGTTCAAATGTACTGACCGAAGGAAGGACTTGTTGACTTTTATGTGAATGAAATTCAAAGAAAGATATCTGGATGAATGCATAAAGTTTTCCATAATTTTACAATCTGAATGTTGAGAATTTGTGGTCATACCTCATCTCATGCAGTAAATTTTACAGCTTTAAATGCTAACATCGTTTTGCACGTTTTGAGAAGATTAAGTTTATTTTAAAGTGATTCTGCGTTCACAAGTACATGCTTACTATCACGAATGTCTCACACAAAGGTTTTGCTAGATTTAGTGTTTGTGAAAGTTCAAGTTATCCAGAAAAGTAGAAGAGAAATGCTATAAGGATGCGGCACCTTGTAAAAGATTCCACTATTTATATAATTACAAAAAACCTGTATTACTTTTGTATAAAACTGCTATTTGCTTTTATAGTTTTTTTTTTTCTTTTAAACCTTTATTTCCTGTTTTATTCAGAGTGAAATTCACGAGGGCCATGATTGAGAAATTATCTTTAATAACAGAGATATTATAAATATCTGTGAGCATACTTGCTTCATTTTTTGAAAGTTACAAAATCTGTTATTTACTGCTTTTCTGAAGTCCTCTTAATGACAGTAAATATTACAAGAGGCTTGCTGTTTGTCATTCTTAGCTAAACCTGGCAGTGTCAGCTCCTATGGAACCACCTACTCCAGCAAACTTTTTCAAAATCATATATAGAACATATTTTATTCATTACAAAAGTGGAAACATTTTATTTAAAATAAAAAGTAGCTTTATTCTTTGAGGTCCTTTTATTTATTTTCTTCATCTTATTACGTCAGTATTTTGGTGATGCTTTAATGAAAAGCAGCTTTTTAAAATCTGAGGTATGATTTAACTAATTTAGTACATGGAAAAGTAAAGCAGTAGATCAGAAGGTGAAATAAACAGCTATTAATTAAAAAATACATATCTGAGCTATAGTGTATTTCAGTAAAAAAAAAAAAATTATACCAGTTTGTAGCTTAATAAGCAAGCAACTAAAACTTAAAATAGCAAAGAAAGTAATTAAGAAATCAGTAAAATACATGAGTCAAAAGTAAATTAAATGAGGAAATAAACAGTAATCAATGAAGCCCCTAATAAATAGACAGGTCAGTTACCCAGTTTTATATAGGTGGTTAAATAGTGAAATAAATAACAACATGCAATGTCATTACATCATTAAGTAAATAACTAAACATAAATTAGTCAATAAAAAAGGTAAATAAATTAGTTGTTAAATAAGCAAGTGTGCAATTGGTAAATAATTAAGAAAATAACTGTGATTTCCATTGTTTTCTGTATTGCTCATGGGGGACGAACTGAGTGCAGGCAATTTTCACCACATATACAAAAAAGGAAAGCTATTATTTTGCATCACGTGTGTTTTTAGGGAACATAAGTTAGATATTTTATCTACTATGCCTTAGAGAGGAATTTATCACTCTTTCATTAGAGGGTTAGACATATATTTATATTGTTATTCAAATAAAATTTTGATGCTCCAGAAAAGATTAATTAGGACTGCGAGTCATATTTCAAAATAAAATTTAAATAAAATGTTTGAAAAACATATTCTAATTAGATATATTTTACATTAAGCATATTTTCTCCTAATAATGACATATTTTCTTAAACAGTTTTCATACAGTTTGCTCCTTTTTTTTCTTGTTCCAATTCTACTGATCGAAAAACTAAGGCTCATTTTACAGAGCAGGTGTTGGATAAAGGAAGACAATCTAATTTCAGTCAATAACTGAACGAGACAAAAACATAGTTCTCTTACACTGTCCTGTGTGGTTGTAAACTCTCAAAGTTGCTGAGCATATCGAGCTGACAGGAGAAGTCCTGGTGCTTTAAAAAAAGTATGGTTCCTTCAGTATTTATAAAGATAAAAAGCTGAATTTCTAAAAAAGTAAAATTTAAAAAATTGTGGGAATTTTTTAAGGCTACTCCTCAGAATATTTTCAAAATAAAAAGTGCATAAAACAATTAATTCCACCTTATTGAGTTAGAACTACCATGAGTTTTATTATTAAAGAAATGTATTTTTATGTTTGAAATTTGGGGGCATCTAATTTAATTCGTTTAAAAATGTGTACGTGACTTTAAAAAAAAGTGGAAACAAAAAAATGAGAATCTTCAAGAATTAGCCAGACGTCGCAGATATTTGAAAGCGCTGAACTGAAGGAGGTCCCTCCTGAAACTGCAGCAAAGTTTGTTAATGAGGGGAAGAGGAGCTCAAGCAGCCCCCCTACAGGTTCCTCCTTTCTGATCATCATGCAGAAGTAATTGACTTTTATGCTGGAGGTCATTAGAGGAGATAAGTTCCCTGCTCCTGTTAACCCTTCTGTGTCGGCAGGGGCCCTCAAGGTGTCGAATGGCCCCTCTCTTTTCGATCCGGATCGTGAAATTCAGCACCTGAGAGAGCTTTACAGTGGGACGCTGCTTCTCACCTTCACCACAACACACCAAGAGGAGAAGATACGTAGGACTCCTCCTGCTGATGGATTTGTTTCACTCTGCTGCAATAATTTACATTTTAACACATTTAGGAAAACAAAAAAGTGGAAACGAAAGCAGCAAAAAGAAATCATGTGCGTGTTTTGTCTGTCTCTTTAAATTTTTAATTAAGCCCGAATCATATTTAAAGGCACATAAATTTACAGCTAAGAATGAGCAGTTTTCGCTAATGTCTCGTTTTCTTTATTCCTTTCAGTTTATGTGGGAATTATAAAGTTTTATTTACAAACATCAAACACTAAACATTTTTAAAGCACCCTGTATGAGGATAACATCCAATATTAAATGAGAGTTCCACTTCAAGGCCTGTTGGAGTTTGTTCTCTCAGCTAGATGAAAAAAGTAGACTCAGAGGTGAGCCCAGAAAGTCTGTGAAAGTATGTCTTTTTTCTCTGCTGAAACAATGCATTAACTTTGCAGAGGAGCTCTAATGCCTATGAAGCTGCGGCAATGATTTATAAAAGTTGTGGACGTTATATCACAGATGATGAATGGCTGCGTGTTTGGAGAACGCGGCGTCCTCATGCACTCGGCAAGAGCACAATTTCTTTACTGCACTCTGAAGAATAAACACCTGTCAGCAGGAAACTGTAAACCCAGACCTCTCTCATGAACTTTAGATTCAGTGAAATGTTAAAACCAGAATTTCTGAGATTCTGGGTTAAGAGCTATTTACAGTACTTTGGAAATACAAACAAAGGTACACAGAAGAACTTTTACTTGGTAAAGATCTGATGTGCTCCAAATGAAAAAAGCTGATGAACTTCAAACACAAGTAGAATAGTTGCAAATTTGAATGGAACCAATAGAAAGGAAGCAAAAACAGAGTGAATTACTTATTTCTGAACATTTTAATAGTAAATTTCTGTATATATTCTGAATTGAATTCTATATTTGTTTTAAGTGGAATTTTGATTTGAGTTTTATTACAATGCACTGATCTGGGATTTTGTTACTGAGACTTTAATCTTAACAACTTAACAATATTACAAAACACCATATGATACATTTGTTATAACAAAAGCAGAGTTTCATTGTTAATTTTTTTTTAAAAATAATCTTCTAAGGGAGAGCAAACTGACTGCAGGAAGCATAATTTCTACCAAAGCAGTGACTGATTCTGAGTTAAGTTAGAAGCTTTTTACTTGAGATAAATCACAGTTTGATCGTTTAAGCCGTCGGATTTCTCCCCGCAAAGACTGCTTTAATATGCATCTAAACTTAATTAGATCCCATGTGTGGTTTGGTGGAGCAGTGTGATTAATCTGTTGATGAGACCGGATGGTGTGAAGGTGTCAGAAAGTATCTACAGAAATGTTTATTCAGAGAAGCAGCATCATTGTTTTTTTTTTTGTTTTTTTTGCGTTTGGACTTCATTAAACAAGGATATCATCAATCAAAACAGCGCATTGTATCCAGTTTTTGCAAACATATTCGTTAAATCGACAATTGCTATTAAAATGTGTTGGAAATAAATTATATCGCAAGTGAAATTAACATA
The DNA here is from genome assembly GCA_010277075.1 of Poeciliopsis retropinna. Classification (NCBI taxonomy): domain Eukaryota; kingdom Metazoa; phylum Chordata; class Actinopteri; order Cyprinodontiformes; family Poeciliidae; genus Poeciliopsis; species Poeciliopsis retropinna. The sequence continues at coordinate 6,300,642 of VMRM01000018.1, forward strand.
TTTCATATATAAAAATAAAGAATTAAGCCGCTTTAAAAATGAAAAAGAAACAATTTTGAGCATCAGCAAAAGCCACGCAGCCACAAGGAGAAACACCTGTTGCGCTTCACGTCAATATGGAAATAACTATGTTAAAAAAATATTTCTAATAAAACTTGTGACCAAAAATAGTTACTTAACATTATTAAGATTAAAATAAATAAATTTTAAAAAAAAACTTACCAATAAGTTTTATAAGTTTTCTCCCGACAGACGCTCTGAACGTGAAAGCCCGCCGCGTCGCAGTCTGAACCGGGACGGAGGTGTTAATGTGTCGGCTGGGGCAGCAGCATGTTCCGGCTCCCTTAATCTGTTCTGTTCTGGTCTGATCTGGGCTTAGATGTTCAGGCACTTTGGTGTTCTCGTCTCTGCGTTCTCCCGCACTGTTCTGCGCGCTCTTCTCTTCTCAGCCGCCTCTTTATCTCAGCCCACAGTCCGACACCTCCTGGCACGTCACACAGCCAGCCCATAACCGCTGCACCGCTCTGGAGAGCATGCACAGCTGGACAATGAGAAGATGTGGCCCTGCGTGATGGGGGTGGTTCTTTATTTGGCCATCAGGGTGCGCACACGCTTCTGGACTCATCCAAAGTGGCAGTAACTGATTTAAACTTGGGATAACTGATAAATACTTAGTGTCTTTATGATGTTTTAAAGAAGTTTTTATATCTTTGTTTGTCCCACTGCATATGTATCACGTGTGTACATATGCACGTATAAGGTTCTGGTCATTTAACCACCTTTACCTACATCAGCGCAGCGCACGTCCAGTTCTCCACAAGCAAAAATGTTTGAGAATAACGACCCCTGTAGGCCCGACATGTTACTACAGCAGGACTCTGCAGATCAAAAAAAGACTTACTTTTGATTATTTCAAGAAGCTTCATTAGGAAGGATTGCAAAATTAACGAATTTGACTGTCTATATTATCATTTAAAAAAATCTAGCCTTAAGCTTAATTTCAGCAAGGCAATATTTTTAACTGCTCATTAGTGCAGCATTCTTGATGTAATCAGTCCAAAATTTCATCAGTATTTGACCTAAAACACGCAGACACACACTTAATAATAATAGTTGTTACAGTCAATCAACAGTCCATCTGCAAACAACAATAACAACAAAAGAAAATCCAAACAAAGTCAAGTAAAAATAATTCATCAGTGTTGCATCACCTTTAAAATCTATTGTAATGAAGCCAGGCTCTCAATCCAAAACAGTTTTGCAGGCTTATCAGAACAAATTAGAATGTAACTGAAAATTTGTATTTATTTCAATAATTTAAATGAAAAAGGCAAACTGATATAGATTTGCCAGACACGGAGTGATATATTTCAAGTGTCTATCCCTTTCAATGTGGTTATGTTTAGCTTACAATTAATTAAAAGCAAGAATTCAGTTTTAATATGTGCATATTATAACTTGTCTCCATTATTGACTCTGCTTCTCTCAGCTTCCTCTTGACAATAGTCAATAGATTCACTGTGGAGTTCCAGTCAGACCAGTTTGCTCCTCAATCAGGAGCAGTGATACCACAGTCATTAAAACAGTTATTGGTGTTTTTGAAAGTGTGGGTTAGCCAACAGGTGTGATGTCCTAAAGGAAATGTTAAACATTTCCATAAAGCTTGTCAGCAGAGGTAACCATGAAGTGCTCTGAAACATCCTGGTAGACGACTTCACTTAATTAATATAATATAACATATTATATTAGCTAATATAATATATGAATTAAGTGATATAATTAACATAATACGGCATAGCTCAAATAATCATCACTTACGATAGAAACTTCCCACTGGACCTCAGTGTCTGTGCCTTGCTGCTCTCTTTCAAAACTCTTGGATCTTGATTTCCAAACAAAATGCAAAATTTACTTTGTTCTGAGAAGTTGAGTTTCAACCACTTAGCAACACTGCAGTCATTTTTCTTATTAGCCCAGGTGGAAAGGCTTGCTAATATTGTCTTTGGTTCAAGAATGGCTTAAACCGAAGTAATTCAGCAGTTGTGACACACGGCCCTGATACATCTTTACAAACATCTCAAGATCACAGTTGCCATTTTTCTACCATAGTTTTTCCTTTCACTCAACTTTCTACCAAGAGTATACATACATACACTCTTTGAATACCAAATATCAGCAATAACATTTAGAGACTTTTTTTTTTTTTTTCTTTTTGCAGTGGATGTCGATGACTGCTGGGCAACAGTCAAGACATCAGCCTTCCCCATGATTTTGATTTTGCAGACCGCAGTGTAATATTTCTGCATAAAATTGAAAACACAATTTCTGGATTTCATTAGGTGGGAGCCAAATCAACAAAATTAGTAAAAGTTAGCATCCTTCTGTGTGTAATAAATCTGTATGACACTTTATCTTAGGGAATTGACTTACAAAAATAAACTATTACTTCTACTACAACTATGGCTATCATAAAATGCCATGCAGCTAGACATTTTTCTGACAGTTTTAGAAACTTTTATTGAGCTCAAAATAAAGTTCAGATTAAAAATGTAATTCATGAAAACACTTTTAAATTCATTTTATAGCTTAAAGTAGTTAGTAAATAGTTTTAGTGTAATTCAAAATAATTTCTGCTAAAAATACAAAATCCAGGCCAATATCATAGAAAAATCACACTTTTAAAACTTCTGCATTCTAACATTTTATGTCTTATATCATTTGACAGAGAGCTTTTGGGATAATGGCTTTATCCAATAGTAAAATAACTCTCCAGTTTGTTATCCAGCTTTGATCCACTTTTTAAGGTTCTGTTTGGAAAACCTCCAGCACAGCGCTGATGTGACGCTAAGAAACTCTCTATTTCACTCTGATGGTTTCACTTAGTTACGATGTAGAAACCATGTAACCCAGGCAGCAAATTCTTGGAAAGAAACACGAGGCACCTATATAGTTTATTTAGAACAGATGAAAGCTCTGAAATGTTTGCACAAAGTAGAGCTGCAACAGTGCTGAGAGATAAACTGTTTTAAATGTTGCTGCAAAATGAAACACAATGACCTTATTGGAATCTTTGATAAGATGATCAGGTGTATTGGAATGCCCAAGTTGGAAAATAAAGCTTTAAAATATTATGGAAGTCATAATATTGGATTGTTTAACAAAGACAGGTGAGATAATTGAATGAAGATCATGCCACCTGGTGGAGGAGTTTTACTACACCAGCTTTAGTCTGCTATTAACCTGGTTGAGCTGAAATGTGATTTTCATTAAGTAAAATTATGTTATACCCGTTAAAACTTTTACTGATTCTGTCCAGTCTGCCGCTTTTGCTACATTATGAAATCAACTCTGAATAAAATCATCCAGCCTATCCATATTTACCTCCAAAGTCCTTTAACTCCACATTTAATACATTTCTCATTCAGTTATGTCCTGTCTATACACATTACCGTCTGATAATTGTCCCTCAGCAGACTCATTGGATTTTAGTTTTCCCAGTGCATAATCTGTCTGTCCATGTTACTGAATCTGTTTAGAGATCCGGGTTTCTTGGTGTTCATATCATACTCATTTCTGTCAAACTATCTTTTTTTCTGAGAGATTTAAAAAAAAATTATTTAGTCCCATAAACACAGTGTTTTTGATGGCTGAATGGGAGCATTCTGATTAATCTGAATTTTCTGATTGTTTCACAACAATGAGATAAAACAGCTGGTCCAACTTCATATTGTTGCTCAACAATCAGTCTTTTAAGAAGCAGTTGTTCAGTGTTAGATGAAGAAAGCTCGGCTACAAGCTTGTGCCCATCACTTTTATCCTATCTGAACTCAAACTGAAAGACAGAGTGACAGCTGAACAAACTACCAGAGATGGTCTCCCTCTGATGCATGTTCTGCTCCTCAGGTGCCACAGCTTACCTGACTTGCTTCAGTTCTTGTGTTTGAGTCCAGGCCAGTGCACTATGAGAACGTGTAATTTTATGATCACATGAAACCACAGAGGGTGGTTGTTCGTAGAAACCAAAACACTGTTGACTCACTCTGCAACTATTTGGGATTGGAGCTGCTTTTGATTTAGACAAAATTAGGCCTGCGTGCAGGTGCTCTTTTGTGCATGCAAGTGTGTGTTCAACACGTACTTTAAGACAGCACACTACCGCGGGCTCGGGGTTTATTCCTCTATGATTTCAGCATTCCTGCAGTAACCACTGCTGCTGGAGAGCAGGTTTTTATTGCTTTAGAACTATTTTACACTGTTCTCAGGATCACAATGTGGCGGTTTAATTTGAAGAGTTCTATATGTGCGCTGGAGCGCTGCAATATAATGTGCAAGTAGCTGCCAAGACCATCATGTGTTTGCTGTGGGTGTTTTTGATGGGGGAGCATTATGAAAGTGATTCTGGTGTATTTTTCAGTGTGGCAAGAGGTGAGCTGGCTTACAGCATCCTAAGAAACCTAAGAAATGGAAAAGTAAATATTAAAATAAACAGAACACAAGCAATTCCAAGTCAAATGTATATGCACCACCTGCACTCCTGGTGCCTTAGCGACTCCTCCTTCCTCCAGGGACGTTGTTTCACCAGTGTTACCTGACGATGCATGATGTCTGCTCTGTTCATTATTTCTATTCTATTGAAGTAGGTTTGATGACCAAAGTGTTGATTTGTGACAGTAAAGGTGGCATCTCACATTTATAAATGGTACATCGTAATGAGAAATTATTTGTGCTTTGACAATGTGTCAGAAACATTACTCTGAGATTTTGACCTAATTGCTGCAACTTTCTTGGCTGGACATCTATTATGTGAATCTCCCTTTCCACCACATCACAATGCTTTATTGTGACTATGGTAACTGTAACCTTCATGATGTGTGTGGGAAGCCCTCAAAACCACTGGTTCCAATATTAGCCCATGCTGAAAAGATTGCACAATCCAACCAATCAGGCCTCATGCAAACACAGAGTTTGATTCATATGAAGCTCCATCAGGAATCGGTAATGATGTTTAATGAGCACAAAGCTTGTGTCTGATGACCTTCACTCTGTTCTTACTGATTTATGCTCCATTCATTGTTTCTAACCACAATTATGCCATCTGGTGGCAGTTCTAAATGTTACGCAGGTCTAGATTCTCAGTCATCATCAATCTGACAATCCTAAAGGATTGAGTAGAAATCGATTTAACTGAAGAAATCCCAAAGGCTTCTCCAGTTTTCAACTTAAAGGTGCAGCATTATAGGTTTTCTAACCACACACTGTCATCTGATAGCACAATCAAGTAACTGTTACTTCCAGTTGTTAAAAAATGCTGTATTTACCAAACACGACTTCCTAATTTCAAGCCTTTAAATTGGGCCACTATCTCTTTAAGAAATGCTTAGTCTTTTTGACACACTAATCACCACATCTGTCCCCTTAGCAACATTTTTACCAGCGTAGCACTGAGAATTATTTTGTATAATGAGCTCAGCAGATGCACAGCTCCACCAGATATTTGCTAATTGCTGCTCAGTAGTCTTTAAGAGCCGAATGGGAGAATCTCTCCACTTCATGTATGTTTTTGATGAGGTAATAAGATTATAATGTAAAGCTCAAATAGCTAATTTTACACGATACTGCCCCTTTAAGGAGTTTCTTGGATAAGAGTTGAAACGCCTCCATTAATCAAAACCTCAGATAAAAACTTTCATCAACAAGACCTGTGCTTTCCTCCAGATCACTTAACAATAGCCTCACCAGATTTTAAAATAACCTCTCATTCCTGCAGGTGTCATTCCTGTGATCAGCAAAGGACAATTTGGTCAATTTAAAGGCCTGGAAGCTTTAAAATAATTCATAATTACCTGTAACTTTCAATTGTCAGTTTCTAAAACAAAGAATTACATGTTTTCAAAAAAATAGTTATGTAAAAAACTCAGTTATGAGATTTTCACTACTGCTGAAAAACTGAAATCTATCTCATTCAAAATGCTTTGGAGTAAAACATAGAATCATTTTTTATTGTTCCCCCGAACATCTGTAATGTTCACTTCTGATTTTTTGCTCAATACTTTGGGACATCTCCTTCCAAGGAGGTCTTGCACAATTGACAAAGAACGGATTACGCAAACATTTGAGGTTTGGTTGCACTAAATTTTATTCTTTGTTTGAATTGTATGTGCTCTTCATTTTCTTCTTCTTTTACAATACAAGATTTTGCTTTGTTTGTTTCTTCAAAATCATGTCTACATGCTTGTGATGGTACAGTCTAGCATACTTTCCTCATGCGTGTTTCTTCTCTATTTCTAAATCTAGAGCAAGTAACAACCCAGAATTTGAACAACCTATACCAAAACTGATATCCTGTCTGTTTCTGGCTGATGAGAACAGCAGGTTTGAAATGACACACATACAGATTTCCATTTGTTTCAATAAGTGGTCAAAAGGGAGATTTTGGACCTAATGATGTGCTTTTCCCTGTAATTCAAAAAGAGATTGTCTTTGATAGGTAATGGCTTACGTATTTGAAAACATTAAATAATTTAGTTCAATATTGCGACAATGTGGACCGATAGATCAAGTTTTTTGGATGACTGCCACACTGAGTCTGCAGACCAGGCTTAATACAAACTTTAAGGAAAGTACACAAACCTTTGTGCAAATGTTGCATTAGTTAAATGATAAATGTACAAAAGATAAAGATCACAATTTCATTAAATTAATAACACTGCTACACTAAAAGGAACCTACCAGTCAAGTATTAGATATGTTTGAAAAGTAGATGAAGACTCCAGCACCCGACACCCCCAGAGATATTTTGGCAGCAGAAAAATGACTGAAACAATGTAAGCCAGGCGGTTTGAATTTGTTGTATACAGGAAAAATAATAAATGATCAGTGCTGGCTGGTGCAGGGAGTATAAATCAAAAATCCATGAACTACCGTGTCTTGTTACCAAAAGATGAAAGCAAGGATCATGGCGCCCAGAAGCTGCTCTTCCATCTTCAGCTATTGTCCTTGATCTGATGCAGGAGGTTACTGATGCCTTTCTGTGCCAGACATGGATGCTCTGAGGATAATATTCCAAAGAGAAGACTTGGCTTTGATGGAGGGTATGTCCTACCTGTGGATCATAGTCATACTTCCAGCACAGTAATGGGTTCCACATGGAGAAGCTACTGCAGATTGCACGAAGCAGCTGTAGATACTTGACTAACACAGTGAATATTTCTTCTTCTTGCTTCCTTTTAATCACTGCATGAAACAGATTCTCGGAACACTGATGTTCCCTTGGATGCTCACAGTAAATCCAAAACATCTCTTTCCCTCAGTGTGTTCAGAAATCGAATCATGAAGCAGATTGAGAGCAATCAGACCAACCTGTAGGAGATTTGGTTCTCATGCCAACAGATCAAACATGGTCCTAAATAGAGGGAACTAGCTCCATTTTGGGGATTAGTCCCAGTTCAAAGGATTGGTTAACCAGGAAATACCTGATTAGACTTTGTCATAAATTATTGTCAGTAGCTTGTAAAGTATTAAATATGAACTTGGTGCTACTCACAATTAGGACATTCTAAGCAAAATTACACAGCTATAATATTTAGTTGATAAATAAAAAGAGTTGCTAACCAATGGATTCAATCTTTTAGAGTGGATTTGCATTAAAGTTTGAAGTGATTTTGACAAAATCTGTGGTTTTGCATCTCCGAAGTGTAGAAAATCTGCTTAAAAGAAAATGGACTGAAACAATGCCTTCTTTCCCAATGGATCAGAAGCATTAAACATATTCAAGATTAAATTACAAGCAAAACATATTTGCCGTAACCATTCAAGATGACAAAATCCAAACATCACATTGACTTTGACAGAGTGAGGAAAAACATTTTAGCCCAACCAGATCTTACCAGAGAAATTTGTTGGCAGTAGCATGGTGGTTGGAGTACTGCCAACGGGATCTAGGTGAGAACAGACCAAACAAGCTGCTGTTACCTGAGATAATACAAACCTAAGGTGGCAGGGTTGGTCCCATGTTGCTGTTAGTCTAGAATGAATCCTACTAAGGCCCTGTCAAATTTGAAGAAATGTTGTTTGGCTTAAACAATTACTGAATTGAAAGTGCTGAGATAGGTTTTAAATGGGTTTCGTGTGGTAAAAATATGGTGGAAGAGCTAGTTGGAATATTCTGCAGAGGCTTATGATTATGATGGCCCTCATCAAAGCAAGACCAGTTGTTGTGCTATAGTTACAAGTAATTTTTTTTTTCCTGCCTGAATAACTTTAAGCTGGATACAACAGTTGGGCAGAAGAAATAATGCAATGCATGCCTCAATCTTGCTGATGTTTACTAGTGCTTCAGCCTCAAAATGACACTGGTGGATGTTTGGAATTATGCCCATCTTTGCTAACAGTCGTTCAGTTGCTGTTGAAGCCACACCTGCTGTAGAGAAGGTGATTTCATGTAAAGAAACCAGAATGACAACTCAACATTTCAAAGTCAGAAAACATAGGAAATTACCTTAGTTTGGGAGTTGGGAATAAAACAAGTTTAATTATCCTCTTCTTATTAATCACTGAGGAAAGATATGAAGACTGGGGAGTTAATTAGAGCTGTGCCTGGAAAATTTTAACCATTCCAACATTTAGGATGTGAAACCTGAGCTGTGGCATGTTTAGGATTGTGAGTGTACCTGCTGATTCAAGTCTTCATGATTAAAAACCATAGAAAGTCACCAAAAGAATAAGATTGAAAATATAAGAGTTTCTTCAGAAAAAATGTTGGCATTACATTTTGAAATAGGACGAGGAAGTTGGGTCATTCATGCTAGGATCAGTGTAGATTCACTGCTCCTGTGTTTGAAAAGTGACCTGTTGAGTTGGATCAGAGAACCAGAACGCTGACCTCAGATGTCTGCAAGATGTAGGTTCAACAATCAGTGGAGAGATCATGTCTCAAGGTTTATCTGGGAGAACCAGAGGAATTCTAGATCTCTCAGCTCAAAATGAATTCCTGTCCTTATCCTTATAGCAAGTACCAAAAAGTGGCTAAATGAAAATTATTTTTTTTAAAAACAAACAACAACAAAAAAAAACTGATGATAAATTGTGTTCATTAGTCAAAACATTTCCCCAGCATTCAAAGATGATGTTACTAATAAATATACCCTTTAATGGACTAATTTTTCATCTCTGGATGGATGAATTATTTTAAAACACTATGATCATCTAAACTACTGACAGATGGCTGCAATGGGTTCAGTCTCCTCTGTGGTTTTACGACAAACCAAAAACATTTGGGAAAAAAAGAAAAGCTAGTATTAGCAGTGACAGACAATTTCAAGTCATATCCATTCTGAAAACTGGTGCGTAGGTGAAATTTCCTCTGGGCACATTCGTTTTATACATGAATGCATCGCTGCTCTGGAATGTGTTCAGCCTTAATATGGTCCTCTTGGGCAGCTGTACAAACCAAGAACGTCTCTGTGCATACTTAAAGTCATCTGTCATCACTTGAGAACCTTTGTGGTATCACAGTGTTTATTTTAGCTGCTGCTTAATGTGCTGGCACTACAAACTCAATGCACTTAACACATAATAAATACTGCACTTTTGAAATAGTTATCATTTTCATGTTTCTCAAAGGATAGTGCAGTCTCCATAGATAATATACAAGAAGCCTTTTAATATCTACTGCTGAATGAATGTGCAGTGCCTGAGATGTAAACATTGGAGGAATTGAACTTGTATTGGGAACAAGTTTGGTTTTGAGAATGAAGATACAGATCTTGGTTTGGGTATGTGGAGAATTGAATATCCTGTAGAAGTGACCACAATGCCCCCATATTCCCCACAAACTGAGTTAGAGGGCACAGCTGTTAGCCTTCTCCAGATGTGCTAAACATATGCAGACAGTTCTCTGCAGATGATTTGTTTAGTAAACAGTCAGTAAAAGCACCTAAAAGCTAAAATATAGCATCTTGAGAAAATTCTACACAACTGATCAAGAGCATTTCTGATTGGTTATGGCTGATCATTTCAAGAAAAAATTTCAAACGGCATTCAAAATGTTCAGAAGTCCAGGCCTGGTCAGTGTAAAGGTTTCTCTGACAGGCAAGTCAAATATCTGACCTTCATCATTTCTTTTTATTTTTCCATGAAGTGTTTAAATGTTTTACAGACTGTAACGCCTCTCCAAGGCCTAGTTTTGTGAATGTTGTTCTTTTCTTGACATGGGAAAAGAAGCATTACATGATTTGATTTATATTTTCTTCTGTCCTCTGTGAGACTTTGGGGAAAAAAAAAAAAGCTTTAAGCTTTGGCTTCTGTTGGGGGGGAAAAAGGGAAATATTGCTCTCTGTCCGGTTCATTTTTACAGGAATGTCTGTCACAGCCTTACTACTGTTCTCTGGACAGAACAGCTCATCCTGGAGTGAGTTTATTCTCCCCTCACCATGTCCAAATTCATGGATCAGATTCAGTTCTCACATGAAATATAAAATGTGTTCATGTGTTGGGAGATTAACAAATATAATCAAAGTTAATGTTTGTCCTTCAGATTTCCTTAAGATTGTTTTCCACTGATCAATGACTCAAAAACAAATAAACCAAATAAATATGATTGGAATAGATATGTCTTTATATTTTGCAGGCATTAGTTTTATAAGGAGGCTTTAGTGTCATATGCAGCTCTGGGATTTGCACAGGTACTTGAAATTCTGAAGGAATTTTATGTTTTTGTCTTGACCTGCTGATAGCTGACATATTCTAAGCATGCAAGGATGTTTGTTTCTCTGCAGACAGCGGTAGATTCTTATTAACAAGTTCCAGAGTACAGAGGACCCCCAATATTACACATTAGCGATGGTTCACGGACCACAGGCACCCATAACAGTTGAAATCTGCGTATACTTGGAATCCCCTCTAAAAAAGCTTGTAATTATCTATTTTAATCATTTTAATCAGAAAATACATTTAAGATGACTTAATACACAGTGAAAACCATCTTGGTGCTGTCACATTTCTCCACTCTTATTTGTACAGCCAGTCACCACTGAACAAAATGAATGCTGCTCCTGGATTGGCTGCCTTTGCAGGCAACAACCAATGACAAAGTGCCTAGGTATTTCAGCTTGCCAAACAGGACTTTCTCTGAGAATAGAATAGATAGATTATTTCCTGTGAATAATTGTGAGTTACATATGGAAAAATCTGTAAATGGGTGAATCCATGAATGCAATACTGCAAATAGGTGTACATACCCAAAAGTATCAGTGGAACAGTGCTTACACCAATACTTACCTGTAGCCCCCAGTAGAATAGCACAGACACATGACTCTGTGGTCTTGCAAGCCTGAAATCATTTCCAACGAATAAATGAATTTATTAATTATCATGTAGCCTTGTATAATGTGGCTGATATGTCATCATCTTAACCCTTTGCTGCCCAAAGTTTGCTTTATTTCTTGACACTTGAAACTTCACCTTTAGTTTCGATGTTGTGTTGGTTTGCTAGGTGCAGTACTGAAAATTTCCCACTTGATCATCATGGCCCAGAATCTATGCACTTCTATAAATGTTTATTAGAGACCAGCTTTTCATTAAATTTTTAGGCTTTTTCCTTGGGCTTCCATTCTTCTTTGACTATGCACCACATTAATTAGTAACAGACACAAGTTACCTCCAGCTTTAAGCCCAAAGAGGTAAAACATTAGTTTGTGGCTGCGGGATGTGCACATTGTTCCATAGTTTACTCCCCTTGTTCAGAGTGGGAACAAAGTGGAGAAAATGACGGAGCAAACATGCTCTCAGGGGGCTGAAACCAGATCCTCTTTTACAGCCACTTGCAAAACAACCCCTCTTTATAATGTAATGCAGTGTTGATCTGAGCCCTGCTGAGCCAGCAAGCTGCAGAGGCATTTTTAATTGTTGCAGGTGGCCTGGCTCGGGGAACATAGCTGCGATGCTCAGGGATCTGCAAATAAAACTCCAAAGCGTGCATGTGTGAACGGGTACACAAACAAGTGAGCGGGGTCCAAGACAGCTGTGTCTGGGATCGCTGTGCCAAGGTTCACAGCCTGAGCTAACAGCATGGCCTCCTTCTGCCTCAAGTCACTGATTCTGGATCTGCAGACGGCCGCTGTGGATTCAAACACCAAACTTTTCCTCTTTCTGTATCAAATCATAATTTCCTGGGAAACATGCAGTTGTTCGTCAGTACTTTGATTCTCTTAGGTATTTTCCCTTTATACCTGTTTTTTTTTTCTGCTAGTCCTCAGACATGAAGAAACAAACTGAAAACTATTGCTCTCACTATGATCGAACATTTTTGAGCTCATTTTTCTCTTCCCAAAGCGCATAAGAGATTTATTATTTTATTGTGACAGCATACTGTTTGGAAATCATTTTAAAGAGCTTAACCAAATACATTAGTTCCACTCTGCATGCATCATATTAACACACTGTACTCACATGTGCATAAGAACTCAACATTTCATCACATTCCTCTCAGTGAAAATATTTTTCCAAGGAGACTCCAAACACTTGACAGTCAAAGTCATTCTTCATTTCCGGGATGTGTTCAGTTTTGTTTCTGGGATCCATCAGACTGCCTGCAGGAAAGTATCCAGTTTAGTGTTTGGGTCAGTCATTTAGTAGGAGGATATAAACTTTAATTTGTCTGTGTGACTCAGGCAAATTAGCAGCTGAATCACCTCCTCTTAGTCTTATTCAGCCTTCAAATGGGCTGCTGACAGTTGAAATGAAAACAAATGTCCTTAACCTTTGAATTAAGGACATTTGATTAAAATATAATATTAAAATATTATTTTAATATTTTTAAATATTAAAAATAATGCCACACCATTGAGCTATCTGTCGCTCAACTGGTAGCTCAACCAGGTGAAGACCAAGCTCTGGTTCTGCACAGGCAGTCCACCATCTATTGCTGTGTGATGAACAGCTTCCTTTTCCTGCCGTTCTGCAGCTGTTGCCGGGCTTGCAGCCCATCGGGGCAGTAAATCAGAGCCTTTGTACTCCAGAACAAGCCTATCAACCACAGGTGTGGGCTCTGCCTGGGGATCCGACAGCTCTGCACTGGAAACTGGAGAGCAGCATCCGACTTTTGCCAAAAACACACAAAGGGGGAGAAGAGTTTCCCGATCCGTGATCTTCAAGATTTGGTGGAGTTTAGGTGATGAAAGCTCATTGTCACATTGATTCTGAACATGTTAGGATCTTTTTTGTACCTGTAGTGAGGTGGAGTATATTCATTATTACACATTTTACAGCTCTTCACCAAAATAAACAGATTAGTTCACAGATACATTGACCTTAAATATATTACCACACAAACTATTTCACATTTATTTCTGGTACATCTGGGAGACTGATGAAACCAGGTTCCAATCTTTTGTTGTTTTGTTGGAATTTTAAGTGATACACCAGCATAAATGAGTTCACAAGTCATAAGGAGAGGTACAGTCATACCTTGCCCTATCACCATAACCATCTTTTCATCAGATTAATCTGACAGTGTCTCCACACACCATGCTGAATTGTGGGGATGTTGTGTTCAAAATGACATGGAATCTTAGTTTTCAAGTACACATTGGGTTTTGAATGAAGGCCAAATCCAATTTTCTTCTCATCTGAACATATCAAAGTACCTTTTCCCACATAGACTGTGGCAAAAATACAAACCAAATACTGAAATGTTTTGCCTAAAAATCCCAAACTATATATTTTTTTCTCATTAATCTTATACATGCATCTTATGATTTTACACGTTGAATATCTCTTCAGTCTCCTTGCTAATGGAACGGCTCTGCAGGTAACTCTTTCAGACATGCAATGATTGACACTGGTGATCAGAGGCACTTCCAAGCTTTTTGTTTTTTAGTCATTCCTTAGTTTGAGTTTTAGAACATTGGGACTATTTTATCAGAGGATTCATTTGCACATAAATGTTATATGTTACACACGTGCATTACTTTTCCCTTATAGTGCACATCTGCAAAACTGGGCTTATACGCTGATGGTTTCTTCCACCCCTTGACGGAATTCTTAAAAGTTAATCAGATATTTTAGAAATGAAGAAGGATCTTTGACGGTTTCTGTAATTTTGTCCACATGTCTGTGTTCCATTTAATGCAGCCAGTACACAGCCCAGATTATGAACAGCTTGACTTTTTTATCTGCTTACAGAGCAGCTGTGCCTCCATCCAAACTCTGCGGAGGTGAAACTTCACTCTGCACGCCGAGTAACAAGGGTGGGTGGGTGTTACCAGAACTGTGTGCAGCCAAGCCCCCTTTTTGGACACCGACGAGGGGGAAAATTCACTGATGAAATGTGGCACAGGCCCCGGAATGCAATTTTCAAGCTTCCACATCTGGGAGACTGATGAAACTAGGTTCCTAATTTTAAAACCATGATGTCAACAAGAAGACGTGACAACTCTCCATCAGGGCAGGTGGACATTTTTATTTGGGTCGTAGGACTGTCGTCTGGTAATCAACATGTTGAGGAAGTGACCGCTGTTACGTAATTACTCTGCTATTCAACCTCCTTCAATGAAATTCCGGAACATCAAAACTATGAACATCAAAACGACACAACTTAGTTGTGAGTTTTCTAAATGTTTCCTGGAAAAAGACGCCTGCAGATGACTACAGCCTGATCTTTTACGCGGTCTGCAGGCATCAGCAGCATTTCATGAAGGAGAAACAGACTATGGGGCATTTCATAGAACTTCCCATCAGAGCAGTGAGGTGTCAGTCAGGGGCTGAGGAAGCTAAAATAACTGGAGCAAGAATGTTTTCTTAAAATTTTAAAGTTCCAAAGACTATGCAAGAAAGACCAGAAGGCTCAGTGAAACTTATGCAACAGCAGTCTTTGTTGACACCAGTATTTAGAAAATAAATTAATATATGGTGATTATATTGTGATTATATTGTGATGTGAGCAAATGGGTGGGCAGATAGATGGAAGGATGGAGAAAAATACATATGTACTATACATTTGATGACTGGGTGGGCATCCTGTTCTTTATGTTCCACGGGAAGTACACCATTCACTGTGATCTCCCTACTTCAACATCTTTGAAACACTCAAAATTTCAGGTCTGGAGCTCAGTCACCTGGCAGGAGCTTGGAGTAACTGAAAAGAAGTGGCCCACTCTGCTTCTTACCTACTTACTGGAGCTTACCTTCAGGTGAAAAAGTAAAGGTCAGGGTCACTTTACCCCTAACCAAAATTGTGTGTAGTGGAAAAGACTCAACTCCCATTCAATCCTCAACAGGACAAAGCTGTTGTTGAGTAACTTATTGTGCCTCTAGCCAGCATTACTGTAACAGAGTCTAAAATCAGAATTTCTAACAACTAAGATGTTCCGTTAGGAATAAAACAATAAAAAGAACAAGCTTAGAGATCATTACTCCTCAGAGTGTCATTATGAACTTCAACAAATCAAAACAAGATGACTAACGGCAACTTATAACAATACAACACAGAGGTAAATGAGTCATAGCTTATACAAACAGACAGGTGTGATGCCATAAAATCCCCCCACGGAGACAAACAGCAGCAGGACCACAAGCCAAGGCCTCCGGTGTATCAAACGATGAGCTCAGACAAAGAAAAGTGTCACATACTGAATCACTTACTGCAAACCTGCAGTTGTAAACACAAACAAAAGGTTTCAGAGGACCATGCACATGTGCCCATCATTAACTCCCATTAACTCAACAGTCAGCTATCCAAACAACATCAGTGAGCATGATGTCACCAAAAGGGTTGTTTTACAGTCAGAATAAAACACTTGTTCTTTGTCATAATCTATGAAACGCCTTCGGCTTTGCTAAATTAATGACAGCTACAATGAAATGTAAGAACAAACCGTGGTAAAAATGAGCAGATGGCAAATTATAAACTCAAAAACATACCCAATGCATAAACAACTTTAACTGTAAATGTGGAAGAAAAAGAAATGGGCTCAACGGGTCTGTAATGACAACATGAAGCATTTTATAGGCTTTAACTGATGAGTGTTTTACTGGAGTGGAGTTAGAGTAGATATGATGTAAATGTTATCATGCTATTAATCATCTATATGAGGAAAATGCCAATGAGTTCTATACACTTACTGTCTTTCAAGACATTTTAATCCATTATTGAAAGCAACAAAGGGAATCCCAATGCGGTACAGACACAACCCATGCTGTCAAGCACATAGGTCTATGATTAGCCTTGCAGCTGCAGGTCTGAGGCACCTTGCACTGATATTGAGTTGAAAATATCCAAATTGTAAAGTCATCTATCTTGCAGAAACTTGGCTCAAACTGACTTGTCAAAAGCACAACCATCTTAAACATAGCAGCAAGTCTACAACAAAGAGAAGTTTGTTGCAATGGTCCAATCAAAGTCAAGAGCTCAGCTAAACTGTTCAATTCACAACCAGACATTTCTTTGGGATCAAGTGGTGCTTTGATTCATTTTTAAAATCCGTGGCAAAAAAAAAAAAAGAAGTGGCAAACCAGTAAGGTCGTTAGTGCTTAATTATGTAGTATTTTCCCAGTGGATGAATGTGTGATATATCACCTTTTGATTTGCATCCCATTAGAAACAAATCAATGGAAACAAACATCATTCTCCACTATTTTCACAAACAAGAGTTATGTTCAACTTTAAAGTTACTCAACCAAGGTCCACTTTTAGCACTCCATTTGATTTTCCATTGGAATTAAAGAGATTGGGAACAACAATTCTACACTTAAATTGTCTCCTTATGCAGATGATTTCATCTGCATAAGGACTCACTTGGTGTTTTTCTGATGCAGGTAAATAGCTTCACAATACTTTTTAGCTTTCACAGGCTTAACTGTGTGACTTATAGATCTAACTTTATGCTTTCCAGAACCAAATCTTAGATCTCCAATAATGTAAATGTCTATACTCTCAGGAAATAAAAAAACAAACAAAAAAAAATCTTATTGAGTTAGTGTCGTCCTGCAATCTGATTATCTGATTAAATGATGGCATTTCTTTAAAAATATATATTGAGCATAAAGAAATCAAAAAACTAAACTGGGACTTTATTTATTTAAAGAGGTAATGTCTTAAATTATCAGCCAGGAAAAAGCTTGTGTAGGTTACATTTTTGAATGCTCTTGATTATGGTGATATTATTTTGTGCATGCACACTGCATCTTCTACTTTTTACTGTGTACCTTCTTCTCATTTTTGAGTTCATGCTTCATAGCATCAAACAATTGTCATGATTTACGAATGTCAAGTTGACTTTCTGAATTTTTTTTCTGAACTCCATAGAACCGAGGGTGGGGGGTTTGGCAGTCTTCAGGATACACTCTTTTGTAAATTGCCTATACTTCCACAATGCCACGTCTAGTCCAGTGAACTCCAAAAGTTCCTATCACTACATTCAGTCATTCACCCATTCATACACTGATGGTGATAAGCTACCTTGTAACCACAACTGCCTTGGGGCAGACTGACACAAAAGAGGTCGCAATAAAATCAGTGCCACCACCAATAGAGCCACCGGCAGGCCAGGTGGGTGAAGAGTCTTGCCCATTTTTACAATTACTGAAACAGACAGAGCCAGAGTTTGACCTGGTTACAGGACAAACGGTTATCTCTTTAGCCATCGTCGCAAAAAAAACTTTTTTTTTTGTCTCTCTGTGATAGCTTGAAGTTCTTTGAAGACTTTCTGTTCAAAACCAGTGGACAGAAAGAGGGCTTCGGGATTTTATCCTCTGCTCTAACACCGAGACAGAAGATTCTTCTTGAAGCCTTCAGGTTTTAATAAGAAAACATGATCACAGTAATTGCATGATCACAGCATCCACAGTCATCCCACCACAGACGTGTTTTATGGGATTTATAATGATGTGCATGAATGTTGTTCATTAGTAGGCAGTGGAGTTGAAGGTGGAGAAGAATGTCAGATAGAAGTTTAATAATACTGATGGTGGAAACTACAAGCTCACAGCTGCAGCTTAAAGACACTGATTAACCCTATTTCACCTGCTTTGTTCAAACTAGACACTGCTGGTCCTGTTTTAATGAGTCTGACTCAAGACTAGCATACAAACAAGCTGAATGGAACTCAAATCATAACGTCACCCATGGAGATCTGAGACTGATTCTTATCAAGAGACAGTCAGTAGTTCTATACCACCTATTAAATATTTTGTAACAGATTTACAGCTTAAACTTCAGTCTTAAGATCTTAGAGGTGTTTTCAGAAGTGAGTCATCAAAAAACAGGAAATTTATAGTTGTTAACCTTTAATGTGATTATAGCCTGTTCCAAGAGTTTGTGGGGATACTTGAGACAAATGTTACCAGATTTCACTGATGATGAATAGTTACAGCACTGAGATAGATATTGTTTTAGATGCATGCTTGATTAAAATAAAAAAGGGGTCACCAAAAGTCATAATTAATGGTGATCTTTATCTTTGCTGATATGTATAAGAAGTTGACATTTGAGCAGAAACCTTGTGGTCAGTTAGAAGAAAAAGTAAAGCTGGGCATCATTGCAATAACATCGGTATAATAAAAACAAGCAGAGATTTGTTTTAAAGGATGAGTTGGAGTTTATAATGAAGAAGCCTTCAGGTTTTAATAAAAAAAAACCTGAAACCGCACAGTGCCGTGGGGAACACCTGTAGAGAAACTATACAGCAGGGGTGTCAAACTCCAGTCCTCAAGGGCCAGTGGCCTGCAACTTTTGGATGTGCAGGACACATCTGAATCCTTAGATACAAGGATTCAGGAGGACACCTGAATAGAATAATTAAGTCATTAGCAAAGCTCTGGAGAACTTATCTAATCAAGGAGAAGATAATTAAGACATTTTTTTCAGTATTTTGCACCTGGGGCACATCTAAAAAATGCAGGACACTGGCCTTTGATGACTGGAGTTTGACATCTGTGCTATAAAGAATAAATTTCCTTGCCATGACTTCCTCATGGTACCGTGGTTTGTCTGGTAATTTGATTGCATAAATGTTGCATATACAGTGAATATATGGACCTTTGTTTGTAATTCTGAGGTGTTAATCCTCTCTGATACACACTTTAGTCGTGCAGGCTTTATTTAAAAGTGGTAATTAGCAACTAGCACATTCCTCAACTTAAAACTTTGCTGGGGTCTCTCTCTTTGGG
This sequence comes from Poeciliopsis retropinna, assembly GCA_010277075.1. Classification (NCBI taxonomy): domain Eukaryota; kingdom Metazoa; phylum Chordata; class Actinopteri; order Cyprinodontiformes; family Poeciliidae; genus Poeciliopsis; species Poeciliopsis retropinna. Next base: position 6,319,806 of record VMRM01000018.1, read on the forward strand.
GTCTGAACATGCTTTGTATGCTTGTTTCCCCTAAAATACAACAAAAATGCAACCTAAATTGGTGAAGTTTACGTAGCACATCTTTGTGTAGGTCCAGGCTGCAAAACAGACATTGACATTAAAGCTATTTTCATAACATGAACAGAACAATTTTTGGAAAAAGATCTTGCACAGGAGCTAAGATTTAAAGGACTGACACAGATCTGGTATGGATTAAAGAAAAACTTTTGTAAACATTTATAGTTCATTTTTAAGTCTTTAACATGTCAGAAATATTTATATAATCTATATACAGTTATTCAAGAAGGAAAGCTACATGGCAATATCATCTGAGTATGATTGCCTTAGAGAATGTTTTTTCTACACATTTTGTTGGTCAAACTGGGTGAAACCACAGACGTTCATTGTTCAGTCGATTCTATTCAAGAAGTAAATACAGATGAAAAACATGCACAGTTTAGACATATGGAAGACTTATATATATAAGCAAGACATTAAAAAAATCATATTTGGTTTTGCATGGTTTATTTTATCTCAAAGCTCCACTACTTTTTTTTGGTGATTTGCTGCCACCTACTGGATAATAAGTTACTGCAGCTGCAAAAGGGAAGGGGAAATTTCAAATCTGAACATACGCCAACGCCGTGCTTTAATGCATCTCCAAGCTTCTCGTTTATTGCAACATACACACACAAAAATTATAGTCACTCAGTTTTACTACAGTCTACATTAAATATCTAATAATTTCTCCAACTTCTTCCTTCAAGACTTCTCTTTCACAAGTTAGTAGTGTAAACTTATCCTCCATGGAGGTGAGCTGAACAGCACAAGAGAAGCATTTCAGTCATTGATTGATTGATTCTGTTGTGATAAACTTGGCTTTCTGTAACTTTAAACTATTTTAAGACACATTAAAAAAATAAATATCCCTTTAAGCTGCTTTGTGCAGTCTACAGACAGTTTTCATAGGTTGGGAATTAAATTTCCAAACCCTTTAGAGAACTCTGAAACACCTTTTAATTTTATTGTCTGAAAAAATACATTTCAGAAGTGGCTTTCCTTAGATATAAAAAGCTCAGTGGGTCTTTCACGTCTCTACCGTCTCCACAGGGTCACTGCATGTCCTCTTCCTTTTCCCACTGTTTCCATCGTCATGACATCCAACCATACGGCCCTCATCGCCCATTAGGAGTGCGGACATTGGTTCCTCTGGGAAGCTCTGTCCAGGTCCCAACACCTGTCTGACAGTCAAGTTCACTCTGGAGCTTTGAATGTACCTGGAACACACATCCCAATCCTCCTGAGACACCGGCTCCAGGACGCTGCCCGTCTGCAGGGCTAAGGCACAGCTGAGCTCTTCTAAAAGAGCTACACGCTGCGGCGGAGCCGGAAGAATCCGCGGGACAGCATGGTACAGCAACCGGCTCTGTCCTGACATCAACATCACATCTCCGCTGTGCATGAACATAGCAGTGGGTGCGTCTTGTCTTTGGGTGCCACCCAGCAGGAAGATGGACGACTGTCCGAAACTGCGGGAACAAAACCACATTACTGGGGACATTCACACAATCCTGCAGAACCTTTGAAGCAGTTTAGTTTCTTCCTCTCACCAGAGCGACAGCAAAGGACAAGAGTGATCCAGCTCTGACTCGTCCACATGGATTCCCAGAGAGGAATCTGATCGGTAGTAGTTCAGGATGGCAGCTTCTGAGTTGAATCCTGGGAAGCCACAGGCAGCTGTTATCCGTACGGACAGCATGTGCAGATCAGTCGGGAATGGTGTGTAATTGTTGGCGGAGTAAGTCTTGGAACACATAAACAGTGGAAATATGTTAAGCTCCTGGAAATTTAAAGGAATTTTATTTTAATGTATGATTTCTGAGATTTCCTGCCAGAACTTCTAAAGTAAACTGGAAGTAGGGGCAATTCGGACAACCTTATATATAGGAATGCAAATAGATAATACTACACTACTAAAGGTTAAGCAATCAGAAAGAAGAAAAAAAAACATTACACATAAAAACAAAAATAAAATCCATTTTGACATTTTCAAGTAGACATCTGTGTAAATGTATGCTTTAAATATATTTCATAAATTTTAGCTTGTATGTTCCTTGTTCTTTAATTAAGGATTAACCTGGGAACTGATCAAACACTAACACTATTTTATTTATGTGAAATTTTACTGATATCTTTGTCATGTGCAGATACCTTGGAAACTCACCTTAGTGTCCCAGTTGTAATGGTATCCCAGGGTTACCCAGCGCAGCCTCTCTAGGAGAGTTTTTGGTTGTCTCTTTACAGAAGCGGGAATCCTGTGGAGAGGATTTATATACTCAGGTCAGTGGATGCTGGCTGCTTAGGGATGATTTACTTTAGAGCAACTTTTTAGAGTAAACTCTAAAAAAATCTGGAAATTGATTTATCAGACTTTCCGTCCATCCAGAAAAGGGATTCTTCAAACATGGGCCTTTTCTTTCACTATAGCACCATCTGCTGGTGGGAAAATTCAATTGAAACATATTTTATTTATCCCAGTGGGGATAATTGTTGTAACTTATCTAAGTATCTTCAAAGAGTTGTTGAAGGCCATGACAATGTGGGCAGGAAGGATCTTTAGTAGTAGTTGGTGTTTCAGAAAATCTAAAGAGACCTCTGACTGAAGACATTGTTGCTGTATGATACACCCATGGCTGTCATGCAATGATAACAGCTCAATTTCCAGGTACAAGAAGCGATATTTCACTGTAACATGTCCTGAACGACACCATCAGTTGTTGGCAATCACTGCTAATCCACCTAATTTGCTTTTGCTGCTCCTCTTTAAATCTGTTTGGTCGCATTGTCAGGAAACTGACAGAGATATGTTGGAGTCAGTAATGGGATCCAAGCCCATTCTGATACCTCTACTGTTTGGTCCTGCTCTGCATCCATGGAAACCTGCATTTCAACTCCTGTAGGATTTAGAGTCGTTGTCAGGTGTTATCTGAGATTTTGAAATGCTAATCACTGCTCCCAGTTGTACAAACAATACCTTGTAAGCACGGTTACACATCATTTGTCTGAAAGTAAGGAATACATGTCCAAACATGCAGCATCTCAATCAAAATCACTTATGAATAAAAGTATACAAAAATAAAATAAAAATAAAAAACAGAACTAACATAACAGAGCTATTCCAACAAGCTCACACTATCAGAAACAAAATTCTAGCACCCTTTACTTACTAATATTTAGTGAAATAATGATACTACAGTCTGAGCCTTTTCCCACCTTAGAGCTTGCACACTCCTGGCCCAGATGTCCTGTGTATCAGAGGGTGACATGTGCATGTCCAGGTTGCACACGTTCGGTTTCCGAGGGTATGTCTTCAAACATTGTCTAACCCAGAAAGCATGGGAGCCCCGCAGGAAAGGATTGGAGATGAAAATAAAGCCTACAAAAGTCACAGAGGATTATTAAAGTTAGTTTACCTTGAGCATTGGCTTGATGCAGAGCTTCTGGTCCACTGTAAGGCAGGAGTCCAGAAGAAACTCCTCCTTCAGAGCCACAGTGTTTTCACGTACCTGGGTATCCCTGCAGTCCGAAAGCTCTCCAGTCTCTGATGGGCTGCAAACCGACACAGGCAGCTTCTTCATCACTCACAGCAGCTGGATCCAGTTTTACTGTTACAATCTTCCCGTTTTAACACAAAAACATCAAGAAATATCAAAATTACTGCCACTGTACAACACCCAATACTGTAATTGTGACTTTATCTATTTTAAAGTCACATTTCGAACTCTGTTTTCTGTTAAGCAACATAGCTTTGGAACAGTCTTTTTAATCTGTAAGACCATCAAAATTCAGGTTTTGTCAGATATATCCTGCAAAAGACCTTTTCTCCTGATGCTGCTCCGTTGCTGAAGTCCGTCACTTCCCTTAAGTCTGGAGGCGGATCCCTCCTTTTATAAAACTTAAACATTTTTCTGAAAACATCCTCTCCGCTTTCTGCCACCATGGAAGCTGCCATCTTGGCCATGACGTAACTGACGCATGTTGGATCACGTGTCTGTATACGTCAGGGGTCATAGTAGCAGGAGAAGGAGACAAGATGGCAACCTCGGCTAAGAAAGTGTTGGAGGTGTTTGTGTCTAAAATCCCCTGGACTGTCGCTGGCAGTGAGTCCTCTTCCTGTTATCAATTTTTGCCGACTTATAGCATTTTCATGAAAATTGTAGAGTAAGAAAAAGCTCTTTCTGGGTGCTTTTAATTGCCTGTGATGTAACACGTGAGAACGGTCAACTCAGTCTGCGGTTGACTGGTTTTAATATGTCGGACTTTTGCAATAACATGTTTTTTTAATTAGTATTTATTTTACTTTTTAGCTATGTCCATACTAGTAGTTCAGGGTACTTGTATAAATTCCCAAAATTCAAATTGTATACATTTATAAAACAAAGTGAGCACCTGCCAAGTGCAGAACTTGACATCAAACCCTAACACAACTGCCACCCAAGAGAAAAAGAGGGATAAATCAATCTAACGTTCGAAGATGGATCCTAAGACGAAGATTAATCCAATAAGGAGGAGGAAGTCAGGAGAAATTTAAACACGCTATTTGGTTAGCCAGAGCTCTCCAGTCTCTGGTTAGGTCTCACATTTCTACACATCGTTTATCTTGTGTAGAAATATAATAAAGCCTTGATTAGCGAGGCTTTAACTCCAAAGCTCTAATGTAGCGGTCAAGACATTCTGTCACATCACTCAAACTCTACAACTCAGTCTGACTGCAGGCAGTTTACTCACAATGTAAAGATTCCAATCTGAGCCTGGATTCTGCTCAGACACAGAGGAAAATTAGGCTGTAACATCTAAAGGAAACCATTTTTCTAGCTGGTGCCAACATCAACCAGCCTTATACTTAATAATCAACATCTGCCAACTTTAATGACATTGGCTATATAATAGAAATCCCAACAAGTGGCGTCTCATCCACATTATCATTTAGAGTTTATTTTCTTTTGTAAAATCAGAGAAGAAACATCTGTCTTCAAACTGTACACTATATAATAATAAAACTTAAAAAATATATATATAAAATATATATATATATATATATATCAGTTTCAATTTGACTAATACATATATTTTTTTTAGGATTCTACCCAAGCCAGGCTTGAAAGACTTCAGACAATGTTACTGTTTTAGATTAACTTGAAGTCTGGTAAATTTCATGATATTAAAGGATGAGTCCTGAATTCTGAAACAATCTGTTTATATTTCAGAGGAGATGAAGGACTATTTTGGACAGTTTGGTACAGTGAAGAGGTGCATCCTTCCATTTGTAAGTTTTTACTCCTTTGATTTTAGTTCAGTATAGTTAAAAACAAAATGTTTAACTTTGTGCATTTCTGGATGATGAAGATAGAATTTTTTTTTTTTTTTTGTAAAAATGAGTCCTATTTGTGTGTTATTATTTGAGTGTGATCTTTGTGTTTGCTCAGGACAGAGCCACTGGTTTCCATAAAGGGTTCTGCTGGATTTTATTCTCCACAGAGGAGGGAGTAAACAACTCACTGCAGAAGGACCCCCATATTCTGGAAGGAGCAAAGGTAAACTATTGGATAGGATTTACAGCCGATATGAACGGTTTCAGTTTCAGCATGGAAAAGAAAAAGTCGAGCCCACTTCATTTAACTGATGCTATTCTTTGGTTCCAGCTTCTTGTTCAGAGAAATAGCCGTCCCTTTGAAGGACAGAAGTCCAACAAAGATGGAGACTTTGACTGAAGCTTGGTGGTTCTACTGAACAAATGAGACCAAAAGTTTTGTTTGTTGAAACGCTTCATTCCTCCTGCTTTATATCTGAATGAACCATTCAGACAGAAGGAGGATCAATGTGTCTGTATCGAATTCAACGTCAGGAAAGATTTCTTCATTATTCAGACTCACTTGAACTGAGCCTAAATGTTACTGTCAGTTTATTCACTAATAAATTCTGTATTTATTGTGAGAAAGATTGCTCTCCATCACATACTGTCAGTTGTTTTTAATCAATAAAAATGTTTATTGCTATTTTACTTGGGTTTTCTTTCATCTTCAGTATTTCTCCATGCAATGGATGCATGCATTGTCCTGGGGCAGAAGAGTTAACATGTAACATTTACATTTAATCACGATCATTTGACAAAAGTAATATATATTTTATTCCTTTGTCAATTTCAAATGGTCAATGGGGTGCAGTTGGACACTGTGTAGCCCCATGTACATATGTTTTTATAATATATGTTTTATACTTTTGGAAAGTGCAGGTGAAAAATTGCTATGCATATGGAAAATTTAATTATTTCCCTCTAAGTACAAGCAAGAACTAAACCAAAGTATCACGAAAACTATTAAATTGATCTTAATATTGGAAAAAATTCATTTATTTATTTATTTTTATTTTTGCCAAATTCTTAGGTATGTGGACATTTGGATGTTGCATTTGAATGCAAGTAAATGCAGTATTTATTTTTTTTCAAAGTTAAGTCACTGTATCTCCCACACTTATCACAAACATTTTAATAATTTTGTAAATAAAGAAATTAGGCATTTTATATTTTAAGTGAATTTTGAACTTCATTTAATTTTTTATTTTTGCATTTGATAATTGTGAGCCCAACAATAAAATATCCACACTGTCAAAATGCTAAGGGTTTTATTATTTATTTGTTTGTTTTTTCAGGGAAATGGAATATATATATATATTTTTTTTTCATTAAATGAAAATTAAAAAGTAAATTCACACATTTGGTGATCTCTATGGTATGAATAGATTTTTAGAATTATGAATATATATATAATATATATATTGCTTGGTTCTTTAAAGACAGTTTTTTTTTTGTAAGAAAATCCAACATTTCATTTTTCTTTTACAATAAATATAAATATTTGTTACATTTCGGAACAAAACTATGTGAATCCATCATTGATGTATCGAATACGTTTTGTTGACCGAGACGCACATAAATACGTCACAAAGGTCACCAGACATGTAGTTTAAATCTGCCGTAATCATCATAAACGAAAGCGTATAAATCTACAATACTAACCTAAATACCTTTGGAATATATTTTTTGTAGTTTGAGTATAGTCTTAATGTCTCACAGTTCTATTATAATGATAATGATAGATCTGAATTAATGCGTTATCTTTTTCTTTGAAACTACATTACCCAGAGGTCCTTTTCGCTCGAAAACCCGGATAAGGGGTCGCAAATCAAACCGGTAAGTGAAGGAGAGTGATACGCAGCCTGTGGTTGATTTTTCAGTGAAGTTGTTATTCTATCTTCAGCTAGTTAAGTGTTTGTGCGTGTCTGTGTGACACGTTTCTGTTTTTGTAAGCTCGCTCCAACCCTCACAGCACTTACCAAACGGTGGTTGCATAACTCAGATGTTCAAGAGGCGTTCAGGTCAACACTGTCAGCGGACTGAAACTTGTGTCATTTTAATTATGGTACTTTCGTGAAGACACAACTTAAAGATGGTGTTTGAAACCAGTTGCTAGACGGCTGTGGAGGAGCTTTTATCAGGAGTGGGATTTTACATCTGAGCCTGTCTGTTCCTTCGTGGGGTGAGTGCCGAAGAGCGGAGTAGGTTTTCACTCATGAATACAATCTGTCATTTGTCATTTAAGCTCAGCTGACAGCATGCGTAAAAACAGAAGCTCTTTAAATGAATAAAGAGCATGGAATGTGAAGATTGTATTAAAACAGTCTGAACTTAGTTCCTTAATAAGGAGGACATATTCATGTTGGATTCCATTCGGGAAGCATCTCAGGGTTTGTTTTTTTTCATGATTATTAATTTTTCAATAGTTTTAGTTCAAAAACTAAAACTTACATTTAGATCTATTAGGACATATTTTACTTGTTTATATTTGTGAAATTCTGAAATTAAATGACTAGCAACTAAACCACAAATTTCAGTTCCTTATAAAATTTAAGTCTAGCAGATGTCCATAAAATATTTGTTTTTAGGTGTGACATTTTCATGTGATTAGATTTAGATGCTATTTCAAGTAACTAAAATTACTTTCCGGTGTAAGTGCTTTAAGGTCATGGTGCTGGTGTTTGCTGAAACTGCCATCTGCCATTTATTGGTATCTTCAAATTTCATTCATTCTTTCTCAGTTATCTTTACAAAAAAAATACTGTTTTCTTTTTATCTGTCTTTAAAATGTGCACTAATTGGACCTCTTCTTCTACAGGTCTCCGATGGCGGGCCGGCTTCTAAAGGTCTCATCTCTGGCCACAGTAGTGTTCGCCTCATCAGGGTTCTACCTCTACAACAGACAGCTCGACCTCAGTGACCTGAGTGTGATCCGCTTTGGACGAGCAGCATTCGCCGTGAGTTCACATCTTAAATGTTCTCACATGTATGTCTGATTTGTGTTTGATCACATCCTCTGAGAGACAGTGACAGTAAGCAGAAAAGGTTATTGTTCATTTTTGTTTTTAGGTTAGTAGGTTTGTTAGTAGGTTGGATTAGGTCTGTGAACTCCAGCTTTATAAAACACCACCCATAACATAGTTTCTTTTTAGATGTGTATCTATTTAAAACAAGCAGAAAAGAACATAAATCACTTTTTTTTATTTGTTTTTAAACATACTAAAACAAGGAGAAACGTCAAAATAAAAGACCCCATTGTACTAAAACCAAACTTGAAAAACAAATGTTTTTTTTTTTTTAATGAAGGTTTTAACTGATTGTATAGATGCTACAGCATGGATATCAGGAGAAATGTTATTCCAGAGTCTAGGGCTTGCAACTGCAAAAGTCTGATTACCTCTGGGATGATTCCTTTGATTGCACTAAGAACATATGGCTGGATGATTTCAGGGCTTTACTGAGGTTATAAAGGTCAAGCAGTTTTTTTTTTTTTTAAACTGGGTGCCAAACTATTTTAAAACTTCAAAAGTAAGTAACAGGGCAATTTAAATGCACCCTATGTACAGAAGCTATTTGTTCTTTGCATTATATTTAGGAAGCAGCTGGCACACAGTCAGATTATTAAATTCAGCAACAGTAAATGGCCAGTAATCTAAAGAGTTTCCTTTTCCATAGCCATCTTCTGGGAAATAATGAGATAAAATGATGGACTGCTTCCTTATAAGGCAGAAAACATCACTGAAACAAACTTATCTAAATGGGCTGTTAATGAGAAGATGGTAAGGTGGAACTTTTATTTAGAAAGTATTAATACGGTCAATTTGTGGTCAGTGTTTGCACTTTTAGTTGGGATAGAAGAAACTCCTTTTCCTTGCTGTCTTTAAGCTGAGATCTGGACTACAACATGCATTCACTACTCCAACATGTGATATGATTTTTAACAGAAAAATGTATAGTGTATGTGACAGTGTAAGCCACTAGCGTGTAGGTAAGGCCTTTTATTACACATTATTGTCTTTAAGATGTTCTCTTTGGGACTAAATATTTGTAAAAGGATCAAACAGCTCTGATGAGACGTAGCTTTGAAATTGAACTGTTTGTTTGGAACATAAACCTGCTTTTAGCGATGCAAAAAGACTTTAACTCAACACAGATATTTTTAAAGACTTAAACACATTTTCACCTAACATGTTTCTGTTTGGTTTAATGTCTCAAAGAAACTGCATAGAATCTCCTCACCTATTTATGCTTGTGTTTGCAGACAGCAGTGATCAGCTATGACTATCTGACAGCATTCAGACATGTAGAGTACGGCACAGAGGAGTACTGGACTCTCAAGTCCAAGGTAAGAACTAGTTTTTATTTCACTTATGAAATAAGTGAAATAATCTACTTTGGTGTGGGGTCCTTTAGATGGTATCTTTGCCTACTTATTTTCTGCCATAGCACTCTACAAAAAAGGAATAAAAACATGTAGTGCCATCTTCTGGAAAAGAGTGGCAAGCATTCCTGATTGGTGTATTGTATGATTTTATGCTCTGGACTGTGACATCTGTGATGACTTTCACTGTATCCAAGATGCTAAAGGCCACAGAGACATTTGGATTTGATGTATTTATGTATTGTGATATTGTCATTGCAACATCTACCATTAATTACTCTGATGAATGTTAAAGTTCTTATAACAATTTAGAACTGAACTTACTCCTACGTCAGTGTTTCTCAAAAGTGTTTGGGCCAAGGTAAAATATTTTCCGGATCCTGCTGCTTCATTGGTAATATAAATGGGACCATTTTTATTTTACAGAAGGAACAAGAGAATATACAGTATTCATTTATAACATATTTTGTTTTCTCTCGTTGTATCACAGTTTACCTATTTTTGAAATATGAACGTAACAAACTACAAACTGCATTTCATAAAGCAATAAAAATAACCACTGACTTTTTTTAGAATCAAAAATTAAACAAATTATGCAAATTACAAAATCTCCAGTCCATTAAAATTTGATTAATAATTTTCTCAAAATAATCTGTTAAACTTTTTTATGTTTTTAGTTTTCCAATTTATTCAACATTGCACAGCTTTCGCAATTGTCCAGTGTAGAAAAAAATTAAATATCTAAACTGAGTACTAATGAAGAAAAAAAAAAAACTTCTTGACACAATTTGCATGTCGTTCAGACAGGAGTTGTAGTCTTGAGAAAAAAATATGGATCAAATTTTACTGTAGACAAACAAAAAAGAAAGGGGGAAAAAAAATTGTTCATCAGCAGTTTGCATGGTGAGTTTAACCACCTTCTGATGAGATGCATCATTCCTGCAAGTGTTTGTCAAAAAGGTCAACTAGGGTTATTCAGGTGAGCTCTGCAGAAACAACCTGCTCTGCCGCTGCTGCTGATGGTGCAGGAACTCTGCAGTGAACCTTGAAGAGCATGGTTCAGCATGGCTGGCTCCATGGATGGGACTCAAACACTCAGACAAGTGCTCCTGCCCCTCGGGCTGCGCCGGTCAAGCCCGACTGCACACGCTGATTAGAATTAATGCATGTTACTGATTTATTCCAGGGAGGAGGCTCAGCTCCTAATTATCCTGAAGTCAAAGAGGTGAGGCTTCAGAGCTGCAGCTCATTCTTGAGTTTTTCTGCTGCAGACTCAAAGGACCACAGGTAGAGATAATGGGTCAATGACTTAAAGTCTGCTTCATCCTGTAAAAAAGAAAACACAAGCTTGTCTTATTTTTTTTGGGGAAAAAACCCTTTACAAATCAATTATTTCAATCCAATTAATCAAATTTTATTTGTATAGCACATTTCAGCGGCAAGGCATTTCAAAGTGCTTTACTTCATAAATACATAAACACAGTCAACAAAAACACAACTTAGAATCAACAATCAAAACATTACATTAAGTCAAGTGCCACGGTTAAATTAGTAATTGATTACATTTCAAATACAACTCTAAACAGGTAGGTTTTTATTTGAGATTTAAAGGAAGTCAGTGTTTCAGTTGTTGTAGTTTTCTGGACGTTTGTTCCAGATTTGTGGTGCATAGAAGCTGAAAGCTGCTTCTCCTCGTTTGGGTCTGGTTCTGGGGATGCAGAGCAGACTAGAACCAGAAGACCTGAGAGGTCTGGAAGGTTGATAAAACAACAGCATATCTTTAATGTATTGTGGTGCTAAACCGTTCAGTGATTTATAAACTAACAACTGTATTTTAAAGTCTATTCTTTGAGCAACAGGGAGCCAGTGTTGGGACTTTAAAACTGGTATTATGTGATCTATCTTCCTAGTTTTAGTCAGAATGTGAGCAACAGCTTTTTGTATCAGTTGTAGCTGTTTGAATAATTTGTTGGGCATATCTGTGAAGACACTGTTGCAGTAATCAATGCGACTAAAGATAACTGCATGGATGAGCTTCTCTTCTAGATCTTGCTGAGACATTAGTCCTTTAATCCTGGAGATGCTCTTCAGGTGATAGTAGGCGGACTTTGTGACTGTCTTTATGTGGCTCTCAAGGTTCAGGTCAGAGTTATTCACTACTCCCAGGTTTCGGGCCTGATCGATAGTTTTTAGTTGTAATAACTGAAGCTGTGCATTGACCTCTTTAGGTCCAAAAATAATAACTTCAGTTTTGTTTCTGTTCAGCTGGAGAAAGTTTTGGCATATCCACACATTTATCTGTTCTAAGCATTTATTCAATGATTGAATGGGTTCAGAGTCACCTGGGGACCAAATCCAACAAAGTAAAAAAAAAAAAAAAAAAAAGGATCACTAGGCATAAAGTTAGGTTTCCAGTAGATGGACTGCATCTGAAAGTCTTGTATTTTTATAAAAAAAATATAAAAAAATACGACCTACAAAATCCCTGATCCTTCATGTAATCATCTACTATAATCCAGGCAGTCAATATCAAAAAGCAGGCTAAAACCATGTAAATCCTGCATGTCAGATGGAGTCATTATGTCAGCACCCACTGACTTCTAAAATTATTTCCCTCTTTCCGACTTGTTTGACTGCATGGTTAATGAGCTGCAGTAAGTGCTCCTCCACTTCTTCCTCGTTGTCCTGGCTGCATGTTCATCGCTCGGCGGTGCAGCCAGCTGCTTTCAGCCTCTCCTGAAGAGCTTGATTCAAAAACCACTTGAGCAGCCAGTCTCAGAGCCTCATCAAAGGCTTCCCTGCGCAACCCGAGGGGCCATTCACCACCAATTAGAGAGCATCACAGAACAAGCATGCGAACACTCTGAAGTCTGCCAAATGAGAGCTGGAACATGCCTGTAGAATCTCATCAGTTTGCTGACTAAATGACTTAGTCAAATATAGTTTAAAATAATTCCTAACCCTATTAAACCTTTTTCTGAGGTGACAAAAGTTGGATTCAAACACCCTTTAGTTATTGAAAAAGGTCCTCAAAATTGAGTAAGACAAGCCAAGTTTTTTTGCATGGCATGTTTCCAAGTGTTTTACATGATAACATAAACAATTTACATTGCAGTAACATAGAGAGAAGTTGGACTACGGACTAAAACATTTCAATTAATGTAATAAATAGAACAGTCAAAGGGAGCTGTAAACAAAAGGGTTTTTAGTGTTCATTAAAAAGAACTCAAGTGTTACAGCTGTTTTACAGTTACTGAAAGTTTGTTCCAAGTTATTGGAGCATGAAAACTGAATGCTGCATCTACATGTTTGGTTCTGATTCTGAGGATGCAGAATGGATTTTGCCCATTGTGAGTTGTCTGGAAGATTGATTCAACAACAACTCTTGAATGTTTTCTGGTGCTAAGCTGTTCAGTGATTTATAAACTACCAAAAGTATGGCTAGAGGGAGCATTAAGGACTTTAGAACTGGGGTGATGCTCTGCTTTCAACCCATGGCTGAGTGTCTCAATATCTTGCTGGGACATTAGTCCTGTCATCCTGGAACTGTGCGTCAGCTGATGGAAGGCCGACTTTGTAATTGTATTTTTCTGTCTGTGGAAGTTCTGTCTGAGTCCATCATTAATCCCAGATTATGTGCCTGATCAGTGGTTGTTAGTAATAACAGAATGTGTGTGCTGATTCTTGATTGCTCTTCCTTTGGTTCTAACATGATTATGTGAGTTATGTTTTCATTGAGTTGAAGAGAATTATTATATATCCATGGACTGATTTGAGTTGTGGATCATGAAGCAATGAGCTTCAATGGATTTATTGTCACTTGAAAACATTGTAATGTAGAGCCACACCATTTGTCTTAAAAAAGAAGCATCATTGTAGCTTCTGTTTGTAATCTGTAATTGTTTTTCTTTATTTTCTGTATTGGTCCCTCCCTTTAAATGGAAGTTCTTTAGTCTTTGTCAGCATAAAACATTTCAGCTCTCAGCAATACACTGACGTTAAAAAAGCCCAGCAGACCCTAGTGGACAGATGATGACAACATTTATGTCATGCAGGTTTCAAAGTTTAGCAGACAGTAAAGACTGAAATATAACGTGGCTCCAGTATGCTAATAAGTGTTGCTCTTCGTTTATACTATACTCCTAGAGATTTCCAGCTTTTACTGATCAGAATAAAACTAGAACACGGTTTTAGAACACAAAACTGATCATTTTGTGTTTTTAAAATGCCTTCCCAAGTAAAACATCCCAAATTGTATAGAACAACAGTGAGCTTAATTTTGTTTTCCTATTTTATTTCTATTTTATTATTTCTTATTTTGTTGACAGTGTTATCCTCATTGCACTCCTTCTTTTATTCCTTTGTGGTCATTCCACCTGCCCTTCAGCTCTTCATGCCAGTGAGTCAAATCAAAGACAAAACAATCAGACAGATTAAAATGCACATCAAAAGCACCATTAATGTTACAGAGTGCTGTGCGATGGAGATAGGTCTTTATCTCTGCACTGATTATGCAACCCTCTCCTGGTCCTCTTTCACTGTTGTCTCTCTCCTACTCTCTCCCTCTCCAGCTGTACAGACTTCTATTAGCATCTCATTACAAGTCGTGCCAACACATGATTGGGAAATTAAATGTAGCTTACTTAATACAAATGAATAATGCATGACTGAGGCCTGCGGGCGAGGTTGGGAGGGGTCGTTCGCCTTGAATATAGAGATTTGAAAATACAGTAATTGAACGTCGCCTTGTTTTAAAGGTAAAGCTGCTTGTTACTTCTGTGTACTGTCCATTTCCAACAGAAGCCGTCTAATTGCAAATCAAAACCCTGAAGTTGCTTTGTGTTGCTTCTTTACTGCTGGTCCTATTATCAGAATGTGTTTTGCTAAAAGCGGGATCTTCATGTGTTTAACCTCCAGCTCATAAAGCTCAGAAATATTTTTTAATTTTTTAATTTTTATTTTTTTTATTTCCGACCAGCAACAATCATGCTTGGTAGAGGATGGGTTCACCATAAACACCACAGCAGAGAATGCAACTTCTATCATACTGCAGTAGGTGTTTCTGATTCTGTCTAATCTGTCTACTTCATTTTACTCTCCTTGAAATGCAAAGTCCTTCCCAAAAAAATTATATCCTTACTGCATGTCTGCAAGGCAACCAACCTACATCCCAATCAGACCACTCCTTCTGGATACTTTTCTTTTTTCAGCAAGTGAGTGCACACGATTCACTCACCAAAGTCTTACTCATTGTTGAATTTGCGCATCCAGCAAAGCCACAAGCTTTCGACCCGAAGCAGACTAAAATATTACCAGTTTTTCACTAAAAGGGGGCCTGACTTTCATACTGATTATTTTTCCTTGTTAGTCAGTAGCAGATAATTTCAGATGGTGTAATGTGCCTTTGGTGGTTCCTCTTTCATGATTAACAGGAGGAGCCTCAGATAAATACGTTATGGCTGCTCTGCAACTGCAAAACAGGATCTAATGGCTTCATCCTAACAATGTCCCAGTAGCAATGTCTAAACCTTTATCTGAAAAAAATATGAAATTATGCTTTTTTTGTTAATATCTTAATAACTTCCTGTGACTTTACATTCTAGGCTAGTCATTTGAGAATTTGTTAGAGATTGTATTTCAATTAGTTTAAAAAAACTTGGTGCAGTCTGGTTGGAGCTTCTTTACCGAACATTATGATTGTTTTATTTC
This sequence comes from Poeciliopsis retropinna, assembly GCA_010277075.1. NCBI lineage: Eukaryota > Metazoa > Chordata > Actinopteri > Cyprinodontiformes > Poeciliidae > Poeciliopsis > Poeciliopsis retropinna. The sequence continues at coordinate 6,335,309 of VMRM01000018.1, forward strand.
TTTTGACAACCTTTGGTTGATTTTAACCACTAGAAAAAAAAACACACAAAAAAACAAAGGCAGCAAAGATGGGATTGTACATTTCTTATTTCATAATCATCACAATTTGACCTTAAAATCTTTTGCATCACATGCAGTCAGGTTTGACTGTACCATACAAATTAATGTTTTTCTTTCTTATTGCCCTTTAAACCATTCACTCTTGAAACCTTTAGCTTCTTCATCATATTTAGGGTCTGTAGGAATCAGATCACTGATTCCTACAGATCCTTTTTTTCTATAAGATCTAAGTTTACTTCACGTGCTCCAGATGTTTAACTTTTATGTTAAACACTTTTATGTGATGTCTTAATTTCTTAAAATTACATTGGATGGGAAAATAAATTCTCTAAATTGAATTACTGGCACTGACAAAAAGTGTGTATAAGATATTTTTGTTGAAGTTTTTTCAGCCACTTTTAAATGTTAAATATATAAAGATGTGTAAAAAATATCCCACTTTGTTAAACTTACATCTGTATTAATAGCGATTCTTGGTCAAAATTAATTGAAAAATACTGCTACGTCAGATGTTGGAGAAAGTATTGTTTTCTTGTTTCCACAATGAACCATTTAAATGCTGTGATAGGCATACAAAGAGAGAGCTTTTGGATTAGATTACTGGATCAAACTAAAGGCGTAAGGAGATGAATATACACTGCAGGTGCTTAAATTCATTTTATCTGATGGAGAGAAAAGCAAAGCACGAAGAGAGATGTGATAAACCGGTGATAGTGACGTCTAATGATCTCTTTGCCTCCTCAGCTGCAGGAGGCAGAGCAGCTTCAGGCAAGCAGCCATTTTGAAGGTGGCTTTTCATGGCTGAGATGAAAAGAACAAAAACGCTGATTCACTCGACACATCTGCAAAGCATTATGCAGCTTCTGTCTCAGTACCACCCAAAGGTTAAAGATAAAGCGCTGCTTTTTGCCCCCGTTACACTGAATATGTCTGAGGTTGACACTGTGATATGAAAGAACCACTGAGGGGAAGGAAATCAGAGCCTCGGTTGGTGCTGATTAGTGACTTTTCACCAGAGAACAACAAATCACGCTCTGTTTTTCTGATGCTGAGCTCAACTGTTTTATTTATTTATTTTTTTTATTTTATTTTATTTTTTTTACATTTTGCATATGTGATTTACTCTCTTATCCACAAAATACAGACACGGTTACAAATTGCTGCAGGGCTCTGCAATCATCCGCACAAGATCATCTAATCAGTGGTCGTTTATATAACCAGCCAGTTCAGATCAGGACAGTTTTATATTGCTGTATTAAAAGACAGCGTTTCAGCTTTAAGCTAATGTTTACTTTTTAATGTAAATGCATTTGAATACTTAATGGCTGGAAATGAATTAGAAGCACTTGCAGAAAAATCAGAAACAATGAAAGAAAGATACAGACCTGGTCCTTGCGAGGTCTTTGAATTGAAATGTACAAACCTCTACCCTTTCTCTTTTGTGTAGTTTCTGTTTGCTTTAACATGATGTTCGTTTTCAACAACTTGCAGTAGTGTTTTTCAGTCCGGTGTCAAGTCTGAGCTTTGGATGCTGTGCCGATAAACAGGTTTAAGAAATGTTTCAATAATGAGCGCCTTAACTGTATGTTTTATTTGTTAAAATAACAATGCTGTCAGTAATATTGCTGGGTTTTTTTTTTTTTTTTTTTTTAGGTTATAAGAAAAGTTTTCCGCATTCTGTTGTGCCCCTAGTACAGTCTTTTTCCCCATGAATTGGCCAGTGATGTGAGGGGGGGTTCCCGTCTTGAATAGTTTCTGTGACTTAACATTGAAGTTGTGACATCCATGCTGGGAGGTGGAGTTCTTTCTGTCTGTTAGTAAAATGTAAGTCCAACACTGGGATCTCCAAAATATGAGAAGCTTGTGGCCTTTTTAGTGTGATATGCTTAACCATTTTTAAAATATCAGTTTATGTCAAAATCATCATTAAAAACTCAGAAAGCTTTGAAATCTACAATTCATTTCATTATCAATTGCTGGTGTCAAACCTTGAATCTCTTTCATTCAGTGGAATGATTAAAAGTTTTAGAAAACTAGTGAAGTGAAAACGGTCATGTTTTGGTTGAGGCTTGTAATTAGATTTTCTTTGGTTGCTGAATGTGACCCCAATGCCATTTCTGATTGGTTGGTAGGGGACTCATGTATTTCCATGTACATTATTGCCATTTTTATAGCACAATTAAGTATTTGTTATATTTAGTTGTTATTAATTGCTCTGTATATATATATATATATATATATATATATATATATATATATATATATATATATATATATATATATAATGAGAGAGAGAGAGAGAGAGAGAGAGTAAAAGTTTCTTAAAGAGACAGCCAATTTCAAGGTATTTTATATATATATATATATATATATATATATATATATATATATATATATATATATAAGTTATATATAACTTAAAAGAAATGTAACTTCACATCATAGCCATCTATAATACCTTGAAATTGGCTGTCTCTTTAAGAAACTTTTACTCTTTCCGATACGCCATCACAACAGTGCTTTGGAGCATCGGATAAATAAGTACTTTGTATGAAAAGTTCAGCAGACGTGCAGTTCCACCAGGTGTTTATTTGCTGCTGCCACTAGTCTGGAGGACCTGTCTGGACCTGTCTGGTTCTCCAGACTAGGAGGGGATTCTCAGTGGGGTGGGATCTCAGCTGGGTACTGAAGCACCAAGGCGGCGCTTTGGGCAAATAGGTGTTTCTTTGTAGGAGCAGGGGCTTAGGCAGCCCTGAAAGGCTTTCAAAGGAAATCCAAAAGATTTCTCAAACATAGATGAATGAATCCAAGCAACACTTCGGATATGTGTTTGATGAGGAACAAACATTCTAACATGTTTTCAAGCTCAAAAATGTAGATTTTACAGAATATCCACCTCCTCTTTAAAATACATAATTCAGAATAATTAAGTTCATGCGGTAAATGATTTAACAAGGTTTTCCGCTTGCCTTATTTAAGTTGTCGTCTCGGTGTCAACAATCAGAATCACCCAGTCTTCATTTGGTCTGGGCCAGAACTGACTGCCTTTCTGCTTTGGAGCGACCTGTAGGCTGATGCAAACAGTTGTGGCAATGAAATTTCAACTAAGGTTAGAAACTGGATTAGGAATGACACAACGTTAGAAATACATTAATAAAAAAAACGTATGAAAATATTTGGATAGAAGTAAGGTGTTTTTTTTTTTTAATGTTCTATTGTGAAAGTTCTGATGTTGAAAGTTGACATATCAAATGATTTACTACTTCTTTTTTTCTTTTGTATTACAGCCAGCATCTATATTTGTCAATGTGAATGAATTCTCTTGATGCCCACAACTTTTATATTTTTTCGTAGCTGAGGTCCCAGTACTCACTAGGAGACACAAGTGTGACATTGGGATGAAGGATAAAAAAGAAAAGTCATAAAAATGTTTTTTTTTTTTTTAAATTAAATAATGTAAATTGTAAATTCTGCAATATTCAGAAGACATTTCCATATTCATTGCTGTACTGATGATGTGCAACTCTTCTTCAGACTATTTTTTTTTATAAGACTATCACATTTTTTTGGTTGGCAGAATAAACATAAATATATGTTTTCTTCTGATCTGTATAAATGATACACAAATGTTTTTACCCCTTATTTTATTCTTTGAAGTATCATATTCACAGAATAAATTATTTGATAACTTTTTAATATTCATAATATTATGATTAAAATTAACTTAAGATCAAAGAGAGGGGATGACACACTGGAAGCTCTCTATAGGAGTGTAAAGTTAAGTTCAGAATAACACAAATAAAAAGTCCAGGGTGTATCTTCAGTATTAAAGAGTTTACTGCTTGTAGCCTACCTACCTACCAAGAGCCATGACCTTTATTGTCATGGCTCTTGACTTTAGAGTTTCGATCCTTTGAGTTAAAGATAGTGACATTACAGTGCAAATCTCTGGTGTTGCACTCAGATGTTTCGACCAGCAGATGTCAGCAGTGACTGCATTAGTCAGGACATCATGACAGGGAAAGGGGGGTGTGCTCAGCCCTGATAAGGGTCCACCACCACTCCTGGAGCTCTCGCTCTAGTGAGGGACAAGCTATGTAAATACGGGGTGGGGCCAGATAACTGCTGACCTTGACATGCTCATGGCAGCAGCTTATCAGCCAAACAAGTCCGAGGCAGGAAAATCCTTGAGGGATGATGGAGAGGAGGGAACGTTTAACATTTGCTTCCCGACTGCCTGCTGTGGTTACATCATGGCTGACAAGCTGCTCTCCAGCAGTAACAGCGGCGTAAATACTCCATTTTACTGTTGCTGTTTTTTGTCTTTTTTTATTATTATTATTTTTTGCTGTGCCAAGTACAGAAGACGGGTCCAGCGGCACCTGGCAGGGTGCCGCAGAAATCACACCATGTTATGTTTTTAAAGGAGTGGCCACTGCACTGCAACATGATGTGCAGCATAATTTAATTAGGCAAATTCCCCACTCCCTTAAACCTGAACTCACCTCACTATTGGATTAGAGATCCAGAAATGTGTTGATGAAGCTGAAATGTTTAAAATCATTTAAAAAGGTTTGAGCAAATATATTGAGATGAGAGACATGGTTTGGACATGCTTGTTTCCATGGTGACCTAAAAAGTCACTAAAGTTTGCTGTTCTTTAGAGATGTTGTCTTTACAATTTGTTTCTGTCATTGCTGTTTCTAGGTAAAGCCTAAACCAATTTAATCCTGTTTTTTGTTTCTAAGCAATCATTTCTTTTTGTGTTTGCTTCATGAATATGTTTAATGCCAGACAGCCACAGCAGTGATGATCCCTGTTTACTGCTGTGAATAGAAATGAGGAGAACCTGAAGGAGGAGTTAAATCTCAGCTTGATGATTGGGGTTTACAGAAAATTGTTTTAAATAGGTAACAAAACAAGCTGCTGGCTGAATTTTCGGATTTCAAAAGTTACTGAAATTCTTATTTATATGATTTGTATTCAAAATAGCATTTATAAAGGAATCCAAGATGTTGCCTGCAACAACAAAAAAAAGATCATTCTTACTCTAACTGTAACAAAAAAGAGGATTCTTACTCTGACCCTTATGAATTATACCTTAAAGGTTCTGGTTATCACAGTGATTTAACTCAACGGTAAATGATCAGTGATCACAGGTGAAATTTGTTTAACCTGAGTTCAGCAGTGTTGTTAGAATGTTGTTGTGATGGAGCAAATTAAGACAACTGCAAAATTCTAAACATAGAACAGCCGATAAGGAAATTATGTAGTTTGTGGAGGCAAATGAATTGAAAACATTTCAGTGCAACTTAGCAAAGGAAAACAAAATAATTGCCTTTGTGTCTTGTATTATATTGTATAAGCTTTCTGATTTCACAGACGTGTAGTGTCTACAACCTTAACAAACCGTTCTCTGGGGACATTTGTAGAAACACAAACAGTTCCTGCTCACAACACATTCAACTAATCATAGCGCTCATTTCACAGACATCAAACACGGCTGGAAACAAAAGGTCACTGGATAGATACCTTACAAACGTCTGAGAAAACTCTCATATTATTCTCATAAAATCTTCTATAGTAAAATTAATTATAGAAGATGTAATTCTGTCCAAGAAGGACTGCAAGGCACATTTCACTAAACAAATTACATCCACAGATATTTGCACCATTTCTGAACACACAAAATTCTGTCCTACATTTAATAAGACAAAACATTTTGTTTTTCAGGTCAGTTACTAATATGCTTAAACAGTTTAGATGGCTCTCTAAACTTCTAATAATTCCATACCATTGTCAAATGGAGACATATTTTCATGTGTGTTAGACCGCTCAATCATGGGGAAGACTTCTAACTTGACAGATGTTCAGAAGAAATAAATGTAAACACTTTTCAGAAGCCTGTTATTTGGTGCATACCCTCTCAAGAAGAGTATGCACCAAAATGTCATCGCTGAAGAAGACGGTTCTTCACAGAGTTCCAAGCAAATTAATAGAAAGTTAAGTGGAAGGCAGAAGTGCAGTAGGAAAAGGTGCGCCAACAACGGGGACAACCATAGCCTTGAGAGGATTGTCTCGTAAAATCCATTCCAAATGAGGCCCCGCACACATTCAAAATCTTGACATCTGCTACAAATGTGGCATTCCCCTTATCAAGCTTCTGCTGCACCAGCGTCAGTATCAGAGGTGTCTTTCCTGTGAGAAGGAGAAAAGGAAGCAGACTGTTGTGAATGGTCTAGAGTCCTGCTTTCAGATGAAAGCAAATTCTGCATTTCATTTGGAAATCAAGGTTGCAGGCTCTGGAGGACTAATGGAAAGGCATACAATCTACATTACTTGAAGTCAAGCGTGAGGTTTCCAGTCAGTGATGCTTTAGGGTGCCATGTCAACTGCTAGTGTTGGCCGACTCTGTTGTCTGAAGTCCACAGTCAATGCAGCCATCTACTAGAAAATTCTAGAGTAGACAGACTTGACACTTGACTCACACTGCTAAAGGTGCTGGTTCAATAACCATGGTGTTCCTGTTCTTGATTGGTCAGCAAACTGAACTTAAACCCAATGGAGAATCTATGGCATATTATCAAAAGGAAGATGAGAGACACCATACCCAACAAGGCAGATGACCTGAAGCTATCAAAGCAATATAGGCTTTCACCTATACACATGCCCCTTTGCCATGGTACATTGATGCAGTAATTTATACAAGAGGAGGCCCAACCAAGTATTGAATGCATAGAAATGTAAACACTTTTCAGAAGCCTGTTATTTGTGTTTAAAACATCAATTTTGATTAGTCTAATGTGATATTCTAATATTCTAAGACACATATTTTTGGCTTTTCCTGACCTGTAGACATAATCATTAAAACTGCAAAAAATAAAAGCGTAAAGTCTTTTACTCTATGTGATGAAGCTCTGTCTGTTGAGAGAATTTAATCTATAACTTATCAAGGAGTCTTTAAATCTTTAAAATAAAGCGTATTTTGGTACAAAGAAATGGACCAAAATCCCTGCTAAGATGTGAGCAAGCCTGGTGAAGTGAAAAAGAAACTGCCTCAGTATTTGGTGGACCTAATAATGAGGGTTAAGGGTATAATTTAGTTCCACCAATTTCAAATATTTCTTGTGGTGAGGAAGCATTTGTAATAACCAGTAACGGTGGCTTTCTGGAGTGTATTCTGTATTTGATGGAAGCTTGGTTGGTTTTTACTGATCCATAGCGTCCACCGGCTTGTGGCAGACAGTCTTTCTGCCATTCTTCCAGCACCAGGCACCACCACTCAGGCATGACAATAAAATGCAGAGCATGAAATTAACTGTGCCTGCTGTTGGAAAAATCAGCACCCTCCATCTTTCTGTGCCCTCTCGCGTCTTTGCTTCCCAGACAGTTTCCCCTGAATCCCACATTCTGGCTGTTCTCAGGACGTTACAATGAGAAAGCTGCATCATAGCAACACTGCAATGGCTCAGAGACATAACAAACGGCTTTACATTTCTTCTCAATTTGCCATGTTTCTGGCAGGCTTTGTTAAAGTAAATGTATTTTTAATATCATCTGAAGCAGCAGAGCATGTGCATTAACTGCAGGAGGACTCTTTGAGAATTGCTTTGTCTGGATAATACTTGTAACCAAAGGCCTTATTGACCGTACAGGCTTAAATCTAAGCACAAACACTGCACAGCCTCTCCCCTCCCCAGTGACAGGCGGAGAGATGAGCCCCAGTGAACTGAGTAACGAGCTAATCATGAGCATCCCAGTAATAAATAGGTCTTGTTCATAGTCCACTAATCCCAGTCATTTAGTCGTGGTGAGGCTGCAGAAATCAATTACTGCATCTGGAGCTTGCTCTCTGCTTTCCAGCTGCACACGTCCACCCCCCTGACTCTTGAGACAAAGAGTTACATTCTTAATGTGCTTCCAGATTTATTTGTGATGTAGTAAATACTGTTGTATTTTTTTCTCCTTACATATCAAAATATCAGGTTTCTATTTTTCTATCTACCCTTTAATATTTAGACTAATTTGAGGTTTATTTTATAGTTAAGATGAGTTTAGATCACTGAACACATCGCTGTAGTGAGGATGTTTTCAGACTGATTTGCCCAGTGTGTTCCGTCTCTTGATTTTACCCTTCAACACTATCAAAGTGCACAAAGCAAGGAGGAGAGGGGTGCACTCCTAGAAAACAATTTGCCATCTGTGCTTAATGGCATCTGAAGACCATCCACCGTCAGGCTCCACAGGGAGCTGGCCTCGAGGTCTCCATGTTTGAACAGAAACAGAATAAACACACAGACAAATAAAAATAATAAAAAAGTAAAACTAGATCCAGTCTTCTTTAAACTATCACTTTTTATAAATCTCTGGATGAATCAGGAGAAGAGTTAAAACCATTTTTCCTTGGCAGCTGAAGAGCTGAATCCCATGGACATCAATTAATCAAGCAGTTGCAGACTTTCTGCTTTAGAGATTTTTTTTTTGCTTATAAACAAAATTATACTTTGATTAAAGGAGCTGAAGCTTTTTAAAGGTAGCAGTTTTTGGGGATTTCATTCTTTGTTTTTCATTCTCTCTTTTGCCTCAGCCTCATATCCATCTCACAGTCAGACTCCTGCAGCTGATTCTTTCCTTCAAATCACCATCTGAGTGCGGAGAATGAGTGTGGAAACACTGTGAGGCATTCTGCACCAACCCATGTCTCTCACAAATTAACCCTTGTGTCTCAATCGCTAATAGTCCGTTTTATTCGATTGCGCATGTGTTGAGGTGGTGGGCGGTGGCGGGTGCCAGCCTATCCCCGAGCAGCGTTCCCCCTCTGGCTTTCAGGGAGCTGCATCGCCATGGTGATGTCATGCTCAAGCTGAGCGCCCGCCTTCATCCAACAAAGCTGACTGATTACTGGAGGAGAGGAGAGAAGAGGAAGAGCAGAGATCGATCTGATGATCGAACCACGAGTCGACGTCACTTTGGGTCTGATCAGCTTGCAGGATGCATTTCCAGTCACAAGCTTTTAAAGTTTTCCCCTTAAAGGCTGTTGATCAGACTGACATCATGATGACATAATCTTCTGTGAACAAGTAATCATGATAACAAGCTGCGAGGTTCATACAGTTTAATTTAATCTCATCTGAATGCAACATTTTCCAGAGTTGCAGTAAAAATTTAACTGAAAGTTCTGTTCACAATATGGTTCCGGAACCAAAAGGCCTTCTGATAGAGGGCCTTACGCAGATCAAAAGGAAGAATGAAGCCCATAGGATTTTTTAATTTTTTTAGTTTAAGTCCGTTAAGTGCACTTTTTACTTTACTTTTAAGTTCTGATAAATGTTATTTTTATTTGTTTATTTGTTTGGCCATTTTTCCTGTTAAAAATATGAAGTATAGATATATGTCTAAGTAATTTTTGTTGCTAGTGATAACAACAAAAATCGCTAAGGAAGATTTATTTCTAATCTTCTGAACACTTAAAAAATTCAGTTTATTGTTTTCCCTTGATCAATTTTGCAGTTTTTACAGTTTTTGAGACCTTACTCAAAAGGCATAACAAAAAGGGAGACGCATCACATAAGAGTTTATGAAATACTAATTTAACACAAACTTGGGGTAAAATGAAAGTTTCTAACATGAAATGTGAAGCCAGTAGTGTGTGGTGTTCAGGCAGTCCTGTAATGGGCAATAATAATATTCTACAAAGCAAAAGCAGAAACACAGATACAAGTTAGTTAGCAATAGGTATTTAAACGATGGAGGGCCTTACTAGATTGTTGTAAAGGAAAGATAAATGCCCATCCTAACTATGAGGTCGGTAACTCATGCAACAATCCCTGATGGGGGAATAAAAAATTATTGTGATTAAGCAGGGTTCGAAACACATTATGTACTTTTCATAAAATGAAGATAAATGAGATAGCATTTTTCCATCCTTCAGAGTTGTTGTTGGATGATTTCTGTTGTAATTATCACATTATATTTTAGTCGTTTATGTTTACTAACAAAACTGAATCATTTACTGCCAAAGTTTGCAATGAGAATATAAAATCTCAATATAAAAAACCCGAAAGTGTACAATCTTTTGCTACCATAAATTAAGAGTATTTTTTCTCCTGAAATAAAAATTACTTTCAAAAGTTGTGTCTGAGATGTATTTATAGAATCTTCATTTTCATAAATTTTTTACATGTTTTAGAGTAAAAACTGGTTGACGTTTTGAAGACCTTACCGTCCATTTGTGTCTTTTTAGAAGCATTATTTATTATAGCCACTGTTTTTGGGGTTGAAAGAGTGGTCCATACACTCCAGTCTGTAGCAAAATGCATTTCTGAGCAGAAAAGGCTCATCTGGTAATCTCTGGTGACTTGTTTCTGTCATTGCGCTGTCATCATCGGCCAGATGACACTGGTGTCAAACGCTCCTGTGGGAGTCAGCTGTGTGTGCGAGTGTGTGGGGTGGGGGTTACCAGGGTTAAGGGGAGCTAATTTCACGCCTTTTTATTTGCACGGGTCTCAGGAGACAAAGTCTCTATAAGCATTATCACTTCCAGCTGGTTCAAATGGAACAGACGAAACGAGACTAGCACACAGTCTTTGTGTTTGTCCCTCTTCTGTCTCAATGTGATGATGCCTTCCAGCACAAAGCTAGATACATTAAGAAACTATTATCATTTTCCTATTTGTGGAGGAAGAGAGGTTTTAGACACATTTTTGAACCTCCGTGCTGCAGATTCTCAGATTTCATCCGATCGTGATTCATAGGCCATTCATAACTGCTTGCATCTTTTTGAGACTGATTAGAAAATAGTATAATGCATTTTGCACAATAATCTGATTTTATCCTGATACTCCATTTTCTGTAGGTGCACCGACGATCAGCAGAGCGCCTTCGAGACTTGTGTTGTGCCAACCGGGGCACCTTCATCAAAGTAGGCCAACACCTTGGTGCTTTGGACTATCTACTGCCCGAGGAGTACACCTCCACCCTGAAGGTGCTCCACAGCAGAGCTCCTCAGAGCACCATGGAGGAGATTCAGCAGGTCATCAGACAAGATCTTGGAAAGGAGGTACATGTGGTTTAACATTACCTGCCACTCCAAATAATGACACATTTTAGGTTAATTTGAAGGATAATCTGAAGTATTTATACAATGAAACAAAGGTTTTACATTCAGCTATCATTGATCGTTTGGCTGAGAACAAAATGTTATATTTTCAGAAATTGCAAATTGTGATTTACGGAGATGAGACGTGAAATTATAGAAGAAACATGCCCACAGCATCACCAATCCTCCTCTATGCTCAATAGGCATGAGGAGCGTCACCTCATCTTATTGTTTCATGCCAGTCCAATCAGCAGTGTTTGCAGCTGAAAAACTCAGTCTTAATTTGATATGACCTAAGTCTGAGTAGAGTTTTGCAAACTAAGATGCTTATGATTGTGATGGCAAGAAAAAAAAGGTGTATTTTTTTGTTTGTTTTTTTTCTTCCTTCCAAACAACCTGTTTGGAAGGAACCTGTGGGTGTATAAATAGCATCCAGTGGTGCTTAAAGAGACTTTGTGATTCATGATTTGATCTTAGGATATTTTTTACGTCCTCATCACCTGTTCTCTGTAGATTGACTGTGTCCAGCCTTGTGTGTCACAGTATCAGTTGCAGTAAACTTTTTAATTGCTGCCCTGAGTAGATTTGGGCATGATTAGGGTCACAGTGTGTAGTATTTTTGAGAGTCATGATGGTTCACACATATCTGACTTAATTTAATGGCAGCCTCTCTCCTCTATCCTATTTTAAAACTAGCTAATAGAAATACTTCATACTTCCTACTAAGTCCTAAATACTCTGATCAACCGGTAATGAAAAAAGTAACACCAATTACATTTGTTTTGTAGGAATGTGTCTTTGTGATAGCAGAGGTGTTTCCCCCCTGAATAACTGAATAAATGTTCTCCAAATAAAGATTTTTATTATATCATTTTCATAATGTCATGCACAGAGAAATCTGCTGGTTACCTGTATTGGGATGAAATATGTTTGTATTTTATTATGTGCACAACAGTAGTTCTCGTGTCCTGCCATGGAAATAGAGCTTTAATTGTTCCCACCTCTGCACCACAGTTTGGATGCAGCGCAAAGTCTGGCGTGATGTGAAGTCCCACAGCAGATTTAAATACAGACCTTTTGATGAAAGCTGTGCTAATTAAACAGATTTGAATCCTGATTGATTCAACTCCTATATGTCACCTTAAGTCTCTTCTCTGTGGGAGACATGAGGACTGCAGTGTTTGATTATCAAAATAATTTGTCACAGACAGTTTTTCAGAGCAAATGCAACATATATGTTGAACTGTACAGCCATCCCATTGTTTTTTTTGTTTTTTTCAATGGCATTGTATTTGCAAGGTTTGAGAGAAAAAGGTGTTTTCATGAACATTGCTTCTATACTAGTGGTGCACATTGAAGTGGAAAAGATGTTGAACATTTTACAAGAAAGTACAGGTTAAAATACAGATAACAGCAGTTGAAGCAAAGTGAGATTAGCCTTAATAAAAGAGTACAAAGAGCATTTTATTCTCTGTGAAAACAAAGTATGTCTTTGAGCTCCCATTTTTTCCTTAATGCACTTACATCTGCACTTTTTGGCAAGTGAGGCTCCTTTGTGACGAGCACTGATTTGATGTTAAATGTGCACTTGTCTGCACATGTGCACTTTGTGGATTGTGGGGAAAGAGAGGGCAAATAAACCAGAACTGGACCAGGCTGACATTTTGTCCTTGTTTGGTTTTATAAGCTGCAAAGGCTGTTACAGCTGTTGGCACAGAGTGTAATGTTTGCTCTCAAACTGGTTGTTATGACAGCCTTTTAGGGCCTGCAGGAGGCCAGGCAATTATTGTGTTATACTCAGATACACAGGTCCTCTCCTAACACACACTCCCCTGGTAAAGAAGTGGACTTATTGTTCCCATTGTTTAGATGCACTAAATCAGCACCCTCAGTCAAGTTGCATAAAACCATCAAGTTTGGACTGAACTGTATTCTGTTGCTAAATATATCTAGTTATTTCGATATTTTCCAATGGATCAGAAGGAATGCATTCTACAGGTAAAGGGTCAGAACAACAGAGTTTAGCCTGCACATGTTGATCATATTTTCATTCTTTGTATTTATGTTGTTGGATCACTTTTGGTATGAACTTTCACAATTTTACAGTTTCAGGCTTACAACGATTCAAATAGATTTTGGAATAGATGAGGCAAAACACATTTTACTGCTGAACGTGGCTACTGTTTCCATCGAAACAGTAGCGACTACTCCAAGGGTGTTGGAGTAGTGTTTAACAATAAGAAATACCCTTTATTGTTCAGAATACAGAATTACATGAATTACAACATAAATATTGTGCAGTTATTAAATATAGCATTCTCTGATCCAAGCCAATGTCTGTTGGTTAATTTAAAAATAATGTGTAAAATCTGTATTTGAGCATAAAAGAACAACAAGACTATTAGAAAAAGTCACAATAAAAACTGTGCAACAACCAAGATGTTCAGATACCAGAATACATTTTATTTAAAATGAGAATATAACTGCAAAATAACTACAAATAACAGAAAATACCAGCATGTATGCAAACACTTACTGAGTAAGTTGGAAGCAGTGATCCAGTTACAGATTCTGACAGCTGCTGGGAGGAAGGATCCATGATTCATACCAGAGTGTATGTAGCATTCAGCAGTCTGTCACTAAAGGAACTCTCCAGCTTTGAAACAGCTTCATATAGCTGGTTTGAATTTTTACATTGACATATGTAAGAACATATATAGTTATTTTTTAGACTACAAAATCAATTGTGTCATTTGGGAAAAAAATATTCAGAAGAAACTTTTATCAGTCTACAAACAACATTATGCTTGCACATTAGGCAGTGCAGTTTCAGAAAATAACATTTTCAGTGATCGGGATTTAATGGGAAAATTATAGTTTATATTTTAAAACATATTTTTACCAAACCTGATGGCCCGGTTATACATTTAAATTTTACATAGTTTCACTTTTATGCAGTTGTCCTCTATGGCAACTGCACTTACATCCAGTTAATTGAAAAACACATTATTTGAGATTTGTATTTTTATAGGGTAGGAAGCAGCTCCAAGTCGCAGGCTAATTATTAGTACCACTTGATTTTCAAACCATGTTTACAACAGTGCACCTGCAGCATCTCCAACATTCAGAGTAACTTTTGTAAAGCCCTCAGAGGAGGGAAAAAAAGCACAAATTATAAGTTTGATCTTATATTTTATATCCGTACAGTTATTCAGAGTCGTCCTCTAATGTACAACCAATACATAATATTTTTCTCAGGCTTTTTACAAAAGGTGCTCATTGGGTTTGATTTCTCCTGCTTTCTGCATGGGGCGTCATTATCCCTGAAAAGGCAATGATACAACTCTTGTATGTGGAAAGCAGGAGGAATGGGATGAATCAGCCCTCTTCCCTCCTGAAGTGGCTGGGAAAGAAGCGATGCTGATGAGCTGTACCAGGCGGCTCCGGAGCTGAAGCGGCCGCCGCTCCAGCATCATTTCCGTTTCACCGCACATGCATCTTTTTTACAACATGGCCTTTTTGTCATGTAGAAGGATCGAGTGGAGCATAGAGCTGCTGTGCTGTTTCCAGCACCATTTGTGGTGACATATGCATTCCCACTGTGCGCAGATCTGGCTGCAGCGAATCTGCTGAAAAGCCCGCTCTGCACAATATGTTGTTTTACCAAACTGAGTCCAGGACAAATGTCACACTTAGCTGGTAATAAAAGCGTGACTTGGGAGAACATGATGGCAACATGGCTGTTCAGGTTGGGCAGTGTGGGTGTGAGGACATCTGTGGACGTGGCTTTTTCAGGAAGTGGAAGTGGAATGTCGTTCCTAAGCTGATAAAATCCCAAATGTGCCTACGAATTTAAACAAAAAAACATGAAGGGTGGATTATTGTGGAGGCACACTGGTCATACTGGAAAACTCTGTTTAGCTATCAGTGTTTATATTTGTTTTTGTGGTGTTATTTGGATCAAAATCAAAGCATGATGTGTCACAGATATGTATTGTAAAACTCAATGTGATGCAGAATGATACAGAAAAGCCTGATCGAATTGATTAATTGCCTTTTTAATTGGTAAAAAGTTATTTATTTTAATCTAATCTAAGCAAGTTCAAGCTATTTTCTCAAATATGTTACTTCCCAGCAATCCATCTTTGCCACTGTTACCCTGAGTAAGCACAGGATGACAGTGGGGAGAAGACATTTCATTGAACAAGAACTATGGGTTTAGAAAGTAATAAAATCCAGAAGAAAAAAAAAATCAAGATTACATATCCTCTCACATTTATTTTGGGAATGAAAAAAATGCATATACAGAGTTAACATCAATAATTGTGTTGACTATTTGGCCTAGCTAAGCAGAGAATCTGTAATCCAGGTGCATTTGGAAATAAGAGAGAAAGAAAACAAGCTAATGTCAGTGGGTAATAGCTTCATCCAGGAAAAAGAAACAGCTATATACAGAAGCCCTGGGCCAGGTACGTGTGTTGTGAAAATTAAAACTGAGAGAATAGAAACAACTTATTACAGCAGCAGATCTGTCGGTCACTTTGTTCAAGAAATTGTAACTAGCCAGTAAAGTTCTATCAGTGATCCTATCCAAGATAGAAGCAAAGCTAATCCCAGAACTGATCACAAATTATTTGGAGACACTTTAGTATGGGTGGAAGATAGAAAAAAGGTTTAGCCTAAAAATATTACTAACAGATACTTCTAATTAAAGAAAGATATGATAATCTTAAAGAATCCTTACAGAGTAAGCACAGAGAGGAGAAATAGAATATTGTTTAAGTAAAAAAATTCTGCACTTAGCAGATGTAGGTGATAGATTAACTGTTATTCAGAGAAAAGTGATCTTTATTAATCGGGACACCAGAAGCTTTTTTTAATGACAGGCACCTGCAATGGACAGTAAAGAGTCCACTTAAGAAGAGTATTGGCAGATTTTCTTACCCCTGTGGGAGCAAGGAGATGGAGACTGCAGATGGAAGATGCCAACATCGTGATGAGTTCAGTGACTGATGAAATGTGATGGAAAGTAAAGCATCCAAGCTTCTGACTCCAAGGGGATAAACTCTGGTTCAGTACAAATGGATGCCGATCACTTTGGAAGTGAAAACAATAATAACTATTTGTTGTGATGGGGAAATAAGTGTGGTTATACTTTTTGTAGACATAAGAGATATTCTCCCATAACTTTACCAAACAACCTGGTTGGTCCCTTTTTTATTGTCCTGTCATGACTTTAACATTTAACATGTTGTCTAATGCCTGTAAAGTCTGAAATAGAGATGGGTTTTTTTATTATTATTTTTCTGAACACTGTATTTTAGAAGTTTTCTTTAATGTTTAATATGCAAAATTTTACATTTTATTTGGCTGATTTGACTGTTTTTTATATATATCCAATGCAAGAAAGGGATGTATGTATATATTTTTTCTTTTCATATGGGTTTGAGTTTTGCATTAAGATCAGTTGAAAGGTCCGTTAGTTTTTCAACTTCTGCAAAGCAATCTCTCTTTCCAGCTTCTTTCTTTTTCTTCTCTCCGCTCTGTAATGATTTATGTATTTTCAGCCAGCTGGGGCTGTGGCTCACTGCCAGCAGCCAAACTGGCCACCTTTCCTCTGTGACACAGACACCGATGTGTTTCCATCCAACTGCGAGGCCTCAGGGGCCATTTTATTTGTGCCATAACTCATTTCAGGGAACGTATGTCACTGAGGGTCTGCCCTGTGGGAGCAGGGCCCAATCGCATGCATTACCATGTTTATTAACTCCACAGCCGAATTGAACATGAGCATTGACTGCATGGCAGAGAGCTCCAAACATTCATAGTATTCCCTCCTCTCTTAGATTATGTTGATCCGAGTTTCTGTTTGGATTTTGTTGGGATTTCTCAGAGCTCAGGTTGCTGCTTAAATTGATGGGCTCATCAGAAAAATTACACGTTTTCTTAACCCATGAAAGTACTTTTGGCATGTCAGATCCCACTGGATTGTTGTTGTCGTCCTGTGTAGACACTGGTGGGTGCAGACAATTTCATTCCATTTAGCATATTTGCATAATGAATAGCTCAGCTGAGGCCGCACAGCAGCTCATGCTGGATGTATAATTTAATATCTGGTGGCATCGTCTGCAGGGCTCATGTTCTGTCTGCACCTGATGGACCAACATCATGTTCAAATTAGCCTCTTTTCACGTTGCACAAACAGCAGGGGAGTTTTTCCCACTTATGGACTGGTTTGAGATGGAAACGATATGATGGTTGTTCTAAGAGCACAACGCAGGTTCCTGGAGGAGATGGCGAGGAATGAGACCTGAATGAATAACCTCCTATGCCTCATAACGGTTAGTTTGATGGGTTCTGGAGTTCTAATTATTCCTGGGGTTTTTTTTGGAAAAAAAGATACTAATTATTTTCTTGTTTCCTATATACTCAAGTACAGGGGAAAAGGGTTAGTCGGTTACTTTTGTTAACATAGAAATCACAATTATGTAAGAAATTATTTGAGTTTGGGAAAACAGTGCATTATTGGTTTGGAGAACAGTGATTTGCCTTGATATTAAATTTGCTTTGATACTTTCAGCTTTGACCCTTCTCTTCTCTTATAAAATGCAACTAACAATGCATTTTATAAGGCTTTTTGTGACTTCACAGATTCTGTCAAAGGTAGAAGCTAATTATAGTCCTGCAAGCTAATTCTGAAAAAAAAACAAAAAAAAACTAACAAAAAATAAAAATAAACATGAGGATTAACAGTTCCTCCAGTTCAAACCTAGGAGAAGATAATCTGCTGTTTAGAATTTGAAGTGTTGTTTCAAAGTTCAAGTGTTTGTCTAAATATGTCTTCAGGATGCATTTCACTCTTAAAGTCGTTGTGTATAACGACAATGTCAGCAAGGAGCTGCTACAGCACTGAGGGAAAAGTGTTTTTTTGAGGCTGTATGTTGCTTTTCCTTTGTTAACTGAACAGATTTGTCTCCGTGAAGCAGGGCAGCCTCAGGGCGATTCTTAGATTCCCAAGTACACAATAAGTCGTTTCTAATAACTGAAGGTCCCTCGGGAAGTCTGTTTAACCTTCAAACCCACACACTAATTACTGTGTGTGTTCTGGGAGTCCACGGAGAGCAGTGGCAACTAATGAGGGACCACCTATGCTCTGAGGACAAACTGGGGGCTGAATGCTGTGATAGAGACACGCTGGTGGGCTGAGGAGATCAGGCTGCAGGCTTGGCTCTGTGCACTCATGGATCCCTTCTGCATATTCCTATGGTTGATGTTTTTTATCAAAAGGAGTCTTGCAACATGAAATACACCTATTTGCAACCTTTAACTATATAAGTAAAAAACAATGGGACAGATGGGACAACACATTGTGATCGTGGTATATACAAGACATGGGTAGTTAATCTTGTTTTATGCCTGTCACCCAGTTGCAAATACTCCAAGGAGAAAAATCTAAGGTGCATAAATTAGCAATGTAAATGTGATTTTTACCTGCATTTATAACTTTTTACATATGACATATGACCAGACAATGAGTTACGATTTTCTCCCTCTCTGTGTCTGTTCTCCTGCAGCTGTCGGAGTTATTTGTTTCATTCGAGGAGGATCCTCAGGGTGCCGCCTCTTTAGCACAGGTCCACAAAGCTGTCCTGCATGATGGGAGGACGGTAGCTGTCAAGGTCCAGCACCCCAAAGTCCAAAGACAAAGCTCCAAGGATATAATGGTGATTGAGGTGAGTCTGAGATGGTGGGATTTTATGTTTTGTCACTCTTTGAACCATAGAGCCATACATCCTCTATTTATATCAGCTCCATCATGTTTAGGTTCATATTATAAAGGGCTGGACTCGATGGACTACAATGGGTAATATAGTCATTCATCACCACACACGCACACAGACACATGGATGGGCAATTTAGAGTTGGATGCAAGTTTATGGGGAACCTGGACAAGACCAAACTATGCATTGTGTGAGCACACCAACTTCAGACTGCAGAAACTTTACAGAGCAACGCTGGGTGTGTTTCTTTCACAGAATCCTTTCTCGCACTTTGTTAAACACTTCCTACTGGTTGATTATCCTCAGACTTTTTTTGTGATGTCCCAGTTTGATATACTCCAGTTTTTAACCTTAAGTTATACAACTGGAGTAATTTTAAATTTGCTTGAAGACATGACATTCTAACCCAGCCACTCAGGAACCATGTCACAGTGATTTATGCTGTTTATTTTGAAAAATAATAACCTGTGCAGAAATATTTAACTGAAACATTTAGCTCTTTTTTCCCAGTCTCAGCTTGGGAAAATTAGAATATTTTAGTCTTTATATTCTAAGATGCAACAAAACACAATTACAACTCTCAAAGATGGTGTCTTGTTAAACAATACAGTTTGAAAGGAGCAGATATGCTCCCTTTGCTTCATGTGGTGCTGATGCTTTTCAGGATACAACTAATAAACTAGGGATTACAACAAGATTCCTGTTAGAATAGATTTGACTTTACTTTCAGGGTGTAATCAAAGATGTAACGATATACTAAAGTACAGCTTTATGTCATCTACATAGATGCTCAACATTTCTAAAGCCAGATTTTTGCTGTAAAAGTTTCTGGGTCTTTGTTTTACATTGAAGGTGCTGGTAAAGGCAGTGAACTGGCTCTTTCCAGACTTTGCCTTCATGTGGTTGGTGGAGGAAGCCAAGAAGAACATGCCACTGGAACTAGACTTCCTAAACGAGGGTCACAATGCTGAAAAGGTGGCCAAAATGCTGTCCCACTTCCCTTTTCTCAAGGTACACACATTTTAATATTATTTACTTCCATAGCTCTGTTTTACAGCCTGAAATTGAGTAAACCCAGACTACACTTCTTTTATTCCACAGCTGTCTGTCTCTAATTAAAGTCGGGGTATTTCAAACGATCCTTTCTGTCGTTAATAGAGGTCAGAGTCTTCCTTTGTGTCAGAGATCTTTCTTCGTGTTGCCCGTCAGCTCTTCTACGTTTAAGCAAAGCTTCATTTGAAGAATCATATTTCCATTTACTTGATAGAATTGGATTTCATGTCATTATCGTTTAATTTCCTTGTGTCCTTTTTCTTTAATATGTTGGTTTGAGAATTTTTATTAGCTTTCTGAATGTGAATTAAGTTCTTAATGCTCTGCTGGGGTTTTGTGGTTTTATTGTTTGTTGTTATTCAAAATATTAAAACATCTATATTTAGCCAGTTAGTGATTCTTATTCTGCACATTTCAATTGTATGATTTGGCCTTTGATAAAGACATTACTCTTGAAGAATGAAAGGTAATTGTTTGTGTCTGTCTATAAATACAATTGAAATAACTGGTGAAAGGAACTTGTAGTTATTGAGCAAGTTCTATTTCAAATTGCAACAAATTCCAGAACAGTTTGTTCAGTGAGAGAGGTTTCATATATTGTTTTGTCTCCAAATCTTCTGAGAGGTTCTGATATTGAAAATATTAAGCTATGGAGAGTTTCTGGAGGATTCCTCCTGCAAACACATTTTAAGATTTCTAAAAAACAAGGCTATCATCACCCCAATTATTATCTAGAAAAGTTTCTACATTTTTCTAAATTGTAGGCAAGTCAAACCTATACTGTCTTCTTAGGATGTATTCAAACCCACTACTCTGGTTTGCTTTTGCTTTAAACAAACCAGAGTTTGTTTCCTCCTTTGGTCCAGACGTTTTGTGCCAACGTGAATACACTCGAGCAAACCAAGGTGTGAATTCAAAATTACATGACATTCCTGGTATGACTACACCCATAATCAGCTGAACAATTGCCATTTATGTAGAATGTGGTTTTCCACTGTCTGGAATGTTTTCCATGGACATTGCTGGAAAAGAAGCAATACTGAAAGCAACGTCTGACTTTTCTGCTGTCAAAGAAGTGTATCATCACATCTCCCATGTTTTGCTTCTTTTTTTTTTTTAGGTTCCCATAATTTATTGGGATTTGTCCACAAAGAGAATCCTGACAATGGAGTTTTTAGAAGGAGGACAAGTCAACGACAGACAATACATGAAGAAACATTGCATCAACGTCAATGAGGTCCTGATTCTGTGGATAATAGTTAAAAGTCAGAATATGGAAGTATTTTCATAATTGTAATTGTAGACACCATCAAACACATGCTTAAAGCAAAACTCAGAACTGGTTATTTCTTTCTTTTTTTTCTTTTTTTTTAATAAAAAAGGAGCAGCTTTTGGCCAGGAAAACCACTGCTGCAGTCTCACTGACTAATTTCACTTCTTAGGCAGCTATGGTTAATGTTTTATACCTAACATAAACAAAAATTGCATTCGTTAAGTTTAAAAGTCTGCTTAATTTTAAAAGTTTTCTCCTAGTTGTGGCATAACTATTTCCTATAATATATTTTGGAGGAAACAATGGTGTTTGCTGAAGCAGTTTTCTTTTTTTTTTTTTTTTTTTATTTAATTTTTTTTTTTTTTATTTGATCATGACTTTTTCTGTCTTGATCTTATGTGGGTATTTTGGACCCTTATCTGAGGTCCATTAAACCCTGTGCAACTACAGAAAGAACATGAGTTGAATTCCTCATAATTTGCCAATTGGTTTCTGTGAGTGTATAGAATGTGTACATGGATGGATGGACGGATAAATGAATAGATGGATGATAAATAATTGATTGAAACTGGTAGATGCCTCAGTGGAAAAATATTTTATCACTTGGATGCATCCACCAATGCATTGATATGAACTTTTGGACTGATGAATGCATAAAGGATGTCTGAATAGATTAATTGAATAATAGTGGATGGATATTTGACATGATGAATAAATGAATGACAATTTGTTGATGAATACCTTAACGGTTGAAGGATAGGAGGTTTTTGTGTAGGAAAATCCAAAATCGAAAGAAAACACGTACCATGCAGTAAACAGAAGTTATAAAGAACATACACTTAATGGGTAATAAAGAGAACCCTTAACTGATGCTTTTTGGATGGATTGCATTATTATGTTGCATGTTGGTGTCTGTGCATGTCAAGTCATATGATTTATGAAGGACCAAATGGAATTTCTACTGAAGTTTCCTGCTCGATTGTTTTGTTTTTTCTTCCTAATTTTTCACATTCCTCCTTCATATTTCCATCAGATCTCAGAAAACCTGGGTAAAATGTACAGCGAAATGATCTTTGTCCACGGCTTCGTCCACTGCGATCCCCACCCAGGCAACGTTTTGGTCCGAAAGTGTCTCCAGAGTCAAAAGACGGAGATCGTTCTGCTCGATCACGGCCTGTATCAGGTAGGAAATCTGCAGGCTGCCTGCACACAAACAAGACACCGTTTGCTGTAATATTGCAACCCATTTTTCATGCTGCCGACCGAGGCTTTGGCTAAATTGGTGGAGCAGCAAACACGCAAACACAGGGATGACGCACACTCTCAGAGACAGACACACTTTTATTAGAGTACAGCAGGATAAAAGCTTTTTGATAAACAACTAATTTGATGTTGTTCTTAGCAGAGTGCCGTGTGCTGGGTTTGAATGCATTGCAGCCTAATCACACAGGGGTGCACACGCACGCTCGTGTCGACACACGCACTGTTGCGCCTACAAACACCCACAGGCTGATGCATAGAGCTCTGACATGACTTTGTTTGCTGCT
Organism: Poeciliopsis retropinna; assembly: GCA_010277075.1. Taxonomy (NCBI): domain Eukaryota; kingdom Metazoa; phylum Chordata; class Actinopteri; order Cyprinodontiformes; family Poeciliidae; genus Poeciliopsis; species Poeciliopsis retropinna. The sequence goes on from VMRM01000018.1 coordinate 6,358,121, forward strand.
TGTTGCCATATTCATGGGAGACTTTAATCATACATATGCAACTACATCATCTGGAACAAAATGTGCCACACACACACTCTTATACAAACCAGATACATGCACACACATGAACGCACTTGCTTGCCTTGGACCATAATGGGTCCAATTTATTCCTAATGACTTGTGATTTTAGATGTCATTTTGGAATAGAATATTAATCCAGTGTTCTCATACAAACACACACACGCAAACGCACATACACACAGAAGCAAAAAATAAAACATGGCATAATAAGTAAGTAAAGATCTCGACAAAAGATTTAGCTGAATTATGCGACACCTTTACACATCCATTCGTCTGACCGTCCGTGTGATTGGTCCGCAATCAATTTTCACAATTCATTTTTAAACAAGGGGCATAATAGGTCCAGGAAGGAAACCCAGACATCACCCTTTAGCTCCTTCAGTGGACATACACGCCATAAAATGCATTTTGTCAATAACTCATTTTAGACACTTGTGTACAGGTGCTATATGTTCAAACCTGGTCCATTTTTCATGAACACTGGTTAGGCAGGACTATGGATATACAAATAATCCAGAGTTTAGCCTTTCTGATCTGCACCAGGACAGACCAGACCAAAGCCCTTAACACTGCAGATGAACCAATGCTTGTGGCAGAGAGTCAAGAAATGTGATCCGAGACTCCACAGTTTGTTGTGATTTCATATGAAAAGGAACCCCTGTCGTATGCTAGTATCAGACTTAAAGATTAAAAGCATCTCATATTTCAGAGATGGGTAAAATCTCTGAATTCATCCAGTGATTTGTTAAACTGAAATAAATAACAAAAACATTAACTCAGCTTTGTACTAATGTCCTGTTTCAGGTCTTGCAGCCAGATTTCAGGATGGACTACTGTCGACTGTGGATGTCTCTCATTAAAGGCGATTTGTCTGGAGTGGAGCGTTACAGCCGCAGACTGGGAGCTGGAGACCTCTACCCCCTCTTTGCTTGTGTGCTTACTGCTCGTTCCTGGAATGCCGTAACTACTGGAATCAGTTCTGTTCCTGTGACACATGCAGAGGTATGTCATCCTGCTGTTCACTCACACATACACGTATAGTGTCAAGTAAAATATTTGTCCCCTTACTTTTTTTTTAGTTTCAGATCACCAAGGAAGTTTAAATATCACACATATATACCTTGGGTAAATAAAAAAATTAGTTTTCAAATGCCATTTTCAATGACAGTGGAGAAAAATCAAATCCAAACCAATTTTGAGGTTTGGATAGAATATTTCTATTTAATTCTTCCTTTTTTCCACCTGCAAGGTTCTTGTTTTCAAACAGTGCCGCTTTGCTTTCATGTGTTTTAATAGTAGTAAAGTGATTGTTGTTAATATCATTGTTTTGCTGTTTTTATGGTTGTGCACACACACACAGAAGCCAACAGATAAGTAAAGACAGGTAAGCCTGAGACAGCACCAGTGTGAATTGAGAAAATTAGCAGGAATTTCTGTAAAAAGTGAGGTGTGGAGAAGCCGTCTTTGCTTTCTGCATCAAGAGGAAGATTGTGACCAAACCTGGTTTACATAACAAGTAATATATTTCAAACTCATAGAATAAATGTCATATCAGTTTGGCAAGTTTTGTGATTTGTTTGAACATTGTTTTTCCATGGTGAAATATGCATAAGCTATACATCTGGGGTGATCTTTTTAAAAAGTAGCTTACACTTATTGTAAATTGGATTTTATTTATATTTTTCTGACCCATACGGTGCTGAAATTATACTTAGCCTCAAATACTTACTTGTCTTCACCTCAATCTTTAATTATTTTTTTTTTGCTAGAAATGGTCAGGGTCTATTAACTTCTGGATAATAATTATAATTGACTGCAGCTGGTGGATTATCTTCTACATTACAAACAGTGGTTTAAACAGTTGGAGATCCAAATTACATTTGTTCAAAAGACAAATGTAATTTGTCTTTCAGATTTTCTTCTGAGCAGAAGAAAATCACCACGAAAAAAGGAATATGCACACTGAGCTAGTTTAACATCAATATGGACAAAGAGAGAAGTGTAAAAATTCAGATTTTACCCCGTGAAGCTCCAGTAGGAAGGTTGGGATACATTTCACTCATTGTTCTGATCCTCTTCTACCTGCAGTTGTACAGTTTGAGCTTCCATAATCACAGTTCCTCCCTGTTGGCAGCTTATTTCCACACACAGTCATTTAGGGGTGGTTTAACCCTCTAACAGGGGGATTTGGTGCTAAAAGCTGTGGATTCAGGGTGACTTAATTGTCACAGTTTTGTTTTTTTTCTCTTAAGATGATTTTCAGACTCCATCCCGGACAAGGTCTCATCAAACCCTCAGGTGTTCTACAACACCATCTGTCCTCAAGAGAGGTTATTTATACCTCTCTTATGCAACGCGTTGAAGCTGGCAGAAGTACGGCACAACGGTCTGCTACAGTGTGCCACCCCCTCACACATGATGGGGCCATAACATAAATAACTCTGAGGGGAAAAAGGAAATCTTTGTGCTTATTAACCAGATATGTAGCATGGGTGAGGTGTAAAAGCAAATATACTGATTTAAACTTTTTGTATAACAGGAATCACAATTTAACATGAGCAAACAAGGGATTTTACCTTTCTGAAGTAATGATCAGTTATTTTTTTTACATACCAGAGTATGTCAACTTCAAAATAGTCACTGGGAGGGGAGGAGGTTTGAACCTCACACCATCCCACTTTTAGACATCAGTGATACAAAAACAAAATCTAAAGGAAGTAATTTTTATGTGTTGATATATTTTCACTGGAAGAGTATTTCCCTGATTTTAGTTGGAAATCATTGTTTAAAATCCTATTTATGCTTCTTTCTACACACCTAATTAAGTGACTGCTCATTTCTGACATTGTCAAGTGTCTGCCTTCGTGCTTTCAATAATAAAGGTTCTCGAGGAGAAGAAAAAAAATCATAACAATAAATCATAAAGTAAATGGAAAGTATATGTGTAGAAGAATAATTTCTAATAGTATTTTTTTTACCTTAAATTCTGTTGTTTTCATTAACCATTTTAGCTCTGTAATATCCACATTGTACCATGAACTGTTTTTGATGTGCACGTGGCTTACCTGCTGCTTTTTACTCTATGATGTTATTCTGACACCATATTTATTCCAGATTCTAAATGTGAAGACTTTGCCCTGTTCACATTCACTCACTTGCATTGTCTCATTTTTGGTTCCCTTCCATTTTTCCTGTCCTTTCCTCTACGATTTATAACATTTTTTTGGGGGGTTTTTTTCCCCTCCCAAAGCGCTCTTGTCCATGGATCATTTTGACGCTCTGCTCCTAACAGCCGATGATGCATTCCATTAGTGTTAATGCAATCACGTGCACGCAGCCAGTGTTGAGTGCTTTTAGAGCTGTGGTTTTTTTCTGCCTTTTCTTTCACAGGCAGGAATATTTTACCTCCTTAATGAATGTGTCTCTACCAAATGCAGCAAAAACAAAACTGTTGAAACGAGCCAAGCATATTCTGCTGCGTTTTTTATTGTCCTGTGTTTTGGGGGGCGTGGGGAGCAGTTCAGTGTCAATACTTTGGTCATATTTTCTGATTCATGCATTAATTCATGCATATGCTTTTTTAGTACATTTGAAGCAACATGTTTCTTAATTTAAAGTATTTTTCATCTTGAGATATGGTGGAGTTTTGTGGCGCAGAGGCTGAACTGTGTGTGAATATTAGTCTGACTGCAGTTTATTGTTATTGTGCTGATGGGATTATGATGTTTGTGACATGACTGAGTCACCATAAATCACATTGCAATTTGTGACAGAGAAAAAGGTTGTTTCTCCAAGTTACAAATTGTTTTTTTATGTGAATTTTTTTCCCCTCAGTTCATCAATAATAATAATCCTAATACATTTTGTATAAGTAGTTTTACTCCTTTTCTTAAATAACTGACTTTTGGATTTGTTTTCAAGTTATCAAGATATAGCAAATATCTCATGACTTTTTAATGGTTATCCATATATGCATACATTTTACCCTCTCTGTCCAGTTGCACCCAGTCAAACTTCCAACATTATCTTCACAAAACATAGTAAAGTACATATTCATGGGTATTATTCCAGTCAACAAAACATGAAGATGAGTTGGACAATCTCCCTCACACCCTTGAGCTGATCTATTTGTGCATTTATTGAAGATTAGTGATGCCTCTTAGATATGATAACAGGCTTTTTTTTGGCCTAAACAAGGAAATAAACTAAAACTTCTATTTAAATTAACCAGTTGTTTACAGGTACAGTGAATTTTTTATTTTAGTTGAGGATCTGGTGAGTATTTATTGTGACCTGAGAAAATAAAAAAATGAATTGTTGTGTATTACATCATTCTAGACACCAGAATGTAAATCTTATAGCGGCCTTTTTACTGCATTAGCTGCATTTTACATTTTTAGTTATTAAAGAAATGCTTTAATAAAAGCAAGTAACACAGTCCTGATAATCTTTTTCTGCCTGCATGTCTGAGTATTATATCCAACTGTCTGCTTTCTGATTCTGAATTATGCTGTAGAAAAAGAAAAATCACCAGCCTGATCCCCTCCCTTTCCCAAATGAATTTCCTTTGCCTTTAGCACAGCCCATTATTGCGCCACTCGCAATACAATATGTCCTTATTGAAGCATTCAGATGCAAATGAGAGCGCCGTCACCTTCTCTGTGTCCTGCTGGCAGCTGTGAGGCCAGCCTCCCAGCCTCCGATAATTGTTACTAATTGTTATTCCCAAGGCAGGACTTAGCGGAGCACTCCTGAAGACCCTGTTATTTGGGATGGAGGGGGGGGGGCGAGGCGTGGGTTTGTGTTGAATGTCGATGTCTTTAGCTTGGTAATTCTGGGTTTAGATTGTCATGTAAGTAGAGGAAATGAAGAGGTGACAGTTGAGACAGTGAAGGGGATGGGTCACAGTTCTTCAAGGAAAACGAGTCAGAGAGGGATTCATTGTTAAAACTGAATATTTTAAAGAAACCTGCAGCCACAGAGTTCAGATAGTTTGAGAAAGATCAATAGTCACTAGCAAGAGGACTCTGAAGATTTGGCGTCTGAGATGCTGGTATCTCATACAGATGCCAGTTACTTAAAATATTTAAGGATTTCTTTTGTATGTAATGGTCCTTCAACTCAACACATGTATTTTTCATATTTTGAGCCAGAATAAAAATGGACTTTAGATAACCGGACTAAAAGGTTTGAATGATAAACTCACACAAGAACACCTTCAGTGTGTGTCTATTCATTTGTTTCTACACTACAACAGTGTCAAGTTAATATATAATTCACTTACCATTTCTTTATCTACTCTTGATTAAAAATTAAGCTCATCTGAATGAAGGTCTATTTTCTAGAGAAAGTTAATCTTTTCTGTAACTATAAAATGTTGTGCAGCAAATCCAGTTTAAAATTTGAAAACTGTCTTGAAAAGAAACCTAAAACCTTATCGGCTTTACCTCTGATTCTGTACAGAACTCATTTTCATTTAAGTGTCACATATATTTGGATCAAGTCGACCTTAGAGCATAAATCACTCATGATGTTGTCTCTAGTTATTGTTACACATCACGGCTATTTGTTTCAGTATTTATTCATCTTGTTCTATTGGGTGGTTTATATTTTTTAAAACCCTGTTTAAACACCCAAACTTTCATCTAAAAATGGCCCTGTTCCTGTGAAGCAGAGTGGCACTGCCAGGAACAAATATTCTGTGGTTTTGCTTTGGTTTGACCGCTTGTGTTGCGTAGAATTTAACTTGAGTCGTTTGGACAAATGAACTGGGCAGTTTTTATGGAAAATGAGTGAGGCGTTCTGTGCTCACAGAGGCAGTTTCCTTTTTTACTCTAAAGGTAACAAGTGACATAATTCTGTGAGGAAACATGCTTAATGTCATGATGATAACACATCCTGTTTAACATTACTCTGCCAAGCCTCTCATGCTTTGTTATATGTGTGCAGGATATTATGGTTGTGCATGTTTGCTGCACGGAGGTTGTCACTTCTCAGCACTTCCTGTGGGCATCAGAGACAGACGCAGGGTTTATCCATGTCATATTGTTGACTGGCTGTCCGTCTCCCTCTGTGCGTCTCAAATCTCTCTTTATCTAGTCCGACAGTTCTGACAATCATGATGTTACACTTATGCTTACACAGATCTGGACCCTGAAGTGTATTAGCTGCAAGAAATGAAAATACAGTGAATAAAAGTAAGTAAAGGTGGCAATTGATCTGACAAAGTTTGTCTCTTTTAAAAGTTTAGATTAAGAGTTCTGTGTGGATCTGTTCTGAAAATAACGCTATTTTTTGTTTTTCATTTTTAAAAAGTCATGGTAATTCCAGGGATTACCATGTACACAGTTAAGAATTATGGTTTGGATTGGTATCGAAAGGAGAATTTACCCAACACCGCTTGTTATGATTGCTCCATCAGTTTACATGATACAAAAAATTTCTCATAAGACGAAAAAAAATCAAAGATTTTCTACATTACATGATTTTGTTTAGTTTAGAAATCTAGAAACATTTAAAATAATTTATAATCTGTAAATCTTTAAAGAAAACTGTGGGCGATTCAGTGGAAACAGTTTGTCCTTACTGTCTGTGTTGTCCGTGATGTACTGGCGATCTGTCCAAGGTGTACCCCCCTTTCACCAACTGGCTGCTGGAGATGAGAACCATGTCCTCCATGACCACGAAAACAAATGCAAAAAGCATTTGCAAAAGCAAATGCATCCACCATGGGTGGATGCATTTGCCATTCAAGAAAATGTTGGTGTTTCAAATCAAAGCACACCCAAAGCTTGGCTGCTAATGTTATTCTGTTCAAATGCTCTTCTTCTGTTCTGCCAACTAATTCATTCATTCATTCCACATGGTTGCAGCAATGAATTATAACCAGTTTACTTGAAGAACAAATTGAATCATTTTTAATAAATGTTTAAATTACAGTATTGAAATTTATAAACTGTAGTGAATATTAGAAGATTTGGGAATTGGTGACTATAACTCAGACTAACTCTAAAAGACATTATTTATTACCAAAGAATAAATGTCACAGACATTCACGAAATAAGTGTTGAAGCACACCTAAAGGTCAGAATTATCAGGGGGATTTTTTTTTATATCGGTTCTTGTTCAAACGCTTTGAACACGGCTGAAAAACGACATTTTGTTTTATGCTTCTTTTATGCTAAATTACACCTAAATAACAGGATGCAGACACAGAAATTTACTGGTGTAAATGTTTTCTTCATCTCCAGCGATTAGCTGTAGAAAAGAATTAAGTTGTGTCTCCTCATTGCAGTTTAAGTGTGTGCAGATACAGGTTAATAAAACATCAAATAAACTCAGTTCTTTGTGCTTGGAATTAGAATTGTCTGTTTAACTTTCAATCAGCTCCTAATTTCACAGCAGTTGAGCTTCTTGTTGAAACGTCACGTCCTCGTGCAGATTGTTCATGTCCTGGTTTTCCTCTCTGCCTAAAGACTGCTGAGTGTCTAAAGGATTGTAAGCCTGCAGTCCACTCTCCTCCATGACTAATAGTGTAATTTAGGCCGGCTGATGTGCAGCAGGCAGAACCTTTGAAGTGGAGTAGAGGAAGACAGTGGTGCTCAAGCAGCAACATCAAAGAGAACAAATGGTTTCCATAGAGGTAAACGCTGCTTTCTTTCTTCTTGCATCTTTTATATGTCCTCTGCTCCTTTGTTCTTGTTTCCATACCCTTATCCTGCAGGTTGGATTTTTGTGGAAGTCTGTAGTTGCAGTCATGTGAAAACCTTGCTTCCTTCTTCTTACTGAACACTTGATATGATGCGCTCATTGTCTGTTATTAAATGGACCAACAAATGGTACTTTTAGAACTAAAGTGTGAAAAAATGTCCCATTTCTTCAGTTTTGTGGATATATGGATAAGTCCACATTTTGGTGCACAGCTGTTGGTTTTAACCAATAGGCTGACCAAGACGTGATCCGTGTTCTTCATCTTTCTGCAGGACGTTGAAATTCGGACCAATGCTGCTCTCTACCTGCCTCAGATCAGCGACTTGCTGAACCGAGTTCCCCGACAGATGCTGTTACTGCTGAAGACCAACGACCTGCTGAGGGGCATCGAGACCACATTACAAACCAGAGCCTCGTCATCGTCCTTCATCAACATGTCCCGCTGTTGCGTACGTGCTGTTGCCAGGTGGGTTTCTTGATTCTGTTGTTTTAAACCAGAAAAAAATTGCTAACTTTGATAGACAAAGTTATCCAACAAAGAAGCTTGTGGTAATGCATGGTACTTAGTTCTTCTGGTTGCAAACCAAGCCCAAATAGTCAGCCCAGTCAGAGTTGTTTGTGCTAATTCTAAGTGGTAAATATTGAGTCAAATCCAGGTTAGGCTAGATCCCCTAAAGAACTGAGGAATATTCCTTTACCACACTGCTGAATAGAAAGCCAACTCAAAGGTGGAGTTAATCGATAGTTCATTGAGTTTTAAACCATTGATAATAAAAGAAGAGGTCAAAAAGTATACTCAAGGTGAATGTTTTCTACTCAAGCATCCGTAGTTTTGAATGTAAAAATAAAAAGTATATGTGCTACTTTGGAACGTTTTAATCTTGAAATGGAAAATGTTTAGGAATCCCATAAAAAAAGACAGAAAAGAAGACAGAAATGTCCTAGTTGTTTAACACACTGAAAATTTCACTGTAGAAAGAGTCATTATGTCTTTCCATCCTGAAGTTGTTAAGACAAACCTGAGTGTGTAAGTCTGTGCAAGCAGTAAGGATTGCCTTTTTTTCCCATTCACTGCTTTCCCATCTGATTCCTTTAGTTAAATGTAAGTAAACCCTGAAATGTGTCTCTTCACCTCCTCTTCCTGTGTTGCTCTAACAGGCACAAGAGGAGCAAGACTCAGTCCAGAAGACGGCATCTGCAGATTACGCTGGCTGAGACTTTGAGTCTGTGGAAACTCTCCGTGTATGAACTTCTGCTTTGGGTCAAAGGATCTATGATGACCCGCTGGCTCTCTGCTTTGCTGACGCTTCTGCACTGAGGCAAATCTGAAATAGGGACATTCTTGTCATCTTCGGGTAGAGACACTGAAACATTCTGGCTGATATGTCCCACAAAGCATGTTTGTTACATAACTTTTCGTACTGAAACATAACTGTACCTTTTACTTTTATCTCTCTTACATGAGAATGTAAGATTCTCATGTAATAAGGTGAAAACTAGTTTAATTTTATTTATTTAAGCTATCATTTGAGGTATAACATTATCGAAAATAATGTAGTTGTAAGTGATTGCTCGTCAGGTTACTTAATCTACGACTGGCCGAATGAAAACAGAAAATTGTCTTAACCTGAATGGCAAACAGGCTGCTGAAACACCATTAAAGTGTTGGAAATAGAGAGTCATCAGTCCCATCTTCAAATTCCAGTAAGGTGTGGGATGTAAGCAGCTGCTGACCTGATGTTTGGAGTTTTATCTTGAATCTGTGCGGTTTCACTCTGAGGTTCCCTGCTTGCGTGCTCCATTCCTGCTACTCAACAGAATACCTCGAAATGTCCGTCACATCACAGTTTTCCAACTGGCTTCTACAGACCGACAGATTATGTTTACTGCTGTTTTTTTGGTCACATCCTATTCCTTCATCCTTACACCAAGAGTTTGCATTTCTTCCCGGACTCAAAGTCAACGGGATGTCACCTCGGATGATTTTCAGTCTGTCTATGTGAGAATGACTGGGACAGCTCTGAACTTCTGCAGATTGTTGCCTTTTTATTCCCAGATTGTTGGACCTTGTGAAGATTGCCTTTCACTTCTGAAAAAAACAAAAAAACATTTAAAGTTGAAATTCAATGTTTTTCAAACTTGTAGAAAACATTAGTATTCCAGCTTCTGTTACTTGTATTAAACTTACTGCAATCATCTCATCACAAAAGAAAAAAGAAGAAATCAAATGTTTTGTGAGCAAGTGCTCATGTGCCACAACTACAACCAAAACATGGAGTCAATTCAAATGAAGAATTCACTCCGTTTTTGGTATCAGAACTTTAATACAAATCCTTTAATGTTATTTTATGGTGCTTTTAAAAAGAATTAACTAACCTGTTGTTCCACATCACATTTGAGGGAGAAAACCACTAGTTATTCTCAGAGAGATAAAATAAAAATAATCTCAACAGTTGAAGGTCAAGAGTTTTGTGGTGTTTCTTAATTTCATTTGCCATATAAAGTTTAAGAATGTGATGGTTTATTTCATTTCATTTCGTTTTAACTTTTTTATTCTCTTTTATTTATCTGTGTCATCTTAGTTTATGTTGATCTGATGACAAATCTAAGTTCAGTTGTTTGAGCCTAAATGGTTGACCCTGCATCTTTAGGAAGAAGATTAATTAAAATGAAGCATAAATCAACACTAACCATGTACTTTGTGACTTATTTCTGCTTTCTTCTAGAGGATAAAAACCTGGTTCTTTTTCACTCAATAGTCTTGATGCAGTGCCATTTCAGATCTATTCATCCATCAATTTAGAGTTGGGTCAAGGTGTTCCTGGGATAGAATGGATATAAAGACAGTTTTGAGTCTGTAACAGTTTCTACCCTGTAAGAGGGGTTTTGAAAACCTGCAAATTGTCCTGATCTAATGAACCACTTCAACCATTCCCCAGAAAGCAGAGATCCTGACCTTATATTTAAAGTAAAGTCTAGCCACCTCATATAGAAAACTCATTCCATCTCATTGTACGCCAGATCTTGCTTTTCCAGTCATAATCTATATGTCATGACAGTAGATAAACTATGCAGTGTATTTACAAACTAATCACCTTTTTTAATGTTAGTGTCTCACTACATGCATTCAGAGCCTCACAAAGAGAAATACAACTTTAAAAGTAAACTTACTACATCATCAAATTGGGTATTTTACCACAACTCTTGTATTCGGTAGAGCAACTTCACTAGAAAACAGCAAACACCAAATCATAATTTGAGATGCAAATCCAGCATGGACTCATTTCAAGATACAGTGGGGAAAAAAAGAGTTTAATTAAAGTAATAATCTCAATTATACTTTCAGTTTTGTGGGGGTTGGGGGGTTGCAAACTTCAGTTTGTTTGCTACCACCCTGACTATTTATTCTCACAATTTGTTTTTCAAAGTAGCAAAAGTCTATAATTTCCCACCTCAATCATGGCTATAGGTGAGGTTTGGGAGATAATATATTGAGAGCGTCATCTTTCAGCTTGGTCATCTTCCTTCTTCCCTATGACAGATGAGAGTTATGCCTCACCCACTGATGCAGATTGTTCCAGTTTGGACTACTGACTTCAAGTCTCCTACAGAATGCAAAGAGTACACCTCGAATGTCTCATATAAGACACCCTCTTTTTCATGACTACACTTTAGAATCCTGTTCATGAACATAAACAGGATCAGAGATGAGGGGCATCTCTACATAATGCAGACACTATCCTCCACTAAACCCGGTTAAATGTCCTTAGTTAAGTGTATTAATTTTTACCTGTCACAAATCACAAAATAATAGATAAACCAACTTTTCTAGGGATATGTAGCAACCCAAAATGCAGGAATTTCTGGCATTTTTCAATACATTCTTCATATAATTTTTGAGTATCTGAGACAAAAAAAACAAAAAAAACATGCTTTTTCTTCGTATTGCTGACATCACTCACAGTGGAAAGTTATTGGAAAAGTCACAGTAGCTCCAGAACACCGACTGTACTGTTGTCCTGACGAATATCTAAGGTTGTACATTTATCCACCGCTGGAAGGCCATAATTACCTCAGAAAATCCAGATTAAGAGTACAACCACGCTGTGAGGAAAATACTTAAGCACAGCAGGGTTTCAAGTTGAAAGCTAATGTCAGCAGGCATGTCACAATACTCAGAATGGCTGTAACATTCTTCTGTGCAGCAGGTAAGAGATTTTCTCAAGTGGATGTTATTTTTAAGGCTGAATTCGAACTGGATTTATTTAATCTAAATGATAATAAAAGCTTAAAAATGAAAGGAATAAGCAGAGTTTATCAGCTAACACTGAGGATAGCATCCCTACAACAAAAGAACCTCGGGGACAACCCAATGCCGCAAACACCAACTGTCTGGACAAAATGAACAGCTTTCATTTTGTCCTGAGATTCAGCCTGGACTCAAAATATCAACTTCTCATTTCCATTTCCATAATCCCTCCAGCAGCCAATCTTAGAGACACACTCACCAAGTCGGCTGATAATTTGCTTCTCTCTGCAGTTCATCAGCAAAAATGCATAATTGCAAAAAAATGTCCAAAAGGGAAGAATAATTTCTCTATTGCACTTTAGACATCTAATCCAGTGTAAATGTTGCTATAACAGCGTGCTGGATGTGCTTATTTTTGATGTTTCAGGAATTAAAATTAGCTTGGGGTCTGTTCTTATGGCCTCCATATCAGGAACAGCTTTTTTGCTGCTGCTATTGAATTCATAAGGCCGGTAATATGCACACAAAAACCACACATTTTCCTCTTTATTAGCTTCCACTGTTTGCCAGAGTGCTATAGCTGCAGCAGATGTATCGCTCTGTGTGTGTGTTGGAGAGTTGGATCATCCATCTTTATCATCCAGAGCCACCCAGGCCTGCCACTGTTAATAAGGGCAGTTCTCTCTTTCCTCCCGCTATGGAACAGACCTGGAGTGGTACAGAAAGTCACACAATGATCAGATACGCATTTAAAATTGTGATGGTGACAAATTCTGTGGATGTTCTTTTTTTTAACTCAATCCAGTATTGTACATGAAAACACTACTGGCATGTTGGTTGGTTCACTTAATGTGCAAGTTGCACAAACATGAGCTTATACCAAAAAACATCTTTTGAAACAGTTTTATGAAAACAGAGTTGAATAAAAAGAAACAAAAAGTGCTGGATCCTCACAATGAAAGGTACAAAGAGTTCCAATACTCCCAAAATATTGCGTACTCAAAAGCACTATCCACAAACACTTGTCCAAAGACCCTTCAGTCTTGCCACCAGTCCGACATCCATTCCCACACAATTGTTTTTTATTCTTGTTGGATACTGATGAATCATACAGAACAGTCAAATGCAAAATATACAATTATAACTTCAGATACATCTGAATCATCCAGTTTCATAGTGGCTCACTTCTTGTATTCAGAGTAGACAAAGGACACAGCCTACATCAATCAACCACATATTTTTAGACGATGTCATGTCTGGAATGAAACCCAACTAGGAAATACTAACAACAAAGCAAATCTTGTGCCACAATAAAAATCCATCCGCCACAGACTGAAATTAAAATCAACAAGTCAACATTTCAATCAATATTAAGTGGATGATGACGACAAATTCACCATCACCGTCCCACATCTGCTTGCAGCATTTCCTTTTCATCAGTTTTTTTCTGGAAATAAAGTTGTCATAAACTGAAGTCCACAGAACCAAAGGCTACCATACAAAACAATGTTTTTACCCTAATCCTAGAACCTGAGTTCGGTTAGGTGAATCTGGTTTTGTCATTTGAGTTGAAGAAACATGCTGCTGCCCTTCTATGCAGTGTGGGTGGCAGCAGTGTCATTGTACCTCTGTTCCAGTGTGTTCAGCGTAATAAATGAGGTGTCACTGGGAATTGGCCCACGCTGTTCACAACACAGTAGCCATTGAGGTAAGTAAACAGTAAGTGTTTCAATTCCCCAATACATCCCTCCTTCTGTCCTGCCTTTTTATTCTCCTGACAGTGAGTTCACTCACTCAGGCCTCCTGTCGTAATGTCTTCTTATTTAGACTGAGGTTGACATTTTCTTCTGATTAAAAATCCAATATGCCTTCGCTGCTCTCCACCTCCAACATGATGGATGTGATTCAGTTTGATTTCAGATTTACAGTAGAATTAATCAGTATGACTATTTCTACCTCTCAGGAAAGCTGTTTGGATTGATTCCAGAAAATCATTTCAGCTCAATCTAGAATTGAGTAGTGTAGAGTGTGATACGTTTCATGTGCTTTTTGTCCCATTCTCCTCACAAACATGTCTCGTGGAAACCAATAGTATGAGGCAATCATCTACACAAAGATTTGGTCCTTAAGGCAGTATGTTTTTCTACAGTAGCGTTGCCAAGGGCATTAGTATCTCATGCTATCACAAACTTTAGATTTGAAACTCGTTTCTGACAAGAGGCTATATTTTGTTTCTCTTACTTGCTTCATTTCATCTAACATAGATGCTGATCTGACCAACCATTTCTACTGTGTGATGATCCATCTGAAATGCCTCCCAATCCAGAGAACTGGTTAACTCCTCTTCATAAAGGTAATAAAATGTTTTATTTATTTTTGCACCATAAAGTTTGAAAAGGCTTTTGAGAATATAATTTTTGAGAATAACTTTGTATTACAGACCTCAGCAAATTCTCCCAAGGTAACATGTTGTTCATGAGGTCTTATAAGCTATTCATAGCTGTTCTTTATAGTGGTTAGGCTTACTTACTTTCATGCTTTTCTAAAACAAAGCAAAAGTAGGCAGAGATCAACAGGCAGATGCTCATGGTGAAGAGAAAGCTCTTGATTTACCAATTGGCCTATATTCTTACCCTTATCTTTGGTCAAGAGCTTTGAGGAGTCACTGAAATATTAATGGGAACAAGCGGCCAATATGAGTTTCCTTCACAGGGTGTCTGGGCTGTCCCTTAGATATATGGTGAGATGCTTGGTCAACATAATGGATTGATAGATATGCTCTGCAGAAGAACACAGATGAAATTTCTTTCAACTCTTTCAGCGTTTTTGTAGTCTGCAGTTTATAGAGTCAACTCTTCAAAGTCTGAGACAATGTTTTCACCCAGAAAAAGATGGACTGGCCCCTCCCTGCTGGGGTCAAGCTATGCCTAAGGCGAAAGAGTTCAAGTAGCTTGTTGTATTGTTTCTGAGTGACTGTTGGAGGAAGTGCAAGGTGGATAGACAGCTTATAGGATCCGATTTATCGGTCTGTGTACATTCTGAGTCACTTCTATAACCATGGGACTTTAAAGAAGATTGAAAGAGCAAGATCCCAAATACAAATACTCTCAGCCATCAAGGCAGGGGTCCTCAAAGTCGGTTCTCGAGGGCCGGCATCCTGCATGTTTTAGTTCTCTCCTTGGTGGTAGTGACAACCTTTTCAGAATGTCAATGTTCTTCTTAGACCTCTAACGAGCCATCATTTGATCCAGGTGCATTAAATCAGGGTGAGAACTACTACATGCAGGATGCCGGCCCCCAAAGACCGACTTTGGGGACTCCTGCTGCAAGGGAATCTTCGTGTAATGGAAGGGTGATCAGAATAGAGTTGCTGGTCCTCAGGAAATCTAGGGACTCCCTTTAGGAAGTTTGTTGGGTACTTCCTTTTGTGAAGAGACTCCAGGACAGACCCAGAACCTGCTTGAGATAATATATTTGCATTCTGGCCTAGTAATACATTGGGACCTCCCAGATTGAGTTGAGGAGGGTTGTTTGGTTTCCCTCTAGAACTACTTTAACCTGACCTTTCATAAGCAAATACAATTGCTGATAAAACTAAACAGTGGTTCATAGTTGGGAAAATTTTAGATCTGGAGAAATGAAAGGATGATTATTATCACAATCATTCACTTGATTTCCAATTCACATATTCACTGCAGAGAACAGCCTTGGCTGCTATGAGACACAGCTACAAGAATTAGCATTCAAATGGGAAGAGAGGCATCAAACTGCTGCATCTGAGGTGAATTATTAACTTTTTCTTTAATGTTTAATTTCCCGAGCCAAAAAAAATCCCAAAGTTTTGCTAATTAATCTGTATTTTAAAATAAATCTATATGTATCTACTTTAAATGGATTGCTCTTTTAGCTTCACACTAATTTTGATTCCAGTAATGACAGATTCATCAGTGAAAAGTGGATGCAAGCTTAATCCTGAAGGCTTCATCTTTATACTCTTGTCTGAATTTTGAGCTCAAAAGGAATAATCATGTAACTATGATATGCAGATATATCTTTGTCAGCACTGACCGAGGGCTAAAGGCACCAAAAGTTATACATTTAAACATTAAAAGTCATCCATCCATCTTAGACTCATCTTTGATCCAGTCATAGATTAAGTAGCTTCAGTAGAGGTCCCCAGTTACCTCCTCCAGCTCATTGTGGCTTTCTAAAGCTAGTGAGGAGATAAAATATCTCCACTAAATGCTGGGTTTGCCCTTTTACCATGTATAAAATGCCTCCCTAAGGAGGAATTCAGACATTCAAACCACCTGAACTTGATCATTTTAAAGCAGAAAATCAGACTAGTCTCATCTCATTGCCCGTATCCTTAAGAATGAGTCTAGCCTCCTTGCAGAATCCCATTTCAACTTGTAGTTATGAGTTTATTCGCTCACTAATTACCCAAAACTCTCTCACCATGACGTACCAGTACAGCAGTCCCTGAAAAGTTCCCTGAACTAATGTCCCTCTTGAACTCATTGTTAGTATTATGAACACAAACTCCAGACTCCTGATTGATATTTTATATTGAAGATAAAACATATTTTGTATTGTCTCAAAGTGGAGTTTGTAGGGTACACTATTCCCATTATGCTCTCTTATCATCCTGAGCATGACTACTTTGTTTTCATTTAATAGATTGCCTGTGCTTCTTCTCCTTTGTTTTCATGGTACTCTCCTTATAAGTTGGAATATGTACTACCCCTTGATCTGTTTGTTCTTTCTAGGAACCGAGGCTACAACTTTTCAGTGTTTTCAGAGCTAAAAAAGTATCACTTGGCTACCTTTTATTGTCACAAAGACATTTACCACCTGTTAGGTAGTTTTTTGGCTATACACGCTTTCTTTTTGTCTCTTGTTAAGGATTTCTAAACTACAAAAATTTTATGAAAATTACTGTCCAAAAATCAGTTGGGTAACAAATACGGATTTCTACACATTTTATCCCTGTGTGACAGAGCTTCTGTCTCTGTGCCTCGCTGCATTCCCTGTTAGCCGTCACATCTGTAGAGGGTGGCTGATCTAATTTCACAGCTGACAGTTGGCGAACACACAAGCTCACAAACTGTAGCGACTGAAGTGTGTGTCAGCCTGTTTGTGTGTTGGTAAGCATGTGTTTATTACCTTGTGGGCCACTCTCAGACTGCCAGCAGGTTGCGTCTGAAGCAGCCTGCTGGACGCTCTAGCAGATATGAAAATAGTCATCCTCAGGCCAGCAGCTGGCATGGTAACTCTCTGTCATCAGTGTCTGTGTACGAACGGTTAAATTTGGCTGAAGTCCTACGGATAAAAGTCTAATATACTGTTGGTTTGACTTTTGCCACTTTGAAAGTGTGTGTTTGGATATTCAAAATAGCTGAAAACCAAGGTTGAACCTTTACTCAGCACTATGTAGCAGACTAAGTAAATAAACCAATAGTCAGCATGGTTTTGAAAAATAATAGGCTAAGTCCACCCAGAGCTAAGACTGGAAAATAAATAGATTTTCTTTACCTATTTATGCACAACCCTATACTAATTAAATTATTTGATTAAAATCCACAATATTACATTAAAATATAGTCAAGGCAGAAAATTTGAAAAGCTGGTTAGATTTGCTTTTCATTTTTAAAATAACAGATGAAATTTCTTATAAAGAGAACCTGGAAATTAACCGTATTTTCATGTTCAACGATAGGCTGTTCTGCGACCTTTGCATATTGCAACTCTAGGAGGCGCCGTTGCTTCTGGACAAATTTTTTGAAATGTCAACTCTTTTCCTTAAAGTTATATAAAATTATATACATACAGTTTTTGTTAAAATTGTTTCTCAGGAAACTACAAGAACCATTTGGAGATAGGTACTGTGGGATCCATCAGTTCCTGGGAGTGTCAAATTTTTATATAAATACACCAATCGGTTGTAACCTCTAAGCAAAGCAGTTTAACTGAAGGAATGATGTTCTTCCTGCCTAACTAAAGGGCAAGAAAACTGGATGCTACGGAACTTGTGGTGAACAAGCAAAATGTAAAGAACTGAAAAGTAAAAAAAAAAAAAAAAAAAAAACACTATCAGGGTAAAGAATGGAAACTAAGATATGACCTTCAAAAAATAAAGACAACCAGCAGCAGAGCAGCTACAATTATCCTTAAACCAGAATTATGCCAGACAAAACAGCAAAGAAGATCATAGAAAAAAGACTAAAGAAGGAACAAAGGACAGCTGGGATCTCAAAGAGTGTGGAAAATACAAAGTAGAAGCAACAACAATCAGAGAATAAATCATGTCAGACAGCCATTACTTGAGGTGGCAGATGACTTAAATTAAAAGTGAAGCCATATCATTAACTAATTAACTCCAAGAAGAACTATAGAGGCAGTGTTTCTGTGCGGGCCATTGGCTTAGCAACTCCATCATAAACACACATTTGTCACAATGTCATTATTTATTTAATGCAAACTAAACCAAAATGCACCTCTTTAAAAACCTCATGTTTGGTCATGAAGGTATTCATTCATGTGACCTCTAAGATGCATTCTCTATACCTTCCCCGAACAACCGACACATTTTAATCAATATTGTGAGACGCCAGTCTTTGTTACAGAGCCTGATACAGAGATACAACAAAGAAAAAAAAAACGATCCACCACTGAATGTGAAACTCTTTGTTCTCTGTTCTTTTCTCCTCGTCTTAAAGTCCATCTCAACTGACAATGAGACAGTCAATACTAAAATATGTTACATATATCTGACTGGTTTCAGATCTATTAGGTTAGCTTAATTTTGACTATTTTCTTTGAGTATCACTTGCCTACTGTTTGTAAGTATACACATCATCACTCAACATTTTAAAACTGTTTTCACCTAAATATAATAAATGGTTTATTTTGCTTAAAGATTAAAGAAGAAAGCCAATGAGATTGGATTGGCCAAAGATTGAATATTATTATTAGGCTGAAAATTCCTACAAGGTTAACAATTTTTATTCATATGCCGTTTAGCTTACAAGGTCATCCCTGGTATCCACTGCTTCATAGATGGATGTTTTTTGTTTTTTGTAGTCCTTCTTTTAACTTATAAACTGTTTTGATCCAGAATTTGGCTTTTGATTACCAAAAGAACACCCTAGAATATTTATCCTTGCACCTTTGGTAATACTCAGTAAGATCTCTGAGACTGGTAAGGTTGAGCTTTTTGTAGAAGGAGCTTATTTTACCCTCTTGTTCTTACAACTTATTGATTTAATTTCATATACTCTGAGGCTTTGACTCCCACAGAGAAATAAGACGTAGATCAATGGGTAAATTCTAAGTTTTACCTTCTGGCTTGGCCTCTCCTTATTCAATTACCGTGGACACTGAATGGTGCAGGTGCTGTTGCAAAGAAACTCCCACTTGTGGAGCCTCTTCATTTCCCCAACATACCAATAGATTGTCAGTAGGAAAACAAAAGCAAAATCCCTGCAGGGGCTCTGTGTCTGAGGTCATTCTTGTGTCGTTGTCTTAAGGTGGACTGTTTGTGTTGGAGTGAATTAACACTCCTGTGTAATCACTCTGCATTATGGAGCAGTTCAATAAACTGACACTGCAGGTCATTGGCATGTCAAGCTGCTCTTGTCAATATATGTTCCAGCCACCACTCACGCAGACAGCAGAGACTCATCGTAACACACATACCCGCCCTCCGGGAAGACGTGACTTATACACTCTCAAGTGGAGGAGATAACACAGTGATGTGATCAATAGCTTTTTAGTGGCAACCACTCCCTGTCCCTGTGCCCTCAGGATATATGCTGTTAGAGGGCAGTAAAAGCCCAGAGGACTCACTTTCCCTCTGTTTATTTCACCTTATCTTCATCCCCATCTCTGTCGCTCACAGCTCCATTCCCTGACGTAAAATATATGCCTCTCAGAGAGACAACAAAGACACCATCATCCTCCCAAAGATCGCCTCGGAGCTCCCACTCTATGTCACGGCTCAGTTTCTGGCTGCGGACGCATCACGAGAGCACTGATCGTCCGTATGAAGAAATTTCACTGCAATAGATTGAATAAATTTAAACTTTCACAGAATGGCAGCTTTTAGACAGAGGACTCAATCCCATCAATCACTCTGAGTTTTGCTGGTGGCTTATTTTTATTCATGAGTTATGTAAAACACAGCACAGCCTGTCAGGCCTTTTACAGGACTCAGACAAAAACATTATTCTACATCGTGTTGGATGTAGCAAACAGCGCTGCCATCATTTTGTCGCTTTTGATTTTCTCTTCTCTAATTGAACACATACCTTTAGCCTTCAGGGGTTATTTCATTCAGAATTATTGATACATTTTTCTGCAGAAATTATACAAATTCCAAGTTTCATCGTTTCTCTAAAGATGACAAGAGAAATGGCTTTGAGGGATAACTGACGGTCAGCCTGGGAAGTGGGGATAACTACAGGTTAGCATAATGCTTCAGAATAAAAATGATTCCCACATCATGCATATTGTTCCTGGCAGGAGTTATTGGTGCTTGTCCCATCCTTAATGTATCTGCCTCTATCTTGTGATGTTTTAATGTCGTGAAACTCAATGATGTTTACACTCCTGCAGAATGATTTGTACCCACGATTCATTGCTTCAGGGTCATCGTACATCACGTCAAAAGGCTCTGCATCACTTTAAACTCTGAGTTTGGATTAGATTAGGAATTTAGATTGGTTTGGGAAAAGATTGTGTTGGAGCTTGAACTCATTTCAATGCTTAGTCTCCTGTTTGAATAAATCTTTTTAATCATTATGTCCAAATTGACAGTCATGTTAAGTGATACTTAAAGTTTTTGTGGAGCTCTATACTGAACATTCATATGGTTGACTGGGAACAAGGCCGAAATATATAAAGCAAGTCATATGTAATAAATCTGTTTTATAGAGAGATTTAGGTTTTTTTAAAATTCATTTTAAAATAAAATAAAATAATAATTAAAAATAAAAACTTTTACAGATATGCAAATTTATCCCAACTTGGAAATTTGGAGACAGCAATCTTTCACAGCTCTTTGCTTACTTTTTGGCTTTGTGTGGAATCATTATTTGGTCAGAGGTTCTGCTTTGAAATACAAACTTCAACATGACATACTGAAGGTTCAGAGCTTTGCTGCTTAAGTCATAGAAAAGAACGGAAACAACAAATCAATTTTTACACACCGTAAACCACCTTCTCTTCATCTTCCCTGCACTATAAAGGTGCCAGGAGGACTATAACACAGTACAGCTAACAGTTAAACACTATTAGAAAGCATTTCTTTTAAAAACAATGACAATCATTGGGTTCAGGATCAGGGTTTCATCTGTAGCAGTGGGGTTGATACTCTGCTCTGCTCTGTCACACTGAAGAAAGAGTATAATTGAAACCTGAAGATATCTCAAACCACATCTACATTATGCTTACCTTAGTCTAGACGTCAAAATCCTTTACGTTTCTGTTTAGTATGATGATGGAGTCCCTGGAATCCATTGTCTGTTCATTTTCAATCAGTGTTTTCAATCAACTGCTAAACTTCATCCTCTCTCTCTCATCTCAGTGTTTCCTGCATATGAGTGACACTGCTAAATAATCAAATCATTCATTTTAATGAAGTTGAAAAGTGAACAGGTGTGACACAAGTAGCTGAAACAAATGTATAGGGGAAGTGAGTGTTAAAAAATTTAAAATCTAACTTTACACCATTCTATGAAAGGGTCTTTGAAAACTAACGTAAAAGGGTTTTGTAGATCTTTAGAAACGGTCTTACTTGATTTGTATTGAAGGGGAAAGTCTGCAGGTAAACATTTTGGGGAGTCACCTTTCATCGGTCAGTTCAGTCCCTTTCTAAAGCACAATGATACTGAAGAGAATTTTTTTTACTGTGGTCCAAAAACTAGCTTTCCCACCTTGCTGGATACTATGTTTGGACCTCTACAGGTCCAAGCTTATTATTGGACCTGTTGAGGCTTATAACCAGTCAGAGGACCTTAGAAAACATATAGCTTAATTTATTTAAGACCAAAATAAATTCTTCTTTTCTATTAAACCTATTCCTTAACCAACAAAATGATCCACATGGATTAATGCTTTTCATAACTAAACCAGTGCAAAACTTTCACAAAGGCTGTTCTACATGCCTCCACTTAGCTGGCAGCCAGCAGTTTTCTGGAACGTAAAATAGGCCTAATGTTGCAGAAACAGAAAAGGGACGCCAGAAAACTGTCAGAAACAGCAAAAGATGAAGTTCAAAGGAAGGCATGGTTTAATTTGAAAGTCTTTAGGCACTGACATGTAAAGAGGTTGAGGGAAGACCCTCAAACTCTACAGACACCCAGTGTTCAATATCACTGTCTTTTGTTAGAAAGTGCAAAGATTTGCAGGATGGAAGCTGTAACAAAAAAGTCCTGAAGTGAAAAACAACATAAAAGAAGAAAGTTTCAAGAAAATGATGAATACGTTTGTGCTTCTAAACTTTTAAAACAATACTACAATTCACATTGAATAATCTGAAACTGCTGATAAAAGTATGCAGAGGGGTTTGTGTAACCATCCGTCCGTCCGGCTGTCTGTCCATCCGTCCATCCATTTTCTTACATCTTTATCCCTTCAGGGTAAGGGGGGTTGCTGGCGCCTATCTCAAGCTGTTTGTGTAACCAATAAAATCTTAATGACACTAATATCACTTATAATTTAGAATGAATGTAGTGCTTTTCCTAAAAGCTGAAATGTTGGATGGTACAGTGACTGCAGAGGCATAGAGAGAACATCATTCTGCAGCTTTAATAAACATCGTTCATTAACAGGTTTCCATGGCAGCACTGTGGAGTTAAAAGAATTTTTTAATCATGTGTGCACACGATGGGCTGCACAGAATAATATCTCAGATTTTATCCGACATATTACATTAATATTAATATTTCTGATTCATTGTGCTCTATTGTCCTCCTTATTATGCATATTGTAACTTTTTTTTTTTTTTTTACATTATTTAACGTGACTGAGTGATAACTACATTTAATAAAACTTGAAAATAGATCATGAGAAAGATTTCAGCGATGGATGTTGTCAGAGTTTTCACTTCCTCTTTTTTTTGTTTAAACAATCATAAATGAATACAAAATACAATGACCATATTTAAATTAGCACTAGAGGACAAATTTCCTGTTCTTTTGTGAATTACTGTTGAGGCAAAACTGTAAAAAAAGAAAAAGAAAGAAAACATATATTGCTCATTGAATTTATTAAAGCTATGAAGCACTGCATTTATATTTTCACTCTGTAGTGATGCATTAATAGAATCTATTTTTTTTTTTATCTTTTCAAGAAATAAAATAAAAATTCATAGCTATATGAATAAATGGATAAATGTAAATGAGCTGGAAAAGAAAACAGTGTCAGAGAGGATGCCCTACCCTAAGTAGAGGATTTAAGTATCTCGGAATCTTGTTCATAAATGAGGGGAAAAGGGATCGGGAGATCGAGAGGCGGATTGGTGCAGCGTCTGCAATGAAACGGGCTGTACCAGTCTGTCGTGGTGAAAAGAGAGCTGAGCCAAAAAGCGAAGCTCTTAATTTACCGGTTAATCTACGTTTCCACTCTCATTTATGGTCATGAGCTTTGGGTCATGTCCAAAAGAAAGAGGTGACGGACACCAGCAGCTGAAATTAGTTTTCCCCGTAGGGTGTCTGGGCTCTCCCTTAGAGATAGGGTGAGAAGCTTAGATATCCAGAAGGGTCTCAGCATAGAGCTGCTGCGCCTTCATATCGAGAGGAGCATCTGGTTAGAATGCCTCCAAGACGCCTGTTTGGTGAGATGTTCTGGGTACGTCCCACCAACAGAAGACCCTGTGGAAAACCCAGGACACACTGGAGGGAATATGTTTCTCAGCTGGCCTGGGAAAGGCTTGGGATTCCACCGGAGGAGCTGGAACAAATGGCTGGAGAGAGAAAGGTCTGGGCCTCCCTACTTAGGCTGTTACCCATGGGCTCCGACTTCAGATAAAAGGAAGAAGGTGGATGGATGGATGGATGGATGGACAGACGGACGCACATGCATGATACACATAGCATAATAGAATACAGACAGTAGTATAAATACTGCATTACCTAGCTAACCAAGCTAGTAATATAAGCTAGCTTGGTTAGCTAGCTAGTTTCAAGAAACATGCTCTTTCGCACCCCCCCGTGCACACACACACACCCACACACACATAATGGATGCTGATATTGTCCGTTATTAACATTTCATCATTGCTGTTGTAAAATTGCTGCTGCTGTTTTAAAAATGTTCTACAAATTGTCAGAAATGTTCTATAAATTGTTCTAAAAATGTTTAAAAAAGTGAAATTTAAAATATTTCAAACATGAAATAATACTTGTGTGAAATAAAACACAGTAGGGAGTATGATACAAAACATTATTTTCAATCAAAATGATAAAAGTAGCAAAAAAACACGCTGATTGTAACCCGGGTCAAAAAAGACCCACTCATGGAAGTCATTCACGCATCAGAGGGTTAAGTAACTGTGCCATCTTTATATGGAGCCTGATTTTTGTGAAATGTTGCTAGAACTGCAAGATATCTCTGTGCCCTCACAGGGTGGGATTCAACTTGCTTTTGAAGCTGAGCTGTTTGTATTATGCAGGCGTCAAAGTAACTCGATCCCACCTAATGACAGGTGCGCTATTGACATGTGTTAAGTGAAAGAGGAGAGGGGTGGAAAGGTTTATGAACATGCAAGAGTGAAGGGAAGCTGCAAGACATTTCGGTATCATCTGTTGTGTCTGTAGTGTTATTTATAAAATGCGGCCAACTTCTTCTGGAGAATTGTACAATTAATCATATGCTTGGCATTTCATTTCAAGCTCACATCTTTTCATATTTAGCTATAGGCTTAAATATACCTCATAGGAAGGAGTTTTTGATCATATAGATGGAATTAGATGAATGATGAGAAGTGTTTATAAGAGATTAAAGTAAATAAAAAGTTCCAGGTGTGACTGCAGCTGGGTGACGGGGCTCGGTTCTCACCCTGTGGTTATTTGATTGCTCATTACTTTGTCATCCCTGTGGGTCAGGTGAATGTGGCTCCATCTGGGGAAGCAAACTGATGTATTTAGATGATACCATTGGGAATGAATTGAATTACTTTGTGTAGGTTAGTTTATTTATTGGCCACCTGTGTCATCTGGGCAAGGCAGCAAAGCGTAAGGCGCAAACTAAACTCCTCCAAACTACCAGAGGCATCTCATAAATGTTTGAATCCTAACACAGACCATAGAGCAAATGTTTTTGTGTTTGTTTATGGGGAATAAGACTGCTATAAAATTTTATTTGATCGTTTCATCATAGATGCAGTAAATAACTTAGATTTGTTTAATATTTGTTGCAAGATTTCAGAGAATTGCAAGTTTCCTTTTGAAAGTTGTATGGAATAATTTTTATTTTTCTGATGGTTGTGTTAATGTAGTTACAATCTGATCCAGCAAGTTTAATCTGTTCTTTGTGTTTGAGCTCAATTCGTCCACAAATATATCTCAGTAAATCATAACCAATCAATGGTTATGTTCTACACAGGAAGAGAGGCCTCAAATCCAATTCTGGTTTAGGCCTTTGGATTTTTCGTAGGCTTTTTCGTGGACAAGAGTTTTTCCATTGAATCAGGTGGTGTTCTTGTCTTTGTTTTGATGTTCTGTTTGTCATTATTTCCAGTGGCAAGGTTGCCACGCAGTTTTACGAGGCTTGTGGTGTCTCTAGTAAGGACTATTGAGCAGTGTAATGGATCACTTCTGGGGATTATGCTGCTGGAATTTGGTTCTTAGTAGCCGCTGGGGTTTTGCTGATACAAACTTGATGTGGCTCCTTGGCTCTCCTCAAAACTCAGATATAGAACATGTTGTGCTGCTGCATACCGTAAGATGCAGGTTGGGTTTCTTGTATGGGATGGTGCTGCATGCATGGTGTGTGTGATAATTGTGGAAGCGTGGTTGGGTGTTACTGCTAGCATTTCAAGTTGGGGCTTTGTTAGTGGGAGCAATTTTTTCCTTCTCCTTTTGCAGGATTCCTGTCCTGTGATGGGTGTAGATCATCAAATCATTTTAAGAGGGAGTTCTCTTGTTGCTTTTCAGTTTGATTCTCACAGTCAGTTTCTGTGTTGTTTTACCTTTTGGATTTTTAAGTGGTTTGCCTGTTGGTGTCGTTTATTGGTGTTTCTGAATTGCTGATTGGGGGGAAGGTTATGTGATGATGTATTAGTGCCTGGACTGTTCTTTGGCCTCTGTTAGGCACAGGTTATGTGAAAGATGCTTATTCGTTTGACGTGATGTCATTTCTTTGTCACCATTTTTCTCTTTTATTTTTTTCACGGCCTGTCTTTGTTGGAGTGACAAAATGTGGGTTATTGTTCTGTTAACTGAATTTTTGACATTTTCCCCCTCTTGTAGAACAAGAAGGGGATAACAACAAAACTCATGCCTGCATAAATTGGCAGGAGATAATCTTTTTTTTTTTTTAAGATCTTCTCATAGTCACATTTGTTAAGTCATCCTGTTTATATTTTTTATAGATCTAATTAAAATTGCTTCTTTGCAAACTTGTCTTCTAGAATTTGACACAAATCGCATTTATGTTTAGTTAAGCCTCTTTTAAATATCTTAATGATTTATAGGTTAGAGCTAAAATGAAGGGTAATGAGTTTTGATTTAAAAATATATTCACAAAAGAGACAGAATCAGGACTTAGTTCAGTGCCAGGAATCTGTTCGGAATCAAGAAAATATTTAGAAATATCCAGAGATGGAGTTTTCTTCAGTTTTCTTTGGTCAGAAATCTGTTCAGAGAAGCTCATCTATCATGCTCTCTCTTGAATCTGGAATCTTTAAAAATATGGAAATCCGTTCAGCGTAAGGAATCTGTCCAGAGTTAGAAATTCACTATGAACTCTGCTTAATGAAAAGAATCTAGCTCAAAAAAGCATGGTGTTAAGAAAAACTAATTCAGAATTAGGAATGTGGAATTGGTAACTAATTAGAAACATTTCTTTTTCCCCATTCTTGTGCATTCGTAACAAGCCCCCTTAAGTCAATATATTTTGCTGCAATTACATCAGCAAAATGTTTGAGGTATCCCTCCACCCAGGCTGCACGTCCAGAAACCTTTTCTTAACTTTTAAGCAGAAGAGTCATACTTCAGTTATATTGGCTTAAGACCATATGAACAAATCAATTTTAAAACCTTGCTGCAGATTCTCCATTGCATTAAGGTCAGAGCTATTCTGATTTAAATAATGGTGATTGCATCATGGTCCAGGGCTACTTTTTATTCGGTAGATCTGCTGTAAATTTCTCAATCACGCTAGACCAGATTTAGCCAGTGTGTTCCTTTGTTTCCATGATTCTGTTTGTTCACTGTTTTCTAACAAACATCTGAGGCCTTCACAGAACAGCTGAATTTAGACTGAGAATAAATTAAATTCACAATACTAAATACACTGTAAATTTGGGATTTAAGCTTGGAAAACAATCTGATAAAAATGATATCAACATATGTTTCATTTCACTATATTGTATTGCTTTGTGATGGGTTACATGAAGTGAGGTTTGTAGTTGTAAGATGAAAGAAATGTGGAAACGTTCAAGGAATATGAATACTTTTGAAGGCACTGAGGTTATGTCACATTTTTAACTATATATATTTTTAAAAAAATTGAATAAAAAAAGAAAACATGTCAACTCATGCAGCCCATTTTAAAACTCAAATTGTTGAGTTATGTTGCCACACTAAAATGTACATTTCATTGAACTGGCTTATAACCATAAACTGCAATGCCAACAACTCAAAAAATTATGTTGGAATTTTATAACTTATATTAAATTGAAGTAAACTATAGAAAGAAGTTAGGATAACTAATTGAGGGTACCGCTTTGTATCGTGTAGAAATTCATCCTCTATTTGCTCCATGTTATTACATTAATTTATTCTTCTTACATTCTCCATCCTATATTAGATTGTTCCACATTCGAGCATTGTGCACTGCAGGTTTTCTCCAACAGTATTTTTTCCTGAAACCAAACTGAAACTAAACGAATCCACAGCATCCAGACGCGCCTTCGTGTCTGTGCGCACGCTCCATGTGCCTTTAAAGGGCGCGCGCTGGCGCTGAGTGGAGGGCGGACCCTGTTTGGCGCTCGCGTGCGTGCGTGTCAGCGTGTGCGCGCCTCTTGCCCGCAGCCGCCGCGAGTGGCACAGAGCAAACAGCGGCTTTTGTGCGCATGATGCACCGTGTTGGACGCACCTGCGAGGAGCGATAAAGGCAGCCCGGAGACGGCGCTGCTTCTCACTGGATTCTGGATATTTTTGTAAAGCAAGAAAAGGGGGAAAAAGTGGGTCCGTGTACACTGGATATTATCAGGTGGATACTTTTGGTCTGCTGATCTGAGGTCAGTAACGCCGTCTGTGTAAGTTCAACCTGTTCATGTTAGTGTCCACCTTCATAATGAGTGTTAGGGGAACAGAAGCAGGAGGGGAGAGGAGGCAGGGAAGGCTCGAGTTTCAGTTCCTGGTGGACAGGTATCACAGGACTTTTACAAGTTTTTTTCCCCCCCTTTTTTTCTGGTTTTTGCGCACGGACTCGGCGGATATCTGTGGGTCTCCTTGAAGGAATCGCGACATTTTGGGGTTTCAAACAGAAATTTTCTGCCATGTTGACCACTAATGTCACTTTGACAGGCAAGAGTAGAATTACACACCTCTGCGCTGCCCGAATGGTTACGATATAAAATCTAAATTTTATTGTTTTGATCATTAACATTCCTCAAACACTGCAAGCCTTAAAATGGGCCCTATGGTTGTAAACACAGGTTTGGAGCCAGAATGGAGTAAAAGCTGAAAATATAAAAAGAAGATTTTCTTCACCCTGTTTTAGGGTGATGAATTATAAATCATATACGCGCAAAGTGTCCAGTTTCCATGCACGCATTGTTTTCACGCATTGTTCTCGGCTGCAGTCGCGTGTTGAAATGTCACGCACGCTCTCCGTGGGCTCTTTAAATATTGATGCACATTTTCTTGTAATTCGAGCAGCTTTTCTTTTTTGGTGCATGACCTTGCGTTTGCGCGGAGATGGATAGCAGTGACCGTTGCATTCCTCCATCGCCCTCCTGTTGGGGGGCGGAGGGGTTAAAAAAAGAGAAAAAAAAATACGCAGCTGGCGTTTTCTTTTCACATTCATCAGATCAAATTAACAAAAATAATCACAATTTGAAGATATAATTTAGACACGTGATATTTGACGACTAACATGAATGTAAAAACATCCCAATTTTGCTCCTCTCAGATTCAGAATTGTCGAACAAAATTTGGAGCAATCCTTTCTCTCCCCGACGCAAAATCAGGGACACAATTTAAGGGAGACATTGTGAAATATTCTGATGAATCGGGATAATTCGGGCTCCCCAGCGGATCAAATGGCATCTGCAGAAGGGGTTCGCTGAAATGCCTTCCCTGAAACGCGTTTCATGCTGCACCTTCTTAAGCTGACAGCTTCCCGTTTTACTTCTATTCATCCTGAATTAACGTTTTAGCTCAAGTCCTGCAGCTTTCATCTGTGTCACCTCCACTGCGACGGATGGGGCGAGATGTCCCATTTGTCGGGAGAATGTTTAGCGTTTCTTTTTTTTTTTTTTTACTTATTTTATTTTGTTTATTGCAGTTAAATACGAGGCCCTGCATTCAATGCGCCCGATGAACGAAACAGGGAATAATATTAATAGTAATACTAATAAAAAAAAAAACAGGCCTGAATCTTCTCTCTGCATCCATAACATCACCTCCAGGCCGAACGTTTTTACGTTCACATTTACCAAAATAAAAATAAAAAAAAGGGCGGATTTTCTTTTTCTCTCCTTCATAGCTGCAGAGAGTTAATAGGATTAAAAAATGATTCCTGTGCGGTTATGTATGCATAGATGGATGTATGCAGAGGGAATTCCTAATCGGCATTTTTTCTTCCCTCTTTCCAAACCGCCTACAGAATGGGCGTGACCCGTGTGCCAGAATTTATTTATTTATTTGTTTATTTTTCTAAAGGCCTGAAGATGTTCCTTCACCTGATGGAGACTGGAACATTTTTTTTTACATACACAGGCTCACATAAATCAATTTTGAAATGATCGTCTTTCTTCATTAAAAAAATAAAATAAAACACAAAAATCCGATTTAAAGATGTCAGATTTCTATCAAATAAATTAGCAAAAACAGATTTCTGCTCTGCATTTTAACTCTGCTTGTCTTAGAATTAAGGTCAGGTGGAGGAGCGGGACGGACGATCTATTTCCCTTTATTTTTGATCATTTAGGCTTTT
Source organism: Poeciliopsis retropinna (assembly GCA_010277075.1). Lineage (NCBI taxonomy): Eukaryota > Metazoa > Chordata > Actinopteri > Cyprinodontiformes > Poeciliidae > Poeciliopsis > Poeciliopsis retropinna. Next base: position 6,388,530 of record VMRM01000018.1, read on the forward strand.
CAGATTGTATTTCCCCTGCTTGACAGCTGATTAACTGCTCTAACAAATCAACCGCAAAAAGCCAAGGGCTCTCAAGGTAACACTAATTCCTCTGGGCGGGGACAGACTGATACTACGCAGGATTTTTGGAGAATGCTCTTTTCTTTCTCCCCGTCTCTCAGATTTGAGTGTGGGAAAGTGCGCGGCCCTGCGGTGCATTGAATGGTACCCACTCTGGATTTATCTTAATAAAATTAGACAGAAACTGTTCTACCCATTTATGCTACATAATTTTTTAAATTATGATTTAAATTTTTTTTTGTTGCAATAACTGAAATTGTGAGAATGTCTCGTGTTGTTGCATAAACCGCTGCTGCCGCTGTAGCTGGTGGGAGGTTGTTGACCAGAAACGTGTGCGTGAATTTAACTGGTGCGTGTGCAAAATTGTTTTTGCGCGCCCTCAGTCGTTTGTAGAAGAGTTCGGTCGTTATTGTGGTGGGAGCAATTATCCACGTTGAGCGTGCATGTGCAGATGTTGTAAACGCATGCTCGTGCGCGTGGGTTCGAGGTGTCTGTGATGATGTAATGCCATGAAGGGTGCTGCAGCCCGGAGAAGGTGTGTCCTGCCTGCTGAGGAGCTGGTGAACAGCACGGTGCCCACGCTGCATCGCAATCATACACACGCACGGACACTTACACACATCCACGCACTCCCTCCCCCTCCACATTTGCATGTCTGTAATTAGGACCTTTTTAGTTTTGTTCTTTCTTTAAACGAACAGCTGATTCTTTTTTTTTCACCCTCCATTATAGGAATCTACACAAACGACGCATTAAAACACAAATTATATAATTTTCAATTTTGTTGGATGTATTTTATCAGTATTTAATTTTGAGTCCAGACTGATATTTTATTTTTTGGGAAGGAGGTAGCAGGAGGGTTCAGTAAACTGAGCTTTTTTAAAATTCTTATGTAATTATTTTATAAAATCATATCCATCCCAGGAATTTACTGGACATTTGCTAAATTATATTTTCAGGAGAATGTCCCCATTATAGTCCTCTAGACATAAACTTGCACCAAAACAGAGCCCCTACCCCAAACCCCCAATTTGAGAGACGCTTCTTAAAAAAAAAAAAATAAAATAATAATAATAACAATAATAATGTTATACCATCATTCAGCTAAGCAAAAAAAAAAAATCACAAATTCAATATTTAATTAGAACAAAACTGTTCAAATATTAAATGATCAAATACAATCAACAATCATGTCCTGGTTAAAATGAGAGTCAAGAAAAAAAAAAGCACTAAGACATAACATACACATAACAAATTACACATTATGTAACAAAGAGGCCAATAAAAAACTAAACATTTTTTTTTAAATGTGTGCAATGACATGTTCTTGGTCCAGTCAGGACATATGTTCCTTTAGATTCAGCAGAAAACCTTACCCACTAATTTAAAGATATTAGCACAGACATAGTAATACAAAGCCAAATAAGAAAATATGTTTTAAAAAACAGATTTTGGAAGATAAAAATGAAAGTGAATCTTATCTATGTTCATTTTGATTTGTAGATAACTGTAATACAGAGCATATTTCTAGAGATGCACTTGTCATATCTTATCTGGCTGATATCAATTTCTGTTTTAAATCATATCTGTCAATTCCAATTTTGACCGATTCAGATTTTTTTTCTAACAAAACAAAAACACAATAAAGGACCAAAGTCTACTAGTTTGAAGGTCAACAGAAAATAAAGGAACAATGTTATCCCAAAATATATGAATCAAACCACATGGCCTTTACATTTATTTGATTTGTCTTAAACTTAGAAAGTGGATTCAACTCTCTGCTTTGAATAAATATTTTTGTTTATACACTGAAATGTTTACCAGTAGAGCAGATATTTAAGAAGATATCAAACCCAATGAAAATAATATTTGAACAAGCTCCAAAACCATACAAAAATAAATGTGAAATCATATATCTTTCACTAAACATATATGAGAAAATTATTCAATAAGCAGGCATCTTAACAGTCTTTTTTTTTTTTTTTTTGCAAGAATGTGGAATTAGTTGAAGAGATTTTTTTTTATTTAACTATGAGCATTTTGTCTCCAACAGAAAATTAATTAAATAAAAAATGATCCATGAAAGGATGTACTCCTAACCATGATCTAATGTTTACTAAATGTCAAGCATCAAAACAAATGTTATTACCTGATTGGTTTCATGACTTAAAATAGTCATTAAACTATTGGTTGGTTTAATGACTAAAACTAGTGGAGTTTTTCATTTATTCATTGAACAACATAAATTTTTTTTAATTTGACATGAACATAAACCAATATCTCCAATCTCTAGTACATTTTGTTTAAAGTTTTCTTTTGTTGTTTTGTGTCCATTTTTATTTATAATAAACTAACATAATGCTTGAACATAAAATTATTGAAATCGAATTAAAACAGTTATCTGACATTACACAAGTTCAAATTTGTTAAGAAAATTCAGATCTCTGATTTAAAGCAAATGAAAAGATCCAAACTGCAAATATATGGATATAAATATAAGCAGATATTTGCTATCATACTCTTGAATTTTGTTGTCTTCTTGGAAAAAACATCTCAACTCCTCCTCACTTTGAGAAGATTGTTCCAACCCTTTTGAACCCTATAGTTAGGCACATTAACATCATATTAACTTCTGGAGAGATTGACTTTAATCTTAATTTGGAAACTTTGCTGACAAGATGCATTAATTTGTGTTTATTCAGATCCAATGTTCTTGTTCTAAATAGATTATTGGCTGCAGTCTGAGGCTCAAAACTTATACATTCAAGTTTGGGAATGGATGGGGTGAGGTGGGTGGATCTAAGTATGACTAATGTATGAGAACCTCCAATGTCTAAATATGCACCCTGAAGCATACATTCAGACCAAAACCCACTCCCCTCCACGGCTCCCACCACTTACCCAATGAAAATCCTAACATTTGTAAAGATTTTTATTCCGGCAAGGTTTTTTAATTGGGTTATTATTTTTCATGATTTATTTGGGGGATAAACAGTTAGAAATATCAGACACCAAAAAGAAGCAACATTTTGCAGGTTTCATTTTTTACATTTGATGCAGGTTTTTTTCTACAAGAAAAAAAAAATCAAAGGCTTATTTCAGATCTTGTTCCATTGTCTCATGCAGAGGATCAATATGTAGGTTTTCTTTTGGACTAAATGATCCAGCGCATCACTGTGGGGAATGGTAAAAATGCAGGCCACCTCCTCGAGAACAAACAGACAGATGTGAGCCTAAAATGGAGGCCGGATGCCGAAGGTGTGTGTCTGAGGTGTGAGGAAGAGTGGGAGTGGATGAGGTGGAGCATCCCTCCCTTTCTGTTTTGTCCCTCCTCCTTCTCATCCTCCCCCTCTTCATGTCCTGCCCAGATGATGGTGCAGAAAATCGACTCCACGGCAGTGAGATTTGAGCTCCTCGCGCCTCGTCAGTGTGAGATGACAAACTGCTGCGTGTTCTCTCCGAGATCTTATCACTGTGGAGGACATTTTGTCACCGCTGCAGTGTTTGATCACGGCCGTAAAATACCACCAAGTGGCTCCTATTAAAGCACAAGAGGCCTGCCGGTGCTTTTATTTGCATTCACACACACACACACACACACACACACACACACACACACACACACGTAGACACACCCGCACACAAATTTGTACACACACACACGCACACACCCGTCAGGCTGTTAATAGGATCCAGAGTGCTGCAGCCTTTTGTCACTGAGTGGATGTGGACTCGTCCCTGCGGGCCTCGTCAAAAGAAGCCTTTCAGAGAGAACAATGATCCATGCCGTTTAGCCTTTTAACCCCTGACGCTCGCCGGACTGCAACACGACACAATGAGACCATCTGAAAATGATGTCTGCTTTGGTAAACATGAGTTTACACTGCATGTGCATGAGTGCATAGAGTGTGTGCGTGTGTTTGCGGGGTGGCAGGGTGTTCTGCAACGGGTGGGTCTTGCAAATGTTTGTATTTTGAACTACAAAAGACAATAAGAAAAGAAAAATTACAATCACACAGTTGGTATGGCTTTATATTCAACAAAGCTGTTCTTAATTTTGGATACAAAACCATAAAAATAGTCACATTTGATGATCATTTAGGATTAAACAATATTGCATAATACAAAAATAAGCGGGTATTAATCTTTTCAAATCTGACTGAAAATCTCGATTGATACATTTTAAGAAAGCTTCCATTTTAAAAATAAAGTTTCAAAAGTGAAATGATTTCTTTTGATTTTAAAGATTTAAAATTAAATACACCATTTGTGTCAACCATGTCCATTAATACACTCCTTTGAGTTTAATAAAAATTAGATAATTAACTATCAGGGGCCAAAGAAATGTGAAAAAAAACAACAAAAAAAACAACGTCGTACCTCAAAATCAGAAATGGCAGATCAGAACCCAAAGGAGACCAGAAATCAGTATTGGCCTGGAAATACTTGATTGCAAATAAAGAAAAAAAATGTTTCTGCGCCATTATCACTGAGAGTTTTTATTTTAATTTTCCCTCCCTGCTTTTCCTGCTTGCCATTTTCAGAAATAATCTGCAACTTCCAAATGTTTTGAGCCTCAGCAATTTTTTACATCTGAGTTTTTTGATAAAACTAAAATTTGATTCTGCGTCAAATTATATTGTTCAAAGTAATTTCTATTGTCAACAGAGTCCACACCTCCAGGTACCAATCGTTTAATAGCCGAGGGTCCAGATCCTCTGTATAAAGAAGGAGAACAAAGGGGTGGCATAGATTAAGAACTTGGGAGAAGAGAAAACCCTTCGGAGTGATGGATTAATATTCCAGTAACAAAAATATACCTACAAATTTCAGTTTGGTTAAAATCGAAAAGGAACAATTAACAAAACACATGAGGAATTTTTGAAATACAGTAGAAGTTCAGCAAGAGGGCATAGTTTCAGATGTAAAAGATACAAAACAGATCTCTATTCATAACATTTTTAAACTATTAGAAAATCCAGAAAAGTATTAAAACAACAACTTAAAATATTCTTAGCTGGAAACTGAAGACTCACAGAAACGAAACACATCACTATGCTGAACCTGACACCTGTCCTCTGTAGTTAATGAACACAATCTGATGAGACCTAAATGCTCTCAGTTGTTGGATTCACCTTTTGTTTCAACAGGACGAATCCAACACCCAAATATCATCTGAATGCAGTGGCACTAAAACTTGACGAGGTGAGTGTGTTGGACAACTTTTACTATCACAGTCTGAGTTAGTTTTAACTCTCAAAGATTAAACTTTCACAGTTTTAAAGCTTTACTATAAAGCTTTCTCAGACAAGGATTGTGTAAAATGTACACTAAAATAAAATAAAGGTTCAACACCAGGCAGTTGTTGGTTATGTAAAGACAGTTTTCACAATCTTTGACATTTTATTTTTCAGTTGAAAACCAATAAAACATTCATGTATGATTCATCCTGTTAAAAGTATACCCCCACCAGTACCTGCCACCCAAAAAAAAAAGCAATTCCCACCATAAATCATGAGGAATTAGTATTTTCCAATAATAAACTGAAATATTTCCCTTTTTTTAAACTGAAATATTTCTGGTCTGGCTCAATGCATTCAACTTTCTCTCTCATAATATACCAGTGAAAATGTGTTACTTCAGACTAAATGCCAATGTTAATTAGCTTTAATCACATTTTTTTAAGTAGTTTTGGAGAGTTTTGACCAAAAGAGAGTTCATGTAGTATTTTTTATTTTTTTCCAAACATTAAACCAACTTAAATTGGAAAGATAGTTACACAAACTGCACTCATCTCAAAAATTCAGCCCAACTGCAACCTTATATTGTTTTGGTTTCCATTTAAATTGTACACAATCGAACGCTTTTACAGGCAAACAGATCCAGTTTAGCTCTGATTTAAGACGGCAATATGAGAAAACATTAAACTGTGGTTTGTATGTTATAGTTTGAAATCCTGTGGCCCCAGCTGAATTTTCTTGTGCCTGAAAAAGTAATAAATTACACAACAGATTAATAAATATCTACAGAAGTAAGAGTCAGAAATGTTTTATTATTATTATTTATTTATTATTGAATAAAAAGCCATAATCCATGTCTCAGCTGCACCAACAATGTCCGGCGTTTGAATTCTGAGACTTAAGTCTCTGTGCTCCTCCCATAGGCCAAAAATATGACTGATCGTTGGGCTCTCTAAACTATCCTTAGGTATGAATGTGTGTGTGCACATTGTTGTTTGTTCTAGTATGTTTCCATAGCAACCTGTCCAGGTTTCACTTAAGCTCTTACCCAATGACTGCTGGTGATAAGCATTTTCCCCCTGTGAATGCATAGAGACAAAAATGAACGTCTCTGACCGCCTGCTGACAGTTTTGGGTTGCTCTGTTTCAGCAATGTGCTCTGTGGATTAAACTGAGAAGCTCTCAGCGTTATCTGTGTTAAAGTGAAACCATGTTCACCAACTTGAACCTGTCTAACATGGCCATTATGGCCGTCTGCTGTCTGAGCAGTACAGGTTGTTACAAAGACAAATTAGAAAGAAAGCAGCCTTGCACTGCTGTGCTCATTGACCAGCAGTAACTTCTCACCTGCACACAGTGTTTCTCAGGTAAATAGCAGTAATGACTCTCTGATCAGCAGAACTGCACGGTGAAAAGCTTTTTAACCGCTACAGCCTAAAGATGAAAAACATTCAGGAAGGCATTATTCCTCAGAGCTGGCTGATTTGGAGAATAGACTAATTGCTGCAATTGTTTGAGTCCCTTCTGGTTCTGCTGAGCCTTATGCGGAGCTCCTTGGATATTATAAAATAGGTCTGCAGATTGATCTGTTTCTCTTTTGATTTTCTGGATCCAGAACTCAAGCATCCTTGTGCAGTCAGTACTGTCAGTTGTTATCTAATGCTCCGTATTGTTGCTCCCAGCTGCATCATCCTAGTTTTGTTCCCATGTTGGACTCATTTTATTTCTGGTGTCCCACTTGTAAAGTTAAACATTTCTATCATATCAGAAGTCTCTGTGCTGCTTTCAAACCATTCATGTACAGTAATCAGTCTTAAGAGGGTTTATTTTATTCTGGTGGGAACCAGTTCAGGAGGGAAACCAACACATCCTCATTCTCCAGGGCCATCCTGGAGCTGGTTCGGACTTTTACCCTCCTCAAGGGTCATATTTTAAATCTGTTTATGCTCCACCGAGTCTGAAATAGATTGTTGAAATAGCTTGTAGTAGTTTCAACTGGTTTTGAATAAGCCTGCTAATTTCCATCAGATGTGTTGTAGCAGAACAGCAGCATTCAAGCAGCAGACTTGCTGTGTTTTCTCAGGTTAGATGTCCATCCAGAGAGTTCTTGGGCTGCCACAAGGTCTCCTCCTGCTTTGATGTGACTGAATAACCTCCAAACATAGATTTTATGGAGGAATCGCTTCAGATGCCCGGACCACAACATGAATTAGCAGCAGCTCCACTCCAAGATTCTTACTCCAAGATTCTTACTTTATATATTAGGCAGAACATGGTCACCCTACTGAGGAAGCTCTTTCAGCTGCTTGTATCCAGGATCTCCATCTTTCATAATCCATATTATATGATCACATATGAAGGTCAGATGACAGAAGGAGCAGTACAACCAGAAGTTCCCATTTCGGCACATTTGTGTCTTCACCTTGACAGACCAGAGACAGACAGGTCTAGAATTTATAAAAAATAACCAAGCAGGGTGGAGTTTTATTGATCGGGTCATTTGATGGGTTCAGAAGCAAAATATCATTAATTTATCATTCTCCAAACCTTCTGTTTGAAATACAAACATTAACATTCAAGTTTGAAGAAAGCATACATCTGTAACACACTGTGCTCGGATAACAAACATCATCCTTATGTTTTGCGACACCCCATTCTGCTCACTGAAAGTTTTCCTCCACTGAGACTCTTTTGTCACGTCTTAAAGTCTCAGCTCTGAAATGCTGAAACAGGAAACTGAGTTTCTGAGACAGAACATCAGCTGGTTGTCCCTCGTGTCTTTCCTTCCCTATAGATAAGTAGGGAAGGAAAGACAAGTTCCTGTGAAGACTAACCCGGTTAGTGGGTTATTATCAGCATCAGCTTAATCTGCAGTTTCTTCTGAGTTTTTTTAGCACTTCAGTTTTTTTCTGGACCGGCATGGCTTTCCCTGTTCATCTAAAGGACTCCTGAGTTCTTTGACAAAAAAGTAGGCTTCACCTGCTTTTTTAATTGGTTGGATCGATTAAAAAGAAACCTGTTAACCTATTTTAGGAGGTGCAAAACCTAGAGAAAAATATGGTTTAGATCAGCTCAGATATGGACAACTTTCCCGATATAGACATTGCCGTTTTTCCTGAATAACAAGAATTATGAAAATATATGTGTTGTTGTCTTGCAATAATTAAATAAAGCTGGATGGGAAACAAAAGTACATATTTAAAATATTTGCCATCTGTTGAGCCCAAAATAAAGGATTTTTCCCTAGACGATATTATTAATTTCTTGAAAAACCTTGACTTTATTTTTTGGGATTAAAGGGTTACTTTGATATTACCCTGAGACACAAAAATAAAAATATTGTCAGACAACAATATTTTTTGGTCCTGTTTGTGTGAAACTTGTGTGCGTTTTTTATGATACCACACACACACACACACACGCACACACACACACGCACACACACAAACAAACACATATGCATATGAAACCAAAGTAAACACCTCGTTATCATCTCCAACTCAGCATTTGTACCATCTCCCATCTGCTACTATTCCATCAATAAACCTTCTGAGCTACACCGATAGAGTTGCCCTATTCCTTCTGACCGAGGAAGATTCAATTGACGAGAGATCTGGAATTAGCACCTGTTAGGACATTGGTTATAAAACATAACATCCGACATGGAACAACCCAAATATGTATTATGGATGCAGAGGATGCTTATATCACATATGCCAACATTTTCCAAACATGAGTCTTTTTTTCTTTGACTTATTGCAAAATTTTTAAGAAAAAGCTGTAATCTTAGTAATTCAATTATTTTGGTCTGAAATGTCAAACAACCAAGATGACTTCTACCTCATCTGTATCTTTAGGCCAATATGAAAATGTAAAACATTAGCTTATGATTAGAGATGTGCCGATCGATCGGCCACCAATAATAATCGGCCGATTTCCGTGAAAAAAGTGTATGATCGGTCGCCGATTATTGTCACTTGTTGCCGATCACCAAAATCGATCACATTTAACTAATTTCGCAGTCTGCGTATGCAGCTGATCTCTTTCCTTCACACTGCGCACGCGCGCGGCAACAAAACCGTCGCGTGGAGGAACCATAACGCTCTGAGAGTGAATGGGAAAGTTTGCGTTTTGCAGCGGAAAATTACGTTGGGGACAAGCACGACAAAATGCATCAAGACATCAAGACAAGCACTTGACGGTGTTTGGCTGTATCGAGGCTCAATGCAGGAACAAAAAGACATCCGGAGCGACCAGATTGCAGGTAAAGCAGTGCACAACTAGCAACACTCACCCGGATTAGAATCCCGTTTAGAAAGCTAAACCGATGATCTGAAATATAATTCAAGTCTTCGAGCTGGTTCTGCTCTAGCTCTTGGATCGCCGCTACGCGCCTCTGGTAGTAATATTTCACAGACGAAGCTCCGCTCAACCTGCACCAGACAGAGAACTCTCACATCGAACAGCGGCTTAAAGCTGCAGCATGTAGCTAAAAAAAAAAAAAAAAAAAAAAAAAAAGATTTGAGATATTTATTAAAATTTGTCTATTTTGTCTAAATTAGGTGAATTTATTGCCAGATAATTTTTCCATTTTGCCAGATAACATAGTGTCATTTATACCTAGAGCCAAACATTAACAGCCATTCCAGGGACAGGAGTGATCAATGATCAGCAGAGATCGGTATCGGCAGCAAAGATCGGTATCGGAATCGGCAGCAAAAAACCTGATTGGAGCATACCTTCATATAATATTATGATTTGTATGGGTTTGGTTTTACAAAAATAAAACAAAATTGTAATATTTCATAAAATAAAAATAATTTTATCTTAAAATTGATTTACCTTAATCATCTCTAGCACTTATACTGAAATACGTAAAGCAGCGTTTATGCCGTTTGGCTTCAGAATGCAGTTGTGTTTTTCCTGCAAATCCTATTATTCAGCTGGATTCAGCAGAAAGCTTTCTCTGCAGTCTGGTCATCAGATAAAGGCAGTCTGACTGGCTGAGTCATAATCATTCTGTGCCATGAGAATAATGAGACTAATTTACCCAGCAGATGACCGATAACTCCAAACAACCTCTGGAGGAGGAAGAATGCGTCTCTTTCACAGGCACGAGTGATGACATCAAATCAACATTTTTCACTAGATGAGTAAAGCATCATAGTCCCTTTTTATGTTTGTTGCAGCAGGTTTGAAAGCTTTTTCTCTGCTCCTTTGCTCTAGTTCTTCATACAAATTGAGGTTGGTGGTTTTTAAATGAGTTCTGGCTTAACTTGACATGATCAAACATGTTTGATCATGAAATAAATGCCTGGTAGGTTTAAAAAACGTTAAAAGCTTGTAAATAATGTAATTTGTTGAGGAGTGAGAAAATTTGGCGCTCCATTGCTCAGCAACACTTTACAGTAGGCGCACCATTCAGTTTAAAGAAGTCATAAAACATTGGGGATTACCTGACTAAGCCAGTATTTTGACAGACACTTTTGTTTTTTACATAGCTGCAGTTTGAATTTTGATCATATTCAATTGTGTGTATTTCAGTTCTGAACCATTCTTGCAAAGCTGCAACTGAATTGAATTTCTTATATGACTGCATATATAGTATTTTCAGAGAAATGCAAATGAAACTATTTTTGTGTTTTTTTTTTAAATTATTGGTCTCAATGAGAAAATGCTGAATTGCACCTTTTGTGTCACAGTCACAACCTGCACCAGTTGGAGGAGTTGAATTTGATGTCTTGTTCTCAAGTTATATTAGGGCTTTAAGAGATGGACACTGGACTCTGTTGTAGTGAAGCTGAACTAAAGCTTTCTTTCACTAACCTAGAAATGGGTAGAGTGACTATTTTTATATTTATATATCCCTTCTGGCCTGGGAACACCTCTGGATTTCCCAACTGAAGCTGTAGAGTGTCACTAACTGTGCCTTGCAATATCTGGATTTCCCTCCTGTACCTGCTGCCTCCTGCAATCTTAGACATTGGACGATGGATTTAAATCTTGCTCTTAGAGATTCTGAAAGACTTTCCAAGACTGGGAAGATTGTGGAAAGAAATTGCTTGTGTGTAAAATGAAAAAAGCTGAAATAAGAGTCAACTATTTAAGTTGTCTGACCTGTTTCCTGTTTCAGGAAGAGGCCATGCAGAAATATTTATAATTCGAAGCCTTGCAATTTCTTCAGGGTAAATGTTGAAAATATTAATTAAAGAAAATGTTGATGATGGTTTGCTGATTGTCCATTGTTCTTTTTTCTCCTAACAGTGATGAAACCGTGGATCATCTCTTACCTCCACTTCACATCTAAAAATATGGAGGAAATTCCACTTTCCCTGAGAACCAGAGAAGAATATTGGATCAGACCTTACACCAGAAATAATGCTCTGAAGATTACAAAAGCTTAAAAATCAGAAAAGGATTCCTCTGCATGATCACTGCCTTGCAGCGTCTGGACAATTTCTTACTCTTAAGACTGTTAACGCCAACGACTGTTATCCTTCTATCTCCTTGTTCCCTTTAAAAGCATATTTTTTATAAGAAATATCTATATGAATATATGTCAACACATATTGTGGATAAAAGTGGATTCCAGAAATTCAGCTACAAGATTTCCATCCCATTGAATCCCTGTTGGACATTTTCTTGGATTAACTCTTTGCAGCTATGGATCTTGTAGGCTTTTCTATCAGACTCCAGTTATTCCTCAGCTCTTGTTTGGGATTGGAATTTTTAGGTACTCCAGGCCAGTGGGCACGCTACCTCCGCTGGGACGCCAGCACCCGCGGTGACCTCAGCTTTCAGTTCAAGACAGAGGCCTCAGAGTCACTGCTGCTGTACTTCGATGATGGAGGATACTGTGACTTTCTGCAGCTGGGGGTGGTGGAGGGTCGACTGCAGCTGCGCTTCAGCATTGACTGTGCTGAGACCACGGTTGTTTCCGACAGGCGGGTGGATGACAGCAGCTGGCACGCCGCCACGCTGAGCAGGTATAACCTGCGCACAGTACTGGTGCTGGACGGCCAGGCCAAAGCCGATGAGGTAAAACCTCAGCGTCAGTTCATGAAAATAGTCAGCGACCTGTTCCTGGGTGGAGTACCTCAGGATATCCGCAACGGTGCACTTACACTGCCTACGGTGCGAACCATGCAACCCTTCAGGGGAACAATTACAGACCTCAAGTTTGGCAGCTCACAGCCTCTGTTCCTGGGAAGCCTTAAGGTGCCCCTGGAGTCAGAAGGTTGGTGCACTGTCAACCCATGTGAGAACGGTGGAACGTGCATGGTGATAGATGGAGAGCCGGTCTGTGACTGCTCCCAGACGAAATACAAGGGCCGCTTCTGTAATGAAGGTAAGAGAAAACTCCAGTTTTTTCTCTTTTTTTTGCTGTATCATCTCATAGCTCCAGTTGTGAAACACACTCCCCTTCGATTCATTTTTGCCAATTAATTAATCAGACCTTAAAACTGCTTTTAGTAAACATAATAAGCTATAAATAATTATCAAACCTTTTTTTGTTCTTTAAATGAAACATCTAACTTTTATTATAAGTTACTGATTTTACCCTCAGGTTTGTCAGTGTTTCTTGGAATACTACAACAAAGAGGCCTTTTATCTCGAAATCTTTGCACCAGAACTTAAACAGCGTTGTAAGGATAAACAAATATAAAACTGGTAAAACAGTAAAATTATGGAAGTGGCATTGAGTCTGCAGTTCTCATAAGTAATGAATTTGCACTGTTCTGGTGGGGACACCCCAACGTGAAAAAAGTAAGATAAATAGTGATAATTTGTTGCTTTTTGTTCTGAAGAACGAAAGAGACCTATTTTAATTATAGCTTTATATAAAAGTTCCTTATATTAGTTCAAGGGTGTAGGCTTTTTGGCACACAAATCTTTAAAGTTTAAATTTTTTTCAATCACTGGAGTTTTTTTTTTTTCTGTGTAGACTGTTTCTGCTCTTCCACCCAGTATCATTGTATCAGCTGTGCTGTAAAATCAGAAAGCTAATCAAAGCACAGTTAACCAGGGAGGCCCAGGTTAATGGCATCGGTCCTGCAGGCAGTGATAAGGGCGCCTCTGGAGAGAATGAAACCTCCTGAGCCGTTTTTCTTCACCCAATCACGAGATGGCAGGTGTTTTTATATCACATCCCTTTGTGCAGAGATTTCTGCGTGTTTCACTTGCTCTGCACTGCAGCTGGCAAGCTAAAATTGATTTCTATTAAAAGCAAAGCCTTTTACTCATTTCCCCTCCCTGCTGGCCAAATACCAGAGACTTTCATCTGCCTTACTTTGAAACTTCCTGTCGCTGGATGAGTCGGGTGATGAGAATATTCAGTAAAATTGCAATCAGGCACCACATTAAACAGATTCAGGCACCTTTTTTTAATCCACTGTAAAAATAAAACTCTAACCATGGACTTAATTATTCACAATCAATACACATTCATCAAGTTTCCAAATCAGTGGCTTCCAGCTGTTGGGGAGACACAATAATCTAAAGCCTTATAAGATAATCAATACTATTTAGATGGAAAAGTTTCTCTATAATTAATTCAGATCAGATGTGATTTGTTTGTATATATTTGTTCTACAGTTTTTTCCTTCTTTATATCTCATTGAGAAGTCTTTCTCCTCATGTAAATAAGAAATTTAAACCCATTTGGGTGGTTTAAAAATCCTCAGCATCTAGACAAATTGCTAGCAAATCTGGAATTCAAAAATCATTACATTTTTTAAAATCCATCTTGGGGTTTTTCCTGTTTCATTTGTCAACTGATTAAATGTGTAGCAATTTATTGACCCTGTGGGGAGAAGTGTTTGTCAAATATCCTTAATTTGATGTATTTTAATGTGTATATTAATAAATCAGACCTTAAAATATGCAGAGGCATATATTTACATTGATCAATACTAAGTTGACAGAAGCCTCAAGCAAAAGAAATCACGGCCATTTTTTAAAATCTATTGTATCAAAATCTTTGATATTTTGCCTAACTATTTTGCTAGTGAGACAAAATATCTTGCCTCACTAGCTTTAAAATTGATTTAAACTGAACCACATACACATATACTCACTTATATGAGGCAAAAATGTAAACATTTGTGAAAAATTAAAGTACACTCTATGATCTGGTCGCTTCATCTTCTTAACTAATAGCTTTGTGAAGGTCTCATCACAACATTTCCGTCATGTTTAGGTTTTTACTTTGTCAAGGCCATGCCAACACTGTGATGTCTATTCCAGGCAATCCGTTTTGGATGATTGTTTGATGACTTAATTTGAGCCAAGTTTTATTGGTTGGACAGTTCACACCTGATTTGACTTTTTATACTTTTGTATTTAGAGGATTTTGTGCTTTACTCTTTGACTGCCCAGCTCCTGTGGTTGCAAACACACCCAAGTCATGAGCGCTCCAATACTTTTTATGGTGGTTGATATGAGGCATTTATGCTTAAGTGCTGTTTGGTTTTCTCCATACATGTTGCAGTGCGTTAAGACATCTCTAATTTGGTTTCTGTTCTAAAGCCTTCATTTAGATGCAACATCGCAAGTTGTGTTGCCACATGTTTTTTTTTTTAGAGATTATAGGCTTTCTCTTATAAACTGTCAAAAAAATAAAATAAAATAAAAAAACCCCTACCCATTCATTCCTTAATGGTTCTGTAATGAACTCTGACATTTAGCGTGGTAAAAGGGCCTGTGGAGTCTGAGTTCGAGTTCATGGAGTTTATCTGTGCATACCGGGGTGTCTTTATTGTAAGGTCAAATTAGTTACTGGATGCTGTTGGGTTGTTCTGAATTTTTAGAAATATTTAGATTGTGGAAAGATGAAATCAAACCATAACTAAGGATGGCTGAGTTAACTTACTATTACGCTCTAGAACAGCAAGCTGCAACAATTGATAGTTTTATATATTACTATTGAAAATACTGGGCATTTTGATTGTCTTGTTTTTCTCAAATATCCTGAAAGGATGACTATTTTTTTAAATAATTTACATCTTCTTATATTTTATTATTTAAAAACAGGAAGCAGTTTTTTAAAAATACACCTTAATAATTGTTTGATAATGTACATTTTTCTCTGACTCAATGTCTGGAAGTCTCAGAACTCCAGAAAACATAGCTTTTAGAAACAGGTACAGGTAGTTTCCAAAAGAAGAAGGACAATACAAAACAGCCTGTTTATTATATGAATCTGAACATTTAAATGCATACCCTTCATAGCCTTGTGTGGAACAGCATCTGGTTTCACCTGACATTTAATAAGCGTAGTATGACGGCTCAGTATGGCAGCGTAAAAGGGCTCCTTGACTCTGATATGCAGTGGGAGGGCAGTACATGCAAATGCAAGAAGTGTGATTAAAATCTTCAGGTGCTTCTGGAAAACATGAATATTCAGCTGTTGGTTTCCAGAGCTGACCAAATGTGATTAATAAAAATTTAATAGAATAAAAAATTTGATTTTGTTTTAATTATTTTCCTTTTAGCAACATGGCACTTCCATTTCCACCTATGATTGTCTTTTATTGTCTTTTTCCCTACAGAATACAATGCTCTGTATTGTATTCAGTGTATGATCTTCCCTCCTACGTCTATTGCTCTACATCTTTTCTCTCAGTAGTTTGTCCCTCTAAACAACTACCTTCTTTCCACTGCCTTGGAACATGATGCATGACTCAGCACCGCTTCAGAGTGGCTGCACCATTGACCCTCGTACAATAATGGCCTGCTTTTCCCTACCTTGATTTACAGTCTCCATGTTGGAACCTGTTCTTGCTCCAGATTTATGTCTGGCTCTCCCTCGTTCCGTCGTCTGACTGCCTGGCCTGCCTCCTGCGAGGTGGTGATAGGTGACAGGAAGCAGGAAACCTAAGCAGCCCTGAGAGAATTTAGATTAGTTATTGTTAAGGGATAAATAACAGCTTTAATGAGGCTGACTGAGCCAGATTGGTGGGGTGCCTGTTGTTCGGGTAATGTGGGATAACTGATCGTCAGCAAAACACAGTTTTACAAATATTAAAAATACATTTTCCTACTTGAAACATGAAAAATACCCAGAGACTGAAGATTATGTGGATGCACAGTTAGGATTGAGGGTTTTTTTTTCAGGTAGTTTCCAGTAAAAGTTCGTTATAGCATGCGGCAAAGCAGCAAATCAGTCTCTGAAATGTTGAAGATATCATTCCTGCTGCCTACCATTTCAGAGAGTTGGCTGAATGTTCAGGCCTCAGTTCAACTTTTTTGCAAAGAAGTAACAAATCTGGGAATGTTACTTCTCAAATTTGGATCCTGAGGTATCCAAATTCCTCTTTGTTACCTCAGGATGTTTGCAGGTATCCAGATAACAATTTTGATTGGGACATCCAAATTGATACTTTAAGGTAGGGGAAATAGTCACAGTGCTGTGTTAGTGACAACATGTGATGTAGTAAGCAGTGTGGAAGTGCTTTTTTATAACTAGTCGTGCTGCTGTTACTGACTTACTTCAGGAAGGGTTCATTTACCTAGGCACATCACAGAGCATTAGTCAAGAGATATAAAGGTGCCAGCAACTTAAAAGAAAAAAAATCTATCTTGTTGCTGCCTTTCATTTTCGACTGGAAAAGGAAATGCATTCCAGCTTGTACTTTGTGATGGTTTTACTCACTTCCATGCCCAAGCAAGTACAAAGCAGCTGAGAACACCATAAAAGTGTGATGACCTTGCAGCTGGCATCCATTCATAACACAAATTCCACTCAGGGCAACTATAGAGATGGCAAAGACTCCAGCTCGAATTAGTCTACAAAATTTATAGTGGGTGTTTCATTGACTGAAAAAGGAGGAAGTGAATAGATGAGTGGAGTAGTTTGGAGATGTAACAAACTGATAGATCTTACATACATACAAAATGCTAATATTCTGACAGCTCTCATTTTGATGAAATGTAGACATAATGTTTTACCCTTTTCTAACCAGCATTGTTACTCTGATGCCCACAAGCATCAGCCCTCCCATTGCTCATCACATCTTTAACCAGAATAGACTGTTATAGATAGATGCATTCATTGTGCAGGTCTCACTTTTCCCCATGTTATCAATCTCTGCTCACAACTATTTTAGACCAAAATAGTCATTGCGATTGATTACGACTCATAAAGAGGGTGGAGGACGAGACAAAATACTCCAACTGCATCTCAAGTTAGATAATCCCTCCTTGGTTTTGCACAATGGTTCTACAGCTAATTTTCAGTATAAAGGATGCAAGCAAGAGCAGTCTATTCACGCTTTTAAGATTTTAGTTTTGCAAAATGTTATATGCCCTTTATAGAGTACTTATGTCTTTTTTTGCCTGTATTTGTACACACATATACGGGAAGTAGAAGGAATTCTTGAAATTAAGAATTTAAAGAATGTACTACTCTTTGAGTATTACCGTCATTGTTTAATGTTTCCATATAAAATTATAAATAAATGATAAATATATAAAAATATATATTTCTTTTGTACTATAAGGCATAGGAAATAAAATGTTGAGTTTAGGAAAATCAAAGTCATAGAAAAAGAATACTGTACACAGGCCAGAGTTGGCAGGGTTGGCAGAAAGCGCTGCAGGGTGATGAGAAGCAATAGACCACAACAAATGAAGCCCTGTTGTCACACCAGACCGATCATGGATGACCTGGGCAGATTTAGAAGACTGGAGGTCTGTCTGTTGCGATGATGGGAGTACTGACTCATTTTTATACAACAGATGATATAAGTCAGCACAAACATGGTGGGCAGTGTAAGTCATGTCACTTCAAAAGACCTCTGCATCAAGGTGGAGCATGAATGTTTATAAAATATTACTGTTTGAATGACTATATAAAGTTTAGGTAAGAAATATTTAACTTCAGGAAGCCTTGTGTGATGGTAATAAGGAAATGGCCCATCAAATTAATCCAAGGTCTAATTTTGAACAGAATTTTGTCACTACTAAATTGCTACTTTAGACTGTTGGTTGAAAGTTTGAGACCAAGTTATAAAGTTGAAACATATTTAGTTCCTATAACTACCACTGGTCTTAATTGCGTGTTTAGCTTAGTAATTCCTCTCTGTGTTTCAGAAGTGTTTGGTCTTCCGGGCATTAACTGCTGTTCAACTTTAAATTCGGACAAATTCTCTTAAATGGCCTGAACTTGTATAGTGCTTTATCATGTTCTGAGGGCCCCAAAGTGCTTCTCACTATATTCAGGCATTCACCCATTTGTAGACACATTCACATTCTAATGGTGGCAAGCTACTGGATAGCTGACACAAATGCACAGGGACAGTCTGACCGAATTGAGGTTGCCATGGACCGGGACCACGGAGCCCTCTGACCACCACCAGGAGGCAAAGTGCATGAAGTGTCTTCCGTAGAGATGTGGATGGAGTGGGGATTGAACCAGAAATCCACTGATTGCCATTGAAAGCTCAGACTGAATGTGTGCTAGTCTGCCACATTAGCGAAAGCAGCGGTGGTTAATGTGTGGCTCTAAATTTGCATGCAACATCTCTGTTTCTCATGTGTGGCTCCTGGTGACTTGACTGGTCTATTAAGGTTCTCATTTTAACAGTAGTTTGTGGAGAATTTTATTTTGAAAAATAATCAACTTCTCCCTCACAAAGACACTTTGCAGTTCAATTATATCTTTTGCAGTTACTCCAACTGAACGACTAGCATAGCTTAACAAAATATTTTGTCACCTTATGATGCAAGCCAGACAATATGAGATATCAATATGACTGCCATTATCTTTTTTTCTGTTTTTAGCAGCCATTAGTGATTACCTAGTTTATGCTTGGAGTAGCTATTTGCTATGATGGGTTATTGTAGGTGAGCAGAAAAACCTTGAGAGTTTGCGGTATGTTGAATGAACATGTTTTTGCAAAACAACAAAAACTGCACTCGGTGAAGTAATGTGAATGTGGAGGGTCCAAACAAATATTTTTAATATTTGAGAGGGAGACGTTCCCTTCATAATTATTACAATGGCCACGCATGGTTTGCAGCCGTGACAGATTGAACAGAGTTCTCTGAGATAGTCAAAACTTGCGATATTGTTTTATCTTATAAATCTGCTACAAACTTACTTCTCCAGAACTTTCTCCACGAACAGTCTGTTCTCTTCCTTGGTCTTCGCAATACTGTTAGTTCACTCATTTTCTTTAAACATCCACCCGATAAAGAGCGGTGTTCACAGTATGTCTTCTTTAAATCAGCATTAATCGACCGTACACCACTCTGATCAGCAAGAAGTTTCTGTGGCCAGTTAAACACAATAACTGCTATCAGATTGCTGACTGTTTAAGTTGAAGATAAAACACTTACAGTGTTCACTGTCTCAACTGTCTTCTGAAACTGTCCAGTTTCACACCCATTGACACCAGATGGCTTCAGCAGCCTTCCTTGCTGCTCCTCCAGCTGTCCATATGTTCATATTAACATAAAACATAGATGCTGGTGAAATCAGAGATCCTTAAGCCTCGGGATGATGATGAGCATTCACAGTAATTGGTATATTTATCTGCAGATGTCATTGTTAATAATCCGGCAATGGTGAAATACCTCTTCAATAATTACGCTTTCCCAGTTTCTGAATTCCATCATGAATCATCCTTTAGGTAATCCACTCTGAGCTCTAATCCCCAGATATCCTCACCTCACCTTTTGGGTGTAGAGGTAAAAGAGAAGCAAGCACATTGACTTGGATTATATGTCCACTGATGAATAAATAAGTTTGTCTAAGACGCGGTGAGATGATTTGCGTGAAATTAATCAGGAGGCATTTCTCAGTGTGCAGCTGAAGGCACGAGTTAGAAATACCTTCCACTATTTGTCTGCTCTCCGGGCTCTTACCTTCATTAAATATTTATGGCTTCACTATCTTTATCTCACTTGCTGTCTCACCAAAATCTGATGCTACAAAGCGGCACAATGCAAGGGGAGGAAATTGTCGGAGGAAGTAGGTCAAGATGGAGAAGAAAATGACAGAGCAGCAAAGAGAGGGGACTGAATCCAGCTGTTCATCACACAGACACAATCCACCTGAGTGCTGGGTTGTAATGAAATACACTGTTATAGAAAAACTTGCATGATTTGCATTACATAAATTTAAATCTCGCATTTCCAGAAAAATCATGAGATAATAAGAGCACTGTGATCTAAGTGTTAAAAAGCTTACATTTTATTTTATATGCACTATTTTCCAAAGTTTTAATCTCTTGTGGTGTAATCTATGCATCCTCTCTTACACACACTCGCAAATTGTGACTGTTTAGTGATTAATAAGTTGACGGCCATGTTGTTGCCTCTACTTTGGTAACTTAGAGTAACAGCAGGGAGCTCTGTCATTAATCTCAGCAATTATCTCAAGCCAAAATTAAGTTTTATGCAATTTTCTCAAATTGTCCTCTGAAAGTTTGGGAAATTTCCACAGTTGGTCCATAATTAAAATTTTGCTTTAAAAGACAAGCATTACTCAGTAAAACTTGATGTGGTCAGTAAATATTGTCTTGATGTAAATCAGGACCTTTTGTTTTACCTGAAACTCAAAGCTTTGCATGCATGGGGTTCATTCAGTACAATGAGGTAAAATGAAATGTTTTCAGGTTTTTCCTTTGAACGAGGAGAAAATGTCCAAAAAGCAATCCCAATATTAATCTGTTTATTATTTTGGCTATTTCTGTAACATTTGTGTGTAGTGTTCAAAAAATGTAAATCTCAAACACAGATAAAATTAAAAGAAAAGAAAAAGTAGTTTTCCCATCACACGTCTTTTCCCCAAAGTAACTGGACCTCTTCCATGTTGGAGCTGCTCAGTTGAAACTGAATTAATATCTAATGCATACCAAATCAACCACCATCTGCTTGTGTTCACATATTAACACCATAACATGCCCAATTAGTCCATGCTCTGGACATTTAATGCATCTCAAGTCGATTACTGTTCATTTTATTCTGCAGCTACGTTGCTTCTCAGGAGCTCAATAAAATAGAAACTCATCTGTAACCAAAGTAAAACTCAATTTTGTGATGAAAACTGTATATCCAGTGTGATGTAAAAGCTTAAATAACAATAAATCATGCACCAAAAGCTCAATGTTTGATATAAAATGTTTAATGCTGATATTGAATGCTCTTAAGTCTTTGGTTCAAAAACAGAAATTTCAACAGCATCTGAACTGTACTTGGCTTTTTTTTTAATCAGACTTTTTTTTGGGAATATTTCCTTTATATTGGATGCATAATTTCTTTTGCTCAGTAATCTGGCAGCAGTGGGTCATCTTCTTTTGTTGCTTCTTTCTCTACTGTTGAGAAGCTGGACTGTGTAGCAGATGCAAATGATTGTGCAAACTGCCAACCATTTGCATTGACTGTAAAGTGTTTCAAAAGTTGCATGACATTCATCATGCAAGTACAAAGTGTGTTTCTAATGCTGGTTTCTTTGCTTCTTCTCTCTGTCTCCTTTCATTGCAGGGGTCAGGAAGACCATACCAGGTGAGTTGAAATGGGACCTGAAATAACCAGTCAGGAAGAATACATTGTGGAGTTGCGAATATTTAAACAAAGATATTTGGCTTAAGGATTCACAACTACATCACAGTCTTAAAAGGGGAAATGTGACTGCAGAGGCATTTAGTTTTCATAAGAAGTCACTTCATTCCTTTGGAATTTCAAAAATCATGTTTGTGTCGCTAAAAGGTACATCATTGAACAGCAACTTCTGACCGAAAATAGACATTTATTTTTTTAAACTCACTTACGTTTTAAAGCTTTTTGTAGAAATCTTTTCTAAAAATGTTCCAAAGCTTTTTCTGGAAAATAAAAATTAAATTGAAGACCAGGCCCAGTTCTGTTGTTTAGTGCTACCACGTTATTACTGGGGAAAAAATATGCTACGTCTTTATTCTATAGTTTTTGATCCCAAAATTATGTTTAATGTGTGCAGTTGCAATCAAAAGTTCCCAGCCCATCACCATGATCTTGAATGCCATGTTAATCTGTGGCTTTTTATGATTTGAGACATTATTTTCCAGGGTTTTATGCAATATAAAGCTGCAACAAATCTGAAAAAACAAGACCAAAAGACAGAATGGTACTGATGATTAGGCTTTGCCATTGTCACTGTAGTTTCAAACTAAGAAATATACCTTTTACCCTGAAGACAAACAAATACGGGTCTAAATAATAATCTTCATCTATATTTTAGAAACAGCTGTAGCTGTATGATGTTTTAGTTATTTTCTATCTCAAAGACAATAACAATGTTCAAAACTTGTTTTTGCTCCCAAAACTAAAATCCTACAGTTATGTGAGGTACCAGGTGGTTTACCAGGTCAGTTCTAGTTCTGATTTCCCAGTTGAAGTATTCTTTAAAAGTGTGAATTTTTCCCAGGAAGCCTCCTGCTCAGACGCAGGAAGCTTTGGAAAGTGATTGTGTGCAGATGTCATGCTTTCCCTCCTGAAAGCATGTTTCATCCCAATACCACAGAGTATTGAATCAGAGTGTTCTCTGTCTCTCTTTCATTTCCTTTTTATCTTCCTCTCAAGGCCTCGCACACATGATGGCAGAACAAGGTACACCTTCTTTACTTCTTCTCCATAAAATATTCTTTGTTTTTGATTCTGGTGTGCAACTGCATGTTTTGGTGAGGTGAGTGCTGTCTATGGAAGTGCATGCTTCTGTACGCAGAGACATTAAGTGTAGAAGGTGAGTCACTTGAAAAATCTGTAAAAATGCTCACTTTTTTATATTAAAAATAACTGGTAGGTTCCAGACTACCTCACCTTTAATATAGCTCAGTCCTCCTCATGGTCTGGTCAGCTTTCAATAAACCAATAAACCTATTTGCTCTAGAACTGTGAATGCTTTGTTGGGCCCCCGATCTCTTACGGCTTGACCAAGCCAAATGGGGAGGTTGAAGTCTGCCTACGTGGGTATATGTCAAGTTCAAAAGTAGCAAAGAAAGCCTTGGGTCTTGGCCCAGCTGGCTGCTGACTAAATGGAAGATCCCAAAAAGTGTTAGTTTCATTGTATCAGTGAGGGACATTTAGAAGGCCCCATGGAAACCTCTAAATGTCCAAACAGTCAGCTGGGTGACTTAAGTTTCCTCACAGAATCAAATGTCTAATTTAAAATAGCTCAACTGTGCTTATTTAGCACAAATATAAGGAATAATACAGATCAACCCAATTTGATTATTAAAATCTGTCATCCAAGTCTGACATATTTCATCAGGTTGAAATAGGAGATCAGTTTTATGAGGAAATTAAATGTATTTATAGAACTGAAATGAAATGGAAATGCATCTACTGTTTACCAGTAGAACGTTCATGGACTTTTTAATTTAAGCTTGTAATAAAACAAAATAGCAGGAATACATACTCACTTTTTATTGTGTTTTTTTTTTTTTTTTGTCATTTAGTTAGTTTTTTTAAAGTTGACAAAAGATGGCTGGTAAAATATCATTTAAAAGTAATTGCACAACAGAGTACCTGCATGTGTTGATTCTGTGCTATCCAGAACAGAACTTTATATTTCAAATGCTTTCATTCAAGCTGTGATAACTTGTTCCAGGATTCCTTATTGCCTGCTGTGTTTGCATGTTTTAAATGTTTTGAGAGGTACTCTGTTCTGATTAACCCTCATGAACTTACACCCTGTTCTCTTCTTCCTCCCTGCCTGGCCTGTTTCGGCTCTGGACTCTCTGTTCCTCCCCCTCCTCCTCCTGCTGCTGCTCTTCTAGCTAAAAGCAAAGGTACAGCCTTTTCAAAATCTTTCCTTTTCCACCAGTATGAAAAGCGGCGATTGCTCTGTGAGTGTTTGAGTGGAACCTGTTAGATGTTTTAATGTGTTTACTTGTCTGTGTTCTATAATGCTTTCTCACTGAGGGTGCTTGTATTAAGTGAGTAATTAAGCCAGCAGCAAATGAAAGGGGGAGAAAAGAGACTTGCTTTGTGTGTTCTGTGTGTGTTTGAGTGTGTTTCATGATTTGTTTAAAGGCTTTAAGTGTGTGCAGGAAGGCCGCACAGCAGATCAGTTTTCAGAAAAACCCTCTCCAGCTTAGCTTTCTGCAAACCAAAGTGTCCACTCAGCAGCTGTGTTCTGCAGGATTTATGAGATGCTCATTGTTTCCTTCTATCAGAAACTTGTCTGACAGAATATCCTGCTTACTTGAGGCATTTCTATGACTAGACATTGCATTTCTATATTTTTATGACATGATGTAAACAGCAGCAATAAACACTATGAAAGAGAGAAGTTAGTAGTTAATTAATAATTTTCCAGGAAATAATTGGAGGATTTTGGCTGGATATTGATTCCCATCTTAGTACGCTTTTAACTCTTGGAGCCTTAGAAGCATAAACCTGTTTTTAATCACATCTCACTTCAGTAAATAAATAGCGGTCTGCAGTGATGCTTTTGTGTGATTACATGAATTCAGGAAATGTCACTAAAACATTGGGATTGTTAAATACAAACTATTGTGTTCTGAAGGAGGTGAGATAAAAAGGATGAGTAGGAAAAAGCTGGCAGCATTGCTTCACAGTAAAGATTAGTTGGTTTTAACTTTACAGTTAAACCCTTTGAACCAAGGATATTAAAGACTCTCATAACCTTTAAGAGAAAATCTTTGTTTTGGTTTATTATGTAAAAATTAATCTTGCTCTGTAGAAATGCAAGCTATACAACTGTACAACAGTTTTTTTGTTTTTTTTTAAAAAAATCCGTATTAATGTCCAGACATTCTTTGAAAATTTATAGAAAATAAAAACAATTCTCAATTTGTCAAAAAATCTGAATTGTCTGAGGATCAAAAATGGAATTTTAAAATATAGCTGAGTCCAAATTGGATAATGGCTTGAAGAATTGTCATTAGATGATTGGCTTGTTATCATGTTTCCATTTCTTATCTAGTGATATTAAAAATGCAAACCTTTGTCTTTTTTACATGAAAATTATTGTATTGGATAACGTGGAAAATGCAGACTTTGTTTTAGAAAGCATAAAGGCTGGTGGCTTGTGTTTGTAACACATTTAGTCCTCTTTCCTGCCGGCATGTGATTAGTTGTGCACCAAAATGGCTTCCCCCATACATAAGCCCGGTGCTCGCTTCTGAAGATTTCTGCTCCCAGAGATTTCCACTCCCCTCCCTCACCTCCGCTCTTATATTTCCTTGTTGGTGTGTCTAATCCCTCAGCGAGATGGTTGCCATTATTAGGTATTGCACACTCGCAGGAGCCCTGTTGTCGCCTGTTTGGCACACGAGAAGCTCCATTCTAGCTCTGTTTGCATGTCTTCGCACTAGTGGCAGAGGAAAGATGAGATAAGAAACAGCCTCTCCTTCAGAAGGGTCATAATTTACTGTTATGAGCTCAAAGTAAGTTCTCTATATTAACTTTTAGATTTCTCTTTGATTCTTTTTTTGTTTTTTGAAATGTTCATTTCCCCTTATCTGGCAGCGCTTCTCATCCCCTGCTGTGTCGTCTCTATTTTCCCTCCTCATTCCTGCCTTAACTAGCTCATCCTTTCTTTGCCTCTCTTTCACCTGCAGCAGTTTCTTTAATCAGTTGCAGTTTTGTCTCTTCTCAGTTTGATTAGCTCCATTCTCAGTTGATTCTCACCGTCTTATCGCCTCCCTCTGGTTTAAGCACACCATCTTCATGAGTGTTCATGGGAATCTAACAGAAACACAGTGATGTGGAGATGATTTAGTAGCTAGATCTGTGCAATTTTCCTTGAAATGTGTCCAGCATGTTTATCATCAAACTAGAGACAGCTTGAAAAAGCGTTATAATCATAGTAAAATTGTGAATTCAGTGCCTTACCTTGCCTCTAAAATATCTAAAACCTAAGATTTATCTTCCAACCAGAAGCGTCCAAGGTGACTTGCTTTTGTTACAGCTTGTGATGATCTGCAGATTAATAATGCATTTCTGTCATTTAATGGCTGAAGATATCCAAATACTAACAAACAAACTAATAGGTTTTCAGAAATTGATCCAGGAGGGGCACCGTGACACTCCCTGTGAAAATGCGTGAATAAGGATTTATAAAATCTGGTTCTTTGCCTGAAGAAGGAGCTGAGAAACTTGGAATAATGACAAACTATTAAAGTAAAAAGGATCATGTGTTTAAAACAGCGATTAAGACAGTTGTCTCTCAGTAGCAAAATTCAGTGAACCTGTTTATTAAAGAGATCATGACTGGGTGGCTTATTGGGGTTCAAGAATACTTGGACAGTTGGGATCTATGCGCTTGACTGAGTGCTGATAAATGAGCCAGACTGGGATCACCCAGCACCAATTTTGAAGAGGGGGAAGGTGGACAGGTTTACTGGACAGAACTGAGGTGACATATTAAAATCTGCAATTGTACAGTGGTTTAAGATCCGACGTCTGAGTGGTTGGAATGGTTTCCAAATATAAAGTTAATTTTTCTATAAATTTTAACTCCTTTATTTTGTCACCAAGTATTCTGCTGTTGGTGCCTGTTAACACTCAGACTACAGTGGATGGGTGTCATGCTGTGCTCTTTTTCATTACAGTTCCCACATAACAGTGGATGTCTGTATGGATGAAGCCAATTGTATGGAAATGTTTGAATAAAATATGGAAGACCTCTAGAAACGGAAAGACAGTCACACATGGTCATGTGACTTTGACCCATCTTGGCGAGCTGCTCTGTGGCACCACACTGTGCGGAGTGTTTGCTGGCACAGCCGGTTTGCCAAGAAACAACAGTGAGAACAAAAACAACAGACTCAGACAAAATGAAGAACACTGCGCTATCACAACAGAATAGAAGAAAAAAAACCACTCAATAGTACTAAAAGTACTACCTTGAAAACCAACATATTAAGTCATAAAGCCGCTCAATTGCCTGTGACACAAAAATTAAGTAAAACGTATCAAAATTGTGTTTTGAGCTGATCAGCAGTAAGTAGAAATTTTAAATACCATTGATCATTGGGGAAACATTAAGATCCTAGGTTAGAATTTTATACATTATATGCAAAATATTTTTACGAAGAAAATTATAAAATTATATTTACCTAATGTGTGCCTACACCTCTGATTGTACATCACGATGGGAATGTATGTCTTGCAATGCCTACATCATTGTTTTAGCTACTTGAGAGAGTGTTCTCTCACATAATTTATATAAAAAATGTCTCTATGTTGATGGTTTTGTAGGGTCTTTGTTGATGTTTTTATTATATCAATGGTTGTTTATTGGGGTTTTAAGTGGAATATGGTGGTAGCGTATGGTCAGAGTGGGGCTGTATGCACCGAAGTTTAAATAACATGTAGAAGAATCCAGCTTCACATGTAGTTCTCAGGCCTACCACTCCCCCTTCTTTCTTTGGATCATTCTCTTATATTCTAACTCCTGAACCTGCTAACCTCAACACCTACCCACTGCAACATCTGAAAAATTAGGTTGATCTTTCATTGAAATAAAATCTGCTCAATTCTGTGTAATAAAAGTAATCTAATTAATGTATCAACGAGTATCAACATTTGCCCTCATATTTGTAGTATGTGTGGGTGTTGTGTCCACATGTGTGCAAAGTGAACAGGTAGGAGTGTGCAGCAAAAGATCAAGTAGTATGCTAATCAGCTAATCAGGCTTGATTGCACTATGGAGGGGTGTGTTCATGGTAACCTTGAGGAGGCTGACAATCGGGAGATAATGAGTGCAGGGAATTGTCTGAAACACACTCAGATGTCAACATGGCAGGACTGACAACTCACTAGTATTAGTACATAATGTGAAATTATGCTTTTAGATTTCACCTCGCACAGATTCCACTCTGACTGACTGAACGTTGACCAACGTAGCTTGGATATGGGTGGAGTGCTTTTGATTAATCTGGCAACCGTGGATTCGTGGTACAGTGGTCGCCTTGCAATTAGAAGGTTATGGATTCTTAAAAGTCCATTTGTGAACACATGCAACCTCTTTTTTTTTTGTACAACACTAATTCAGTCTAAATTAACCATTGACGTCACAATATTTAATACAAAGTTACTTCAAATGGGCTACTTCAATTGACTCAGTTGAAGTAACTGTGTTATAAATGATTAAACTGCAGTCGTGTGTAAGCGTCTGTGCTGGAAAGAAATCAAACGGATGTGGAATTTGCTAATTCACAAAATAGATGATTTTGAGAAATAGAGATGACATT
The DNA here is from genome assembly GCA_010277075.1 of Poeciliopsis retropinna. Lineage (NCBI taxonomy): Eukaryota > Metazoa > Chordata > Actinopteri > Cyprinodontiformes > Poeciliidae > Poeciliopsis > Poeciliopsis retropinna. The sequence goes on from VMRM01000018.1 coordinate 6,417,034, forward strand.
GTGAGAAGCGCTTTCGGCGCCACTGCCCTAACCAATGTGTCTCCCCATGTTACAAATGCTCCTGAGTCCCCCTGAGATTAATAACAGCATAAACACATTCTGTTGTAAAGTGTTGAAATGCCAGCAGACGGACTTCATGCAGCAGCCAATCGATGCAGCAATCCTCCAGCCATTTGGAAGTCACAACCTGCTACATTCTGAACATTTTTATTTGAGTTCTGTTTTGGTATGTGGTGATTACTCCCAGTTTGAGCTGCATATGATTGCAGAGTTGCCCAGGTGGATCTGGGTGAGTGACGGAACAAAATGTGAGGTCTCCACAGGCCCATTTTTATTCACAATGAATCAGTTAAAGACTGATTCATTGCCCTAGAATAACGGTGATGCTGTTTTTAGGGATAGACAAGAAATGGATTTGTGTATACTGAAATATTTCAACTTATTTAAATTTCAAATGTATGTAGCCCGTTTTACTCCTTTGCTTGAAGCAAAGCCACCATGGTCCCATGGCGGTGAACACATATGCTCATCGTTGCTGTCCACACAAATAGTTTCTTCCACTGAAATAAAAACACAGATCCAGTCTGGTGAGGATGTGTTGTGTTTCGACTGGTCATGCATGTGTCTATTTTTGTAAAGTTGTTGTCTATGCCCTTTGTGGTACATCCCAAATAAGAACAGCAGTAAGGTGGCGTCTGGAGGCATATTTGTTATTCATAAATCATCCCCATTGAATATCCTCATTGAATATCACTCCAGAGAGGCTGTTTATGGTAAAATGTTACAGAGATAACAGGATTTAAAATCAAAAAGGAGTTCCATGGAACTCCTTTCTGGTCATAACACTACCAGAGCATTAAGTCCTTGACCCTTGCTTTTCTCTTCTTTGTGTCTTAGCCTTTTCCAGTTGCTGGTTATTACAAACACTCCAGTGCTCTGCAGCATTGCTCTGCTGGCCCACAAGGTTGTGATTGTAACCTATTTGGTCAAAGATGTCAACCCCAATAGTTAAATTGCCCTGGAGCAAACACATTTCAGCAGCAGAGCGCTCCCTAGACAACATTTCAGGCAGGGGGTGGGGCGTTGGTAGCAATCTTAAGGGAAAAAAAAACATGGCGGTGATCTGAAAAACGATTAAATCCAGATTCCGAGCGACAACATAGCTCGCCCCCCCTGAGGGGATTGACATGGGCAGCAGCATAGGAGGGAGAGAAAGATGGAGGAGGAGGAAAAGGAGGAGAGATCATGAGGGAGCGTGCTGGTTATCTTAATTAAATGGAAGTGCATTTCATCCTCCTCCTATTGATTTGTGCCAGGGGCTGTGTGTACATTGTGTGTGTTTCAAAGGCTCTGTCTGATCTGTGGAGCTGAATTTACTAATGTGACGACTGAAGTCGACAAACTGCTCAGAGTTTTGTTGTACTAAATAATAAAACTGAGATCTCACAAACTGCTTATGGCTGCTATATAATTTAATGAAGTCACAAATTCGAAACAAAAGAAAAATACACTCGAGTGTTTGGAAAGGTGTTTGCTTTCCTGATTGCATGAATGCCTCTATTTTACTGTGGCTATCCCGGCTGGGCTACACACAAACCCAAAGCATTATTCTTTTTCTCCCTTTCCGCCCCTTCTGCCCTGCTTCCATTTATTTTGATTCCTGAAAGTTAATGCTAACAGTTCTGTCAAGCAACTGTGCTTCAGGCAACACTGCTTAAATACATCTTTTGCTATTTTAGTGACCTGCTTTCTGGCATGGGTTCTTTTTTCCCATTACTGGGAATGACATTTCATTTAGACCACATCATTCATCTTCTCCAAGTCAACATTCTGCTTCTCATTTTTATTTTCATCTTTGATATATCTCTTGTATTCACTTGACTTGTTTTACTGTTTTTCTTTGGCTGCATTTTGTTCCTGCTTTTTACTCTGATTTACCTTCTTTGCTCCACTTTGAGAAAAAAAAAAAGTGTCCATTTTTTAAAATATATTTTAGGTAATATACAACTTTATTTAGTATTTTGTACCATGACAATAAAGAGTTTTTACAGGAACATTGTGATGAAGTGCATCACTGTGCACCAACAATGTTTGTGTGATATTTTAACTTAAGAATCCCTGAATCCTGAGCAATTGAGGAAGTTGATTAACTCCTCCCTCTATGTATGAGTGGTGGAAAGATATTTTTTATTTTTTGTAAAAACAAATTTCATGGTTTGTGTTAGATAATTTGCACCCTTGTTTTACAACCAAATTAGACACCCATGTTCAGTGTTAGGGTGCTGATCTGTCTGGGTTTCAAAAGAATTACAATTTGAGCAATGCTTCTCCTGATTTCCCCTTTTCACTTTACAGATTGCTTTGTAAATCTTCCCCACATGAACACATTTTTGAGCAAGAGAGTTTATCACTACTATTATTCTCACTGCTGTGTTGTGCTTTGAAGCCCATGTTTTATGTTTGTTGTATAACCACTTGTGGCCAACCTTCATCTGCATTTTTGACTGGTATTCATACTTGGAAGATGGTTATATTTTGATATTTTTGATTTTGACTTTGGAAGTGGAAATTAATTTTGCAGCTCTGAAGTATGACCTTGAAACCTGTAATTATAAAATGTGTGACATGATGTTTGAACTTTAAAGTCATAGTGAATTGCCGGTATGGTTGATAAACATGCCATGACATGTTTTTTGCTGTGTATCTGTGTAAAGACAAAGACTGGAATGTGGTTTTAATTTTAAAGAATGTAAGGAGTGATCTACAATGAATTCTGATTTAACTGGTCAATGAAGGACCAGCAGATGAAACTTGTGTCTTTTGCTTTACATTGATGCAACTTTGCAATCCTAAATTGTGCTTTTCATATAGAAGAAGCTCTGTCCTTTAACCATTCCAAGCCATACATGTATTTAGTGTTGCCATGAAGATGAACATTTAACATTCCAGCTGAGACCAGTTTATTCTGATGAGGTTTAGGTATTTTGATATTTCTCTGAACAGAGAACTATACTTTGTGATCTTTCTTGACAAAATTTGCAGCGAATATGTTTTCCATTTGAGAATTATGTCTTTAGAGATTAAAGGACGTGGAATATAGATTTATATCCTAACATTTATCAGATTTAGTTTTAGCAACTATTCCTTCTCTAAGATGCTTGCAGGTGTATTTCCTTATTGGCATTATATTAACACACACCTGCATGCTCCAGAGCACTCCTGCTTTGACAGGGACACATACAAATCCTGGTTATTTCCCAGATATCATCACTGTTAATGATGCCAACCTGAATTCTGAATGAGGCCTAAATAAATAGACGGGATGTTAGACGAGCTTCACAGGAGACAGCTCTACTGTTCTCAAACATTTTTCTTTTAACCAAACTCATTCGAACCACCTTTTAGCAGTGTATGCTAACAACCTGCAGCATCTATCACAGCTGCACTTTTATATTGCCACAAAGTGGGTTGCCTTTGTCCTCTGATTTCTTATTTTATTTATATATTCATGTTTTTTTAATGGATTAAGTCTTTCAGATTGTCAAGAGACTTTTTCTGCCAAATGGTTCTTACATTTTTATGTAGTTATGTAAAAGACCTGTAATGAATGTGAAGCTGAAGTGAATTTGAACAGATCTTTTTGAGGATTTTAAGGTTGCTTTTTTAATCTTTTGGGTGACTTGATGAAAAAGCAGTGAAGAATGATGTAACAGTCATTTGTAGAATGCTAATTTGAACTTTCTGTGATTATCGCTGCTACATTTCCTTGAATAGAAATCACAAAATGAGCCTGGTGTGAAAAGGGAACATTTTTTTCCCACTTGCTCTGTGGCTCCTATGCAGTGCAGTTTGAGTCGATGGCATGGCACCAAAGTTAGCTTTGCATACATTTTCTCCTTTGCTCTGTGTTTGTCAGTCAGAATGGGTCTGCCTTATCTTCTTCAGCTTTTGCTTTGTTCCACATGGCTGAGATCCCAATGAGCTGCGGTGATCGTTCGATTGCCTTTAGCCGACCTTAACTGCCGCAATCCTAAAGTTGTGACATAGAAATGGTGGACATTTGAGGAGAGAAATGATCTATTGTTGCCATGTAGCTCTGACTGACTGCTATCAGAAGCATTCGACCCCAGAGAGGCATTATCTCAGATGAAGAAAAACTCCAGTGTTTCAGCGCTGAAGGTGACCTGCCGAACGTTCCGGCTCTGCAAATTAAAGCGATGGTGCTATCAGATGCTGAGGAAAGCTAAGCGGATATAAACACCACATCCACGCAAAAGAGGTAAATGCCTATCACTGATTGATCTCCCTCTCAGATCCATTTTATGTAATTCCCATCAGCATAATTCAGTCAACTAAACATTCCCCTCAGCCTTTAAAATTAATGCAAAGTCCCACAGAGAGAGTCGACTGCAAAACATTTGTGCTGTAATGAGAAAATAAGATATACCTGAGGGCTGTGTGCTGGGCCCACTAAGCTTTTAACATTTATATCCAGATAAGAGAAGTCCATTATGTTTCATGCTGAATGCTCATCAGCTGGCTTTGATGCCACAAAAGCTGTGAAGGCTTATTTTTCCAGAGGCTAACACAAAGTCGCTTGAGATCAGTTTGTTGCAAAGTTATGCAAATTCCCCTCTAAAATAGACAGCATTTTGAGTGATTTATTCAAACTCAAGATGGCTGTCAAAAGTCCAAATATAACAAAAATAATCAAAAAAGTCTTGGTCTTTTAGTTTTTTGTCACAGATTATCTTTACCATACCAACACATACATCTTACACTTTACCTTTCACAATTTTTGGTAAACCCTCCTTGAATAGTTAAAATCCATAAATACTTGAGATCCTTCACAATACTATGCTTGTGGTTTAATTACAAATGTAATTTGTAATTACAAATGTAGTTTAATTATTATCCCCGGTGAAAATCACCTGAGCTCTACTGCAGAAGCTAACAGTGACAGTCTTTTTTATTTATACTCTGGTAAGTACAGAAAATCGTTATCACGGAAAATAAATGCAACTCATGAGTTGGTTGCTTTACAAATAGCAGCCAATAGCCTGCCAAGAAGCATAGCGACTAGTTATTTCAGCTTCCAAAGTTATGCACAAATAACTTCAGCTACGTGACAGAAAAAATTGCAAATACATAAATTCTTTGAGCATGAAATACTATTATATTCAGCCATAAAAAGGCTGGGGTCCACTACATTCTAATAAAATGAACAATATCAACAGATTATTTTTGATTTAGTGAAGAAACTACCCCTAGTTCACCTCGGACCATAGAGCTACCCATCTTGTTTCCTAGGGATAGCTATTATCCTACAGGGGAAGCTATTTTCAGTCATTTGTATTTAGGATCTTATTCTCTCAGGCTTGATCCAGATCTCAACACCTTGTATGAGGTTTAGAATAAAGATGAACCAGTAAATGGAGTGCTTCACTTTTTTATTGCCACAGTGCAGACAAATCTCTAATTCATCTACCCATCTCTTGCGCCAATCTCTTAGAAACAACACAATATACTTGCACTCAGTTCTTGAAACTCACCTTAAAGCAGGCCTACCTTTTCCAGTTGAAGAACACATGATTAGGACCTGAGTAATAGATGTTTCAAGTTCATAACCCAAAAATATAATGACCACTGTGTACTTTTTGACATTTATATTTTCACAGAAAAACATCTGCAAAATAAAACCTGACTTGTTTATGATTTGAATAACCACTTCCAGTTAGTTTTTTTCTTTGTTTTGTTTTGTTTTTTGAGAAGACATGGGAATGATGTAGAGTAGGAAAATCCATCATGAACAATATATATATATATATATATATATATATATATATATATATATATATAATATTGGTTATAAAGTATATACGTATTGAGCAGGGGTGTCAAACTCCAGTCCTCAAGGGCCAGTGTCCTGCAAATTTTAGATATGACTCTGCTGCACTACACCTGAACAGAATAATTGAGTCATTAGATTAGCAAGACTCTGGATAACGTATCTACACAAAGAGGAGGTAATTAAGCCGTTTCACTCCAGTGTTTTGTACATATGGTACATCTAAAAACTGCAGGACAGTGGCTCTTGAGGACTGGAATTTGACACCTGTGGTATAGAGGGACTTATGGTGAAATATTTGCCTCCTTCATTTTAACTGACTACTATAATGTTGATCAAAAATGAGATCAATTACATTATTCAGTCTTGTTAGTAAGGTATTAAGTAAGCTTAATATCTTACTAAATTATGCCTGATTACTATTACCTTAATCTTTTTTTTAAAGATAAATTACTCTTCACTCAGTTTCTGCTCTATAGTGTTTACCTCAGGAACCTATGCTGTCCAATACTCCAGGTCTGCATTGAGAAATTTGCTTCTCATTTTTTCACACTGATACACACATGGGTGCCCTCTGCCCTCCTTGTGTGCTGTCTCCTTGGTCTTTGCTGTGTGTGTGGATGGTGAAAATCTGTGTCATTTTGGCCTCGGCTCTACCGTGGGAGTAGGTCACGCTTGGTGAGGTAATACAGCGTGAACATGAGAACTGGAACCAGCCAAGCCTGGGACATTTTCCAAAGCTTCACACATGCATCTCCCTGCTGGCACCACATCAAGCTGAAGGCGTCCTCTTACTGACTCATATCTGCAGGTTTTACTGTGCAAAAAACAAACTAAACCTCCGCTGGTGGTTCTCTGCAGGTTGTGGGAAAAGGCATCTATGTCTGTGATACAAACTCTACAGATTGACATCCACTGATGCCCCCAGAAAATACACTGAGTTTACATTTTTGTAATACATGTCAGGAATATTATTTTTGTTTATAGTGTGAGGAGTAACATATCATGAGTAGCGCATTAAATTTGAATAAATCAAAATCTTGAAATTATAACATTCAGTTACATGCACATCAATTCTGTATTCATAGTGGCTAATCTGTACGCAGTGACTGTGGGAGATAGGCACCTGTCCTGGGGGCCATGCATAAATAAGTGGGTCTAGACAATAGTGGTTTATTTGAACTGATCAGCAATTAGATATATTTTAATGAGCAAACTGGTTCAAGTCAAATGAAAACTAAAAAAATATACAGAAAATGTAATCTGAATTTTAGATCTGTATGTCATAAATTAAAAGAAAATATGAGAATGCAGACAGAGAAAGAAAATGCCAGTCAAACTGAGGGCAGGAAAAATGATTTGATGGACATGTGTAAATGTAAAGCTCAGATTTAGTGTGTTTTCACATTTGACATTATTACAGTTGTAACAGTAATTGTAACTTACAATAAAACTAAAAATAAATATTTTTAACAAATAATGTAAAATTGTAACAATTTACTTTTATTTTTAAAACATCTGTTTTCTGAAGAGTTAAAGATCATTTCCTAGAGATGTGAATCATATATTCAACTTTGTGTCTATCTCCACAATTGAAATAAATATTAAAGATAAATAATAATAATAATAATAATAATAATAATAATAATAATAATAATAATAATAATAATAATTATAGGTTAAAACATTGTCATTATGCAATGCTCTTCCTAATTCCCCAAAAGACATCAGAAATGCTGTCTGACGTCTTTTGCATAAATCTCAATTGCATCTCAAAATGAGGCATAAATCTCAAGTAATGCTTTAAAGAATCACTAGAGTATAGTCTTTCAGTCTAGCTTTTGCTAATCTGAGTTATTTACAATGTTTGATTAGTGATCAAGTGTAGCCGAGACTTATTGAAAGCAATGTTCAGAAGCAGATCTCAGCGTAAGTGTTTTAGCCACTGGTGATATGTTACCAATCGTTCCTACCTTATTTGTCAGTGTCTTCTGTTAATTTTTTTTCTTTGTTCTTACAAAGTAAAAAAGAAGTATAAATAACCAAAAAAACAGCTGCTTCATGAAAAGTTTAAAGTATTAGATATTGATAAGTTTTTTTTTCAGTTACATATATGTATTATGTCAGCAGAATAAAACACATAATTTATGCATATTTGAACATGGAGTTGTAGAGACTATGGCTTGACAACAAATGGCCTCCTAGATGTCATGAGCTCTTACTTGTATATTTTCCTTGTAAAATTTATCAGTACAATATAGTAGTTATTTACAGAACTGCTACACACTTATACTGTGGCAGTTAGTTATAAAAGATGTGCATAATGGTCATAACGTAGATGATATTTAATGCATGTTTTCTCTCCTGACTGCCATACGACACAATGACAATCATATTTTCCAACAAAACGGTTAAGAGTTTGAACCTATTTATACCATAATTAATAAGCTTGATCCCCAGCTCTTCTACTGTGTAGTTATCTTTGTTTGTAATATTAAAAGTACTCTTCTTCCAAGGCTGTATATCAGAAACTGGAACAATTCAGACAAACTCCTCTACCTTGTTTTTTTTCTTTTCAAGGGTGACCATTTTCTGGTCATATCAGTGTAAGCTGTCATCACAGCATAGCCCCACTTTATCGTCCCCTCATTATTCTGTCCTCACTGAGACCTCTGTGCAATGCATCAGAGGCGTCGTCTGTAGCTGGCGGTCAGAGAGCGATGACAGGCGTCGACACTCTGCAGACATTATCTGCATGTTACCGTCCTGCAGCCTCGACTTCACTTTCTAAGAACTTGTGGTTCAGGCAAGCACGTTTACATGCACAAACAGTGACATGGTGCAGGCTAGCTTGGGATGCAAAGGTTGAGTGATGCATACAGAAAATGTGGTAAATTAGTTCAATTGTGGTGGGAGATTGGTAATTATTGCCTCAGTGCTCACCTCGTCATCCTTCACCGACACCCACAGCCTCTCCTGCCCATGCATCTTCCTGTTTGCAGTGGAGTGAATTTTAAAGTATTCAATTGATCCCAGTCAGATTTAATTACCTCTCCTTTCCCCTATTGGGAACCAAATGAAACTCTATTCAGATGTTATCTTTCCTTGTGGTGTCATTGGTAAATGCAACAATGGGAAACTGAATCTTATCATTACCTTTTCTCAGATATGGTAAAGAATAATCCCCACATTTAAACCATAGTTGTTTTTTTACAGACTGGGATGCAATACAGAAAAATGTCAAACATCTATCTCATGATCCAGCTCCAGGTGGACCCACCTTTACCAGCAACCACTTTGATTAGTGTCAATTCTCTTTATCATTATTTTTGATTCACTCCCTTTCCAGACCTCCCCAACATTACATCAGCTCATTGATGTAATGGAGACATTTCTTTCTGTTCAGCTGTCCTAAGGTCCCAATCCATTAGGTTGAGGTCTGCACTATGACTGTGTCCCTATTTTCTTTTTTTAACACATCTGATGTGGATTTGCTGGTGTTTTGTGAGATCATTATGTTTTTACCCCAGTCTGGGCAAAGCTTCAGATGTCTGACAAATTTTCTCACATTTGACTTTAGTATGCATTGCAGTCACTGAGTCAAAAATATCTCATACAAAATGTCCAGGTGCTGTGGCTGCAAAGCAAGCCATAAGTTTTCCACCATCATGCAGGGTAATTGGCAAGACATGTTTGACGTGTTTGTGCTGATATGAGGTGAGCTTAGTATTATATATATGCAGTACTAGTCTGATCTTATCAGTCATTATTGTTCAGAAAGTCTTGTGGTTCATGAGATGCAAATCATTCTCATTTAACCCTTCTGAAAATTCATTTTCTGATTGTCCTAACACAAAGCTTAACATTCAATGGAGCTAATTGAGTTCCTTTTTGCTCATTTATGGGCTGTGAGATGTTAGGATCTCAGTTTCTGAAAAATTGGCAGTTTGTTTGAAACATCTTTCACCTTTCCCTCAAAAGAATGATAAACCTCACATAGGTAGGGGATGGTCATATAACCCCCTTTGAAACAATAGTTTTATTCTAGTCAAAATAAGGTCTTTGATTAATTCAGACATGTCTAGTTAACATAAGTGGACATCAGTTTCTCTGTAAAGACCGAAGGTTTGCTTTACGTCCCTGTACACAGAGCTGGACAGCTTATTTTCTTTAATACCATCCAGTTGTTGGTTTACTGAGTTTATAGGTTCAGATGACCACCTCACCTGAATAAATCTGTAAATTGATAAAGTATGTCTTTCACGGATTTGTGTGTGTGCGGGTGTGTGTGTGTTTGCGTTTGCTGTGTGCCAAGCAGATTACTGCAGTGGTCCCTGCTATCTTTATCAGCCAGATGCTCGCTGCGACACGACGCTCACATGACGACTCAGAGAGAGGGGGAGCTGTTATCTCTCTGCCTCCAGATCCTGCAGCGTCTCCTCACCTCCCCCCAGTTCTTCCCCCAACCTCCCTCTCTCCAGGCCCCCTCGTATTGCATTCTTTTATCCCCTAGTTCTCATTTTAGCACAATTGTTCATTATCAGTCTGTTGTTTTTTATCTGTGACTTAAGGAGCTAAAACTGGAATAACACTGAACAGACACATGCGCTGTTGTGGCAGGTGTTTAAAACAAAGGTGGAGATGCGCCAACTGCAAACCAGACAGACCATATAGGTGGTCAAAATGAAGCCAGTGGGTGGCAGCCTGGCTCTCACTGGGAATTTGAGAATGTCGGAGAAAAAAATGCTGTTAAGATGAATAGCTGTTTTGGCTTTCGGGAGGTTTTCTGAATATTGTCTAACTTTAAAACTCTATTTGAACCACGTCCTCACTGAACATTAGAGGAAAGGAGTGTGTGATTGTTCCAAGAGGAAAATAAGGGATAGGAAGGAAAAATGACACTGTTAGGTGAAAATGAGCCAATCAAGACAGAGCATGTGGTCTGTTCCACACCAGTGACTCCCACTTTAATACCATCCCAACCCCCGGCTGTTCAGCCCCAATCCAAACACACACACAAAGTAAAGGACAATGCACACAATGGGTTTCATCCATCATCTATTGTTTTTTACACGCTCCACCACATGGGTAGTATGAGTTTCACCCACACAGTCTCCTCTCACACACACACGTGCACAATAAATGTGATTAACACCCCATAATTGCAGATCTATGGCTGATTTTATTAACTGCACTATATTTCTGAGTATTTTGTTTAAAATAAGAGCTGCTCTACATATTTGGGAATGTATGTTCATGCTGCTGAAACAGTAACCTTTTTGGAAAATCTGTCAAAATCACCACTTTTTTTGTGGAATAACTTTTTAATGATGAATTGGATCACTGAGATTATCTTCAAAACCCATGATTTCACACATAATAATACCATGCACATAACTCTTCATTAATTTAAAATCCAATATGATGGCTTAAAATACATTTTAAGAATGAAAAATATGTATAAATCTTGCTCAGAAAGATCAGCTTTAATTAATACAATCAAGTTTAATCACTGCAAAAAACCAGAGGGAGACATCAGTGCCTTTTTTAGTCACACTACAGGTCATTATGGTGAAGGCAGTCAGAAAAATAAATGAATGAAAATACAGAATAAGAGGTTTACCCTTTTATTCCTTCTTGTTTAGTGTGACTCCCAGAGACTATGCTAAAATTTGAAATTGGTCCACCAGCATAGGCACTTGGATGGTGAACACTTTTTAAAAAATGTTTGGTTGACAAGTTCACTGATTGACAAAGAGCGACCATTTTTCATGTGGCTGAGAAGGATAAAAGATCAAAAAATAAATAAATAAATAAAAAAAAGCATATGGACTATCACAACTAAAAATAATTGCCCTAATAATTACACATGTATGCCTTTGCAATCAGACAGACTGTCTGGGGTCAGTCTGTAAACTTATGAGTTTTGAACCTAGTTTAACTCTAGGATTAGAAAAGTTCTGTTTATGTTGTGACTGTAAGCGTGAGGTGGTTGTTGGCTCTCATGAGATAATTACCTTTCACTTCAGGTTGTTTAAACATGATTGTCAGGTAGGACAATCAAATAAAATGTAAAAAAAAAAAAAAAAAGCCGTGTCCAATCTAAGATTGAGTGGATTGAGTGACAATGGTAGGGGATGATTTTTAGAGTTTCTGTGATTGTGTGCCATTGACAGACAGACTGAATATGGAGCCTCACTAGGGAGAGGAGGGGTCGATCATTGTGTGATTATTAGCCCTCCTTGGGGGCTTTTGTCTGGGCCCCATGAGAGAAAGGAGGTTAAAGCTACTTAGCCTGAGGAAGGCTTCTCAAAGCTGTCTCTGTGTGTCGAGGAACATTATCGCTCTCCTGCTGACCAAAATCACTTAATGTTTTTGTCAAATCTTCAGTCTCTTGTCAGCTGAACACTGACACAAGGCCTGGTAAAGTGGACCAATTTAAAAGAAAATATACTACGTAAAGTAGATTTGTAGCTTGTGCTTATGATTTTTTAAGTGAATTCCCATCAAGTTTATGAGAGCCAAATCTTACAGTTGAAGCTGCAAGTCTCTTGTTGTCTCCAGTTAATAAAACTTGACTTTTTTCCTTAAAGTTGAAGTTAAGTAGATGCTAGTTTATAGCTTCAGATGTCCTGTAGCTCAGTTTAAACTGCAATTTGCACCTCTTTATGTCTCTGCATGTCACCTGGTTCAGGAAGTGAATATTTCCTGCCTCCAATGCCTTTCTATTTTAAAGTCAGCATTTTCTCCCTCGCTAATCCTAAGGACAAATTTGTCATCATTTTTTTCCTAAAAAAAAAAAAAAAAAAACATACTTAAGCCTTGGTTGTTGATACTCGGTCCAACTTCTGTTAAAGAGCACCGACTTCTCATACACAGTGTACTTCTAAACTGAGTCCAAGATGACAATAGACTTCCATTCTTCCAAAAAACTGTTGATATCCATAAAATTTTTCCTTTATTCAATTCAAACCTTGCAGATCAGCCACTTGAATGGATTTCAGAGTATCCTGCAAAATTTGTACAGTTCACAGTAAGTGTAGTAATGATAAAATGGGAGTTAGGGTATTCTGGAACAATCTGAAGATACAAGAATGACTGACCAATTACTACCAGTAATTTGGTTTAGTTATAAGACTACTGCTTTAAAGTAAATTCAAATATTTGATTTAGACCAGTTTCTCATTCTGAATCACAGTTAGTCACCCTTTTATTGTGTGAATGTCTGATTGGTTTATTTTAAAATGTTCTCCATTATACTTCCTTAATATAAACCCAAAATGTGTTTTGATGAAGGCCACAAACTGAAAGGGCTTGGTCTGCTAATTACGCTGTTTCCTAATATTTTAAATGTTGCTTCAGTCTTTACCTCATCAGGCTTTTTGGATTTTCCAGAAAGCTGTTTTCATGGTGCAACCCTCCATTGATCAAAAGTAACAATATCTGTCTCATGTTTATTAATATTAACAACTCCAACTTTCAGTTCCTCAAGATCAAATATTAGTCCTTTACAGCCAGTGCCCTATGATGTTGAAATCCACCTCAAACGTCCTGAATCAAATAATTTTGTCCTGTATATGGAAAATGTCTATAAAGTAAGTAACTGAGTTATTTTAGCCAGGTACGTTGGGGCTAGAAATGCATCAAAAAGTTATGGGACATTGTCACTTAAGAACTGGAGTTTGACTCCTGCTCAATTCATTGCTTGTACAGCAAACTTATCCTTCCATTTAAGGGATACATAAACCTTATTATCATCTGGATAACAAAGCAAAGCATTCTTAAAGAATGGGGAAAACAGTTGAAAAGAAAAAAAAATAGAAGCCCAGGTATCAAGTCCTGTGGTACTTGCATAGTGTGAGCACTTTTCCAAAGACTGCCTAATGGTGATGCTGAGTGGTACAATCTGACCTACAATCACTGGGGTGTCATATTCTGAGGTTATTATGAATAAAATTCTCCACAAGAAGACCAAATATTACTGCTTAATAAAATCAGGCCAGCATGAAAAATAAGTAGAATACAAGTTTTATAGAAAACCAACATGTGTCCAATTGAAACAAAAGCAAAGAGCCATTTAAATCGACTGCAGAGTAGATGTGAGCGTGGTGTAATGATATTTGAGAAATTTTCAACATGTTTGATTTACTGTCATTTTCTCATTTGTAATCACTTACCTGCAGTAATTCAGTTAAATTTCAATAATTCTAATTATAACATATTGCTTTGTTAAAAAGTCATATTCATCCATCACCAGCTTTACCTCGACAGACTCTGACAGGCATCTCATCTTCTCCTCTGCAGCGTCTCCTCATTAGGCCGCGACGTGCACGCAGCATTAGGCCTGCCACATCTCATCGCAGCAGACGTCCACTCTGGTCTGGACACACTGTGTGGAAGCACCACCCTACAGCTGTCCTTCAGAAATCACTTTAGTGCCATGATTAATGCGTCCCCCGTGTCATCTGTCCCCCCTCAAAATGCAATTATGTTTTTGAGTTAAAGGACAAACTGTCCATCAGAGGAGCATGATTACAAATCAGAGAGAAATGGTGACTGGCAGAGGAGCTTGAAGAGGAGTGCTGGTTTAAATGGCTTCAATGTGGAGGAGAGCAGAAAAGAAAAGGAAAACATCACAGAGAAAAGGGCTAAGAGTTGAGTTACAAATTCATATATAATATAAAAAATGGGGGAATGATAAAGACTTTGAAAATGAAACAATCATAGTGTAATTGATCTCTGTTTTAATGTTCTTCCAATTAAACAAATATTTGGGATGCCTATTAAAAACATTCAATTTCTTTGAATGTTTCCCTTTATTAAATTATCGTTACTATAGTTTAGCTTTTTTTTTTATTACATGCTTTTTTTTATTAACCACGTTTAATCAAAGTAAAAGCAAAACAAGTAGTGTAAAATAAGCATAAATAATCTCTTCTTAATTTACCAACTTTATTCAACAGAGAGCCAACTGCAGGCTTATGCCAAAAGTGTCAGATTCTCAGTGCAGGTGATATGTGTAAATAATTCTAGTAGGTAAGACATCCTTTCCTCTGAGGTTCAATCTCACCTCTGGAGCTCAGAAAGGGGAAACACCTATGGATTGGTAGACTGATATGGATGGTAACCTTAATCTTTAAGAAATAAGAAATGGGCACTGAGAGTGTGATCCATCTATAAAAGAACCAGATGCAAGAGTCCCTTTGGAATTCTACACAAGGGTTTACATTGGACCATATTGTTGCCCTTGCAGAATATCTGAGGCCGTGATCACAGATGCTTTATGGCTCTTGAGAAGGCTTAGGATTGTGTTCTTCATAGTAAAGCCGTTTGCCATGACGCCATGAGCTGCTCTACCACTTCCTAAGCACGGCAGTCAGTCCTTATGGAAACCACCAGCAGTCAGAGCAGAGAGAATCATTTCACTGTATAACCACATTGCAAGTGAATCCCACATGTGCAAAGCTGAGAAGTGCTATTGATGGATATTGATGGATGCTTGCCACACTTGCTATTCCAACTACTGACCAAAGGGTCAGCTATTTAAGTGAGATGATTTTATACCTAAATGCAGGGCTGTGTGATGTACACATCAACCAAGCTGTACTGTTGTAGCGAAAATGATAATTTGATTGCAGTAGCCACAATTCAACCCAAGCATGCCAGCACTGAAACTGTCTTAGGCCAGATATTGTAGAATTTAACAAATCTACACAAAAGTGTCAAAATTGGTTAAAAAAACAAACAAACAAACAAACAAAAAAAAACATTGGCGTAACATCCTCAAGAACAATTTTAGGAATTTTGTTTGCAAAGCGGAATTAATTTGGGTTTTAGTTGGTTTTTAAATCAAAATTCTTCAAGACAAAAGTTATGATTTTTTTCCAAATATTGCAAAATATTTTAGAAACAAAACATTTAAAATAGAGAGCAATTTTTAGTTAACTGACATATTACTGACAATGTTATGTCATTAATCAATATACAGTCACATTGTTTCCTTCTGTGTTTAACTGAGTATTTGCTACATACCTAATGATTCCCACTCAAAATATTTACTATGTTGGCTCCCAGAATAAACATCAAATAGTTGTAAAGAAAAACACCATCAAACACCAGCTTAGCTTTTCACACAAGTTATAAACAGCCTCTGTTTAATGATTTCAAAAGAATGTCGTGGAAAAAAAAAGTTTTTATGATCAAAGGACAACACAAATAATTTTTCATTCACCGACCTTCCCTCCTCATTTATTCAACTTCATTCTCTTTTTGTAAGACTTCCATGGCCCTTCAGCCCCCACCAATTCCTTGTTACCATGGAGACCGCCAACTGAGAAATGGCAACGGTGGCCCTTCATTAGCTTTCAACACAAGCTCTGACAGCCCAAATAATAGCCAATGAGTGCGTGTGTATGTGTGTGTTTAGGGATGTGGCATTATGTCGGGCAGTAAATGAAAAGCCTGCAGGGATGAAGCCAACCTCTCTGTCATAGTTCAGAGAATCGCATGTGTGCGTGCGTGTGTGTGTGCGCCTTTTGTACGTTGTGCATATGTGGGAAGATGAGCACGTGTGAAGGCCTGCAGACATACATAAGGGTTTCTAATAAACACATGCAGACAGCCGTTACAACCCACTTCACATTTTTAACCTTTTCTGATCCAACTGTATTATTTTTCACATTTGATCTAATATACACTACTTCATTTACCACATTTGCTTTTTACATGTACTTAAAAACAACCACATAATTTAGTGTAAAAAAATTACAGAATTTCCATAAAAGTGAAAACATAAATTTTAAGGAACAGTTTTTCTACCAAATATACCATGGAATTTTTTGCAACCAGCAGAAGGTGTCGGAGTTAACGGTTCTGATGTTATCATCTACAGGGAGAGTGTAGAACTTTTCAGCCCGGTAGCTTGTTTCTCGAGACCAACCCAATTTGGAAAGTAAAATAAAAATCTAACCTAACCACAGCTTAACCTCCATGGTCTTTCTTCTTTCCTGGTGACCTTTCTTTCCTTCTTTTTATTATGCTCTTCATGTTTCATTTGTTAGTGGCTTTGTTTCCTTCCTTGGCAGAAGGAAAGGTGGAGCTGTCCTCTGCTTTTATTCATTGTGAGATTCCTGCTTGAGTGACCTTCCCAAAGGTTTCACACTGGTAAAATATATGAAATTGGTGTTCATCGATGGTTACAAAAGCCAAACTTATTGGCTGTGTGTTGAGTAGGTCAAAAATAATGCACAAAATCCGTGTAGGACGGCGAAGTCCTAGCGCAAAATTTCATGTAAAGATGTACGGAGCCTGGTGCTGCAAGGTTTGAGACCTTGTCCTGTTGTGGGCACGGGGCCCGGCTATTACCGGGTAAAACGGACGGTGGAGTCCGGCGAAAACAGGCGCTTAAATTCTGTGACGTGATAGGGAAAGGGATAAGTAAAAATTAGCCAATAGACAGTCTAAAATCAAACGACTGGAAGTATGTCAAAGATCAGGATCTGCACCAAGTAAAACATTTAGATAAATGGATGACAAGTTATAAATTTGACAGCCGTCTAAATTAATGTTTTGATTGTTTATTCTATGTTACAAGACTTTGTGTTTTTATGTTTGTTATGATGTAAAGCACTTTGAAATGCCTTGCTGCTGAAATGTGCTATACAAATAAAATTTGATTTGATTTGATTTAGGTTTTATGGTGTTAGTGGATTATTGTTAAGGCTATAGGCCTCCTCAATCCCTTGTCATGACATGAGACTTTAATTGGCTTCAGGTACTCATGGTTTTATTTGCTGACCCGATTGTCTAAATGTAGTCAAAATGGCAGCATCTCATCATTTTCCCACTGTGGGATGTTGCCTGAGTGCTTCCACTCCCCCGCTTTCTGCCGCTCCAATGTGTTTCAGCATCACACAGCAGACATCCCAACGCACCACTGGTCAAGCCTTGGAACAAAATGGAAATCCACCAGCATGCTGAAAGCTGAAATTACTGATGGTTATCTCCGCCCTTTCACCCTCCCCCCTTCAGAGTTGCTCTTCCCTCAGCCATCCGATCAGTCTTTGCACTGTTCAGGGAGGAGGATTACTCTTGTTACAGCTGCTTTCATCTCTTTTATTCTCCACATCTTTAGTATTTATGTCTTCCACATATTGCAGCCATTTAGGTTGATTACAGCAGTTAATAATAAAGACAGCTGTTTTTTATTTTATTTTATTTCACACAAAGTACATCTAAATTAGGTACACTATGGCTCAACGTTTACTCAAGAGTATAATTATGATAGTAGAGATTTGTTTTATTAGAAGCATTTTTTTTTTCTGACTGAGATGTATTTGTTTCTAAAATGATATCTGCTGCTTTGAAATGTAATCGTAATTTGCTTAATTGGCGAAAAGACATAGGAAAAAAGAAGGAAATAGTAAAACAGGGCAAAGGGAGGGCCTCTAAAACTGGCAATTTTCACGTTTCTCAGAGTTTGCAGAAGTACCACATGGTAAACGATGGACACGGCAACTGTTAAAATAGATGCTGTGGATGTTATACACCCACTACTCAGATCTATAGATGGTTAGTGTAGATGTGACAGTATTGTCAATGTATGAGACAAGACAATTCGCCATGTTGGGTTGCCAAGAACATGACAAGATATTAGCATTAGTGAGACATTGCCACATTTCTTTCTCTTAATTAATGTGTTTTTTCTTACTTTTTAATGTCTTCATAGTCTAAAATGTCCATGTTTATTGGATCTTCTGCATATTTTCCCTCTCCCATGTTCTGTACCTCACTGTATTATGTGCCTATCTGAATGCCATCAAGTGCCCCTCTTCTATGGAACTGTTCCTTGCACCTGAAGGCTAACCCTGGGTTTTTATTTTTTTTGTTTTAGATGTTTACTTTCTCAGAAGAGAACATAATATAAAACAATGCACTCGGCCTGCTGTTCTTGCCTGCTGTTCTTTATATATTTTACAAAGGTTATCTGGTTGAACCCTTCTCACAAATGGAAACAGTGTCTCCAGAGCTGCTGGAACAAGTCAGCCATTTTGTGCCTTTCAACTCATGTCCACTTATTATGTTGAGGCCTTGCATGAATCCTCTTCTTTGAAGTTTTAGTGTCACAGCTCCATTTGGTATGCAGTTGCTGTACGGAGTCTCCCTCAACTCTAATTTACAGTTTCTGCCCCGAGAGGAAGGAAGAGCCCGGCAATCACATTCGTATTCAGTGCAAACCGAGATAATGCTTCTCTCAATCTGCTGCTCCTTCTGTGCTCCACTCATCACGTGTGTTTTCATCATTGCCTGTCTTTTTTTTTTTTTTTTTTTTTTTTTTTTATGAACAGTACTTCTCCTCTGCAGGTTAACATGTCCTCACAGCAGCAATGTCAGTTGCTTCTTCAGATGATCACTAGGCTGAAACAGGATGTCATTATGAAATTTCTGCTTTCAAACATCAGAGTTGATCCTATAATTAAAAGCCTAATTCTTTATTCATGTCTTAAAAATGTTCTGCGAAACAAAACAAAACAAAAAATGTATAACTTTTTTTTTTTTTAAGTTGTGTTTAATTGTCCCTCTGTTGTAATTTGCATGTGTAAAAGAAACTCCCCTGAGAAAAGCCCCAATAACGTTCATAACGCAATGGGCTCACATCCTCCTAAATGACTTATAGACAACAGAAATAAATCACTTTGATTTTTCCTGGTCCGCAAACAGCTGGAACCTCTATTTTTCAAGTATTTGAGTTATTATAGACAAAAACTATTTTTTTAAATTTTATTTTATTTTTTATTTATGAAAAGAATCAGAAACCAGCCAGGTTATCATAGTTGATTAGCGTCTTCCTACAGATGTACAGTAGTTACTGGTTAGACCTGCACACTGTGGTGTCTCACCTTTTCTTACAACAGGCAATGAGAGATGATTTCAAAAATGGTTTGACATCCTATTTTTTAAAAACCTTTTTCAGTAAAATGAATAAAAGATGAGGAAAATTGAGGAAATTATAAAAACCTGTGGTTTCTGAAATTTATGAAACATCTCATTTTTAATCGTAACCCTTCACTATTTGGAGGGCTGATTAAGACAATAATATATCTTAAGCCTTGAAGCAGAGGCTAGGGACTTTATCCTGTGAAGAATAGAAGGCTGAGCCAATAGATTAAGAGAGATGTAAGGACCATAGAAAAAGATCATTAGCTAAGTAAAAGACTGATGGGGCTGCATTCCAGGAGAAAATAGTCTCCAAAGTGGGGCAGGAACAACACCTAATGAACAGAAATGGAGACAGATGAATGTCAGTAAATGGAGTTTTCTTGATTCAAACAATGTGATTTGGAGTGTAAGGGATGCGATGTGGTCTAAAGTTGTGTTTATCACGTCAAATGTTCCTTATGGTTAATTGTGACCAATTTAAGGCTCTCCTTACACTGGTCCAGATACAGAATTGATGTTGTGACAACCAGGCATTATTTAAATTATTATATTTCGCTGTTCAATTCCGACATGACTGGCAAAGCTGAAGCAAAATGTGACGATGTCTTCAGAGCTCTAAATCTATTTTTTTTTTTTTAATGTTTCTATGTAATTTATTTCTGGCTTATTTACCAAGCATAAAACTAGTGGAATTGTGATTATGCTTGTATCACTTCAGTTGCTTGAGTTGGTATTGGTATCACTGCTCTTAGCTTTACAACCAAATGGTTTCATTTCTACTTGGTCTTTAACTTCTAGAGCTTATATCTGATGTTTAATGAAGACTCCAAGGGAAATCAATGTTGAAACTCCCTAAAAAGCTCTCCTGTTGTGGTTTTTAAAACAAAAATCAATACTGGACATGCACAACATATATATAATATGGCATTTGAGAAGCAGTTGCTTGCTGGAGATATGTACTCTTATGAAGTTTTAAATTTTACCTGCTACCATTTGGCTGTGATACATGTAATGCACGAGCAAGTGAATGAGTTTGACGCTATGAAGTTTACCGGAAATTGCATGTGCTGTAAACAAGAAGAAAGAGAAGTGCCAAGTCGAACAAGATGGCTTTAAATGTCAAGTCAATATTTGAAAGCAAGGCCAACACGGACCGAGTTGGTCGTGCTAAGTCTCCGTATAATCTGTTATATAAGATTGCAATCTTCCATAATGATTTTGTTTACTCATCCACTGCCGTCTCTAAAACTACTGGCAGTTATTTATAAAGCAGTGCAGTATATATTCATAACCTCTCCTGTTTGCTGATTGGTCTGATTGAAATTCAACAGAGGAATCAACGTTAATGGGAGAAAACCCAGATGGAACAGTGAAGAGATCTTAAAATATTTCTTCTAAAGTAATATCACAAGTAATATTTCTTCAGAGAGAGGCCTGATCCATGTAAATGTTCATTTTGGGAGAAATGTTGAAACTAGTGTAAAATATTTCACAAAATCTTTATAATTTCTGGTCGTCGTTGAACCTGGAGACACCAATATCCCAGACAAGTCATGATTTATCATGGTGGGCCATGCGGAAATCAGTAAAAAGTCCACACTTCATAAATCAAAATGTCAATGTATTATTTAAAAGCCAATGACTTATTTATTGCTGGTTTATGTTCATACTAAACCTATTACCCTGGTGCCACTGAGGCCTGTCAAAACATTAAAAATTCATGCAAAACAATCCATATTATTCATTAATAAATGCTTTCAGGTCATTCATCATCATCCACTCAATAGCAGGTTGAAGTTATCAGAGCAAATTGCCCTCTGTAGTAATTTTTTTAACAATAAAATGCTAAAAATTTGCCAAAAAAAGTTTACTTCTTTGCCACTAGGAGGAGCTATCAGTCTTTGGATATTAGGTTTATTTACTGTCTATAGCTTTTTTTCTTCTGCCACTACCATCTCTCCTGACGTTTTTATGGATGACCCCTCATAGGACTCAATCCAGCTCATCCATCAAATGAAGGCTCCAAATAGAACAGCTTACAGATGCCATTAAAACTATTATGGGGTGATAACAATCTCCTCACCTCAGCCTCATTTCAGCCATAAAGACCTCAGATTCATTCTCACTTCATTAATATACCATCTTTCAAGCACTATGGCTTCCTCTCTGGACAAGTTTAATATATATATATATATATGAGAGCCGATGTTTCCTTGCTTGTCTAATATTTTCTTTTTTTTTTTTTTTTTTTTTTTTTTTAGAAAGAAGGGCCATAGTCTTATCATGTCCCTGCGGGAAAACTTGCTTACGGATGCACTGGCGTAGTTCCTCTTGCACACAGACTGAGCTGCATTTTTCTTCACAGTGGGCAATAGATGGAGACAGAAAAAGGGATGCTTTCTCACCTTGGGGGACCTATGTTGGAGACCAGATGCAATTTGACTTTGCCTGCTTAAAAAACGGCAGATAAGAAGAAGACAACTCATACTTTAAGAAAAAAGCACTGTATTTATAGTTTTTGCCTATTTTCTTTGCATTAATTTAGTTTTTTATTGATGTTCACTGTTACTCATATGACTTTGTGAGGATTTTGTGAAGACAAGCAGTTTTGAGTTGTTTAATCCTAGTCTGTGATTTTTTTGACAGTATGGTCTTGTATTAAAACAAGTGCACCATAAATACAGCGATTGTAGTTTCGGTGAATGTTTGAGAGAAATGTGATCTTAGCAAAGTGGAATGAATACAACAGAAATGTGACAAACTTTACTCATTCTTAACAATAGGTGTGCATACCCAGATAATATCACCACTATGTTAAGCATTTGGTGCCAGAGGAAGTTTAACATTCTTTTTTTTTTCCTTTCTTCTTTACAGCAATCATTGAAAATCTGTTTTTGTGCCTTGATTCTTTGCATAAAAATTATAGTCTGTACAATAACCCTGAAATGTGTAGTGATAGTAGTACTGTTGCCTCACAGCAGTGATTATGTCTTATGGTTTTTGTGTGTGGACTTTGCATTCTATGCAACTACAGCTATGAAAATATAATACTATCTTATGTAGGCCAAGGAGAAAAAGAACTAGATATTTGCTCAGTGGCCAAAAGTCTGTTTTACATTTAATTTGGATCTACATAACATTTCTCTGGTGACATTAAATTAAAAGAATAACCAAACCTTGAGAGTTGTAGCAACTGAAAAAACTTGGGTATTATTAAGGAAAGACCATGGCTGCAAAGAGAAAAGTACCACTTTTAATATTTCACTCCCCTGCTGACCCGGTCTTTGAACCAATATAGTTGGATGAAAGCTGTTGAGCACTCAGAGGGAGGAATTAAGTGGTTGAACTCAATTTACATATGTCTCAGATGCTTTTAAATGTTTGTTTAATTCAGGATTTAATTATTTTTCAGAATGTATTTAAAGATTCTGTGTTAAATTAAGTCAGTGAACAAAGAAACCTTGCTTGGAGCTTGAATGATGAAACAGGAGAAACAAGTTTTCAATGTGTTTTTGAGAAGAGTGGATTTTGTCCCATCTGTAAGAAAATATGGTGTTCAAGTTGTTGTTATTTATGTTAAATGAAAGTAAATGCAAACAGTCATCTGTGGACTCATTTGGACTCCTCTGATTTTTTTCTTTTCTGAAGGGGAGCAATGTTGACCAGTAGAATGTATTTTGGAATTGTATAATTCCTCCACAACATGGTCATCCCACCAGTGAGCTACGCTTTTGGCTGTAAAATTAGTGTATTTTGCAAAACTGCAATGGAAACACATTTCTTTTTCAATTACATCAGTCATGTTATCAAGAACTGGATGTTACTACTGGCGGAAAAGATGAAAAACGTGACAAGAGGTGGTAGGAGGGTGAGGGTTTTAATGACTTGTCGCTTGTTATTCACAAGTGATTTTAATTGCATTTCTTATATTAATGGAAACTTTGCAAGTTCAGATTTTTTGTTTTATTTATTTTTTTACATTATAATGGAAACACTGCTATTGGCGAGAATTATAAATGATTAAAGTCCCTAAGGACTAAGTTTATAGTGACTTCAGTTTTCATTTGCAACACATACAACAAATGGTTGGATAGGTTTATTTAATATTACTTTATAGAGATGTAGATTTATTTATTTTCATGTTTTGAGAAAACTTGCTAGTCATTGAAGTGGAACCATTGAACATAGAATATAGTTAAGACAACAGTGTTGTTCTAGTGATGCCATTGGACCTTTGAATAACCTGAATGATGGCATTCAGATGTTGGTTTGTGTAATCTGGCTGGAGGTAGTCAACCTTATCTTAGACAGTCCACAGAATACCATAAAAAAATGTTGTCACTGCAATGATTTGGGTGTGGTCTGTTTCTGAAAATGAAACTGGATATGAAGCAAGAGGGGAGTAGCTTCATTTCTAAAGTTCCACCACATAAACAGATCCTTCTATCTTGGTACTGGATTTTTTCTGGACACAAAGTCCAGTATTTTTGCAGAAGAAACAGCAAGTTAATTTAAGATGATGTTCCAGATAACAACTCCTATATGGAGTTATATGGAGGCTGAGTGGACCATTTTTCTGTGTTAGACCTCAGCTCTCTGTTGCACTCTACTCTTTCCCTACTCCTTTCTTCTTCTGTGTGTTCCCTTACCCTTCGATCAAGGTCATAAATACATCCAGAGTCTGTGGCTTCCCTCTGTGTGATCACAAACATGACCACTGCGTCACAGTGTCTCTCTGACAGGCAATTTCACTGGAAAGATTATTCTTTGATGTTGGTACGTGATGGCTCTCAGCGTTCTTTTCTGTCACGTGCTGAGGATTTTTGAAGGTGTCTTATCATGATACTTATTTTAGACCAAATTTACAAAGATTAGCACAGGATTATTGCATCTTCTCCCTGATCTATATCTACAGCACTGTCAGTTTCAAGACAAAACACCTTTTAGATTCAGATAAAGCACAGTCCCTTGCAAGCATAGCCTAACACCAACAAATACACCTTTCTTAAGAAAGCCATGACAACCATTTCCAGTTTACCATAACCGTAGTAATGGATACAGCAAATATATTGAAGAGGATGATCTGGCCAGCATTGAGCTTTTATGTATACAGGGTGTTTACAGTAGTAGAGCTACGACCCCATATATGGAGGCTATTTGTTTTTGACGCAGTCTTGCAAGGTCTGATTCCTGACCTTTTTAGCGGTAATGTATGGCTTCCGCTGTTCTTTCTTCTAGTTTTCTTTCTAATTACTTTAAAAAACAAATAAGAACTTTAAAAAGAAGTGTGTGTGTGTGGAATAATGTGGAATACAGATATGTCACACAAAAAAACTGAGTAATTCCTGCTAAATTTTCATTTCATGCCTCTCCCCTTAGCCTGCCTTGTTTTTTTGTGCACAGATGTTCAGATTCATTTCATTTGTTTTATTTCTAATTTTTAGTAAATTCACATCTTACCCAACCCACCTTATGATCCCACAGCTTAATGTTGTCTTTCTCATCTTTCTAATCTTGTTTCATTTTCTTCCCACCACAGCAAGGGACGAAAACATTGCCACCTTCCGTGGTTCGGAGTACTTCTGTTATGACCTCTCCCAGAACCCGATCCAGAGCAGCAGCGACGAGATCACGCTGTCCTTCAAGACGTGGCAGCGTAACGGGCTCATCCTGCATACGGGGAAGTCAGCTGACTACGTCAACCTGGCTCTAAAGGATGGTGCGGTCTCCCTAGTCATCAACTTGGGTTCCGGAGCGTTTGAAGCCATCGTTGAACCGGTCAATGGGAAATTCAATGACAACTCATGGCATGATGTGAAAGTGACCCGGAACTTGCGACAGGTAAGGCCCAGTGTTGGAGAAGATTACTCCATGTGCAGTTAGATTAGAAACCTCTTTGTTTTGGATAGTTCTGTTCATGCCTCTCCCCTTCACCTGCCTTGTTTTTGTGTGCACATATGTTCAAATTCATTTCATTTGTTTCATTTGTAATTTTTAGTAAATTCACATCTTACCCAACCCACCTTTTTGCCAAGCCTACAGGTACTGGACCCGACTTGGTAAACAAACTCCACTGTATGGTAGATATCATTCAACTCATTGTCATACCTTAATTTGCAATCTCTTTTTTCTTCCTCCTGTGTGATTTCTGGTTAAGTTTGCTGAGAATGGTACCAACAGAATTAAATGACTAACTGGATTGGCAAGTTTTTCCTCACTCTCTTAAGTCTTCTTTGTTTCTCTTCAGTATCAAACTCTACGTATGTAGAAATCAGGCCGACTCATGCATCGCTTTACCGATTAACACAAGGCAAAACACACTGCAGGAGGCGACTGAATCTAACCAAACTAAAGCATTTTACTTGTAATAAATTCTCAGTAACAGTAGTTAATTTGGGAGTACTTTGGACCCATGAGGAGCTCACCCATTAGGTGCTCTAGTAACTGCCTGATAGCCCAATTGCCCAATTACAATGGACCCCTGCCTATTTGCAGTTCAGAATTTGCAATTTTTTCTATGGGTCTGACTCTACTACTTTACTTCTGTGGATTAACCAGTTTAAAAGTTATTGGCAACATGAGAATAAATTTTAGTTATGAATTTACTGGCAAGGCAATAATATAAACATTATTTTAAAAAGTAGGTCTGAATTTTCAACTTGCCAACATTCATTTAGGATTGAGTCAGTAAAGAATGAATAAAGATCAGAAATTCTTAAAAAATAAAGTTAGACTACATGGACAAATTTAAGTCCAGTAATATTAAAAATAAGTTTAAAAACTTCTTAGAAATTTAAAACAATCAAATACATGTACATTTTACAGGATGATGTTTTGTATTGAAAGCTACTCAGAATAGCAAAAATGGGAGACATCTACACAGATTAGAGCCCACGAATGAAACTGACCAATAAGAAAAGCTATTAAAAATATTGATTGCTCTGTATTTCTTTTTTGGCTATTATGTCAGTGAATCTTTTGACTGTTTTAAATGGTTACATTCTTTTATTGCAATGTAACTGAATGCATCAGTAATACCAAGTTAGTTACACTAGATTTTTCTCTTCCTACAAAAAAATGTTTAAATGTTAAATTAGGTGTTATGATACCATGTTTTATAATTATGTTGGTCACAGTTGTTTAGCAGTGCAGCTCTCTTTCATAACTTGGTCATTTTTCTTGCTGCACTTCTTCGTTGTCCTGCATGTTTGCTTTTGACTTGTGTGCAATACAAACCATTTAAGTTGGCTTTTCTTGTTAATGTACGGCAATAAAATTAATCCAATCAATTCAGCCAGTTGTTAATTTTAATTAAGTAGAAGTATTTTCTTCAACAAGTTGCATCTACAGTCTGAAAGAAAGAATATTAAAATTCTCTTTCTGTGCCCATGCGGTTGTCAGGTGACGATATCTGTGGATGGGATTTTGACCACCACGGGTTATACCCAGGAGGACTACACCATGCTGGGCTCAGATGACTTCTTCTACGTGGGTGGGAGCCCCAGCACAGCCGACCTGCCGGGATCTCCAGTTAGCAACAACTTCATGGGCTGTCTCAAGGAGGTAATGTAGCATTCTCACAGAGATAAATGTGTTGCTGCTGAATTTCAATGAGACCACAAGAAATCTGTAAGCTTTCACTACAAATCCTGACTGCACAGATGTGGAAATGCATTTTATTAGGTCCATAGAGACACGGTTCAATCCATGACTTTGAGTTTTTTTGGAGGGGTTTATGCTAATTTGGAATAGGTTAAAATGCAGATGGATAGAAACTGTGCAAACCAAAACTGAAGAGTTGTTAAATTTGAAAGAGGTGGAAGTTTATTAGAAAATAGACGTGGATAAATAACACATAGTGTGCCACTCCCACCCTTCAATGTCCACACACCCTTCATTTATGTTCACGAGATCATAGAACTCGTGAACAGTTCTATGATCTCTATGGAATGATTATATGTCATTCAACAGCAGTAATTTATAAGGAATAAGTATAAGGCTCACAAGTTTAAATTTATTGGTTTCAAATTTTGTGTTCTGAAGAAATGTTATCAGACAGTCCAAGTAGCAAGTGTTGATATTGCTAAACTGGCCTCACTGGGAGGCACTGTGTGGTTTACAGAGAAGTTTCTTGAAGTTTCTAGGCAAAACCTTTTCATCTCAATGTAACGACTTTCAGGCCTCAGCAAATCTTTTAAAACATCTGCAAAAAGGCAACTTCTGTTTAGTTTTTTGAACTGATGATATTGGAATCTGCAGATATTCAGTATTGAACAACTTATTTAAATCTGCCATTTTCCATATCAAAGCTTCACAGGCTTCCTTAGATTTCATTGTTCTGAGTTTTTTTGTCAATCCAATGAGTTGCAGTGTCGCTTACAGGAAGACAAGAAGCTGGTCTTGTCAATTTTGAAGACATTCTACCACTTTTCATTAAGATTTAAGTGAATGTTATGTTTTTGCTTTTATTAATAAATGTGGCCCTTTGATTTAAAATTTTACCTGAAGTTCCTGAATGCGCTATAAAGTATGTGGTGCACAAAGTGAGTCTGGATTCACAGGCTGTGCTTCAAACCCACTGCTACTGTGTTTCTTATATTTAGTTTTATTAGTGAGAATTTTCTTCAGGGACAATAACTGAACCTTTAAGCTAAAGGAGAGGTTCCCCTTATATATAAAATACTTTAGATTAAATTGATTATATGTATGCATGCATTGAAATAACTGGGTTTTTTTTCCAGTTACTTTTTTGTTTCATACTACTAAATCCAAGTGGTAACCCAGCTGAGCAGCAGACTGTAAAAGCGGCTTTTAAAGGTTATTGCATCCTGATACCAATACCCAAGACGTGAAACTTGGCTCACACACATGCACCCACGTGTGGACAAATATATTTCTCCCTGAAGCTTATGATGTCATATCTTTGCACTTAAGTAGAGCCAGTGGAGTGCACTGTGACTGCAGGGGCTTGGCTTTCTCCATCTCACACACACACACACGCACGCACACACTGAGTTTACAACATCATATGGCTGCAGGGTGATGGAGGAAGTGGCGCAGCAGCCATTTAATCCCCCTCTGGCCTACTTCCTGCTCTGTGGCACGCTGGGCCTTTTTTCAGTTCTCTGCACCACCCACTCCCATTCCTGACATGCATGTGCACACACACACACGCGCATATGCACAGATAATTAGAGATGTGCACAGCCATGCATTCACTGATTCATGAACCACAGAGTCAAATATGAAAGGTGGTGTCACAGTATGAAAAGGAGGGAAGTATATTTTTTTGTTTTGTTTTTCCTTTGATGTGCACACAAGCAAAATGCATTAACATACAATGAAGCAGAGTAAAAGGATGCACAGTGTTGTAGCATAATCTTCTGGAAAATGAGCTGCTATTTTAAGGTTTCTTATTTACATTTTTTTATACTTTTAAGATACATATAGTTAATCTTTTTATGCAAGTTCAACTAATTTCTATCCCTCTGGCACACATTCACTGCATTTAATGAGTCCGGCCACAAACTTTTTAAAACCTTGAACTCGTCTTAAATTTACTATCTGTACTTTATTCCTATATGTGCATTGGATAAGACATAATTTCTGAGCAGTTTAAGTTTTTGTTAGATTCAGAGTTGAAGTCTGGAAAGTAGCGGAATCATATTGTTGCTTCAGTCGCAGTGTGATGTATATTCCCCATTTTTCTTCCTGAACAGGAAGTTACCTGATGTGCTATTGCAACCACTCAATGTTGCACCAGATTTAGGGATTATATTGTGGCTTTCCTTAACTTTAAGTTGCATTTCAGTCAATTCTAAGGCATTTAATTTAGAGATATGTGGTGATCACAAACTTTTCCTATTGAATCAGTCTGTTTGATGTCAACAATAAAACCACCTGGAGAAATCTAGAGTTTTGGGAAACTGAGTAATCAAAACATTATCAGTTAGTCAGAGCATATTTGCATATTTATGCCTAGTTTTTCGGTTTTACTCCAAATAAAAACAAAATTTTGGATAAAAATAAGCAATCAATTTTTTTGACTTTATAAACTTTAAAATGTTAAGCAAATTAATGCTTGATTAAATTATTACAAATACATCCATATTGGTTTGGTCAGCTTTTTGGTCAATCCCAAAAAATCCACACGGGTTATTCAGAGTACCCACCTCCCAGTCAGGAACCCCACCCAGCCAGCTACACATCTGCAGCATCCACCAGTTCCCCCCCAGTCTGCAGTCCGGTACCTCCTCGTTCTTCTCTCTGTGCCATTAGGGCTAATTTGCCTGCTGCCAGTGCTCTTGTCCTCGCCATCCGCTGTGCAGCATTACGGATAAATGTTTTGTTACCATGGCACCAGGTGCTGGTTGCCCTTGGTAGCTCCTTCGGCTGGCCGGCCCGTGATTATTATGCCTTTCATAACCAGCAATTACAAAAAAAGCCTACATCTCCGAGCCTACAAAATACATAATGGCCTACAATAACACATAATTGCTGTAATTGTGGTTGTCATTACACCTCCATCAGCCACTCGTATGGAGGCCTCTGGCTGTGGAGCGTATACTGTCGCCAACAAAGAAACACAAAAGGAGGAGTTCATGGACCGGACAGCGAGTACAAGCAGAAAAGGCACAAATGATGGTTGTTGTCTGATGACTCTTACTCCTTCATATTGATTTATTATTATTTCACCATCATTTATTCATCGTTTCTATGCTGAGGGGTCTTTGGAAATAATTATTTTTTTCCTCCACTAAATTACACCCACTGGAACTACAGTTAATGAACCTATTCCTTGCTGATTAAAAAAAACACAAAATTAACATATTAGCTGGAATTAAAGTGTCACAAACTTGTCTTAGGTGTAATCCATGGGCGACTTTGTGATCTACAAGTAAAAATAAATTGTTTTTCAAAAAAAAAAAAAAAGCCTGCAAAGATTCTCTAAGTCAATTTTTTTTAGATCTTAGCATCACAGTCATGTTAAGAACTTGAATCCACTGTTGTGAAAAATGTCTCCAATGACTTTTTTTAACTTAACAAATAATGATCATATTCTTCCTAATTTGTTGGAAGAAGTTGCTATTTTCAGCATTCATTGGCAGAATTGGGATAAACCTGGTCCTTGGAAAAGATGTACACAGGATCGTTTCACTCATTCCTCTACATATAACTCACCTTTTCTTCTCCAGATGTCGTGAAGAATTATGAGTAAAAATAACTTTTTGCCAATTTCCTGCTGTCCAATCCTGCACTTCCTCCAGTCTGTCCTTAAAGTTTTTCCTGGACAGAAAAGACTTCTTGCTGCATTCACACCTACCTGCTGCCAGTGCTTCGCAAGCTTTGCGTTGGCAGCAACAACTTCCACAAGAGGAAATGATCCCGGAGCTGTCTGGAGGCTTTCCTTTTTCACTGCAACTGAACTCTTTGGTTTAAAGTCTTTTGTGATCTAAAACAAAAACTTTGATTTGCAACATTACTACAATGGTTTTGTTCATGTATGAGGCCATTTTAATGCAAACCCAAGATAATTTCATGCTTGTTAGCAACCATTGCCAATAAGTCTATTTTGATTTAAATAATTATTTCGGGTGGAGTCCTTCAAAGGTTCACCTGTGCTCATTATATGACTAATCTACCCTGAAAATAAGTTAGATGACCATCACTGGACAAACCACAGTACAAGCTGAATTTGCAAATTTGCAATGAATTAATTTATCACAAAGCACAAAAACCAGAAGCTGTATGGGTTGCAAAATGCATTCTCTAGCAATTCATTAACGCTTGACCTATAATATATTATGACCTTTTGCTCAGAACAACTGTGAACGTTATTTAAAGATGGTAAAACAGCATCAAAACTTGTCTGTGCAGACTCAGGCAGGCACTGAGAAAGCCACAGAGAACACAAAGGAAGAGCAACTCTGCAGAACCATAGTTAGATGAAAATTTGAGTTAAATTAGCCCCAGCGCTTAATCACTGATCAGGTTGTCTTAGTTATTTTTTAACAGATTCAGCCTGAATACCCTATACAAATCCATGTACTCAGAGCTTGTCTCTATCAAATTAAACAAGTCAGTTTCCAAAGGTGCCATCATTATACTGGACTGACTGAGTGGGCCATTGACTCAGTTTGTGATCGTCTGCAAAGCAAACCCTGCCCCCCTGTGGACAAGAGCACACACTGTCAGGAATTTGATGTTGCAAAACAATCCTCAGAGAGTCTCGTGTCAGAACCATGTGATCACTGATACTACAAGACCAACACCAGCAGCAAGGTGTTGAGGATTACATTGATATGCAGATATTTCTGCTGAAGCAGAGGTTTATGCACTAAGCAAATATTAAGCAAGAAAAATTTTACATCACACAAAGAGAATAAGACTAAGAACATTTCTTTTCTTAGAAGAAAATGTTTTTCTTTCATATTTCTTAAGTTTATAAGGGAAAGCTTAGTCTGTTTTGTGGGACCACAGGTTGAGAGAGTGTGTGACTTTTGTAGGATTTCTCAGGTGCAGATAACACCTGAGTCTGTGCTGGTCGGCAATCCAGAGAGGTAATTTCAAGCCTCAGTCATATTGTGTAACAGTGCTCGTTCTCACACACAGATAAGGGACTGTGCGTGTGTAATGATGTGTGTCCTGGACGCCTGGTCAGAGAGATAATGCAGTGATGGATTTCTTTCATCTGACCATTGTCGAACATTTTCCCTCACCTCTGCTGCTCACACACACACGTGTCTTCAAATTTCCATGTATGTTTGTGTGCACATGCATGCTTTCTTCGCTCAGAGCGGGTATTCCTCGAGCTTCATTCTCACGTTAACCTGCCGCCGGATCTGCAAAGTGCTGATAAAGCTCCCTCCGCATGTTGAAAGGCTTTTTCTGTACATATTGTTCGGAGGTGGCAGAAAGCTGAAAGTGACTTGTCAAATTGTCAGCTATACCCTCCGCTTGTCCCTCCTCCTTTCCATATGTTACTTTTTGTAATGATCTATGACATGTGCTATTTGTGAGTGTACAAATGAGAGCTGCATCCACACCAACGTGCATGTTGGAGTCTCTGATGATGTGCATTTACCACAGAATATACTCACTATCAATATTTCTGCTTGTGTTTGTTCTTTTTTGACATACTTGAAACATTAATAAAATGTCAAAGGTATCATGAGTAATTAATACCACAACCTGGTCTGATTACCTCCTAGACTAATTGAATCAATAAATCACCTAACTAGAACTATATCTTTCTTTCTAATGTGAAGTAAATAAAACTGCCTTAAAAATCAGGAATGCTGTGATCTAAATAAATTCAACAAAATTAAAGAAATCAATCTGCAAAGGGCTAGAAAGTAATTCATAAGGTTTTGGGACTAGAATGTGTCTTATAGTGAGAAAGCATTGAACAGTGATGAACCTTCTCAGGAGATACTGGCCTGCCAAAAATACCCATAAACTCATCTAAGCTCTAATAAAAATCACAAAGCCATGCACACATTTCCCCCCAAATAGGACTAAAGAGAGGGAAATGGATTTTTTGGGTGGAAGTTGTATGTATGTGAAAACAATAGCAGAGCAGATAAACAGCCAACCCTAGTGGTGGTCATGTGATGATCTGGGGCAGGATTGCTTCAGGAATCCAACTACTTACAACTATTGATTGAACCATAAATTCTTGGAAAACACTTGTCATACTCTTTATTAATGAATCCCTTGTCGACTGAAGCTAAACTTAAGCTGCTGCTAGTTGATTGTCATTGCCAGAAAAAATATTTTAAAAACGGAAAACAGGCTGAAAAGATTCCTCTTTTTTCTCAGTGTATTTAGGATAGCATTTGTGTATAAATTATTATTTGGTTAAATGGAGCCAATATGTTCTTCAGCAAAGCAACAGAAACATGTTTTGTCATGTTCTTTTATAAATTCTGGTTTGTTTCTCATATTGCTCTTTCTCTTCTAGAAAGACTTTTGTTTTTGCGCCTCAGCTTTGTCAGTCTGAGTGCAGGTGTCGCTTATCGGCATCCTCCAACACTTCCCAAGACTAGACTGATACTTTCTTTTATTCCATTTTGGAGAGAAGAGACTGAAGCTGTTCACTCGTAGAAAAGGAGGTAGCTCTTTATAAAATGTTGGAAAATCCAATATATCGACTGGAGCAGCAAGAGGAGAAAAAAAAAAACTAAACAAAGGGGAAGGAAAGAACACAAAGAAAGAGAGGGAGAAAAGGAGAGGACTATTTTCTGTGCGGTCCCTCGACTCCCTTAGGGATGATCTGATTTACTGTCAAATGTGCAGCTGGATTATCAATATTCTGAGCCAAGACCCTCAATCTATCCTCACATCCAGCAGAGCTGTGGTATCTGAGATGTTCAAATAAAACAGCAAAAGCAAACAGAGCAGAGGCTGTTTGTCTTGTTCATGTCTGTGAACCCACCAAAGACAGACTCTGAGTGTTTCTCTGTCCCGAGAATTAGAGGAGAAAAAAAAAAAAAAGAGACCTTCAATTTTCCACTCGAGCAGATTTCAATTTCCACACTCATCCCCCTCCGTGACTCCAGCCTCCCTTTGTTCACGACAACATTTAGGCTGCTGGGATGAAAGAGACTGTTTCTCAATCATTTTTTTCCCATCACTCGATCAAATGGAGTAACCGCATGTGTTTGGAAGCAGCTTTGGGATACAGATGAATTAGGAATAACAGGAAGTCTGCAAAATCATCTGTGTTTTCCTTTTTGGCAAATGCTTTACTAGACAAAGGAGCAGAAATTAGAAGATAAAAATTAGCTACATAAAAATCACAAAGCCATGCACACATGCACAAAAATCAACATGTTTGTTGATGCAGTTCAGCATTTGAGATTTGCTATGTTTATTCATTTTATCTTGTAAGCTTAAAAATGAACAAAGCTTGACTGACAGAAAAGTTTTTGGGTTAAAATACAAACTAATAATTAGCTTCTGCTAAGGCAAAAAAAAGCTTCACATCTTCTTGACAGACAGACAGTGAAAACCATAACCAGGTTTTCATCCTGGTTATGGGAATTTAACATGACATTATGTTGACAAAAATTATTTATTTTCAAGGAAAACAAAGCTAAACAATATAGTTATGTGTTAAAGAAGACAATATATACAGAGTCATTTTAATTTAAGGATGTTTTTCCTGTGTTCAGTGGTAATCAATTCTCCTGACACCAGTTAACTTCGAATGCACTGCAGAGACAGGACAAAGAATGATGTGATATCAATAGGAAAACAATTTTTGTTTCAGATAAATGTTAAGGATGACTCTGTGGATATGCAGCACTCAGACCTTAAAGCCTTGAGCAAAACACATTATTCAGAGGCGAATGAGCCATGATTAGACTACTTACAAAAAAAGAGGAAATGTAAACGTCATAAATTTTCCAAAAGGATTTGAATAAATGATAATAAAGTCCAGATTTTCCTTCAGCCTGTCTTAGGAAAGAAGCAGCATAGCATTGTGGATTCTTGTTTATCCACTCCCTTCTAAACAATGACCAAATATTTTGACACATTTCAGTCCCGTTTCTGTGCTCAAATGTGGACTGCTAACCATTCCAAGCATGTTTACAAGGTCTTGGCTACAAACCAAAACTACAAAATGTCCATAATCCATTGTTATCAAAATATCTTAACAAGTAACTCATTTGCTGCAGAAACCCATGAGAAACTGATCAAAAAATGCTGTACGTTTCCTAAACAGGGAATAGTGTATCTCTAAGTTGAATATTAGAATCATGATAACGGCAAAAGAAATCAGTGGGGTGGAACACTCAATGTTCTCAAAGTACACTGAAGAATGAATCCGAGTCTGTGTAACAGTGCTTTTTTGTCTTCAGTAGGAGCAAATATCTGTGTTTCAAAAATAAAGTTAATAAAAGTAGGAACATTGAGGTGGGTTTAAATTATGTCTTTTACCAACAAATAAGTATTCAACTGAATGCATCATAATGTAATCTCATCCAGGTGATACATCATCATAATAAAACTGTCAGAAACAAAGCAGGAAAAAGTGAGGGAGAAAAAAATATGGGTGTATGATCTCTCTGTCCTTCATAATGGATCAATAACAAGACTGTGCAAACTGGATAAACTTCAGCTTATTCTTAATCTCTTGTTTAATATTGCAGGTACAAAAAAAGCTGAAAAATTGTAACTACAGCATTAGGTGAACATAAGTAGATCCCCACTGTGGTTTTAATTTCTTTGCAACTGTGAAATTCAGCTAATGTTTTTTCGACATTAGCCAAATACCAACAAGGATTTGCACACATTTGTAATTGGAAACACAGCTACTCTTTGCTCTCTTTCATAATTAGGAGATAAAATAAGATCTACAAAAAGAAGCCAACGCATCAGATTAGACTCTAATCTTAGTGAGTTTGGACACAAAGAAGAGGCGAAGCATGAACCCGACTGGCAGAGTAAATGGTGGACTGTTTGAACCACATAATGTAAACGAGCATGATGCTAACTTCAAAGCATTGATTGTAACGTCTCTTCCTGCAGTCCATCAGCGCTCCACGGTTTGGTGTCAGTCGCTGCTCGTCTCACTGTGGGTGGGGGTTGCTGTTGTTGGTTTGTTTAAGCACACAGTGACATCTGGGCTGGTGTGAGAGTGTATTTGTGCACATGATGCGTTTCACCAGAGTATGCAGGGAAAAGCTGAAGAGTTGTTTGGGTTTTCCATGTGGGACAGTGGACAATTCCTTGTCCATCAGAGATTGATCCAGTCCTGGTTTTGGAGGCAGAGCCATCTAAGGGATTAGAGGTCATGGCTGTCCAGCTTTGTCTTGGTTTGTGAAATTCCTTCCGATCCTTTGATGATGTTCTAGTTTATGGATGGAGAAGTACACAAAATCGTTGTTTTTCTTTCTTTCTTTTTTTTTTTGTGAGAAACGTTTTATAGATCAATGCTTATTTAATCTTATATTGGCACAATCAAGCACAAACTTGTGTATGACATTTTCTGTAAAGATATAAACATTAACATATTAACATATCAAAGCCAACACTGACAGTCATTCCAAACACTTTCACAACCTCACATACATGATCCAAATGCTCATCATGAGTATAAAAAAAGAACACTATGCAAATCATAGTCACTTGTGGGTTAAGCTTAGCATATTTTAAATTATGTCTCATTCATTTTATTGGGGAGTGGAACAGAATATAACCCACAGGTTTTTTCTGAATAACTTTGCCATGTAATGCTATTTGCTTCTTCAAGTTATGAGAGTTTCCACAAGAATTTTGTTTGCTCAGTTGGTCTTAAAAAAATTCTGTGATATTTGATCCTTCAACAGGTGCAATTGTTCGTTGTGAGATCCCCAGTCAGTCTCTTTTATGTATTTAACTCTCATATTCAACACCATTGGATTTGGGCATTAATATTTATGTTGATAGAAAGACCTAAGAGATTTTGCTCTAATACTTTTCATTGAAATCTTTTGTTGTCTGTCATAAACCTGATTTAGTTGCAGATCTTCATCCAAAAGCTTTAGGTTAACACTGTGAGGAGGGCTGAGAAGAGCTTTACCTCATCAAGTATTTTGCTTTATCACAGGGCTTGCTTGTTTTGGGAAAATAAACCAGCGAAAATAGCCAAAATTGTTCCTACTTTACCTGACTTTCCTTAGGTAAAATGAATTGGTCTTAGTTGTGTCATTTTCATCTTTGGTTATTTTATTCTTTGGGCATTTTATTTAAACTGTTAAATATTGTGGAAATGTATGAGTACTGAGATAAAATACATCTCTCATCATTATTTAGAATCCTTAATAATAGGTTAAGCTATGTATGTTTTCAAATGGAGAATGTGTCCGTCATAATATAGTCTGAATAGGCAGGCTGTTAATTAACAGGAGCTTGAATAGAAATTCATTTTCACAGATGAGGACTGTATTCATCTGGAAAACCCAGATATATACATATTTTTAAATTCTTTGTCTAATTGCAAAAACATAAATTGAAGTAATGTTTTAATGTCATGCTTTTTAGCTGATTGTGACTTCATTGTTGCATTGAACGAAGAGTACCCAAATCCATAATTTACTCATCACAGGTGGTGTACAAGAACAATGACATCCGTCTGGAGTTGTCCCGGATGGCTCGGATTCTGGATCCAAAGATGAAAATCCAAGGTGAAGTGTCCTACATATGTGAGAACGTGGCCACGTTGGACCCAATCTCCTTTGAGACTCCTGAGGCGTACATCAGCCTCCCCAAGTGGAATACCAAGAGAATGGGATCAATCTCTTTCGACTTCCGCACGACTGAGCCCAATGGACTCATCCTCTTCACTCACGGAAAGCGTCAGGAGCGCAAAGACGCTGCTCGCAGCCAGAAAAACACCAAGGTTCGTTTGTGACACCTGAAATATATTTTTTACATTTTTACTGCCATTTCTACAATGTTCATCTCACCATGTCTGCAAATGCAGGATGTTGTAAGATCAAAAAATATGTTGCTTTTCCTTCTTGGTGTGTTCTGGTTTTCCTGCACAGGTGGATTTTTTTGCTGTGGAACTCCTAGATGGGAGCCTGTACCTACTATTGGATATGGGCTCAGGGACAATAAAGGTGAAAGCCACCCAGACAAAAGTGAATGATGGGGCATGGTACCATGTGGACATTCAGAGAGATGGACGCTCTGGTAAGCAAAGTAGCTATTTGTAGAAATGGGAATTGCTGTTGCTGAGTTAGACTTACTGCCTTTATAATTAAGCACTCAAAAGGAATGGTCAAGTTTTGACATATGCCTACCAACTATTTTGTTTAGTAGGAGCAGCCAACCTAGCTTTATCCAAGCCCACTATGTGACCACTATACAACTTTATTAGTACTGATAATGTGTGTCCCAGAACTCCTCTGTCTACAGATCTTCATGTTGTTCTGAATGTTAGATAAATGAGGAAATGCCTGTGTGACTTACGCCAACTTGTGCTAGTTGTAGACAGCCCAACCCTTTCATATCAAGTCATTGACATCTACATGTTCAAACTTAATATTAAACATCTAAGATTAAAAATGGTCAGTCTTTAAACATTATTTAAAGAAAATATAAGTAAAAGTGACCAATGATGTGTACTTGCGTCAGTGACTTAGACTCCAATTACTCTCTGAAAGCTTTTTCAGAAAAGCCATAGCTAGTAAAGTTTCAAATCAGGCATCTTTTTTTTCCCTACTTTGCTCGGTGTACCACTACAGTGCTTCATATTCTTTACAGATTCTAAATACCCTCATAAAATTAGGGCATCACTAATCTTAACCACTAGTTGAGGTTATCAGACAAAAATCATGACTTTTTCTAGCAACAAAAGCTTCCAAACTTCCAAAAAACTTCCAATATTAGCCACCGTGCCTAATATTGAGTTTCTAGCTCTATAAGGTTCAAGGGTAAATACAATGCTTAATGCCTTGGCTTTCAGCCCCAAAGAAGCTCTGCACACCTCCATTTAAGCCACAGAACTAAGAGTTGAAATTCAATGGTTTAAGTATCAAATGAACTAATATTTGGAACATTTTCTACCCACAATGTCAAACCAGTGGTCATGTGGAGGGCATTTTTCTGACATGTTGCTCCAGCTGTTGTTTTTTTTGTTAACCTGTCCTATTCCTGACTGCCTTAGGCACCATCTCTGTAAACAGCAGACGGACGCCATTTACAGCCAGTGGGGAGAGTGAAATTCTGGACCTGGAGGGAGACATGTATCTGGGAGGCCTTCCAGTTGATCGCTCCAACCTCATTCTGCCCACCGAGCTCTGGACGGCAATGCTCAACTACGGCTATGTCGGGTGCATCCGTGACCTTTTCATTGACGGTCGCAGCAAGGACATCCGTCAGATCGCCGAGGCACAAAATGGTGCCGGTATCAAACCCTCATGCAACAAGCAGCAAGGAAAGCAGTGCGAGAGCTATCCATGCAAAAACCGAGGAATCTGCAAAGAGGGTTGGAACCGATTCATCTGTGACTGCACTGGCACCGGTTACTGGTCACGTACCTGTGAGAGAGGTAAACTGGGGTTTGGATTTGCATTTTGTATTTTGTGTGCCTTTATGTGAAAACGAGAGCGAATTATAGTTTAAATCAGAGGGAATATAGTTACACGACAAAAAATATGGCCAAAAAAGCAGAAGGTGTTAGTTACTTAAACCACAGTAATGGTCTGAGATTCAAATTTACACATGTGCATGTGAAGTACATGCACCAAGTTCAAAAATACCCTCACCTAATTACAGCAACTCATCATATGACTGAATCTAAAACATGACTTGAAATGAGGAGGAGCTGAGGATCAAATCCTGACAGGTTTCCTAAAATAGGATATCCAAATTCACATAAAGACAAATGCAATCCAACATTAAAATTAGATTATATGAAAAGCTTAGCTGACACCGGTAATCCAGTTTTTGCTTTTTGGAGTGCTTGAGGTTTTTTTTGATGCTGCAACTCAAGTCACCCTAGAAACAACATTATTTACTCCAAACAGAAAATGAAACCTCTCTGGTTACAAACAAAATATGCATCAATGTCCCTCATCATAGGCGGATTGTTAAAATGCCTTGACTTTTTTTTATTTTATTTTATTTTTCAACTAAGAGCTTAAGACAAACAAGTCACCACCTAAATAGAAATGTTTTGATCTCAATGTTTGGAGGCTGTTTGCATCCTGCTGCTATGCTCTGTATAAAACCTTCTTATTGATGTATTAAACAAGTGAATCGTAGATTACAACACACTTTCACCTGAGTA
Organism: Poeciliopsis retropinna; assembly: GCA_010277075.1. Taxonomy (NCBI): domain Eukaryota; kingdom Metazoa; phylum Chordata; class Actinopteri; order Cyprinodontiformes; family Poeciliidae; genus Poeciliopsis; species Poeciliopsis retropinna. The sequence goes on from VMRM01000018.1 coordinate 6,457,605, forward strand.
AAAATGTTCTGCTCTCCTTCATCCTTCTGCCTCTTCATAATCTCACCACCGTCCGGCTTTACTGCTGAGCTGACTGCAGACGTTGTCTTCAGAGAGATGTAAATTAATTCCTAATCCGTTTACAGCTGACACACAATTTTTCTGTTCAGCATCGAGTCTCTCCTGAATTCACCACACAATTGTAAAGAAGGTCTTCCCAAGGCCAGGAACCTACTAGGAGAAAAACTTTCATCGTTAATGAACTCCTGTGAACGGACAACATCCACAGTGCATCGAGAATGCTTCTCTTTTTACATTTTCTTATGTTGCTTAATAAGTTAATCTCTTTCCTCAAACCTCTACTCAAAAACACCCCATTATGACAAAATGGAAAAAGTTTTTGAGTGTTTTGCAATTTATAAAAATAGAAAATCAAAATATTTTATTCATTTCTGATAACCAGAATTTTCATTTGTATCAAAATGGTTTTTCCGTAACATGGCAGGTGAAATTTATCTTAGTATTATATTTTAACAACTTGTTGTTACAGCTGTATTAAATAATGACTGAATAAACATTATTCTCACATTATTAAATTGAGACATTTTCAGAAAAGTAAAACAATAACCTATTAGGTTGCTGAATAGAAAAAAAATGATAAAGAGAACAAAATGTCTGAACCAATTAATCCCTCGTGAACAGAGTTGTGTTGAGACAAAAACACGGTGGAGGACCACAGACTTTACTTACCACTCCATATCCAAGAAGTGGTGTGATAGAGCTGTCTCCTATCAGCTCAGTCTTCAATTACTGGTGAGAGCAACACTTTATGTTAGTTGTGCTTTCAATTCAGCTTCCTTCTTGTTGTAGCATTCCTCTGAACGAGAGGTTATGGTTGTTCTTGAAAGATAACTTTACATTGGCATCGTGTCTTTTTCTATAATATTTTATACTTTAATACTTTTTTTTTTTTTTGCGTAATGCCTTCCACTTTTCTGTCATTACATCTTCGCCTTCGTAGCACATCAATAATTTGTGTTGAGTAATTGACTGCTCCGCCATGCAGCACGGCTGAATGAGCACTTTTAAGGTGATAACTTAAAGAGCTTGTCGAGTGATTTTATATTTCAAAATAGAACTGTATTTTGTGCATTTTGCATCCTACATCAGACTATGTTTGACCTGTTTCAGTTTTTCTGTTCTGTGATGCCTCCACCATAATTAATTATCTCACAACTGATTCCATTTAAGGTAGGGAGTGGTAGAGAGGCCAAAAGGCACCTAACCACGAGAAACAAAATTCTCTGGTCTGATGAGACAAAGATTGAAACTCTTTGGTATAAATGCCAGGCATTTGTTTGAAGGAAACCATTGCTTTTCACCATCCTGACAGGGAAGCATAGTGGAGGCACCACAATGCAATGGGGATGTTGTCTACAAGCACCACTTGTCCATTTTCACGCTGCACCTCAGTATGTCAATCAGAGAAAGCTGTCCTGTACGCCTGATTAATTTCCTTCTTGTGTTGAGACAGTTTATTAAAATTTGATCAAAGATGGAAACCAATACTCCCTAACCTTTCAAATTGTTCACATTTCCTTTAGCATATCAAGCAGCCACTTTGTGATCATATCTCCTAATTAAGTTTTTTTTTTTTTTTCTCCTGATTTTTCCCATCCAGTAACCTACTGAATAATACTAATATGTCTGACTACCATGATTACTTTGGAAAAGAGAAGATCCAGGTCATCATGAGTCAGTCTAATTAGGAACATTTTCTAAAAGACTTTAAAAATTAATTTCACTATCAGGAGATATTATTTGCCTTCCGTATTTTGATGAGTAATATCAGCTCCTGTATGTTTTTTAATCATTATTACATTAATCTTAATAAACTTTGGCCTTCATATTTTTTTCCCCTCTCTTAAAGGAAATTAGCTGCACTTTTGTACTGTCATTATTAATAATTTATGAAACTCCAGGTTTATCTAAAGGGAGCATATTATCAGGATTTTGTTTTTGCTGGTATTACAGATGAGATTTAACAATTACCGAGAACCCTGGTGTCATTTCCTGCTGTATCAGAAAGGATCGGATATTTTCCTGCTTCTTCAGAATTAGATCTGTCATGTCAAGCTGATTTACTCCTCTGGTAATAAAGTGTTAAAGTAGAGCTGAGGATGAGCAGCAGCAGCCAGGCGAACTGTGGAGATGGAGGAACCCATTTGCATTTATATAGAACTGTGCATTTAAAGTGAGCAGAAAGGTGTAGGGTTACTTTTCAGCCACTGTGGCCATGAAGTGATGTTTGTTTTTACAAAAAGAAAACTTCAGTTATGATAAACTGTTGGTTTCATTTCTGCACTTCAGTATGTTATGCTTGTTGGTCAGAGTTATTATTATTATCTAAATCCATTTCAGAAAGAGTGATATATTTTAATGTCATCCTTTAAACTATATCAGTTTTGACAACCATTATTTCATTCTGATTAAAACCTGCACATCATTTCATTAGAAAACTTTAGTAATATGACTACATATGATCAATAAAATAAGGATTTTACATGATAAATTTTAGCCTGCTAAAACATATGTCAAGCTGTACTGTACAGTATATATATTTAATGCTTGATAGACAACCTCTTTACAAGAATTACTACTTGTAGTGTGTCATGGAGGCAGTCATGTTATGGGACTGTTGAGCTGTTAAGGAAGCCCAGCAGCCTTTGGTTCTTCTGTATTGTTGGGTCTGGAGTCTCTGATCTTCTTGACGATACCTAACCCTAACATTTTTTCTTCCAAACCCTTTCTTTCTATTTAACTTTCCATTAATAGATTTGGATATAGTGCTTTGGGAGCTTCCTCAGTGGTAACATTTTGTTTCTTATTCTGCCTCTAGAGTGTAACATTCAAGTCAGCAGTGTTCCCATGATTTTGGTCAAGCCATATTTCTATACCTAAAACTATTTTTTTACTGATCTTATTTAATATTACTGAAATTGTGAGAAATTGAATTTTATATGGAAAGAGTTTATTCAATAGTTCTCACTGATAAAATTATCAGTGAGATAATTTAAATGTAGAATAAAGAATAAATGTAATTAATTCTGATAATTAAATAATAATAAATTATTATTGTTTGATACATCTGTAATAAGACACAGTGCATGGAGACATTTTAAGTATATTAATTGTGTCTCCCAAGCAGCTGCATCCAAGTAAACATGAAATGTCTGACTTAATCTGACATCGCAGCTGGAACGAGGGTTTAAATAGTAAAGCGACATACACCTTCTCAGTCTCAGCTGCCTTCCTCTACCCTATCTGCAGAAAAACATGTTGACATAGAACATGACAAGTCTTTAATTCAAACTTGTTATGAACTGAATTTTTGTGCAAAACACTTTATAAAGCTTAAATGATTATTTCAAGCTAGATTTTTAACGTTTAAATTTGCGATATGTTTTGGCAAACCGGGAGATGGACTTTGTCTCCCCCTAGTGGCCTTTTGACACCCCTACACCCTACTGATCATGCAGTAGAGGGAAACAAAAGGACATTTAGAGGACACCTAATTCTTCAGCACATTGTTAGATCATTTATCATATTAAATTCTTGTGACATGAACAATAATCACGTCTGATTCATTTCAACAGAAGGCCCAAAGAGGAAACAAGCCATGCTGTTCAGCTGGGGACAAACAGCACCTGGAAAAAACTAGAGCTTTCAAGGCACATTGTTAAATTCAGGAAACAATAAATAAAACTTCAATAAAATGTTAATTTAGATAAATTAACTGTATATCAGCCTATCTTTTCTGTAGATACTACACATCAGACATCACCAAAGAGGATTATAAAAGTTTTGTTGTGTTTTTCTTTATGTTAGAAGGTTTCAAATTCTCCTAAATTCAAGATTTGAAAATTTCTTGTGTTTGTGGGCATTTTATTTGGATTTTATATGACAGGCGTTTTAAAATATGCTGGAACTCTTATTTATAGTGATCTATGGACAATGTCAAAGCTTTTTGAATTTTTAAATGAGCATCACAATATTTGTAGAAAGGGTTTTGTGATCAACAGACATTCTGAAAAAAATCAAAACACAATAGATCTCAGGACTCCACTTTGTGAAACATAAGATTTTTTTTATTAGACCCAGGGTTCTGATAAACATTTTAAAGAGACTAGAAGAAAAGCTGTCCTTTTCTCGTGATTGGGTCACGAACTCCAGTTCTTGAATGCCATTGGCCTGCAATTTGTGGATGCATTATTGCTCCCAAACACCTGAATTGTAAGTCTGAACTACCTCCTTGGGATGTCAGCTAGTTTTCAATGCCTGGTAATTAACCGTTTACTTGAGTCAAGTTTGTTAGAGCAGGAATGCATTGAAAAGTTGCAGAGCAGTGATCCTCAAGAACTGGATATGCTGATCCCTGTTAAAGGGAAAGGTCAGATTCATCATCCATCTGGTCTCTCTCCCACAGAGGCCTCCATTCTCTCCTATGATGGAAGCATGTACATGAAGGTGGTGATGCCAACTGTCATGCACACCGAGGCTGAAGATGTCTCCCTGCGGTTCCGTTCGCAGCGGGCCTACGGCCTCCTCATGGCCACCACTTCCCAGGACTCGGCCGACACACTGCGGCTCGAGTTGGATGGGAGCCGCGTCAAACTCACAGTCAACCTAGGTATCGTATAAACAAAACACCTGCAGCACCAGCAGCTCTTTCTTCATTCATTTGCCCCCACATCTCCATCTCCGCCATAACGGGGCTTTACCTTCCAGGGGTAACGTCTCCAAGTCATTGTTTTTTCTCTTTTCTTTCATCCCTTTAATTCTTCCAGTGACCTTAAATTTTGAAATAGACTTATAGTTTACATTTTCTCTCTTGTTTGCATGAGTATTAAAAACAGGTTCTGCACACAGGTGTTATTCTATGGCTAAAACAATTTAGATAATCTCTGACACAAGAAATAGAATTTCTTTACAGAATCATTGAGACAGTTGCAGCACAAATACCCAGAATATTGTAACTTCTTAGTTTATTAGTGAGAACAATTGAATAAACTCTTTCTGCATTTCTCACTAACTTCAAATCATGTCTTTTGTTTGCTAACAGCAGTATCTTTAATGAACTGTGTGCTTTCTCAGTGTCTTGTTCTTTCCATTCTCCTGTCACCTTCATTCTTCCATCATGCTGTGTCAAAAGATGGTATTCACCCCTTCAAAGGCCTTAAGCCTGCGGCCCGTCAGGCGAACAGCCCGAGAACAGAGCCCAGCAAAACCTGCAGCTGGCTGCGACCCCATGAACCTCCAAACACTGAGGTTCTTATTTTAATTTGTACAGTAAATGCTACATACATATATTTCTCTTATAGAACATTTAGGATTGATAGTGTTAACATGTGTTAAATGATCCATAAGTCCCATTTAGATAATTTTCTCACTGATTACGTTTATCCCTATCAATTATTAAGATCTTTAGATTTATGTCTTTGCTCACAATAGCCTGTAGTTTCCTTCTAAAAGTGTAGACCTTCCCAGTTTGAGCTTCTGGTCCAGCTTAGAACCAAACATAGTAGCCGAGTAGCGCTCCAGACATCACAACTGGGGATCCGGTGCCTCTGTATGGTGCTGGTGCTGATTGGATCGAGGCTGTTTGCTCCCACTTTTCTGTTGCGGTTGACGACACATGACCCACCAGCCACGTGGTGACCAACCCACAATGTCCTCACAGCTGCTGGCAGCAGCTGGACAGGCTTTGCGTTGCACCATTTAACTCTATTCTCTCCATGAAAAGTTAATCAACCTGCTTTTCTCCTGCTTTACAAAAATTTATGACTTGGAAACAAAAGAATGCAGAAAACATTTAATCTTTGCCATTGGGTTGGAAAAGCCTCGTAGCTGGTACCATAAGTGGCCATTTTAAAGTAAAGAAAAAACGAAAATGATAAGCCTAAACTATATGAAAAAACTAACTCTTTACCTTTTTCTGTCTATGTTTGTTTCTAATTAATTGGTATGAAATTAAATATAATAACCTAAGGAAATAAAATGGCTACCCTCCTGCATGTGTGCGTCCCCGGAAGGGTGGACTTCTTGTTTTTGGATGTCTGCAGCTATAACCTTGAAGGATGCAATTTCATCTGTCATTTATTCTTCCCCATCTAGACTGTATCAGGATAAACTGTAACTCCAGTAAGTTAACACTCAAGTTTCATTTTGTTGTACTTGTTGTCTTTTCTTCTTATATCTGCTCTGCACTGCCTTCCACCGTATTTTAACCTTTATTATGTGGATATTGAGTTTGTGTCAGTTTTGAGTTAAAAAAAATTGAGATTAGAAAATGTTCCTTTAAGTGGACAGCGATTTCCCGCTTTAGCTTTTTTGACTAACTTTAAGGACATCAAAGATTCCCAAAGCAACTTCCCTTTCTCCACTTCCTCTATGACTGACATTGTTTTCCAAAGCCAGCCATGGAGCTATTTTCTCCTGTAAGTCATGGAACTTCCAGGAGACCTTTTGCTTCTAGAAAATATTTGAAACATTTCCCTAAGAAGGCATCCAGGGGTCCCCAAAATACTACGCATGTCTCTGGTCAATATGGAGAGGCAGCAACTCTTGAATAACCAAGCTACTCATCATATGTCTTAGGATGATTTATCTCATCCCACTGAGGAAACGTGTTTCTGCTGCTTGTATTCACATCATAGTCATTTGATTATTTCCTACTGTTTGTGAACATAGATGAGCGGTGAAACATATCAACTAGTAAATAAAAAGCAACTGTCTTTTTACCCCAACATATCCAAATTGTAATGCCAATGCATGAAAATGTTACTGAAAACTTTGAGATACACGGAGTCCTCCACTAAGGATGATTACACATCTTCCAAAAGAAGGTGGACCATGCCTTCAATCTTGAGGGTGTTAACAGTCATTCATGTCAACAGCATCACAGATGTTTCTGCTCTGTGACTCAAATCAGCTTCAAATCACCTCTGTTATCAGAGGTAATAGCATCCAAAGACTTTTCACAAGCTGCACACCTACTGCCCCCTGGCTACATCAGAAAAAAATCTGTCCATTAAAGTAATGAACTAAATTAGTAACAAAGGGCTAATCTTGGGTTGCACAGGGATTCAATGAGCCTTAGAAAGAGGTCAGACACCCTATATGTAAAAAAAAAAAAAAAAACCCTCAGGAAAGACAAGGAGCAGCAATTGTTGATAGAGGGTAACACAGGCAGACTCTAGAGGGTAACACACGATGACAATGCAGGCTTATGACCAGCAAAGAAATAACATATTTTGCATTGATCGTACAGAGACTGAATAGACTTTGGAAAATGATATGAAATGTTATACTTCCAAAGTACTCTCCACGAAACTCCAAACAACACCTGGTTGCTTTGTCTGAGTCCAAAGTTCGACCATCAGTCAAACTCTCCTGTAGTGTGTACAGGTATAGGCTGAAATATGGGATCCTATATCTAAAGTACACCCTTTTGTCCCCTTTAAAAAGGGACCAATATGCCACTCAGTAATCCTGAATTATAGAAGTTATATTGGCTTTTTAAAAGAGTCAATCCAGCAGCATTAAGAGCCTTAAGAAGCTTTACGGGAGCTCTATAGTTAACCTGAGCTGTTTCCAATTTTGACCATATCAGTATTATTTTCACTTTGATTTGTATTGTGAGTTAGAGCAAACCTTAAGGAATCTGTGGTAAAAGATTTTGTTTAACCTGCCAAGATATATACAGCACAATTATTCAGGTTAAAATAACTGCTTTATTACAATTGAAAGTCAGATAATTGTATGGATATTCTTTCAGCATTTCTTTATCATATATCATTCCAAATTCTTTAAGCACTTATCCAAAAGTTATATTTTCTAAGCAGTGTTTCAGTTAGTTTTAAAATGCAGTTGGAAGACGATTTATGTGGGCCTGTAATGAGTAGAAGCATTTTTCCTCTCTGCTGCATAAATCTAAATATAATATGAACGCATTGTCAACTATTTTGTCTTTTTTTTTCATTGTGTAACTCACTGATTGAACCAAACCTTTGTTTCCCAAATGAATTAGATCCGTTCTTGGATATATTTTCAAGTCTCTTCATAGCCCGACAACTTTGTGCCCAGACTGACTGGTGGGAAGACAAAGGTTTGGTTTGAGGCTCACTTTGTCCTTAACTTTGTGACTGACCATTGTTCTCAGGCAAGGGACCGGAGACCCTGTATGCCGGGCAAAAGCTCAATGATAATGAATGGCATACAGTGCGCGTGGTGCGTCGGGGCAAAACCTACAAGCTAACGGTTGACGATGATGTAGCAGAAGGTACTTAATCCTGCTTCAACTGGAAATGTTCTCAGTGTTGCTTTTTTCAGTGTATTATCACCATGCTGGGGTGTGTTAGCTATGAAGCATTCCTCTAATACTGTTAATGTAATTTTTTTCCTTAAATCAGCCCTTTTGTGTTAGTGTCAGACAGAGTTCTCTTTTCTTTTCGTTTTGTTTGTCTTTCTTTTCAACCCATCCCCTGCACCCTCCCCGTCTGCAGGACAAATGGTGGGCGATCACACTCGGCTGGAGTTCCACAACATCGAAACGGGAATCATGACAGAACGTCGGTTCGTTTCCACCATCCCATCCAGCTTCATCGGTCACCTCCAGAGCCTGAGGTACATTTTACAGTCATTTCTACTTTAAATTGGAAGAGGAAGGCAATATAAAAATACATTTCAGACTAAGTCTTGTATTCTTTCTACTTCAGAAGTCAATACATGGACCTTGTAATAACGTCTTACTTAGGATAGCTGCCAGCCAAGGTTTAAATTAGGCTGGGGCGATGCATTTGAAGAAACTTTTTACATATCTGGCATGAGGAAACAAGATAATCAAACACAGTTTAGAGCCCTTAAAGGCAGTGAATTTGCCCTTCACTAAAGCTACAAATAGGATGCTAACTTCCACATCCTGTCACTTGGTCTCAGCATGGAGACAGGGAGACAAAGACTTGAAGCCAGTCATGGCTTCAAGTCATGACTGGCTACCTATGGACTCCAAGTCCATAGGTAGACTTGAAGTCATGGCTTCAAGTCTACCTATGGTAGTGGAAAGAGCTACTTCCTCAGTTGACTAAATCTATAAACATTTTGAAAGTGCTGTTGTTAGACATTGTGATTCTTTAGAAAAAATAATCCTCATTGTTCTATTTTTGCTTGCCAAAAATATGCGGAAAAGGACATTTTCGCATATGAAAATGCCCTTTCATATTCTGAAGGACATTTTAACCTGTATACTTACTGTAGAAATATTAGCTGCATGTTCTCTTCCTTTCCACAGGTTTAACGGCATGCTCTATATTGACTTGTGCAAGAATGGCGACATTGATTACTGTGAGCTCAATGCTCGCTTTGGGGTTCGCTCCATTATTGCTGATCCGGTTACCTTCAAAACAAAAAGTAGCTACCTGAGTCTGGCTACGCTGCAGGCCTACACATCCATGCACCTCTTCTTCCAGTTCAAGACCACGTCCCCTGATGGCTTCATCCTCTTCAACTCTGGGGATGGAAATGACTTTATTGCTGTAGAATTGGTCAAAGGGTAGGTTTTACATCAACAAGATAGTCTATTATTTTTGTTTGTGGCAAATATTTTCTGGAAGAGCTTTAAAACAAATGTGTGTGTCTTGTTTCAGTTGTTGGAGCCAAAAAATATAACGTTAACAGCAAACTTACAAGAATTTGACCAAATCTCTTTGAAACATTTCTCGTTGCAGATACATCCACTATGTTTTTGATCTTGGAAATGGACCCAACCTCATCAAAGGCAAAAGTGAAAGGTCGCTAAATGACAATCAGTGGCACAATGTGGCTATCACCAGAGACAATAGCAATACCCACACACTAAAAGTAGATGCTACAGCCACAAGTCAGACTATCAATGGAGCAAAGAACCTTGACCTGAAAGGTAAGCTGAGAATGTGTCTAATTTTGGGTCCATTTTTCATTAAAAATTAATAGTATTTTACCTTTTAAGAAAATATATTACATTTTATTATCAGAAATATGAACAACTTGCTCAGAAAGATTAACAGGATGTTGAGGCATGAAGCTAAACCCCCATTTTTTTATTTTGTTCAAATTCTGAAGTCAGTCTACTGACAATGTTCAGATACGTTTTTTGTTTGATCTAAATTAATTATTGGATGTTGACAACTGTTTTTGTTCATTCATGCATTCTTTACCTTATTTGTAATAGCATCTTCGCATTGAATTGAAATTGTGTTGTGACAGTAATGCAAACTGTTGCATTGCAATAATTTGGGCAATGAAAGTTTTTCTGCAATCTGAGCCTGTTTGCATATATCGCATACAAATATTTTTCTGCACCGTTTCTTCTTCAGGTGATCTGTTCATCGCAGGACTGGGTCCAGGCATGTATGGAAACCTCCCCAAACTGGTGGCTTCCAGAGAAGGCTTTCAGGGTTGCTTGGCTTCCATGGACCTCAACGGTCGCCTGCCAGACCTCCTAAACGATGCCTTGTTCCGCAGCGGCCAGATCGAGCGTGGATGTGAAGGTACACCGTCGCTAAGATCTCTGCCTGATTTAGACTCCTACAACACAAAGTCCAACTCCAACTTAAGCTCCAGCAGCCCTTTCTTCCTACTCAATACAAACAGTAGCTCCTCTGCTCTGCATCCATACGGGAGCAACTCCATCCTACTAACTGTGTTTGTTGCCTCATTTACCCATTGCTAACTTCATACCAAACATCCAGTGCTTCTTCATGTGCACAACCACATTATCAGCCACATTGGCTGTTTATCTACTGTACCGTCAGCCACCATCAGAGCAGTTTTGCCAGTTCAGAAACATAAACTACTCACTGGTGCTGGTTTTTTTTGTTTGTTTGTTTGTTTTTGTTTTGTTTTTTATGTTGTTTTGTTCCAACATTCTTTTGTAAGATTTGTTTTCTCTACATTGATGTAAATGTTAAAGCGTAATATATAAAACAAACATGTAAATTTCTATCCTGCACGATCAATTAGATTTATGGATATGTTAAATGGTTCAAAAACTGAAAGAGATGGATTCATGTATGTTTACCAACACAACATGATAGGAGATATTTTCCAAATCTAGTTATGGAATAATGACAGCGTCGTGCAAAATCTGACTGAAAGCTGTTTCTTATTCAAAAGGCTCCAATAAAGTATTTGCCTACTAGTTTTCATACTTACTTTTATTCCTTGTAACCCAGTTGATTATTCCTCTAAGATATTTGTCACTTTTCATTTGAACTGTACAGCATAGAAATTACAATACATAAAAAAGTACTCAAGCTTTTGATGCTCCTCAACCCACAGTTCAAATTTGAATCCCAGTTTTAGAACACAGCTCTTTTTCCTGTTATAAACCAGGTTAACTGTTTTCATTTGATGAAAAGAAAATGTGACTGTAATATGCTGCCTATTATAGCATATCTTTCCAATGTGTAGATGACATCAGCTATGCCTGACCTCTTGGTCTCTAAATAGCACCTCAACATTGTTCTTTTTGGACAAATTCTACTGTGGATTAAGGAAAGGGATTAAGTAGAGGCTTAATATGAAATACTTCAATCCTGAATTTCTGAATTCAGCTGTGCAGTTTTAGGTTGGCCCATGAACCATGTGTTAGAAGTGTAGTCAATGCCTATTGTTTTAAAAGCAAAACTTGCCAAAGGTTTGAATGTTTTGTGCTGCTTCCTGCCTTATCCATGCCTTCGATGTAATACCGCTCAACATGGAAACATTTTGCACTGGCTAACAAACGTCACTGTGGATGAAAATGTTTCCATTTTTCGGTGCTTTTCTTTTTTACTTTGTTGTTTTTGTCATCCTCTGAGGGTCCTGGGCCATCCTCCACAATCTCTTCTTGTTTGCATGGAAGTCTGTGTTTTTCTTACACCTGCCATCAGTTGGACATAATGTACTCTGACGGTACATTTTTTAACATAAACTCAGAGCTCAATGAATGTGTTTGTTGCTGTACAAGATCAATTTGTGTGATGTTATGCACTGTATTGTATTAACTGTGGGAAGTGATTGTTGATTGGTTTAATTTTCCAAATAAAATCTCATCGATCACAGCTGGGTGTCCATCTCATTTTAATAAATCATTTTATGTGTGCTTTGGTTTTCTTTATGTCAGAACTGTCATTCTAACTGTTTAACTTTGTTTTATTCATTTATATTTTATTTCAAGCTTCCATCACATGAAGATGATTTGATGTTCTTTGGCAAAAAAAATTATAGTTCAAGGCCACAGCACTACTCTATTACTGTCACTAGATGGTGCTGCTGTGCCTCTGGTAACCATTGAACATCTTACATGAAACCCTTATTCACATCAACCATAAAAAATAAAGAGAATGTAAACAACAAATTCCCTTTATTTTAGGTATCATTCTTTCTTTCAATCTTAGATTTAAAGGTCTGGTCAGAAATCCTTCTGTAATAGACAAAAATCAGGAAAGTTCTCACATTTACTCAAACATGCTGATCCTTCTGGAAGGAATTTGGACAAACATCTAGAAAGGTTTTTGGAAATTTTCTGAAATCCAAGAAACCTCTTGAAACTTTGGAAAAAAATGTTTACATTTATTCTTAAATTATTAAAAAGACAACATAGATGCTTTGTATTTTTCCTTTTTTTAGTCAGTTTAATCTAAAAGAAGTATAGCCTACAGAACAATTATGTGTCCTGGAAAGAATGGAGAAGAATTTGATTGATCTTGATCTTGAAGGTCTTCATTTTTTTTTTTCATCAAAAATATAAATGTGAATGATGAATTTGACATTTTGAACATGCACATTACATAGCAGTACCAGCACTTGATGAACTATGAAAGCAGTGCTGTTTGCAAAAGACCAGAAAGTCATATAAAAGAAAATGATCCCTTAGCAAAGGGAAGTCAATAAATGCAGATTGTCACCTTATTGACTTCATTGCTTGGCCCATTCATGTTTCACAGAAACAATTTAAGCTTTTCCAAAGGGGGGAGGAGAATATTTAAATATGTGATATTTCTAGTCATTTCTTGGTTCTTCTTAAATGCAGAGCATGTCTGTGTGTTTGTTTGGTGGGTATTGTTGGACTCCCACAGGTCCCAGCACAACTTGTCAGGAGGACTCCTGTGCCAACATGGGGATCTGCATCCAACAGTGGGAGAACTACACCTGCGACTGCTCCATGACCTCCTACACTGGGACGCAGTGCAGTGACCGTAAGTTCATTTAAGCACCAGAAAAAAAGTTCAAAAGTCATATACAAGCTCCCTTAAAACATGCACACTCACCACCCCACACACACAGACACATATATAAAATAAACTGAATTGATGTACGAATTGAACTTGCATTTGACCTGCACCTGCACCTGCACTCTTAATCTGCAGCTAAATCCTCACATCACACAAGTTCCCAAACACAACATAAAACAATCTCAGACATAATAAAAACATATTACGTATAGAGGATCTGAAGGTACGCTGAATCTGAATACCCCTCGATGGTTCCTTGCTGACGCCATGAGAAGACGTTTCACTGTTCAACAGGTCCTGCGTTTGCACATAGGACCTTCAGCATAAGATGTTGAACAAATTCCTGTGCTGAAGATGTTCAACATTGGAGCATCTTCATATAGTGAAGAAAATCTTCCTTCTATGAAGATTTTCTGAACATTTTGTGCTCCATGTGGAATGTTATATTATGTTCAACATGGGGTGGGAAGGAAAGAATTATCTTCGTCTTATGCTGAAGATGTTTATTCTGAAAGCATCTTCATGAAAAGAAAAACATCTCCACCTAATGGGGATGTTCTTCATCTAAAGTAGGGTGGGAAGGATAGGATGTTCTTTGGCTTATGTTGAAGATGCTCATCATAAAGACATCTTATATGTTTTTATGTTGAACAGAAGATGTTCTTCATCTTGTGGTAAGGATGTTCAGCATAAGAACATTTTCACGAGATGAACATCATCTGGTGAAGATTTTCTTCATGTTATCTTCGAGACTTTATGTTGACAGAAGATGTTCTTCATCTTGTGTTGAACATCTCATATAATTATGAGACACAAAATAAGAACTTGCCAAATTGTTCACAAAATGAAGCTACATTTTGTTTTGTGTTACGAGAGGTATTTTTATAATTCAGTTCCTAAAAAAGTATGAAGGAATGAACCGTTGACTAAAAGGTTCCAAATTTTTGACATTTTCTTCCCTTTCAGTATAATTAATTCAGAAGTAATAACTGAACATTTATATAATTACAATAATATACTCTTACTATGTAAAAGAAAACTGCTACAACACATGGTTTGTGGTAAAAAAAAAAAAAAAAAAAGAGTGTAATCCTATTGATCGTCTTTTTGTATTGTATAGCAAAAATACATGGTAACAAATGAATTAAATTGAGTTGAATTGATAAATAACAGATTGCTTCATCATGCAAAATAGATTTTGCATTTAAAATTCAATTAATTTGTTTTATTTTGGAACATTTGTTAGGGTGGGTCATTTTTGACCTGTAGGACAAGGGGAGTAAACAGAATGTTAGGATCACACAAGGGTTAAGAGGAGCGTGAAAGGTCTGGGCTGTTGCACATACCTCTATGGGAGTTTCGTCAGAGGTTGTATTCTTAAAAGCCGTGTTCAGAGTCCTGGTGAACACCAAGTTACAGATGAGAGACTATGACACCACTCACCATCTGTTCAAAAATGGAAAAGCTGCATGTGCCATTTTTGTTGTGATAACAAGAGTCCAACTGTTTGAATATTATGTAGTATACATTTAGTCCTTGTCTTCCATTTGTCTTGATAAATCATCGATGATGTTGTCTTGATTAAGATGCCTTCATTGCATATGGTTCTCAACTCATTTTCAAAACAGAAAGTTTTGCTGATGTTTTTTGTTACAAAGAAATGTTTCTGCTTTTCTTGTTTTGAGTTATGGGATTAATTTGGACAGAACATTTAATTGTTTCTTTTTTAGTATTTACACAAATACCATCTTCATTTTTTCCTAGCAGTTTTCAATGTTTTGCTTTTAAATTATTTTTAAAAGTGACTTCCAATTTTGTTTTATACAATATCAGATTTATTTTTAAACAAAAATCACTGGAAATCAATCAAAAAAGTCAGGGCTGTTTTTTCTTGCATGATTTGTCTTTGAAGTGATGTAGAGAATAAACCCAGAATGAAAATACAGGGTGTATGCTACACACGGACTCCTCTAATCAAAGAAGTACAAAACACTTTTTGAAGCTCTTTTTTCATGAATTTCCACTTGAGTCTGAGTTTCAGCTCTTGGATGTTCGCACAACTTATGTCTCGCTTCTCTTTTATCCATCCTTTGGTGATTTTTTAAAATGTGTTTTCTGTCAGAGGAACTACGAGTAGAGTCTGACTCAGAGATCTCACAATTGTGTTTCCTATCAGAACTCATTCTGTCAAAGATTGAAAGTTCCCTATACTAAATAAAGAGAAACATAGAGGAAGCCCTTTTTTACTTTAAAGTTTACTCCACACATGGCTTTGCCCTTGTTTTTTGTTTTGTTTGTTTGTTTGTTCTTTTGTTTTGTTATGGATGATTTAATAAAACATTATGAAGTTAATCTATATCTTGATGATACTGCTTATATCTGCTATTGAGGTTACAAGCCATAAAACAGTGAGATGTTAAAAAAAGGTCAACATCTCACTTCCTTGACCATTTTCTGATGTGTACTTATGGTCTTGAGTTATAGATGAAAATGATCAAAATCTTTGTGTAAACAGCTGAAAAGAGCTGACAGAAGAAGGGACAGCCGGAGGGAAGACTACCAATATAAATCAAAACTGTTTTTTTTTTGTTTCTTGCTTGTCATTTTGTTCATAGTTTCTGTGGTTTCTCTTATTTCCTTTTGTTCTTTTGCATGTGTGTCAAAGAGAAATGTGGATCCACAGTAATGCATTTGGACACATCTCATGGTTTTGGGAGTTCTTATGAGTTTAAAATATAGCGAAATACAATAGCTTTGTGTTTCTGGGAAAATATTTGCTTAATGAGTTTATAAGATGGTCCAACACAACATTTAAGTGTTCAAGAGACAAATTATGGGACCTGTTTTTCTTCACAGGCACAATGTTTGGGACCTGTTTTTCTTCACAGGCTCAAACATGAATGCACTTAGGCCCTCTACAATATTCCTTTGAAACAGGCAGCTGACTCTACATTGACATGAGGTTGCATCATTGCCTGTCAACGTCTTAGCCTCAGTATTGGAAATTGACTTTACCGTTTCATGTGTTTTCAATTTTCTGTTTGCCTTCCTTTCGTTTCAGTGAACCGTCACAGTCACTGTTGATGTTGCATCCCCTGACAGTACATGCACCTAAGCAACAGAATGAAATTAAATATTTGCAGTGTAAAAAAACAGGTTTTTAGTTCAATAGAACAACTCCTTCATGTTTCATCAAGGTGGCTCTGGTGTGAGAATCTGATGGAACCAAAGACTGTTTGTTCTTTGAATTCCTGTCCTTATTTTTATTCTTTTCAAGTTTTCTTTCTGCAAAATTACTGTTAGGAATTATAATTCCCAATTAGACGGTGACGCCCTTTCTTTAGGCTATAGAGAGAGACCAAGTAACAAGAAAGCTTTTGATAAAAAAAATTGTTTTCAAATTTTGAACTTCCCTTTTCCTTTAAGATAACTTTTTCATATCTACCTGTAAAAGTGGTGTAAGGCATTTTAGTTTCTTATATGTTTTTTTAAATGTTTTTTACTTAAACTTGTGCATGTAGATTTCATTATTTAAAATATTATTTGATTATGAACTATTGTGTTTTGCTTATTTAGATAGTAATGGAATCATTTCCCAGGATAGGCAAAGGATTCATTCTGCAAACAAATTTTTCATTTACTGTATTTTCCAAGAGACATTGAAATACACTGAAAATTAATAAGCAAATTACCACTTTCCAGTTTGATTGTATTGCAGTACTGTAAATTTAATAGTTCACAGAACTCTGCTCTATTTCCTTTACTATAACACCCACTTGAAATAGAAAAAGGCAGAACAACACAAATGCAACTTCCTTAGTGAATAGTAAACTTTTGGTATTCATGATTCTGAGCTCTGATGGTTGAATTTTACACCTTCAATTGTAAGGACCTGAAGGTGTCCACAACTGTTGAAGCTGGAGTGCATATCCATCACAAAGCTTTCACATAACTGTGAGGAGACCGATAGAAGATGAACTTGTGAAGTAAGGCAATAAACTTAAAAAATGGGGATGAATAGAACGCTGGGAAAATAAAGGGACTATGGAATTGAACTGAGATAATTTATTTCTCTGTGGCTCTTTTGAAATAAGAGAAAAGTGAAAGTAGGCTGTGTGTATTAGCAGAGTCGAAGGGCTGGAGGGATGGAGCATTTTTATGAATATGAATTGAACCTGTTTGTCTTGTACAGTTCCTTGAGATGGCATTTGTCATGGCTTGGTTCTATATAAATAAACTGAACTGAAGTGGCTCACTTACCTCAAAATCAAACAAGCTTTCATCTCCAGGGCATTACTACTTAGTGTTTTTAAAGTTTATCAAGAACTGTCCATGCACATTCATGGTCAAATTTACTACATTCAATTCTTAATAGATGCTGAATATTATGATAGCAGCAAATGTTCAAGTTGCCCTAAAGGAATTGGCTTTAAGTCAACAGGAGTGAACATTCCAGATATTTACTTCAAGGGCATACCACCCAATGCTAATAGGAATTGCAAAAAAAAATAAAAAAATAAAAATAAATTCCTAAAGCACAATCTCAGACCTGACGATCTCCAGTGTTTATGTTACAGGTAAAAAAAGACTAGTATGGCGATGTGAGTGTTACGGGAAAAGATTAGTTTCTCTAACTTCTAGGCAAAATTATGTCAACTAGAAAAAAAATAAATGTTTTGTAGTCTTGTTCATCAGTGATTAGAAGATAGAATTTGATATGGATAATGTGATGGGCCTTATCTGCCATAATGTAAACATTGATCTTGTTTGTTGTGGTAAAGAAAAAAGTTTAGCTCAACAAGAAACACACCCAGTTTACCATTCAATGTTATCTGTGTTTCCACGCAGAGGCAAAAATGATCCTGGATAAAGTGGCTGAATTACCTTCAGCCACTCTATTCTATAGGTTTTTCGATATTCTATAGGGTGGTTGGACTCACCTCATCTCCATGTCCGGAGATTAAGTGAGGAGCTAATTATTAAGACAATAATCAGAAACATGGCAGGAAATCTACAACAGAATGTGCGAAAAAGAAAAATGAAGTTTCTGCCAAGTTCAGAGCACAAAACTGTGAAATGGGACCTGAAGTGAACTGTGCATAGATAATTGTCTGAACACCTCAATGAACTGAAGCAATGTTGGAAAGAAGAATGGATCAAAATTATTCCAAAGATGAGAGACTGATATATTCATACAAAAAATACCTAGACAGTCATTGTTACTAAAAGTGATTTTTCCACCTAGAGAAATAAAGCTTTCTTAGTGCCTTCATGCATAAACCTTCTCAATCAAAAATCGGTGTTCCTTTTTTATTATTATGACTTTAAGCAGTAAAATGCTAATTTCTTACAGGCTGTGAACAACTTTTCAACTGCAGCAGGAAATCTTTAGAATGGGATGAGGTGGGGTAACTGGTCACAAGTGAGCAGACTAGCAGGCAATCAGAGCAATTGGCAGGGTGACAGAGAGTCTATTTTCCTCTTCACTGACCTTTATATGTGTTCTGCTGTGTCCTGGATCCTTCATTGATCTACCAACCTCAAGACTAATCATCAGCACCAAGTGCATCCATGAAGCTGCAGAGCTGCTCCTCCTCCCCCGTTTGTTGGACTGATATGGCCTAATGTCATTAACTTGTTTTTAGAGATATGTGAGGTTGATGAAGGAGAAGTTGATTCATCCTGGTTTATCTCTGGGTAAAGCAGGTACTGAATGAGCTGTGTTAATGTGCTGCTGATAAGCGGAGGATAATGTGTATGTTGTCCTTCACCTTGGTGGTCTTCCTCAGCCGTTGTTTGTTTAATCTTTGCCCTTTTGCTGTTCCAACCCACATAAATCTGGAGCAGGAGGTAAAATAAAAAGCAGGAGAGCAGGAAATAAAGAATGTGTGGTTGTGGGAGGAGGTGGAGCCGGTGTTCTTCAGCTGGTGGGGAAAAAAAAAACAGCCATGCATCACAGCGGACAGGTCATTTGAACAGTGCAATGCTGCGTCTAAGGGTTTAGGAGATTAGAGAGGCTAATAATTTCTGAGGGCCATGCTTTATGTTAATGTGACAGGCTTTGCTGTATATTTCTGCTGAGGCGTCGTCTTTGTTGCTCTTAATTTTCCTTTAATGGAACTTTTGTGTTTGTTTCAACAGTCAGCTCACAGATTTTACCGGCTTTGGAATTACCTTGCTTTCTGAAACAGAGGTCGTCCTCTAATTATTTCCCCCAGATAAAAGGAAGGACGTCGCTGGCACACAAAGTTTAGCAGAAACTGTGGACAGGATTAGCAGATTTGGACCCAGTATCACTGTTTTACATTCCATCTTTGCATTTCTCACCAGCAAAAGACATGAGCCTAGATTATCCTAATGACAATTTCCAAAAACATTGCACACAGTTATGATTAGTTTGAAACATTATGATTAATGAATAGGAAACTTCTGGACTGATAAGGCTGGCATGACTAATGATTTCCTCTGAAACGCAGATAAAACACTTTTATAAAAGAAGTGTTATTAAATTAAATTAAATTAATTAAATTAAATTTGCTGGTTTAATTAACTGAAACATTCCCTCAGAAAAGATAAGTACAGCTGTGATAAAAATCCTATATTTTTAGAATTCATCTTGCAAATAAAAAAAAGAAATACACTAGTTAGTGAAAGGTAAATTATTTTAACAAATATTATGTTCGTAATCCTTTTACACTGTTGCTCTTCCACCTTGTGTTTCAGTGGCGTAGGAAAGATGGGCTGCCTAGCAAAAACCAGCCAGTTGTTCTACGCTTTGCTTTGTACACGGGTTCTGGACACTTGGTTGTTGAGAAACAATTACTTGCTGGAGGTGTGGACTCCTTTGAAGTGTAAACAATTAGATCTGACTTTTCCCAATTGCTAACGTTTGGTTGTGACCTATGTAACGTGCCAGTTTGACGCTAAGAAGCTTACGGGAAATTGTATGTACTGTAAACAATCCTCCCCAGCCGCAAAGACAGAGGTGCTGAGCCAATCAGAAGGGCTGCCATGTGGCAGTCATTTGTTATTTGTCCATCTTATTGATGGATAAATGATCAATTGGTAGTTTTCTCTGACATTTCAAAAAGGAAAATATTGTTAGCATATTGTATCAATTTTTTTTGTTGAATACAATAAAATAGGGACTGAATAGATATAAAATTCTGATTTCCTCACATTGTTAAACTTAGACATGTAAGCACTCACATTCCTAACGTAGTCTTTTAAAGAAGCTACATCTTTTAAAGAAGCTACATGAATGATCAGGGGTTCCTCCAACACTTCAAAACTGAATGGGTGTCATGTCACTTACATTAATCTGATGGCTGAGTAACCTAAATAACATATTTAAAACATTAAATATATTTATTGTTGAGCCCATGTCTATTTATTTAATAATTTAGCAGCAAAAGGAGTTTTTCAATTGAAAATTAAAATGTGATTAATTACAAACCTCACGATCAATTAGATTAATAATTTTATTCGATCGACTCACAAACTTTAAAGAAAATCTTTTTTACTTGCGTCTTACAGCCGCATTTTATCATGTTGACTCTGAAATAGGCACATAAACCCAGAGGGTCGACGCACAGAGACAGGCTCACAAGGTGAAAACAACCTATCTGTCTCCGCAGGTAATGAAATTTTTAAGATAAAGCCTAATGCATATAACTTTAGAAATGTGGAAGTGATGCCTTTGCACAGTGATGACACACTGAGAGCTACAGCAAGACATTAAGTGAATAAATGTTCAAACATGTCTATTTAACATAGACATTATTTAACAACAAAATAGTTTCCAGGCTTCACACACGTGTTTTTTTTCAAACAGTCTTAGTACATCCATATGCACAAAATTGTGCAACTAAACCAACTAAAGTTGCTTCAGTTAAAATGGCATCAACGACTCTGACTTTGGCAAAATGGAGTGATGCAATATCCTGCAATGGCCTTTATTTTTTGTATTATTATTTTCTTATATTTCCAATTCCCAACAGTATTATAAAGATTTTTGATTGCTGCAGAAGATGCAGAAAAACAAACAAGCTTTAAAGTGAGTTTGTTAACAAATGCAGGTATGTGGTCTGTAATGTTATGCAGAGGGGAGAGCAGGTTGATAGGTCCTTTCATGTTCCCAAAATGATATTCAGCTTCCCCACTTTATCCCCTCAGGCAGAAAAGCAGTGAAAGGCCTTCCTGGCTGCAGCCATCAAAGTTGACTTTCAAAATTCGAATTTGAGGTGTGTCACAAGGATGAAAACATCATACAAACATACCTCTAGATGAAGGTCATTTCAGAAGTCCACAAATTAAATAATTCATGACGCCAAGTTAGAACAGCACCTGCATAATCTTACTGTATCTGTGTCTCATTGCCTTCCTATTATTTTGAGCTGGAAAAACACGTTAGAGTTGGGAATATTTCTTTATTTAAAAAAAAATGCACTTATGAAAAAGTTAGTTGTTTCTGTCTTAAAATTAAGGCTGAAACAGAAGTTGTAACCGAGGTGTCTCCTCGTAGTTTAGCTGCTTACTACTGTTATTCCCTACAGTAGTACTGTTATACTATTATACTGTAGGGAATAACTACTGTTATTCCCTACTGTATAATAATAGTTATTCCCTACTGTTATTCCCTACAGTAGTAAGCAGCTAAACTACGCAAATTAATTTGTACTATGTGCATTCATTTTTTTCTGTAGGGAATAAAAATTGTTTATGACAGCTTAATTTGCATTGAGTGGTCTGTTCTTACATATAACTACTTTATATGTGTTTTGTGTACAGTACAGTATTAAAAAACAATAAATACATTTATTGTTGAGCACATGTCTATTTATTTAATAATTTAGGTGCAAAATGGCTTTTTCAATTTAAAATGTTATTTTGTCAATGCTTAGTTTGTATTGAGCAGTCTGTCAAAGGAAATTTTTACAAATAACTGATTTTTATGTTGTGTACATAATGTTTATTTCTAGGAGTTTTGCTGTAGGCTTCATTGTGTGTAAAACTTCTGGTCAGATAGCACAATTTTGTGAAGAAATATTAAAATGCTTTACAGCAGCAGTAAAGCAGTTTGTATTGGTATCTAATTGATTAATGTGGACTGTATTTCTGAATACAGTCTACAGAAGATTTTCTTTTCATCTTCTCGTTTGCTCTTTGAGGATAATCATATCTGTCCTTTTTCAAATATCGCCTCAGAGTGAACAAACTATGCCTTGTTGTTTTGTCCTAAGTTTGAGTAGCATATTGGCATAGTTGCTAGCACTGTTGACTTATAACACAATGGTAATGCATTTAGATCCTGGCATAAGGTCTTTCTGCGTGGAGTTTCCACGTTCTTCTTGTGAATGTGTCCTTCCACAGTCCAAAATAACTTTTAGGTTGATTGGTCACTCAAAGCCTACCCTTAGTAATGAGTGAGTGTATGAACATGGTTGTTTGTCTTTATGATGGATTGGTGACATGTCCAGCATGGAACCTACCTCCTATCTGAAGTTTGCTGGTGACGGGCACCAGCCCCCCATAATTTTGAATCTTTTTCAAAAATTCATCAATACACTGATTCCCTGTGTTTCCATCCCTGCATGGATGATGTGCTTACTATATGTGAGAAGAGTGCACAGTTTCAAATTGTGCCAGATTCCACTTGGCCTTGTTAACCAAAGGAAGTTATGTCCTCAGCCCATTGGTGGATCAGGACAGGGACTTCACACAGCCAGAACAGTTTCTTCCTTGCTGCAGTCTGCCTGCCGAACACAGGTCAACCCCGCCTCAGCTGACATATCCACTACATCACCCCATAACTTATTTATCGGCAAGCTTCTCACCCCGAACCTTACAGGATAATATGGATAGATGTATTGATGGATTTATGGAGAAATATAAGTCAATCAATTTGAAAAGCAATAATCCCTCATCTGTAATGCTGCCCCAGGCTTATGAAAGTCCAACTGCAGATGGGCAATTTTGGGTAATGTGGTTTAACAAATCAGAATTTTATTTTATTCTCATCCTGACAATTTGCTATAAATTTTGCAAAAGAAGCAAGAAACTCTTTTGACCATTCAGCTAAAAAGAGTGATTTTATTCCTTAGAGTCCATCATTTGAAATGCATTCAAAAGAGACGAGAAAAAAATAATTTTCTTTTCATCTTCTGGTTTGCTCTTTGAGGATAATCATATCTGTCCTTTTCAAATATTGCCTCAGAGTAAACAAACTATGCCTTTGTTGTTTTGTCCCGAGTTCTCGTCTTTGCATCCTGGATTTGTCTCCACATTCCTTCATCCTTGAAGTCACTCTTTTACCTTTCTTTTACCTCTGTCATTTCTCTCAGCACCTCCTCAGTAGCCATCCAACCCCTCCCCCTCTTCTCTCCTCTGCACTCCACACTCCCTCTCTTTCATCCTGTGGCAGCTATGGGATCCAGTTCATTGCTGTTCCCTTCGTTAAACAGCCAGAGTGTCCAGACTGAGCGCATACATCAAATGAAGGCTCTACATGGATTTGGACGACAAACAGAAAAGGAGTTATACTGTCACTGAGATAAGGTGCTTTAGGAGATATTTTAACCCTTTTGGAATTAAAAAGAGGAAGAAACAAGAGGAACATGATAAAGTAAAAACTCCAGTGGATTTACAGAATTCAGGTTTACGAATGGGTTGCCCATTTTGTGATCTACTTTCTAAGGATTTCTCAAGATATTTTTCTAGGAGTGAATGGAGAGATGATGTGAGAATAGTGAAGCACATTTGGAGCATCCAGTCAGGAGCACCAGCGAAACCACAGCTTTCTAACAGAGGAGGATGCACGAAGTGTTGATCCATCCTGACTTTTTATGGGCCATTCATTGTGTGTTTTAGAGCAGCATATACTCTTCTCAGGTGGATGCTTCTGTTCCTTTAGTTGACTAAGTTTAATGAACTCTGACATGAAAAGTCAGGACTATTGGAATTACTGGTAGCTCATCGACTCCTAATCAGCTTTATTTGCTTCAACATGAGATTATTTCATTACAGTATTCTGGCATACAGTGTAACTTTTTAAATATTCATCATCATGTGTCTCATTGGTTCTCTACCACTAAGGGGTCCTAAGAAAAGGAATTCATGTCAATTTCCTGGACTGACTGTCCTCTACCACAGTGCTTGTATTTGGTGGCTTATTTTAGGATGTAGTGCTGCATCTGCAGAGCAGAGCTCATCCCATAACCACAGACCTCGAGTGGCAACAGATCCATTCAATCAACAATTGTATGTGGGGAGGCATCGCTCCTCTCAGGCTGTATCCATTTATGGCTTTCCAGCAAATCTGAAGGGTGCTCATGGTAAGTGGTAAAACTTCAAGAACTGTAAAGCCTGCAAGATGTTACTCTTGCAACTTCTTATCCATATCGGGTCCAATAATGTAGAAAAACGGCAGGTCGGTTTTGGGTTTTATGCTTGGTTTTGAAAAAGAAAGATGCTCAATAGCTGCATTGTTTAACTTGTTACTTGCAAGCTGGTGGGATGCTGGAAGGCAGACTTTTGTCAGTGTTGGTTTTGCTAAATTAAGAAGTGTTGTTCAAGGATGTTTTAGATTTTTCCTCCAAAACTTGAATTCTGCATTCCTGTCCTCAGTACAATGATTTATAGACTTACAGTAGGGGGAGCTGATGAGCTTTCAGTTTTATGTTTTTACAATTGTTTTATTTAATTAAATTAGGTCTTGATTAATTAGGGCATATGTGCTAAAAGTTAATATTTTTTCTTTGTGCAACATCCTTACAGCAGTATGTATCAGGCAACACTTGAAACTAGCCTGTCTTAAGGTTTGTACAGCTTGTAATTTGTTTTGCTAAACACTAAACCCATCTAGGATAAATCTATTTATGAAATTCTCCAATATTTTGACTTTGAAAAAGTTAAAGCTGACTGAGACAGGTTCTATTGACTGCTTTAGAAAGCCATCTTTCATACAACCACATTAACAACACTGATATATATAGCGCTATCGTTGTATTAACAATATTTCTCTTTTGAAAACACCAGAATTTTAAGATAAACAGTAACTGTGACTACTTCCTCTGATGCCCAATAACACGGATAGACTGACAGAAAGGTTAACAACTACCATAACTGTGATGGTTATCTGCTTTATTAGACATGTACTGGGTTTCAAAAATTCTGTGATTAGTGTTGGATAATCTAGTCCAGGTTTGAAGAGTCTTTGTATTGAGTTTATGAACTAAGACAGAAATGTTGCTCAAGAATAGTGAAAAACTAGATGGAATCAGCTTTAGCCTTTTCCTGAAGCCAACTTCAGCTCTGTAAAATACAGTACTGTGTACATATGTTATTGCGTGATCCGATGTTGCTAATGGTAGTCCATACAGGCTAATCGACAGGAGAGGACATAAGCAATCCAGTGGGTGACTGGCCTCAGAATGCTGGTCACTAACTTGTTCAATTCTATTACAAGTGAGTAGTCTCTTTCTCATTTTTCTGCACCGGCCACTCACTTAATGGTGCCGATTACACAATTACACAATGGCTCTGGATACAGTGCCATTTTAGACAATCATTACCACATATCCTCTTCCAAGAAGGGCCCAGCCAAAACAGAAGACATTTAGCCCTTGATATTATAACAAGCCTATTAGAGTTGCACTTATGAGGCAGCCATTTTTGTTTAGGTATGTGGGCAATAGTGCATACAAGATTCAAGGATTAAATAGATTGGCAAATTGGTTAATGTAAAGGAACAATTTCAGCATGTAGATATGGGCCAAGGACACTGGCCAAGGTCAACGCTACAAGGTACAATGGGCAAGTGTAATGGATAACAGGGTCTCAAAATATTTATTTTGTGCATCTTTTAAGATTTAAAGATCAATAATTGATTTAAAATACTAAAATACAGCTGTACTAAATACCTACATATTTAATATATGACAGCTAAAGAGCATTTCACCAGACACATGATAGAATCAAATGTTTTGATTCAATGAAAATGAATGGACTTATAAACTATCAAATATATTTTCTTCATTCCCATTATCACCAGAAAATGTGTCTACGGAAAGTTTATTTTGGTTTACCTTGCTATCATAACACACTGATGATGGATGGTTTTCAGCTTATATAAAGAGCTACAATAGCTGTCCTGGTTTTTGTTTAAGATTTACAGCTTCTCCTTCGGTTCACTGATAAAAAAGAAATCTGCCAGCAACAATCCAAGTTAAGAAGAGAAAGCTCAGACTGTGCGGGAAGAGAGATTTGTCTTTTTTTTTTCTTTTTTTTTTGTGAGCAGAATTGCACAGGAAGGCAATAGCCATGGTACCTTGGTTTAACTGCAATTTATAAATAACTATTATGACAGAGGAGCCTTTGTGTCTTTCTATTTGAAATGAGCTAAAATGCTTTAACTAGCTATTTTTAGGAAACAAACTTTATTCTTTTGTGATAAAAAGATGAAGAACATGAATATCGACCATATTGGCCTCTGTTTATTACTGTACGGTACAAAGCCATTGGGCATCCAATGGCTTTGCATCCATAACATCCATAACACAGTGCAGCTCATACAAAATTCTGCTTTGACTATTTACTGTCATGTGAATATAGCATGGTATATAAATATTTGTTTTTCAGAAAAAAAAAAAAAAAAAAAAAACAGCACTCCTTCCCATCCCAGCTGCCCTCCTCCCAAATTCTCATAAAATAATCTGGACCTTCTCCCCATGATTTAGGTATTGAGTTTGAAAACTGCAGGTTTATGCAAGTCCCTTGAATAGTTTACAAACGTTTCCTCAGAACCTTGTCATTACTTTATAGTCTTCTTTGATGTGTAAACACATGCATTAGTTCTTGCAGGAAACTGCACCGACTTTCATTACTTTTGTTCAGGTTGGTATCTGATCTGTATTTGAAATATGAACTCTGACCATGACTCTAAAACAACCGACTCCCTGTAAATATTTCATTGTTCAGTGACTCTCCACGGATAAAGATAAACAGATCTTTACATCTCCCTTTTAGGTTAGAAGTGGAATAAACAAGTGAGGGATTATTTGGAAACACTTGAAGTGTCCTCCCGTATTCTGTATTAGCATATTCTTTTAGGGGGTGAATAAAAGTTTTTCTAATTCTTCAGCAGGCATAGAGAAAACTGCAGTGTTATTATCAGGTGACTAATTTGCACAGACTAAAGCAGCTTGAGGAGAGAAGGGGTGGAGGGATTCTGGCTCAGGCAACAAAGTGCTTTTGTGACAAGCATTATCAGCCAGAGCCAAGAATTACCTCCTCTGCCTGAGCCTGCTCATTAGCATTAGCTAGCCTGTGTGTTTGTTCACACATGTGTCAGATTGTGTATTTTTTGTTTGCTCGGTAGTTGCAGAAAATTAGTGTTCTCACAAACAACCCCAGTGCAATTATCTGAATACAGATGCACTTATTCCCCAACCCTAACTGATCCAAATAGTTTATTGAAACTTCCATGTACATTCACATTCAATTAACTTTCTCCAAAGGCACTCTTTAATAATTTTATGAAAATAGAAGTGGACAAAACACATTGGCACTTGGGGTATTTTAAGGATCTATCTAAATTTCTGTTTATTGTCTGCTCATTTGATGCAACAGTATCTTGGTGCCTGTTTGGTGCCTGTTGCCATAAACTCCTGGAAGACCTACTGAATTTGACATGTTTGATTTGAGTTTAAGTTTTTTGGCAAAATAAGTGGTGTGTTTAAATCGAATATTCAGTGATGTGATATGGTTTTAGTTATATTGGCAAGTTTGCTACTTATTCTGTTATTGCTGATGGGTTTTAAATTCTAATTCATTTTATGTTCCCCTAAGCTGGAACCATGTACATCTTTGGCAAAGGGGGAGGCCTCATTACATTCAACTGGCCAGCTAATGAGAGACCGAGCACCAGAACCGACAGGCTGACCGTTGGCTTCAGTACATCCCTGAAAGATGGCATATTGGTCAGAATTGATAGCGCGCCTGGTCTGGGGGACTATCTTATGCTACATATAGTGAGTAATCATAAACATCCATCCATTCTTCCTTTCTGTGTTCTCATCTGGCATATTAATTTAGTCCATTATTAAAACTGCCCTTTGAAAGATGGCATTTTACCTACATTTTCATGCAAATTGCAACAGGAGTCATACGTTTACTTATTTTCTTAATTTTGACAAGAATATCTTTGGTATGTGTCTTGTTGTTGATGTCATGTTTCCAAATATAGATATTGAATTTAAGCTTTCTAGTGAGTTTTGATAAAAAAAAAATAAAAAAAAAATAGATTCTTCAAGTTAATAATTATATGTTTCAGAAACTTCATGAAGTACGTAAACATAAAGATTTTTTTATTAGTAAATGTTTACTCTTTCATCATCTTCAACTCCAGTCCAAATCATGATTCAACTCTCTTCCTTTCATAAATTATATGCAAATCATCCTTGCAGAAGTAATGAACCTTCAAATTTCAGCAATAGCTCCCAACCAAACAAACAGAACTCCCAACATCTCAGTACCTTAACAACAGTATTTCCTTACTTCAGGAACAAGGGAAGATTGGAGTTACCTTCAACATTGGGACTGAGGACATCACTGTTCAAGAAAGCAGCACCCCAGTGAATGATTTGAAGTATCATGTGGTTCGTTTTACCAGAAATGGTGGGAATGCTACGCTGCAGGTGGATAACTGGTCAATCAATGAACACTTCCCTACAGGTACAGCAATAATGCTTAATTCTCACCTGCATAACAGACTGCTTAAAGAGCTCGAATGAGGCAGTGAAGTCACATTGTTGTACCACACCTTGAAGAAGTCACTGAACAGCATCTGCCTCAAAAATTAGTGTAATTAAAGTTTTGGCTCAATGCATGTTCTTGTTGAGAAAAGAAACATTGAATTTCAGTAATGACATCCCAGGTCTCTGTTGCTTTTTATATCTTCTTTCCTTTTCCATCAACCGACTTCATAATTCCTTTTGGTCAAATACACCAGGTTCCATTTTTTCATATGTGATGAGCTCTCAGGAGCCTTAGTTTTGCTTTAGCTAGTGGACACACGAATGTCTTAGAATGTATAAACAGATTGCATGGTTATTGAAGAACTTACTAGCATAGTCTCCTGCTAACATATAAGAATTGTTTTACTGTTTTTTATGCAAACAAGGTCAAATATAAAACAAATCTTCCAGCTAAAATTATTTTAACCTGATGTAAAGTGTTCTTGAGTTTTTCACAATGCTGATAACAATAAATGTCTTTATAAATGTCTTCTTAAACTTTAAAGGGAACAGCGACATTGAACGCTATCAAACGGCCAATAAGAAAATTCCTTTCAAATATGTCAGACCGGTAGAAGAATGGCTACAAGAGAAAGGTAATTTAAAATAAAAAATTTCTGTTTGTCTACACTGTCCTGATGTTTAGTTGCATAAAATAGTGGTGTTAAAAGCATGTTTTTGTTTCAGCACTTTATATACTGTGTGTTTAGAATGCTTTAAAGCTATTCTGTCTCATATTTTGAAGTAGT
Source organism: Poeciliopsis retropinna (assembly GCA_010277075.1). Lineage (NCBI taxonomy): Eukaryota > Metazoa > Chordata > Actinopteri > Cyprinodontiformes > Poeciliidae > Poeciliopsis > Poeciliopsis retropinna. Next base: position 6,487,440 of record VMRM01000018.1, read on the forward strand.
CCCAATTGTTCTTATGTATCAAAATAAATGTTTCTATTTATATTTAATATAAATTTGTATTTGCATAATAAAGCAAATCATAGGCTGAAAATGAGAACTGAAAAAGTATGAAACAGCCAAATAAATAGTAGCAAATGAAACAATAAATGTGAAATAAAGCATCATCAGCCTTAATTAAAAAACAATAAGATGTACATATATTTTTATTCTTCATAAGTCAATGCATGATAATACATTAATAGAAATGAAACTTGACTTTAGCTGGTCTATTTGTAGCTCTATTAGTTACACAAATAAGTTCATTTATGTTATAATCTGAATGATATAATCTTAAAATAATAAGTCATAAGGAATATAAGAATGTAAGTGAGTAATATATTGAAATATATTACTTCAGAATATGTTGAATATATTTTTAAGTATAAAAAAAGTTATAATTTTTGAGAAAAGGTAATTCAAGAAAGCTTTAAACAAACATGCAAATATATATTTAGAGCCAATACAACATGCATATCTAACAACTGTACCCCAGCCTTCAATAAGGCTATAACACACCTAACTGAAAGAAATATAATTAACTTCATTTTATAACTTGATTTTCAGATACAGAAAATGAGATACATTAATGACCGTTAGAACCTGGCCTGCTGAGTTGCTCATTATATAGTATTTTTGATTTGGTGACAAGTTAATTCATTTTTATTGCATTAAGGGCCGATAACACAGGATCTATTATTAACCCATAAGCTATGAATTTTAACTACTATTGCTTACATATGATTATTGAAAAGTACTTGCTGATGATTGTTTCTTGCTGTGGATGTCATTTCTTAGGACGACAGCTTACGATCTTCAATACTCAAGCAACAATCACAGTTGGAGGTAGCGACAGAGGCCGACCTTTCCAGGGTCAGCTGGCGGGTCTATATTACAACGGCCTGAAAGTATTGAAAATGGCAGCTGAAGCCAATGTCAACATCAAGATTAATGGCAGTGTGAGGCTGGTGGGGAATGGATCCAGTGTGGCAGGTTCAGCTAGGACCACAACCATGACTCCAGAGTTATCCAGCAACGTTTTAGAGTCGACCACCACGACCACTACAACAACCACACGGAAACACAGATCCTCCACGGTACAGGTGGGACGGTCAACAAAACTTTGTCAATGTCTTTTTTTTTTTTACTTTCTTTCAAAGTGGTCTCTTAGTTCTCAAGGCTTTGTAAAAGTCTCAGTTTTTAAATACAGTCTCCTTGAATGCTTGTTCACTTATTTTTAATCCAGTTATGTAAGTAATAGTTTTCAGAGGAACTTTTTATTTTCTTTGACCATTTAAATCTGACCTTTAAATTATTGATGCAAATACGTCTGTTTGACAAAGCAGTCTTAACTCTAACAAGGCAATTACTAAAGAGCCACAAAATGGATGTGTCCACATTTGTCTTATTAATGCTGAGCACAGTTTTCACATTTTACTGATTTATCTAACAAAGGGGAAAAAAATAAGTAAGTAAATAAACAGCATGAGCTTAAAACACATATTTAATGAAGAATCTGATGTACTACAAAATGTTGATTTAAACACATGGTATTAATTTAGCTTACATTAGTTTGACATAGCTGAGCTTGCCTTTGCCAAGCTTATTTTGTTTCTGCTAGTGTGCTGTGTAGTGCTTAGCTTTTATCTGGTCAATCACTGTGAATTGGTGAGCGTATCTATTTAAACATTAAAAGCTTTTCAAAGTTGTAAAAAGGCATAATTAATTATTTTATATTCCATTGCATAGTGTTTTTGAGACCAGTTAGTCGTACATCATATGTATCACTTTATTTATGCTGAACATGTCAGGATCTATAAGCATTTTTTATCTAAAACTTTTTCTACATAATAGTTTCTATTTTTCCATTAGTTGAGTGAATTTACTTTGCATGACCTGAAGACAATGTCAAGATGACATTAAAACTGCAAATGCATATTTGTTTTTGCCAAACAAAACAAACATTCCAGATACCAGATAAGGACTACAAGCCAAAATTATTTCTGCTGCATAGGCTTATCTCCATGTCAAGCAATGCTTATGAAATATTTGATGGTTATTTATTAATGAGTAATTAATAGTCACTAAGGTCTGTTATTGACAACGGGATGGAATCAGTAAACCTCCAAACTTCTCTGTTCACCCTATTTGTTGTTTTCTGTGCTTTTTCCTCACTCTCAATGCGCTTTGTGGTATGGTCTGATGAAGAAGCACGGGGCAGAGGAAATCGTGTCCTCTGCAGAGTGTTCAAGCGATGATGAAGACTTGGAGGAGTGTGAAACAATCCATCCAGGTGGGCTAGGTTAGTTTGCATTTGCTTGCTTTCTTTGTGCACACTCATCTGCAGCAGAGGATCATATGATCCTCAAAGCATCACCCCCCATGGTTATACAAAGTGTAACTTAAGCACTTACCAGCTTTAGTTGCAAAACATCCAGTGTAGTAACAGGAATTTGTCCCAGGTAAAACAAAAAGAAACCTGAAAAGAAGATTAGTGGGATGCTAGCTAATGTTCGATCTTATATAATGAGCTACACTTTCACATGGGGTCTTTTAAAGTGGTAAACATGGTTTCCAGAATACATACAAATGTTGACAGCTGAGAGGAACAATAGGAGTTAAAACATTTCTGGAATTTACATCATAAATCTGTCAAATTTGTATGGAGGTGAACCATGTTCTCTGCACTGATGCTGCTAAATGTGTTTCATCATGTTTTAGATCATCGCTCCTGCAGTTCACAGCTCTTCTGATTTTCATTTAAAAAACTGTATTTTAAAATATGTCCATTGATAAATTGAGAAATGTCTCCAGATTTAATTTCAGTCTTTTTTGTTCTCATTTGTGTTTGTTTTTTCACATTTAGAAGCTTGCACTGGTAAATGTGATAGAGAACAGATATCATTGAATTTCTGTGTACAGGTTTTTCTTTCTTTGGGTCATACTTTTGCTCTTAGGTGTACTCATTATTCTGTCTTTTTGTATCCAAATAGATTCAAAATTTTTGATAACTTAAGTTAATCAATCAATTTGAAAAAAATTGGGAATCTCCCTTATATTAAAAAAAGTGTAGTTTTGACCTATTTCAGTGATAATGCCAAATGATTAAAATAACATTTCTTCATGAAAAAAAGCCTTTGCAAAGAAACAACTTAAAGTGTGGACATGTACTCTTCTTGTAGAAAGCATACAACTATACATTTGTTACAAGTAATTTGCGTCCGTAGTACATGGTACAACTAATAATTTTACATACATGTTTTTGTTTGATAACTTACTTTCCCATAGCTATCCTGCAACTAATGGGCTATTTTCATGGAACTCAAGGTTCCTTGAATTTTGCAGGTTAATTTCTCACAACTTTCAATTCCCTGTCCAGGAAATGCTAAAATATTTTTCAGGAACTCGCAGGTCACCTTTGTAGAATTTACGTTTTTCATAGAACCTGTCGGTTGGTGTTTTCTTCAAAACCCAAATTCTTATGGCAACTTTTCTTGAATTTACAGGGTTTTTTCTCAGAATATACCGGTTTCCTTTCCATGAATCACAGGTGACTTTCCCATAAGTTTTCTAGAATCCTATGATTATATTCCTTAATTTGTGTTTTTGGTTAAGAGTTACCTATATTGGAACAAATATGGCCTGAGAGTTCGGGCACAGTTTTATGCTTTCTGCAATAAGTGAACAATTCTTGTGGAAAATGATCTGTAGTTGAACCATTATTTCATACATGTATGTTTAGTTCTAAATTTAAAACTGCACCAAACATTTAAAGTTGGAATAAAATGAATCTTCTAGGTGTATAAAGCTAAGTAAATATTTGACAAATCCAAAAAAATGTTTGGTTTAATGGATTGCCAGATAGACTGCTAAAATGTATTTAAATCAAGTGATATGTCAGTTAACTTCACCAAAGGTTGAAGGGTCATTCCCAAATGTTTTCAAACAGACTGTGATCTTGTGGTGTAAAAGGGGATTCAAACGGTGCTGTGAAGCCTGAGATCCATGGGGATTTGTGAAGAAAGACAAAGACAGGGCCCCAGTCATCCAGTCATGTGTTTACACAGAAATTCACACCATTCTAACCCTAACATCATGTTAGCGTGATTGAAAGCTGCATGCCTTAGTTTTTTTTTGTTTTGTTTTTTTTTTTACTTTGTTTTTCCTTCAGTTGGGAAGTCAATGCTATTTCCTGGTGTTTTGTTGCCAAGATTTCACTCCCGTCTTTCCGCGAACTGTGCCAAAATGCATTCTTTTGGCCTCATCATCTGTGGCATGATGTTTTGGTTGGTTATAACTGTTTCCTCACATCTCTTGGCGTATCGTGTGGCTTTGTGTCTTGCCGTTCAGCTTTCAAAGATAAAATTACATTTTCATCTACTATTTATCTGTCCACCCTGAACAGCGAGACATCGGCTCCTTCTGTCACGTCTCATATTATTTTGTCTCTCAGTTTCTAGTTTTTTTCTAAACATAAAAAAAGACCATACTGAAATACCTTTTGTTAAGAAGTCCTTAGATAACCAAATCAGTCTGTTCAGGGTGAATCTTTTATTTCACTGCATGTTTTTTGATATTCCCACAACATCCATTTAACTCAGTTGTTTTATCTACATTGTGTTGAAGTTGTGAGCCATTTTTGCAGTCGCAGCGTCATCAAATCGCCTGTTTTATCCCACGCTTTTTATTTGTGAGTAGGACTGCTAGTTTTTGTTTAGAGAATTCATCAAGTGATTCTGTTCTCTGTTGTAAACCTTTCTGTTCTTTTTTCTGCTTAATTTTATAAGATGGCAACAAAAATTGGTCATTCAGTCATTTATGAACTACACTTTTACACACTTAATAAATTGAGATCTTTGATACATTTGTATCGAACATTATTAGTGATAAAGATACACCTGACCTCGCAAAATGTTACTCGGTAATAAAATTCAATCATGTTTCCACAATCTGGCAACATGTTTAGGTCACAACAGTGCATTTAAAAGAAAGGGAAATATTTATCAATAAATATTTTGTGTAGAATAACATAATCATGTAGGAACATTCAGGCATGAAAGACAACACATTGTTTTAACTCCAGTTTATTTAGCATTAATATTTTACAAGAAAAATAATGTTTACAGAAATTAGTTCCTACCTTGATTGCCAAACACTTGAATATTCAGTGGGATGGCAACCTTCTCTGTGATTTATTCAGCAAATAGTTACTTGACTAAGTTTGCAGATTGGGGTGTTTTTAGTGAAATAAAAGTTCATCCCAATCAATCATTAAATGTTGCAGCTTGGACTGTCATGCAAAGTCCAGTACGTCAGATTAAATCTGGTGATGGCACATACACATTTAAAAAATAGCAGAAGAAAACAGTAGAAGAAATAACTAACTTTGTCCTTTGCTCATGAATACATAATGGTCAGATGTGCCATCTTATGAAATTAAATTCAATTTCTTAAAACATGACTTAAAGAGCGTAGTGACATATGTTGAAATAGAAAGCAGATTTAAAGCTGGTCTCCTTGACATTTTCTTTTAGTAGTTATTTCTACCTATTCCGATATAGAAACAACATAATGTAAAACACTCCATAAAGAAAGGTTGCTATTGGGTCAGAGTCTATTAGTTCACCCCCCAAACCATAGACCAGATGAAACTTGAATTGTGTTAAATATTCCACCTCTACTCGACTGGTTCAGCTTTTTTCATCTGTCTTCTCTAGAATGTCCAATATTTGTCATTGAAACATAAATGGGGAACAAGAAGGGATTTAAACTTGGAGTAAATAAAAAAAGGTCAAAGATGTATACAAATGTATTTTTTCAAAATCAGACCATAGATGTTTTATAGCTTTAATTGCTAGTAGATTTCCAAGCCCCAATGGTTTAGTAAGACAAATTAAAATATATTCTCAGAAAGTATACATTAACTATACATTTACCTTAATTCATAGAAAAATGTGTAACACATCTTAATAGATACAAGCACTGCAAAAGTAACATATTTGATTGAGAAAAAGATGAATCTCCAGTGTAGCCCTCTCTCTAGTCTTCAATGCGATGGCCCTCTCCACTACCTTACAAAAATATTACTAAAAATGTGTCTTGTTGTATTTTGTGCACCCAAATCATATATCCTGTGCCATGAGCTAACAAAAAGTTAGTGGAAAAACACCCACAAGAAAAAAACATTCTAAATAGCTTAGATGTTTCCTACACCATTGTCCCCCCTTCCTCCTCTTTGAATAACTAGTTTTTTATTTGGTGTAAATTTCATCCAAGTGAGGGAATTTGTGTTCAACTTAAGTCAATTTTTTATCTTTATGTAAGTTGTAGAAACATCTCAAGGATGATCAGTGGAAACAGTTCAATTGGTCATCAGTGATTCACTGTTCCACTGTGAGATTCCTGACATAGACTGTGAATACTTAGTTAATATGCTTTACTGATTTTCAAACTTTAATGAATATGAAAAAAACATCTAATACTTTTTTCCACATTGTCATAATGGGATATTTGTGTGCATAATTTTGAAGAAAGAGATTCATTTATTACTCTTTTAACTAAGGCTTTAACACAACAAAATGTGGAAAAAGTGAAGCATTGCGAATACTTTCCAGATGCACTGTACTCCTAAGACAAAGAGTCCTTACAAACTGGAATGTACAATTACTGTCTCACCAGTGTGAGCAAACTTTTCCTGTCTTCTTCATATTTCAGATTAGTTTACTCAGGTTTGTTTCATTAAGCAGGAGTCCATTAAAATCCTGAGTTACATCTAAAATGTTTTGGAAATCAGCTTTACCTCTGAATTAAAAAAGAATAGAGTATTTCCTGTTTTATTTTAAGATTAGGGTATTAAAAACATGTGTTTTGTGTGTTTTGTTCAACTTCTCTTATTACATGTGAACATGTGTCCCAATTGCATACTGCTGTCTGCACAGAAAATAATAAATTTTAACAATCTATTTCCCAGCAAATCGGTTTGCATAATGAGAACATTTTCACTGTTTCACAGCTCATTGAAAAACAAGAATAGAAACCTCATTAAGTTGCATCAGGATATTGTTTTGTGCCAGTACACAGTGTTACTTTAACTGCATGTTTGTTTTATGGGATTGGGACACAGTGTCCGTCTCCTATTCTTACATCGGTCAGTCCTGCCAGTTTGCTGTGTTGTTTCTTTTATTTTACTTTCCCTAAATGCAACTTACTTTAAGCATGCATCAACATCCTGCAGTTCGACTAAAACAAACCCAAATGACAGTAGTGGTAACCCATTCTCAGCCAGTACCGTCTCCCTCTGATGTACACCCAGACTGCACGGCCGGCTCATGTTTAAGGACTAACATTACAAGGAGCACATGAGAGAGGAGCCCGTCCTCCAGTCGAGTGCCTCTCCCATCCGTGTCTGTTTTTTATTGTGTGCATCTGGTTGTAGTGTGTGCAAAATTTTAAATGGCTTTGTTCCTTCATCTTAACATTTTTCTTCATTTAATATTTGAAACTGGTCATATTTTTTACCCAGTTAATTGCTGGCATTTTGGTTCTGATTATGTTTTTTTGGCATATATGTTTTCTTCTTTTTCCTCAGAGAATACCTAAATCGAAGTGTGAATTTTTTCCTATATTTTGACTTTTTTGGATTTGGAACTCCTTCAGTAACTAGCTTGTGTGTTTAATTTCCAGATAAACACCAATGCAATAGCATAAATTTAATAAAGTGCATCCCCACTTCAGGATGAGATTTTAGAACACGTAAAAAAAAAACCTCACACAGACTAGGATCTGATGCAGTTCCTGATCTACTTCTCACATAACAATTTTAGACTTTTTACAATCTACTTTGACAAAAACAAAACCTTTTAATACACACTCTGACCAAAGCAGTCAAGCACCTATGTACTAACCCTGAAGGAATGGTTCAATTTAGACATAATTTGTTCCACATGTAGTCCATGAAAGGGATGGGAATTAATTAATTTACATGGAGCCATCATGTTGACCATCAAAGGGCGTCAGCGGTGGTACCAAAGCAGCAACAAAGATAAAAAAAATATGATTCAACAACTAATGAAAACACTAAATGAAGATGAGCAGATACAGAAGATGCCTTCTAGATGCTTTTCAGCAGCACTACTAGCACTTGATGGCATTTGATAATTGTTGCATTGTAAGAGACTGGGAGACTGAATAACACAACTAACCACCATGTCACATATGGGACGTGTATTTTTACAATTTTTACACAATGGTTTTATCCTATCTTGGGTGACAATGATTCTGGTTTTAGCTTCAGATAAATGGGTTGTGTTTGGTTGTCATCCAACTCACATTGGCATCCCATAAAATTCCATCAAGTGCTAGTAATGCTATCTAATCAGCCTGAGGATTCCTTTCTATATGACCTTTCTAACTGTTGAATTAATCACTCCATTCCTGAGCTCATCCCTCAAGCTATCTAGTATCTTTTCTGAGATGTGCTCGCTCCTTGCAAAATGAGTAATTTGTATTCTTATCACTGGTCCACATGTGAATCAAACTAGATCCAAATCAGACCATTTCTCAGGGTGGGTCACTGTTTGTGTCAGGGAGTGTATCTTTGTAAGAACAATACAAATTGAATTGCATGGCTAAGAAGTTGCAGTTTAGGGTTTGTAAGACATGTCAGTGTTAGAGTTCTTCTGTTCTTTTCTGTAGATGGGCATGTATATTGCTCATTGTTTGTATATCCCCATCCCTTCCTTACAGCCAAAACCTCTAATGCCGCCCGACCGCTTCGTACTGCCTTTACATGGACATGGCAACTGACTTACACTGTCACCTTCATCATCCTCATCTCCTCTGTAGTATGTTCATAGGTCCAACCCCTTCTTCACCTCCTCCCTTGTCTTTAGAAATATTGAAATATAAACTCATCCATCCATTCTACACTAAAGAGCAAATTAAGCAAAAATTGTAACATGGATAGATTTTAGGCTCACTGAAGTCTCTTGCTATAAAAAAAAATACAGATTTTTTGTAAAAAAAAAATATTTACAAGGAAAGAGAAACAAAGGATAAAAAGCAGAAATATGGTGTTTATTTTTCTGTTATGTGGTGTGGATGTATGTGCTGTTGCCTCCCTGTACCGTCATTGTTTTAAGATAGAAACCATTCTAGAGTGGATAAAAATTATCTTTAACGGTACCAAGTGGCTATCCTACATTTTTACACATTTTTTCCTTTGTAAATTCTTTTCCTCTTGCCTAAAAATCATGCGGGCAAATTGTTGATGTAAGTTAATGACACACAATGTGCATGCTCTGATTCTCTCTGTGATGCTTGTGTAAGATGCAGTTTGTAAACTGACACATTTCAAAAGCTTTCTGTTATCATTAACTAAAATCAGATGATGACGCTGGTTGGATAAATCTGTTCTTGAAAACCTGCAGACTGCATCTTTGTTGGATATGTGGTCATGTTACAGCTGATAAATATTCAGTCAAGTTTGAAATGCTACAGAAGGCCTTTGTTTAGGCACGTGTTGTATGTCTGTAATTGGATGTGTTTGCAGCTGAAGTGCGAGAAGCAATGTTTTGTATGAAGTGTTAACTTGCATGAATGACTCCAAAAGACATACTAAATCACAGTGGGTACTTTCATGTTAATGAGATGATGCTTTGAATGTTCACTCCAGTGATAACAGCACATGACCCAAATATTGTTGTGTACTATGCAACACTCAGCATTTATAGAAAATCAGAAAAATATTGGAAATTGCACAGAATATACCAAAAACAGTTGGATTTTGTTTAGGGGAAATAAAAAGAAAGTAGCCCGTCTATCCATTGGTTTCCTTTTATCAAAAGCTGGGTCCTAGCTGTAACAGGCCGAAAGAGAAAACCCAGAGATCCCTTTTCCAGGGTCTTCCAAAGCCATCATTTGGCAACTTCATTAGATATGATTTTTTGCTAAAACAAAAAGTGTTAATTACATGACAGTTACTCAATGCATAGGATATATCAAACCTGGAAAGGACAACTTACTGGCTGAAATATGATGTCGTTGGTGTAAGACGGTTTGGTCTGGGTATTTCAGAATCTGCTGACATGCTCAAATTTTCCCCCATAAACACACTTGGAAAGAGAATTTTCAGAAAATGAGAAAATATCCACAATAAGAAGCAAAAGCCCTGTTCATGTCAGAAGAGGGTGAGTAGACCGTTTCAAGATGACACAAAGGCAACTGTAGCTCAAGTAAACCAGTTACTACAACCAGAACATATGAAATACAATCTTTGAACATGCGTCATGTCAAAGCCTTAAAAAAGATGGTCTACAGCAGCAGAATATCCCACCCCTGTCAATAAGGCTACAATTCACATAGGTTTGATAAAATGAAGTAACAATGACTTGGAAAAACATTGCTTGATACTTTTTTTGGCACACTTTGGGTTTTTTATTAGCAGCTGAGCATTGCTTAAATGACACCTTAGAACTGCTCCTGATCGTTCCAAAAGGCAAAATGTTTTTATTAAAGTGGCTATTAGATGTTCAACTCCTCTTGTGAGTTTAAGGCCTGACCAGGAGACTCCTGCCATTGCTTCCAATGGTAGGTGTCCAGACACTATTGAGATCAGATGAAGCACCTCAGCTGACTCTTTGGGATTTAGATAAGTATCCAGAGCTCAAACTGGATGAGGAAGATCTTTGACTAACTGGCCTGGCTACCCTACAAAGAATGCAAATTTTAGAATTTTATATTCTGGAGATTTTTTTAAATTTTTTATAGTGTTATCTTTTTCTCTTGACAATAGGTGAGGGTTTGAGCTTTAATGGAGCAGTAAATTCTGAGCTCTGTCTTTCAGATCAGCTTCATCACCACAACAGACTGCTACAGTAACTCATTAATTCAGGATAAATGTACATCTACAAATTTGTTTCCTGTTCTATCCTGCCATTACTCAATAAAAAGAATCAAAATTACTTGAAGCCAAACTCCAAAGTTTATATGGTACATTTATATTTATAAGGTAAAATAAACTATCTGGTGTTTGAGCAGTAATTTATAAATTAAAGGAATGGCTATGATTCCACCCTTTCCCATCCTGTTTGTCTCTCAGAAAGAAAGGACAAAATTCCAAAATGCCTTTCATTCAGAGTGCTGTTTTGCAAGGAGTGAACATTTAAAAGCTTTGTTTTTAAATGCAAACTAAACAAATGTTGTCTGGTGACAGAGCTGCTTTCTTGTAACAGAGTTATTCTACAACAAAATACACTCAAGACAACATGATGCAGTTGTGGTATTTACTATCTGCGAACTCTTCTACCCTGTAGGATGCTTTTGTTGTTAAAACAGGGCCCACCTACAGAGCGTGCTAATGATGCTATCCAGGTTGTTATGCAAAATGGGCAAATAACTCACTAACAACATCAGTTTACTGGGATTTGATAATATAATTGCAGAGCAAATGCACAAAGAAAGGAATGCTGACCTTTTTACTCAGTTGCTACTTTTAAAATAGAAATCTAAATTAGACTCAATCTATAAAACTAACGAAGGATTCAGCTCTGCATCTGAGAACTATTTATGAAGGTGTTGGTACATTTATGTGTGTTACTCTCAGTAAACAAGGGGTTTAAGATGAACTGGGAGCCACTGAGTAGCAATATTACAATCGGTTTCACAATAATTAAAATCAGTTCTTTGGATCACTTCCTAGTCCTGCAACATTGGATTGGGTCCATGTTAGAAGTCCCCCAGCAGCTTGTTATCAAGATCTGCTGCAGGCTGGTAATTGAATCCATCAATTTAAACCATGTGTCCTAAAACAGGGGAAAAGCTGAAACATGCAAGGCAGTATATTTCAAGGACCAGTATTGGGGGGAAAGCTGGCTGAGCATTCATTCAGTAAATGTGAACAACAATAAACCTACAAGTTATACATTTAATACCTGAAATGTAAAGTTATTGTATAAAATGATGTTTAGCTTTTTGCCTTTCGACAGGATTTTAAAAAGAATGTAGCAACAATTTCTGCAAAAACTAAAGCAACACATAACATTAAATCTTTATCAGAGGACTCATATGAAAGCAGGGATCTATATACTTTGCCAGAGGAAAGACATCAGCACTTTCTTTAGAGCAATTATTTTTCTTTTTCTAAAATTTGCAGCGCTGTCTGATTGAACTACAATATCTTTTTAATGTCCTTCCGAGAGGTGAGAAGCAAGTCTAGATCTAGGGGTGCTCAAAAGTCCAGTCCTTGAGAGCTACCGTCCTACAACTTTTAGATGCATCTTTACTCCAACAGACCTGGATCAAATGGCAGAATTCCCTCACAAGCTGTTATTCAACTCTGAACAGGTCTGGCAATGTGCCATTCATTTGATTTAGGTCTAGATGTTTGATCACAATGCAAATTCAGGGTTGGTGAAAATTAAACAAAGCAGGTTGACACAAAGATCTCAGAGCAAAAGCCCAAGATGCATGTGGAGCCTTAACATCATGGGTTTGTTCTGAAGTCAAACAATCTGGGCAAATTGGTACAATTCAGCTGACCACAAACTACTCTACTACCCAAAAGTCAAATGTGTGCCCATCTGACCTAAAATTGAATCATACCAGCAATGAGGTAACATTGACAATCAGTGGATTAAACATTGTGAGAGAGGTGGTTCAACAAACTAGAGGATCATTTGGTGGATTAGGTTTTCCAATAAAGGGCAAGAAAGAATAAAGAAAACAGCCTTTAAAAAAAACTTTTATATTTAAATTTTTATTGTGCATTTTTGCGAGAAAAAATATGGCATCACAGCAGCCATTCTGGTCCCATAGAATAATGCTACTGAAGCTTTGTCATGTATTTAAAATAGATGATGAAGATGGTATCTTAACTTCAACATAATAATAATAATAATAATAATAATAATAATAATAATAATAATCACACACACAATTTGCTTTAGATTACCTTTATCATAAAAAATAATATTAAAGAAAACAAATATCCCAGGGTTTAGTGGCTGAAATAAACTGAAATATAATCAAAGCTTAAATTATCCTTCTGGCTCCCATTTTACCTCTTAAGCCTTTTAAGATGTTTTTATATATGGCTTTTGCTGGCTTTGTTTGATTCATAAATCATATAGTTTGGTTCTAAAATACATTTTTTTCCCCTTCCAGGAGCTGAATTAGTCATTGAGGATCCATTAGAGCACCCCTTTGTAGCTCCCCGTGCACCCTTCATTCCCACTCCCTCAACCCACCACCCACTCCTCACCATTATTGAGACCACCAAAGAGTCCTTGTCCAAGGCCACTGAGGCGGGGGTACCTTGCTTGTCGGACCGAGGCAGCGATGATTGTGATGATGATGGCTTGGTGATATCGGGGTATGGCTCTGGGAAAGCGTTGAAGTCTTACCTGCCCCCACTGATGATGATGAAGATTTTCACTCGAACTTCTCCTTGTTAAGACCTACATCACACTTTCAAGGTGACTACAAAGCACAGGCGCCCAGGACTTTTTTACCAAACAAACCTTCCATCTTCAGATGCAGTAGGACAACTACCATACCAGTAACCGCCAACCAGAGCCGCACCACTAGCACCTCTGCCTCCACCACAGCCCTCCACTATTCTCCGGCAAAACAAAAAAAACGCGAGCTAAAACCCCAGCCCCAACCTAGTGTTGCTTCTATTGCCACATCCTGTGAGGTAGACAGCAGCAAGCTGAGGGGCCCATTAATAATTTCCGTCATGTTCCATAATATACCCACAGCACTCCCCACAGAGCCAGGCGTCAGGCGAGTCCCGGGGCCCTCGGAGGTGGTCCGTGAATCTAGCAGCACCACCGGGATGGTCATCGGAATAGTGGCGGCCGCAGCGCTGTGTATCCTTATCCTCCTGTACGCCATGTATAAGTACAGGAACAGGGATGAAGGCTCCTACCAGGTGGACGAGAGCCGGCACTACATAACCAACTCGGCTGTGCAGAGCAATGGCGCTGTCATGAAGGACAAACAGCAGAGCCTGAAAGGCAGCAACAAGAGACAGAAAAACAAGGATAAGGAGTATTATGTGTGACTGAGACTTTGGTCAATCCGACAGAACAAAGAGAGAAGGCACTGAGAGAACTTTTATTACCAGTTTCCCTGTGAGGAGCTTTGACAAATGATGGTATAACATGGGACTTGAATAATTCTATACTGTGCTGAATAGTTGAACTGATATGTACTGTAACATAAAGCACACTTACTATTAAGCAAAAGGCTTAATGGCAAGGTTAAATAGCAACTTTAGAAACCTTACACTTCTATCTGGTCAGAGACATTGTCGGTATACAAATATTTCACAGCATCATTCTCCTAAGTGACTTTTAGAGCTATGTGATCCTTGGCATTAAACAATTTTTGTGAAATTGTTAATTACAAAAGGCTCATTATCTTAAACGTTTCCAGCATGTAAGCAACAAGTAGTGCTTAACGAGAGGGGGTCAGGCACACAAAGGACTCTTGTAATCAAAATGTTACAGATTTTTATGGTTTATACATAATATAAGTGTGGTGTCTTACTTATTTTTGCTTAAAGCAAAAGAAAAAAAGATTAAAAGAGAACAGTAAGAAAAGAAAACTATTTTATGTGTATAATATGAATCCAAGTGAGCCAATTGCCAAGGGCAGACCTCATACCATCTGTTTGCTCTGGCATCTAATTCACCACAATTATTCTCATTGTCTGACAGACACAGTGACTCTCTTTGTGGGAAGAATTTGTCGGTTCTCTTGATAAGAAGCGCCTGATTGTAAAATGCATGCCATCCTGATTCCACAGTAAGGTGCAGTACAGTAAAAGTCCAGTAAAGAGTGTTCAGCTTGGATAACACAAAGGCAGTTCTTCATCTAAGATCAGGACTCCCCCCTCTTCTCGAAACCCCTCAAACAGATCTCTTCTTGCTGCACAGTCTGTGGTGGTTTTATCTATCTGCACAAGTGCGTGTTGGTTCATTGCCTATCATTCTCTTTTTCTATGGAGGTGTCAGGATGAACACAGATGCAGTACTACTACACTGTTAACCAATGTGTATACAGAAATAAACCAGATGTTGAAAGTGTGAATTCTATCAGCTGTCACAGTCAACTGTGTCAAAAAAATGAAAAATTTGTTTACATATTTTATTACATGCTATCTGTTGTACTTTGTAGGTAGTAAATTGTACATATACCATGACAGTTGTAATTTTTAGTACCTCTATTGTACAGACTGAAGATATGATTTATCAACAGAATTCATTAAAAAATCTATCTGTTAATTTACATGGAGAAAGACTTTAACCAGATTGTGGAGAATCATATTGATATTCATGAAGAATTAAAAAAAATGTATTGTTAGCCTAGAAATCTACACAGATGTTTCTAAAGTTGCATGAATATTTAACTACTTGCAGTTGTCCAACAAATACAAGGTGCCCTTTCTTCTCAACCATGGCGTTCTTGTCCTGGGGTACATTGATTTCTGTTTTGCTTTGTTTGTACTTTTTTATAGAGAGAAAGAAAGAGCATACACTCAGATTCATGGTGAAGACAGTAAAGCTCAAATAAAAGCTATAAAGGGGGGTCAAAGGACATCATTTCTTCTTTGTCATTAGTTAACATCTCGCTTTGGAAAAATTTTACCACTCATTTATGTTTGCATTTTCTGACATTGCTATTAAAGAAGTGGATACTTTTTTCTTAGAAATCATATTTTGGGTTACAATTGTTATTTTTTTTCCCTTTTTCATCCATTTGATAACAAATAAACATTTTTTCTGAAGTTATTCTCTTATCAATGGGTAAATACAGTTGAGCAATTAGTGCAGTCATGCTTTTCCCAATTGTAATATCATTTCAACATTTCCTCCTCATCTGTGGTCCCACCTCTATGTTTCTGACGCCGAAGGAGGGCAAAGACAAAACACAAAGCCTTTTGAGATTTCAAAAGGCTTTGTGTAATCTGCACTTACCTGTACATTAAAGTGTTTTCTCTGATAGAAATCACGATGTGACCACTTGAAGTAGTTCACGATGTTTAACACTTGAAGCATAAACAATGGAAAAAATGGCATTGTGTTTGTAACACTAGAAATATTTTATTAACAACAAAAATCACAGTTAATCTGCCCAGCAACATGTCTGTGGGGCAACTCAAAAGATTCTCATATTAGTCTTCTTATTGCAGATTATTATTCCAGTTGGAATTTATGTCTTCATCGAAATAGCATCTGTGTTTTTACCTTGCTTTTTTGAGAAGGCCATAGACCAGGGATCCTCAAATCCAGGCCAGATTTTAGATGTGACTGTGTGTCACCGAGCCTGAGTAAAATAATCAGCTCATTAGTAACACTCTGGAGAACTTGTCTGCACTGTGGAGGTGATTGAAGCATGTCAAACCAAGCACACATCTAAAAGTTGCAGGACATTGGCTCTTTCGGCCTGGATTTGAGGACCCCTGGCTGCCATCCTTTGGTGGATTCTTCAAGAGCCAGTGTCTTGCAAGTTTTTGACGTTCTGCTCCAACTTCCCTGACTTAAAAAACTATTTTCTCAGTTGGTCACTAAGATCTAAAGGAGGACCAGAACTTCCAACCACTGACATAATTTGCTGAATGACTGAAATCTTTCTGACACTGGTAAATTTGTGGGTGGAATAAATTAAATAAACTCCATCAAAGTCTCTCTTTAACAGATTTGCCATTCAAGTTGGATTTCAGTTTACTGTTTTCAGATTCATTTATTTGCATCCAATGTTTTCTTAGGAAGTCTAAAGGCCTCTGGTGGCCAACTCCAGCCCTTACATGGTATTATCCCTCAAGTTTTAGATGTTTTGGAAATACTCTTGATCTTGAGGACTGGAACCACTCACTCATGGCATGAAATGTTGGTTAGCTAAAAAGGCAGCAAATTTCACAAAAATCCTTGCAACAACGCCAAACTTTGGAGGGGAACAATAATAAACTTTTTTACAGCTCTCATTTATCAGATTCAGGATTCCACATGAATTCAAATTATACAAGTATTAGGTGTTCATAGCCTGCGTCATGATTTATTCAAACGATTAAATCATTCCTTCAAAGTGTCTGCACTGTGAATTACACATTAATTTAAATCAGGTGTTTACAAGCAGGCAAACATTACCAACACTGTACATTAGATATCTGTTACAAAGTATTGACTTTTTGAAAGATTATCCTCATTAGCACCAAAATCTTTTTAACACTATATGTGAAAGTAACATTAGGATCAACAGCTTCAATGTCTGTGGTCAAAAGTGTTTTGCCATATTTAAATGTTGGCCTTTACCACTGACCATTAATGAAGTCCAGGATTTTGTATGCTTTTGCTGCTGTTTGTTGTGTCTGTTTGAATCATTCCTACAAATCAAGCGTGTCATTGTTGTACATCATCATTTTAGTGGGTTTTAGCCATACCATTTACCATTGCTGTGGATGTGCTAAGTATATCTTGAGGAAGAACTGGTCAAGCTCATCATCGGACTCTTATACAGGGATCCTATAGGTAAAGTATTAATATTCTTTGAACTTTGTCACATTTTGTAATCTTAAAACTAAAGGTTTACATGTCTTCATTTGGGATCTTATGTAAAAGACCAACACAAAGTAGAGCAGAGCTGTTCATGAAAGTAAACAGATTCAAATTCATCATTCTTGGCAGAGAAAACTCTAAAAAGTCAATACATGTCTCAACTGGTTTTGCACAGTTGATAACATTATTGATAACAAAACAGCTGGAGCTCATTCGAAGTGGATGGACACCATTTGTGTAAAGCAAATTTGCTGTTCCCTCTCCCTGCTGGAAAGAAAAGCATCTACACTGGGTGATGCTACCATCATCGTGTACACTTGTGAGCATGGTTTGTTCAGGTTGTCACTTTTCTGCAGAAGATGCATATTCCACTTTTGATTTGCACCCTACATAATTTATGATTTTTATTTATTTATTTATTTTTAACAATGGCTTTCTTCTTGCTAATCTTCTATAAGTCATGAGATTTGTTTGTTTTTTTTTCCACAACTAACAGTTCTGCAATTGACAGATTACCTCATCTTACCTGTGAATTGCTGCAAAATGTTCCCATGAGGCACTTGGCTGCTTCTCTGATTAATGATCTCCCTACTTGGTTTGTTAGTTTAGGTGGAGTGTCATGTTTTGGCATGTTTGCCATTTTAATTTCCAGATGATGAATTGAATAGTGGTCCATGACATGTTAAAATTTTGGTGTGCTGATTTGTAACCAAACCTGCTGAATACGTCTTCATATTTTAATCAATGCAGTTGATAAGGCCTCCACAGAACACATATATGTATACTGAGATTAAATTATACAGATGAAATAAATACATACGACACACACACCACACTTTTTAAAAAAGATTTTTGGAAATCAGCTATAATTTTGGTTTCACTTTACAATTATTTGCTGGTTTATCACTTAAATATAGCTAATAGATTTGGGCTTGTGATATGACAGAAAGTTTAATTATATGAAAGCTTCAATCAAATTTAGACAGAACAGATTTAAGTCAAAACTTCATAGTTCTATAAAGACATGTTTTCATTCTATAACATCCAGAAAAAGCAGATGCTTGATAAAGCATTGAAGGTCAAGATGAGATGTCCAAAATGTTGCCATTCTAATATATCTAGGTTGTTGGCCTGCCTTAATGATACACTGACATAAATATTCTAAATAAAAGGTGAAAGACATACTGGTCAAAAAGGAAATGTATTATTTTAAATTCTTCATGTTAGTAGGGGGAAACATAGTACCACAATTAGGAATCTATTAATTTATTTATGCAAAAATATTTTCACCTGTATACAAAAATGGCTACATTTCTACATTAACATCCAAGTAAAAATATTTGAGTAGGTATGTTGAGGCCCTCTGACTGGATGCTCTGCTCAGGTCTGGAGGTGAAAGCTGTGGATATGCCCATTTTTCTCAAGGTAATCACACAAACATATTTTTTACAGAGATAACGACACAAATCCATGGATAGATAAACTTGAGGGAAAATTAAATATTTACTGGAACAGGAAATTTTAATGAATGAATGAGATGCTGAAGACAAAACTCACTTTGTCAACATGTTAAACCTGTAGGAAATTCTCATGACTTGCTGATGGAAACAATAACGGTCCCTACAGAAGCTGCCCACTGTCCTGCCCACTGAGTTTGATTGGTGAAGTTGACACTTTAAATCAATTCTTGAAATGCTTCAGCACAGGATCATGAAACAATCAATTAAATTACTACATAATTATATCAAGTTTTTCCAAATTAAATCAATACATTTCAGGCATTTGATCAATTGTACATTTAGTACATTATTTGTGTATTTATTTCTCATTTTAAAAAATTCATAATGCATTTAAATAACTATTTCATAAGCTATATATTTACTGTAATATAGCATTACTCACTTTCCATAGTCCAAGATAAATCAAAATGTCTGGAAGGCACAATATTTGGATAGTTATACTTTCCTCAGTAAACAAAATGGTATAATTTTTTGTGGTGTTTTTTGTCTATTTATCTTTCCAGAGCAAATAAAATCTATTTAAATTTATTCTGCTTCTCCTAAGAGAGCTTAAAATTAATATTTTATGAAATTCTTCTTTGTTTTGTCAAGTATTGGTAATTTCTAAGTACTTCAGTAGGGATGTGGCTACAGTCATACATGTCTGAAGAGGAAAGTAAAACTTTGTCATTGGCATGAACTAGCTGCCAATGATTACAATTTTAAAACTCAGACAGCGGATAGTTCTCAGAAAATCTCTTTAAATACTGTAAGTTCCAGGGCTTTAAGAGATCACAAGACAGATTTAAGAGGTCTAAACTCGTATTGAGTTTCGACCTCATAAACAGAATAATAAAGATAACAGGATGTTACTAGACAAAGCCATGCTAAGACCTTCAGCTGAGAACATTAAGCAGAAATCATGTTAATGTTCTGCATATTTGCGTGTGGAAACTTTGATTGTTTGCATCTGTGTCCTACTTTTTGGAAACTGTTTGGTCCATTGTTTTTGCAGTGGAGAGATGAAGCAGATGAATGTCCTGTAATCAGCTTTTTTTTATTATTATTATATCCAGACATATTTTTGTAGAAGATTTGCTGTTTTCATTGCTGTGGGTGTTTCTTGTAAACATGAAAGGGAGACAGTTGTTCTTTTCTGATCAGTTTCCAGTGACTGGCCCACTGATTTCCAAATAGTGATTTATGATTCAGGCAAAAAAATTAGCTTCATCATCAAAAATACCACAGGAAAAATGTGAGCTTTTACAAGTGCTTCTTAAGTTATTAGCTTTCCTCCCACTGTTTATGGTGAAACAAAGTAAAATATTTTGACATCCTTTGTAGGAAAACATCTGACATTCACATGTGATCAACTGCAGAGATATGTTTATTGGTAGTTATGGTGCAAAATGAAAATTTAAAATGTTAAAATTAATGTATTGAAAGCAAGCAGTAAGATGTTAGTAGAACAATGTAGTCACTTTCCAAATCTCCCTAAAACCCCAACTTGAAGGGGTGAGACAAAATATTCATTGTCAACTTTCAATAAAAAACCCATATACTACTTTAACAAACGACATATTTTTGATAAATTATCTTTTTAATAGCTTCAAAAAGAACATTGAGTGAAACTGATTAATTAGAATGTGTTGACCGTGTGCAAATTAGAAAAATAATATTAATAGATACTTGTTAAAAATTAATTATGAAGCAAAATAAAAGTTTGAATTGAAGCATAATAATAGGGCCCCAAACTACATGTTTATGCTATATTATTGGAATCATTTTAGAGTACAGTATGTTACAGTATAAATGTGAATAACTAAAAATTTTCTTCTTTTTTTTTCAAGCTGGGTGCATGTTTCTTTGAAGAACCTCTTGTAGAAAGTACTGTTTTCAGATTACAGGAAATAAAATATAATAAAAAATAGGGTTTTTGCAAACAATTTTGCTCTGCAGAAAACTCATTAAAATGGTAGATGATACTTTCGACATACAGGATTATTTCATGAGGGAGAGTTTTTAAAGTTTACTTTCATTGTTATTCATTAAAATAACAATGAAAATAAAAGGTATAATTAATTCTTCATTTGATTTAGACCTAAGTGTAAGACAAGAAATACATAGTGAAAAGAACTACGTCTGTGTGTACTGTAATTGATCAACACAACATTCATCATTGTCATAATGTAACATTGTGCATATTTAGATATAGATATATGGCATGTTTTGTCAAAGGCATCAAACAGTGATATAAAATGTTGTCTTATTTTTACCAGTCTTTAATCCTTTAGTGATTGGCTGGATGGCTATTCAGGAGGCTCCACTTCTTCTGCTTCTGGGTCAAGGATGTTTGGGTGTGCCACCGTGCATCTGTTGGTAGTCATTTTCATGTGTCTGAGGTGCGTGTGTAAACACTGAGTTAGAAGGCAACAGCTCATTTAAATAATAAACGAGCTGCTGTTTTCGGACATTTCGGACAAACAGCACATCCTGAAAAAATGTGGTGTTTTCGGGAAAACAGCACATCCCTTAATGAGCTCAAAACACGGATAACTGATCTGGTGAAATCTCATCTCAGTATCTGAGAATAGTTTTGTGTATTAAATGTAATGAACATGTACATTTAAGTACAAATGCACAGATATTTATATAAAACCATAATGGAGGAAATCTGTTTTGCATGTTTTCCTCTCTCCTCTGACACTGTGTTGCTAATTTGTGTCCTTTCTTGCAATGCTTCTTTTCGTTGTCACTCTTCCAACATTACTGGGAGTCTGGCTGGACTCTGTGTGCTTCTCAGGGGTAAGGAGACAGCCGGTTTCCTTTTAAACACTGGGTGTGATTGCCCAGAATCTGCAACAAAAGCTTCTTTTTCAAACACTGTCCAGGGAAGGCTGTAGTGACCTGGATTCGTTGTCACAAATATCGGATGACAGCTTTGGCAAGCAGAAGGGGGAGATAATGGAAAATTAGAAGCTTGGAGTAATATGGGAGAACAATAGTGGTGAGTGGAGCTGGAAGGGTGCCTTTCCAAATGTATACACATCCACATTTTTTTGTGCTTCATATATTTTGTTTGTCTTAGACTAACTGGTCAATCAATCAGAACAATGGTTCAGCTGAACAAGAAACCAGGCTCCACAAGAAAGTTATTTTTGAAGCTAGCCCCTAGCCCTCTAAGGAAGTTAAATATTAGACTTCATAAAAGTCATGTTGTTATCATTTGCAAAAAAGAAGAAATTGCAAAACAGAAAAAATAAATCAGTGAATGATTTTTAAACTTATTTAAATATTTATTGACTCTAGATTGTCATGTTGTGTCTTGCTAAATGCATTTACACATATCATCCATTGCATGTTGCAAGACATTCTAAATAACACATTGACAGGATTTGCATAAACTGTGAATTAATATATGACTAATGTACAATTTTCTTTTTTTGCAAAAACCAGTTGCAACCTCTGACTCCTTTGGTGGCACCGACCATTGTCAACATCTCTTAGAACTAGAATGGACAAGAGAATTATTTTTGGAATAATTTGTTAATCTATTCAATTGACCCTTTGCACATGATGTCACTCTCTTTAGAAAGTAGTCCACTGGTCAATCTATCCACTCTTGTAAAGCTTGTCAACAAACAGACAGTTGGTAGCTGAAAGTCAATTTTATTTAGTTAATTTTACTGTAAAATGGTCCTGGCTGCTGCACAGTTGGTTGCACAGATAGTAATGCAAACCAAACTTATCATTTCATCATAAAACGTTTTATGAGGAAATAGAAGCAGGATCCACTTCTCTGGGCATTGACAGTATCTGGATTGGATCATCACACAGTGTAGTCAAACAGGAGTATTCTAAGTGTTGGAAGAAATGAAGAAACGATAGCATCCAGGCCAGTGTGTTTTCAACCGGTCACAAAGTTCAGGCTCAGCAACCGCTTGGGGTTACATCAGTGTTCTTGGCAAAGCTTATTTCCATTTCTTTAAAGGCAGCATTAATGCAGAAATGTAACACATGCTGCTGTCTGAAAGACCAGACCTCTTCTAGGAACTCGGATGCATTGGCAAACCATTTTCTGTTCACATTCTAAAAGGCATGCTTGAGAAAGAAGAGGAAATGCCTGCCGTACTGACCTTTCCCCAGCAGAGAATGTTGGAGAATTTAGAAACCCCAAATGGCATGATGAAACTTAAACATGTCTAAAGGATAAATGAGACAATGTAACATTTGAAACTCCTCAGAAATTCTAACTTTATGGTTTGGGAAGATTGCAAAGTGGAAAAAGCTGTACTGAAAATAGCTATTTAGATGACATAACTGAAAACAAAGTTCCAAACATTAGTTTCTTAATGTGGATGGGAGGACAACATGTTTATTGTTGCATGTCTTAGTAATGGTTTGAGATTAACCAACAGAATAGCTCAAAGATGACACATCAAACATTTTCAAATCAAACATTAAACTTTATTTTTCACCACCGGTCTTTTCCCCATTTTACATATAAAAATAAGTGTTACACTTAAACATAGATGGAAACCAGAGCTGTCTGCATAACACTGTAATACAAGACAGAACTTGAAAATGAAAACAGATGCAATGAACCTGCGTCATGATGACAAAGTGTTGTCTATTATCCAACCAGAGACTGAGCCACTGACTCTTTCGTCAAAGGTTTTCATTTGCACACCTTTATCACTGTGGGCAGAGCAAACCATCTGTCCGGAGAAAAAGAAATTCTGCCTGGCTTTGTTTCATTGTCCTTCATATCTATCCGTCCATCCTAGCATGTAGAGAATACATAAAAAATACATCAAAAATCTCTTTATGTACAAGTAAGAATTCTACATTAGGAGCTGAATAAAGTGAATTCTGAACCTGTAAGCTTGCTGGTTTTTATTGCATCCTAGATTAAACTTTTTCAACCTAACTCAGGAAGCAAGTTTCTGTCGCTGGAATACAAATTACCCTTGCCTGACTAAAACATCTGCAGCAATCCAGTCATCTTTAAGACATCCTGCAAAACATTAAAATCTTCTATGAAGGTAGCATGAGTTGCATCAATATATGTCTCTACCTGTAATCTTAGAGGCCAAGTTACAAAGGTTTGCGCCAGTTAATGAGTCAGTTTTCCTGTAGTTTAGGAGGCGTTGGTAGTCACGTTAGTGCAAAAGTTTTTTCTTGTTAGTTATTTGGCAGTATGTCTGATCCTGAAGCAAAAAGTAACATGTATATGAATATAAATTGCATAAAGTGAGCTGTTAACACAGGAGTTTAGTAGAGTTTGATGTCCTTTTTAAACCTGAACTGATTGTCACATCTCATACACCTGAACAAGTGTAATTCACAGAAGTAAAAACAGATGGTCCCGATAAACTGTGATTTATCTCCAACAAACAGGGAAAAATTGCATGGTAAATCGAAAATTGAAAGGTAAACCTTTCTCTGAAACAAAATAGATTTAATGTGGCTTTCAAACTAATCATGTGACTCCTTTAAAGCAGAAGTGCTAAAACAAAAGGCATCTGGGCTTCTTTTCTTTTTTTTTTTCTTCTAAAGATTTTTTTTCTTGTTTCCTCAAGAATTCCAGGTGCTTTTCTGTTCCAGAATAAAGAACAGATATTTGATCTGAAGTCAATCTACTGGAGCACTGTTTACTCTGTAGCATCGCAGCAACCATGCCCAGTCATGCAAAGATTTGTGTAGTACATCATGCCTCTACTTGCATCAATACTGAAGCAGTCCACAAGTTATTTGCATATTTGCATGTTGTTTAGAGGTCTTGAGATAAGAATAAAAGCTGGACTGATCAGATTTCCAGTTTTCTTCATGACCTCATCTGCTAATTCTGAGAAATGCAACACACAAAAAGAACACTTTTTGATATTGATTGTCGCGTTGAATACAGAATTTTGGAATAAAAATATTTAGGTAGTAGAACAAAACAGTATATCTTGTCCCAATTATCACTGTCAAATCAATATGTGCCATACAGCAAGTGCAAAAAGACTGCTCAAATAAATAGCCCAGTACCTTAAGTCCCTTGTGAATTTCCTGATGAAACTAAAAAGATTCTTGGAAACCATTGTTGGCTGAAAACAAGAGTAGGGGGAAGCAGATCTGGGACAACTCAACTCATAATCATAAATGTACAACACTGAAATCACAGGGACAGTAAAAAGTGCTGCAAGGAAATAAAAAACATATATATGTCATCCTTTGAAATTATTCTAAAGAACTTATGTTAAACTTTATATTTGGTTGTCTAAATAACAATGGTATTTTGGGTTTTACTTGGCAGAAAATGCAAGCTGCAAATTTCCCACCATGTTAATAAACTGAAAAACCTGCTTCTGTTCACTTTTTGAGTAAACCTTTAAATCTGTTGCTGCAGTTATCCCCCTGAATTCCCCTCTGCTGGACAATAAAAGCTGTTTCTATTCTATTCTACTCTTTTCTGTTCTATCCTATTCTGACTTTTCATGCATGCTCAAAACCCTCCATGACTTACCGTGATCCATTCTTCTCTAACGGGGAGCAAACTGACTTTTTTGTGCTTGCCTGACCTCACCAACACCCTGTAAAGATCACCTACTTTTAGACGGATTTTTGCACCGCAGCAGCATCTTCATCCACTGTTGAAATGTTACACAATGGTAAGTTGCATCTACCTTAATGCTGAGGTATTTCAAAAGCCTGAACTTTCTGCAAAATTCAACCTGTGGAAACAGGGAGTTTAAAATCACAAAATCTCTCCAAAACAGCAAGGCAGGTGGAGGTGTTTCTAAATGTTAGTGAACACGACAAAGCTTCTAGTCAGCTGGAGGAAAGTTTTAATTGCCAGATAAGATTAAAGCTGGGCTTTATGTTTTAGTTAAGCTCACATGGACTGAAACCAAAAGTACACAATTGCCATCCTGAATCCCTAAGGTGGTATTAAAGTAGTGGAACTCGGAAATAAAATACAGATAAACTATGAAGACCTGTGGCCCAAAGCTAGATTTTTTTTAAACCAATGAAATAATGTCCTCTGAACCTTTTCTGTTCCCGTGAGCAGTTATTGTAAGAAAGAACCCCATTTAAAATAACAATGGGAAGACGGAGGAGACAGACGAGGACCTGCTGTTTGAGTGAGGCCCCCTCTGCAGTACAAGACTCATCATCATGCTATTTATTCTCTCTGAATAAATATGGTTGCCTATGGTTGCCTGCTTCTCTGGCCGTGTTTGTCTTCTCAGACAAGTGCTGAAAGTACTTTTTTGTGTGTTAAAAAAAAAAAAAAAAAAATATATATATATATTATATATATATATATATATATATATATATATATATATATATATATATATATATATATATATATATAATTTCTGCCACATTAAATCTATTTTGATTTTATGTCAAAACATGAATGAGGACAATGCTGTAGCATGTCCTGCATGGAAAACCAAGAAGGTAAAGGTGCGGATAAAAGTTGACTTGTTGGAATAGTGCAAAAAACATCTAATAAAGATGTAAAAAAATATAC
Source organism: Poeciliopsis retropinna (assembly GCA_010277075.1). NCBI lineage: Eukaryota > Metazoa > Chordata > Actinopteri > Cyprinodontiformes > Poeciliidae > Poeciliopsis > Poeciliopsis retropinna. The sequence goes on from VMRM01000018.1 coordinate 6,514,061, forward strand.
AATCCTTCTAAAAATAATCACAAAATCTTTTTTAAATATTTTCAAATTTGGAAATTAGTATTTCTCTTCTTAAAACATGTTTTTCAGCAGCAAATCGGTACAAACGTGGACAAAACACACGTGGTGTGTATGAAAACAAAAAAAGTGCTCTGCAGTTCCAGGAAATAGTTGTTTAGAGCCCAATGGCTGACATCTTTATGACAAACCTTTTTCCGTTTACCTTATACAAAGCTGAGACGCTCTGTTTTCATGTGTCCTCAGTCATGTCATTCATAACTCCTACCGTCTGCCATAACTCTGTTCCAGCCACTGCCTCACATCCTTCAGGTTGTAGAAAAATGGTCCCTTTCCTCCCAGGTAGGCAATCTTCCTTTGGTGGACTATGCAGACTCGTTCATATGCCACCCCGTAAGCCACGTTGGCATTGTTATCCATGCAGTCGGCCACTAGTTGGCACTGTGGCGGTAGGGAAAAGTGATCGATGAGTTGGCGTGCAGCTCCTATTCTCTCCTCAAGGTTCTGGTGTTTTCGGAAACTGAACGAACAGGGCCCCATGGGAGGAGCCACCCAGCCATCAGAAGGATGTGCCTCATCAATATAGACCAACAGGAAATCAGCCACATCACTAAAGTCCTCCACGAGCTGCCGGAAGGCAGGCAAGTGGCTGATGAATGGGGGTCAGGTGGCCGAGCCAAAGTTCACCACCAGAGGGCGATCTATTGACTCGAAATCCAGAAGGCGACATTCACCTCCAGTCTGGATCCTTGAGCCACATGGGGCAACATTGCTGCTCCACCGAGGTCCATCAGGAACCTTCACCACCTTGGAGTTTGGTGCCTCACAGCCAAGTTTCACCTGAGGACGTAAAAATACTAACATTTATTTCTTATAGACAACAATCTCTGATTCATTCCTATTCTGTGTGATCATAGGTCTGTATTACACTCACACTATTTCACTGCAGTATTTTGAACACTGTTTAGATCTTACTAGTGTCACAGATTGGAGTTTCAGGCAACCATTGCCAGTGTTAGGTTATGTTTTAGACATTTAGTTCACTAGGCAACTAGTGAACTAAATGTCACTAGGAAACTGCGAGAAAGCAAGTGTTCATACAGCTTTTGACGGGAACCTTTTCTGTCCCCGTGAGCAAACTCCACCCACTATGAGTGGACACTCTGCAGAAGTGGAAGAAAACATAAATACTCTGCATGACTCATTTATGTTTATTTTAATCAGCGAGTCAATTTGGCTCAGAACAGTCTACTTGTCTCAAGTTCAATTATAAAGATTACCTATTAAAAAAAATCAAAATGTAATATAAAGAAAATTACAGAAGATCAATTTCAAGGAAATTATATTTTTTAATTATAGTTTTTTTTGTGTGTGTCTAGGATTTTTTTTCAGTGGACATAAAAAATGTACCAAATGAGTAAATGAATAAGTTGTCATCATTGATCCTTTATTTGTATGAGGGTTAATTTAGAGGAAGAGAATGAGTGGTTTGATGGACAGATGGACTGTATTCCTGTAGGTTTTATGAAGGTATTTAACATTCAATAAAAGTTAGTCAATTCCAGAAAGGAATTTATTTGAGAATGGCTAAAACAGACCTTCGTGGGAAAACCTATACAAAGAAACCACAATGTAGAGAAGCTGAGATGAGAAAAAACTCCTGCAATCACAAGGGATGGAAATTAGACCAGTGGAAACTATGACGTTGATTTGATGTATCCAGATGTGAGATCCTCCACTGCAGCAGAAAAAAGTACATGGACTGTGTTTGTATAGCAGTTTCCACCATCAAAAAGCTGCTGGGCTTCATTGTGCCTTGACTAGATGTCCATAGAAAAGATAATAATTTTTTTTACTATTAATAAAAATGTACTAGTTCCACTGTCAGATTATTTTGTTTCTAAGAACAAATTTTTCACATAAGTAAAATACTCTGCCAGGTCAAGTAGTACTTGATTGTTATTGTCAATTATTGTTAGGCTTATATCGTATAATTTTTTTTATTTTTATTTTTTTTTGTAATTTAGACGTGTCTTATTTCAATGCACTAAGATATCTGCACTAGAGACTAGACCAAAAATACTATTTTATGTTTTTGCAGTGAGCTCAGAATATGCTAAAATTCTTTAAGGAATGTTTTTGGTGACTGTTTTGGTTCACAAAGAAGGATGTGCTAAAGTTGGCTGCTTTAAATAAAAAAAGGTTCAGCACTTGTGTTTACAATAAAATTCCAGATGTGGCATTCCATGATCTGGAAGCGCTAAAAGGTTAAATGGGCTTTATGGTGTCAGTGGAGTAACTGGAAAGGGCTTCACACAAATAAAAAACCTCACACCTTTAAAATATGCTAGGGGTAAGTTTTAAGATGTATCCTGCTTGAAAATATCTGGATTCATGGTAATGATTAAGAGTTAAAACTTAACCTGTCATTATGACAAACAATACTGATGCTTACAGAGTAGTGTCATGTTGTGTGGTCTGTTAATCACACAACACATGATTAACAGACCATGTTGTGAGAGTTTCAAAGTTGAGAAACTGATTAAAATACCCATATTACAGAGCCTTGCAAAAGCATTTATTAACATCCAAACCAGGATGCTCCTAACATTACAGGCTCAAAAGCAGGGGTGGGCAATCCTGGTCCTCGAGGACTGGTGTCCTGCAACTCTTAGATGTCTCCTTGGTCCAACAGACTCAAATAGCTGAATCCCCCCCCTAAGTGCAGTCAAGTTCTCCAGAGTCCTGCTAATGACCTCATTATTTCACTCAGGTGTGTTGAAGCAGAGATACATCTAAAAGTTGCAGAAGACTGGCCCTCGAGGCCTGGAGTTGCCCACCCCTGCTCAAAAGACTCTCAATGTTCTCATTCCATAGAACACTATGTTCAGGCTAAAGTTCAGTTCAAACACAGAGTGGAATGAACTGGACTGTACACAGAAATGGATCATCGTTTATGTGTGATAAATACTTTTTTTGTATTACGGATATGAATTTGTTCTGGGTTAAGAAAAAATGCTGCATATACAGTGCGTTTTCAATACTTTGTTATGCCACAATCACAAATTTTTGTGGATTTTCATAGAAATGCATGTGCCACATCAACACAAAGGTAGCACATAATTGGATCCATAACTTTTAATTCAACATCTTAAAAGTTTGACATGGACTTGTATACGGCTCTTTTTACTCTGAGACCCCTACATAAAATCCACCGCAAATAATTTCCTTTAAAAGTAGTCTAATTAGAAAATAAGAGTCCACCTGTGTGTAATTTAATCTCAGTTTAAATCCAGCTGTTTTGTGAAGTTTGCCAGAGAACAATGCCATAAAAAAGGAACACATCAGATATGTCCAAATAAAGACATGAAGAAGATTAAAGGAGGTTTAGGTAATAAGATATATCAAGCTCTGAGCATCTGTCATAGCTTTGAGTCATGCACAGCCATTCCTTCAAGAATGGTGTGAGATGGCTTGTTTTGCAGTTTGCCACATACCATGAGGGGAACACCACAAATATGTGCAAGAACATGCTCTGGTCAGAGGAGATGAAAATTTAACTGCCTGGCCAACACGCAAAACGCTGCGTGGCAGAAATCTCCAGAATGAAACATGGTGGTGGCAACATCATGCTGTTTGGATGCTGAAGACAGGTAAAGGTAAGAACATGGATGAACTTAGAGACTGCAAAATTGGATGTAGGCGTGAAAGTTTATTATTGAGCAGAACAAAAACCCTAAACACAAATTGAGGTAGAGGGGGATAATTAGGACAAGATGTGGACAGTATCATAGTCATCATGGAATATCAATGTGTGTAATTGCACAGCTTTAAAGGACTGTTAGGATCTAAAACTTAGGAAAATACTAAATTTCAAGCACCAGACATTCATGTCCAGCATATTACTAGTATGTCTGAACAGTTGGGTGAACTTTAACTGTGGCTGATGCCCATATCTGATGCAGTCATTTTTAATAAATTTGAATATTTAAAAGTTAATTTATTAGTACCTCAATTCACTAAGTGAAACACTTACTGGCTAATATACATTAGTCAGTATGTTATTAATCAATATTCACTACGTGATGCACTTAGTTAATATAAATTCACTAAGTGCCATGGCTTGAAAACATTAGTTTTCAAGCCATGTTATCATGTCTATCCATGATAATTATGACAGCTCTGATAAAACAACTGATAACATTAAGATTAGAATATTGCGTCAGCCCAATAAAAACATACCTGGTAGAGAAATGTGGGTTTAATAAAAACTATTTTTAGCGCCTGCATAAGTTATCTTACTTTTAATCTGACAAACGAACCTCATTAAAATGCATGTTTTAATTGTTCAAGCATAACTGTAAATCTTCAATTGATCAGATAATGAAACTCAAGAGAGTTGTATAATGACAAGAGAAGACAAGGGACAGAAAAATCGCAATGAATAGTGTTTAAGTAAAAACTATTATTGGAAAAATTAGATAATAAAACTAATGCTGAATTGTTTATCTTTGGTCTCTTTGGAATACACAATACAAAAAGCAGGAAGCAATAATTACAATGAGGTTAATTAGCAGAAGGTCTACAACATGAGGAAGGTGGGGGGCGCAGGGAGAATTAAGATTCACTTTTTACAACATAAAGTTCAAATTTGTAGATTTTGTCAGAATACAAAACTACACTGTTGGTGAGGAAACAATGTTGCATGTGACTGCACTGGAAAACGCAGATTAAAATCAGCATAGTAAAACACAATCTTTAACCGAGCAATAAAGATAAAAAAAATAAAATAAAAAAAAACTTGTGTTATCTTATCAGGATGACTCATAATATCAATTAAAGAAAAAAATAAACTTTGTGCAAGGAGAACTGAAATTTACGCGGCGATTTGGCTACTGTGTCGCTACTACAAACCTGAAGGCTGAAACAACTTGTGCGTAGTGCAGCACCACAGAGAGCGATCCGGACCCGGGTTAGGAGCCTTACCTGCTTGTAGGCGTCCAGCAGGAAGCTATTCCAGATGGAGCGCAGCCCCTCGGATGTCAGCATGCGGCGCCACTCTCCGCAGCCGGCGGAGCGCGACCGGCTCAGTAGGGCCACGACTCGCTTCACCAGCACTACGGAGTCGTACAAAGCCAGAAAGAGACAGTTGGAGAAGAAGCCGGGCAAGATCTGGAGTGTGACGAGCAGGTCTTCACTCGCACTTCCCATTTTCTCTTTTTGACGGTTCAGTGGAGAGGCTGAAGAGCGCGGCTCTGATCTAATGCCCTCATAGTGTCGGATCTGCGCCAGGCTTTGCACCAGAACCCCTCTGATACCCAGCACCTCCCTGGAAAGGATGGACTCTGTAGTTAATGTTGAGCCCCACGGCTTATCTTTGCAGAATGATCCTGACGTCAGATTCGGCGCAGACCTCCAGTCTCCTCCTTTCTCTCCTCCCTTAGAGGCGTCCAGACTTACTGGATCAAACCACAGATTTCCTTCCTTTGTCCACTTTGTCCAAACACCGAAGAAAAGATCTCATAAAAGAGGGTCTCCATGTTCCTAATCTAATTTTGTGGGCATCCACCTAACAGGGTCGCAGTGAAGAAATGTGACGGCCTTTTGTTAAGATTGTTAAAGTTTTTGATCTGCAGCCATCTGCAGTTTGGACAGTTTGGTCCCAGCTTTTCCCGTCTACAAGGTGTCCTTTAGGGACAAAACATTCATTGTCACTGATGCTTGCAAGTCTGAGGATTGTATAACCTGGATGACCCTGTAGCAGAGACCACCTAGTGATTGGCAACCACCAAGCAAATGAATGGGTGCACCTGATGAGTGTTCACGTCTTGGTTTGTTTTCAGACCATGTCATTTTTAATCAAAGGATTGTTTTGTTGTGATTAAAGCTTTTCAGTATCATATTAAGGAATATTGGGTTATATTTGACATGTTTCATGCTATTAGTGTCAATAGAAAAGATAATAAAATGCCACAGACAGACAAACTACAAGTGAAGCCAACAAAGGATCATTTTTAGCTCTTGGCTGTTGCAATTACTAAGGAAGGATTTTCTGATTGGTCATTTTTGCTCTTAATTGAGGTAGATTAGCTCAAATGAAGTAGAATAAGCTGTGATAATATGTACATTTCTACTTGAAACATGATAAACTCCTAGCAATGCAAAAAAAAAAAAAAAAAAAAAAAGGCTATACTGTGTTCAGTACCTGACTATGCAATAACTGTTGTGATAAAAAGAATGAGCACATTTCAGTCTCTAGATGAGCAAAGTTTGTACAGACATACCACAAAAGTGTACAATGAAAGCTTTTACAAAGTATTTACAAAGTGCATCCATTTAAAAAAATTTGTTTTGGTTTGCATGTAACATGCAAAACAGGACCAAATGCATGTCCCTGATGTCACCAGGTGAACGTCAGATAGTTTCATTTGCTGCTACCAGGTAGAGTTACTTTTATTTTGCTTTTCATTTACATTAAATCAATTATTAAACTTCAACAAAGCAAAGCGGCTCATGCGTATATGAATGTGCAGTGCTTTGCAAAAGCATTCAAACCCTTTGACCTTTTCATGCTTTTGTTATTGTGTGTTTTTAACAGAAACTTTTATTCCATGGTCCAACATGAACTACTCTATAATTGCGACCTGGAATGAAAATGAAACATGGTTTGTAAAAGATTTTACAAAACAAAATTAATTATCCTTCTTCACTGACCTCCCGGCTGGGTACCTTGATCTTCCTGATGCTATTTGTTTAGTAATGTTCTCCGAAGACACTCAGGGGACTTCACAGAACAGGCAAATTTATGTTGAGATTAAGTTACACACTAGTTGGGTTTCCATTATCCACAGTTTGATTGAATCACATTCCTCAGCATTCATTGCATCAGAGACATCACAGATAAGAACTCACCCCTGCAACAAAATAGATAAGGGTTGTCTTTTGAGGCCCAGCCTCCCACAGAGACACACGGGTGAAATTGAACACACTAGTTTGGTGGAGCAGAGTGGGGGAGGCGAGGGAGAAGAGGTGCTCTGTGAGGCAAAGGCTGGGCTTGGAGACTGCAGCTTCGAGGAACCTATGAATGGCTGCCATGGAAATTTCTCAAACATGCGTGAAAGAATCAAAGGAACACTGCAAGTATTTCATAAGGGAATAACATTACAACATGACATACAGCTCAGAAGAGTTTATTTTACAGAACACCTTTATTAATAATTTCATTAAAAATACATTATTAATCATAATTATTAATAATTACATAGGCTCAACCTTGTTTTTGATTACTAACTCACTGGAGGACTCTATTACTTTTTAGGTGAAGTCTGAAGGAAAATGTTTTCTCTAGATTTTCTTAAAGGGTGGAAAGGGTTCAGGGTAAAATATAGACACTTCACCCACCTTGCCTGCTGGTGGTCAGAGAACCATGACATCCTTGCCTCTGTCAGACTGCCCTAGGGCAGGTGTGGCTACAATCCAGTACCTTGCCACCATCAGCATGTGAATGTGTGTGTGAATGGGTGAATGAGAATGTAATGTGAACCACTTTGGGGTACCGGGGACTCAATAAGGCATCATGTAAGTACAAGCTATTTACCATTTTACCATCATGTTATAATGTTATTCCCTCATCAACAAAATATCTGCTGTGTTGCTTTGGTTCTTTGATACATGTTTAAGAAATCCATAAGTCTCTGGTGCTGCTTCCTCTCACAAAGTGCTGCCTGTTTCCACAAAGTTCCCCTATTGACCTGCAGTCTCCAGCCAAGCTTTAGCCTCACAGAGCAAAAGTTTGTGATTAAGACAGACTAGTGGCAGCATTAATTACAAAACACCTTGTGGAACTGCATATTTTCTGAGTGTATCGCATAAACTACATCTCAGCCCAATGCTCCTTAAAATGGTTGTAAACTGGATAATAGAAAGGGATTGTTGTGATGATGTGTTGAATAGAGAGTTAGACAGTGCAAGAGGTTCTTAAAGAGACAAAAGATAAATTTTAAGCCATCAAAGTCAAATTATGTGTGTTATATGAAGGTAAGACAGTTACTTTATTGTGCTATTAAATGGCACTCTGTGCCTGGAGAATACATTATTCTGCCCCTTTAAGTGGCATCACAGAAAAGAGGAATGAATGCAGGCCATATTTTTATTCTACTCATAAAAATATTGAATGCCATGGACCTTTTTCCTTTCACTTCTCAACTATGTAGTGTTTTGTGACATGAAAACAAAATTAACACTCTGAAGTTGATGGTTACAGTGTGACAAATGTGAACAACTAAAGATTTATGATCAGTTTCCAACTGAATTTATGTAACTTAAAAAAACAATTCTGAAAGGGCAGCTATGGTGATGGATAGAAATCCTGCTCTGAATCAGTCTCACGCCTCTTCAGGGTGTGTAGTTCCAGGCTTAAGGTGTTCCCAGTCAGATATAGTTCTAGCTTGCATTGTGAGGTTTGTCATGTCAGGTCTTGTTTTCATTGTCAGCTGTGGTCAGAGTGTTCCTGCAAACATCCGGCTCTGCAGAGAGCGGCTTTTGTTTTGCTTTATTAAAATAAATCCTTTTCTTTTCTCTGTACATCCTGCTTTAATATGGGTCTGTTTTGTCTGAGCAGCATATTATGTAAAGTGAGAAAAGCACGTAAATATGTCCAATGTGTCAATTGACATTATACTCCTACCACATATTGGCACCAACCCAAATAATTTGCACACAATGAAATAAAATCAAATTAGTTCACAAATGAGTATATGGGTAAAAAACATGTTGATTATAATTACTAAAATTTTGTAAATAATTTGTAGGAAATATTCTTGGTAATAATAAATTCTAGTTACATAATTTCTCTGGCGTAATTTTTTTCACACACTGTTACAAAGAATTTCTACATCTTGTTCTGAAAATCCGTCATGTGCCCCTTACTACCATGTTTTTTTTTTACTTTTTAAGAGTTGATAATTGTCACATGACTAACTGTGTTATTCTAGTAGTTTCACTGTATTTCTTTCTCTGAAGCCAACTGAGAGTTTCCATAGTTGTGTGTTCAAGACTATTGTCTCGCTTGAAAATCTCCACTTGTTCCATCTGCAGATTCTGATTTTCACTTTTCCATACATCCTAGTAGTCTGCTAGTACCATATGCTGTACACCGTACCATGATGTTCACACTCCATTCTATACACATAATGTGCAATGACATATCATTGCACATTGTGTGTGCAATGATACACTGTCTGTGTGTCATTCCACACGATTCAGGTTTGCTCTTACCTCACCAGATGTTATTTTTCCTGTATTTCACTGGCTTCTCCAAATTTTCCAAGCTTTAAAGAAGTTTCAGCATGCTTTTACTTCAGCAGTGGAGCATTCCAGAGTGAGTATGCATAGAGGCCATTGTGGCTGACTGCATTTCTTCTTATTAAAAAAAACCCCTCTACTTTATGAAGCTCTCTGCTGATGCTTTCTCACTCTTGGGGCTACTGACGTCTCAATGACTTAGAAGTTGTTTTGTAAGAGTTTACAGACAGCTACATGTCAATGACTTTTTCTCTTATCCTTTTCTGTATTTCTTTAGATCAGGCTATGATGTGTTCATTTTAGATATTTTTCAGCCTACTTCATGTTCACAGGTTATATTTGTGATTTATTGACTGTACCTGCCAGGCTGTAATGAGTCCTGGGTGTGCCTGCTGAACCTAAAAGTGTGGTTAATCCCACCAAATTTACGATATAATAAACAGGATTATATTTTCACACAGGGCCTGGGTGGGTGATTTTTTTTTCTCTTAATAAATAAAATCCTCATTTGTAAACTGCTATTTGTATTTGTGTATTTATCTTTGTCTGATGTTAATCTTTGTTTGATCACAATCATTTAGGTGTGTCAACAAACTGAAGAAACTTGCTCTCTGTGAGAGAACAAGTTCTCATGCATATGATTTACAACTTGACAATTAGATTCTCTTGGAAATCCACTTTAATTATAGTATCTCACACTTCTGAAATGAACAAGGACTTGTGCTGATGAGGTTTATCCTCATAGTCTTTCCTTTGTTTGGACTTCCCAGAAACTTCCTCTTCAGGCAACAAATGCATAAGAAGCCAATCGAAGACAAAGACAGGAAGAATTAGGACAGAGATGACGTTTACTTGTTTTGTTATCCTACCAGGATGGTTTGCTTTGACATGGATGGTGTAGTTCATTAAATTCCAAAAACTAACTTATTATATGGTTGACTGGATTTTCAGCTTTGGACAATGATTTCTGTAGGTCTGTGTCCACCATTAGACAGCGAGGAGCCAGCAGGAAGACAAAAGTACAGTTGTAATATTTACGCAAAATATTTTCTCATGTGCTACTTTCTGTACACCCCCCTTCACCAATCGCTAATTGGTTGCTCTGAAGGTTGTTTGTTCTGTCCTGGTCAAGCTCGAAACGGGTAGACATTTTTTAAATTATGTTAAGTAATCCCCCACCCCTGCCCAAGTTTGGCTCCACGTGGTTGTCTACTGTCAACACCTTTGGTATCCTACATAAAGAGCTGAGAAAAAAAAATGTTATCATTCTGGACCTCCATAGCCCAATCTTGGAAAAAGGGAAAAACATGTTCATTTGGAAAAATGGATGAGAGGACGGATGGAACGCATCTGGGCTTCTTTCCTTGTTTCTTGGAAACATTTCATCTCTCACTGAAAAGTTTTCATTGTGTAATGAGTTCCAGACTCTTAATTTGTTGAAAGGACAATCATACTAATAAGACTAAGATCACATAACTCACCTGTTCATAGCCCTTACCCTAACACTATGTGTCATTTTGTACCTTGTATTTCATCTCATAGTAACATCTGCTTATGTAATGAAGCTGCGGTGACATACTGAAAACCCTCTTCACATCTCTGCCCTGTGAGACTTTTTAAAGGTGGTCATATCTTATATCCAATAGACATGTTGATAGATGATCTCTTGAGATACATTAAGTGATCTGTGACATGAACACATGCCTGGTCACGATGTTGCAAAGAGTCAAGCAAAATACTGCAACCTTTAAAAAAACCTCAGTCGGCAAAACATACCTAGTGATTCTTTGTGATGTTATTTTACAAGCTGTGTTGGTGTTAAATTATTATCTACCCAGAATTCTAAAATGACGAAAAAAGCAACGTAAAAAAGAAATTGTTTTTGAAAAACTTTTTTTTTTCTTTTTAACACCACACTAGACACATCAGACATTAACTCCCAATTCAAACAGAAGCAAAGATAGTTTGATTGTCAATCCATACTTTGGGGCAATTCTGGAAGGCAAATTTGGCACAGTATTAAAAAAAATACTGTGCCAAGTATTTGTTGCATATACATTTGTTATATGCAAACAAGTGTTATATTTTTGCATATAACATTACTACAAAACCCACTTCAAACAATCCAAATTATTCTTCTAACCATCACTTGAAAAACTTGTCCCTCATTAATCAATATGTTTCATTGTTTTTATATACTCAGTACACTAAGCATCAGTTCTTCTATCCTATCCATATTGTTTGTTCAAATCTGAAAGTAAGAAATGGTAGATATCGCTGACTTATCTGATCTCTGCAAATAAAACTTCCCTTTCTAGTATTTTTGTAGCTCTAACTTAGAAGTAGACAATTGAATGAAAAATATAACAGGTATCACTGGAGTAAGTGCTATAACTCAAAGCTGGAGGTCTCCAAAAGAGGACTGAAAGTCTGGAATTTTGTGCAAATGGAGTTGTTTTTCTGGTAACTGCTCCTGGGTCTTTCATCTGGTGTTTGGATATTCATGATTACTGTTGGAGTGGTGATAAAACACAATATTCCCCTGTTCATCTGAGGAAAGGCCTTGGACAGTTAAAAGATCATCAAATCACTGAACAAAGTCTACTGGTTGTCCCCTGTAAGCTTGTTAGGTAGAGGCAGATTCGCCAAAGCAAATATGATCAGCAGACCTTAAATTCCTTGAATATGGGGAAATGCACCCAATGACCCAGACAAGGAGATAAATATTCCATTTATGTTATCCCTCAAACAAGAGGGTATTGATAAAACATAGCCAGTAATGCACCACTGGCTTGAAAAAAAACCCCAAAAAAAACAAGGAGGGCTGAGATGAAAGTTGAAGAAAGTTTTATTTCTTCTCTTGGTTTCGCAAACCTTTTTTCTTCTTTTTAAAAGTAAGGTAGATACATTTCTCAGATCTTGAATAAACAAGCATTTTTTTTTTTTTGTTTTCTGGTGGTCCAATCAGCTCATTGTCTGTTTTCTTTGATTAGTAGTTTTACTGCTAAAAACTCTCAAGGTTTCTTTAGTTTCTATGGTATGTCCACCAAGACCAAATTCAAAATACAGGTGTGCCATTTCCATTATTTTGACTCTGTTGACCTTTTGCAGCCAAACAATGTCACACAACTTTTCTAATATTGATATTCCTTTTCTGAATTCCTGAAACATGTTCTCGAAGGAAAGACATCCTTCAGGGGACAGGTCAGGACTGTTTCGTAGTTCTACCTAGTCCTAATGGGACTAAATAGGACAACCAGCAGCAGCGCCCTCTTCCTGCTCTGTCATACATTTGAAAAGTTGTTATTCATTGTCTTAGTTGACAAGTAGTGGTCTTCAAAACAGCATATGTTGCTCGAGTGGACTTTTGATGAATCCTTTCCCCAACAGACCTGAATTCCCTCATCAGCATATCATGCAGTTCTGCAGAGGCCTGGTAATGTCATATTCCTTGGCTTTGGATGTGTTGAAAAGGGATGCATTTAAAAAGTGCATAATAGCTCTTGAGAAAAGTACTCTAAAATGTCTAGAGAAATGTTCTGCATTCGTCCATGACAGATGTGGAGATGATCATTGATACAACCTCATATTATTAGCCCCCAAAAGTCAGCAGGTTTTAACAATGAAATTGTTTTTTTTTTTCTTCCATCCATTCCAGATTTCTCCGAGTCGGAAACATGGATTATGCCTTTGGACAAAACCTGTAAAGCTTGACAAAATTTCCCAAAGTATTTGCTTGTTTGTGTGTTTCTTTCAGATATTGACGAGAGCTGGTTCTTGATGCAGTGGCATGTTTTGAGTTGGGAATCACAGCTTAATATTTTTTTCAGATGTATTTTTCCAGATCAGTTCTGTTCTACTAAGGAAGAAATCTGCAAACTTTTTAAATAGTCTCTTTGATAAAAAATGTGTTTTTGTGAAATTTTCTGGAATTGTGGCCAACCCAATTAACCTCATGAGTTAGGGGGTTGACTGAAAAAAGTAATTGATGTTTTGCACTTTAACAATGAAACAGGCTAGAGGACCAACACTGATCTTGTCAAAGATGAAACTGAATGGACTTTGTTTTCCTGTTTCTGTTTCTACTCCACCATCCTTTGCCAACTGATGAACTTTGCTTCAATAAACGCATTCATAAAGTTGGAACCAGAACATGGAGTGGGGACTGAGTAAGAGTAGGTCACTGATCAAACAACTCCATCATAAACAAATCGTATATGACTTGAGGCATGTCTGCTCCGACACATTTTATTTTTCCAAAACTTTTTGTGATTGTACCATTTATTGTTCATTTCTCATGAGTGAAATCACAAATTTCTAAAACTATTACACTTTTATTTGTGGTGTTGCCTGCACTCTAATTACCTTAAAGCAATAAGCTTTTTGTAAGATTTTCTTTGTGTTTATGCTGCAATTTTAATATTTTTCTTAAATCACTTATCGTGAAGAAAATATTGCCGCTCACTGATTTTGTTAGTAGAAATGAAGCCAAGGAACATTTTGGTATTTTAGTAGATTTTTATTTCCAAGCATACCTCAAATTCTGAGTATGGCATTAATTCAAAGAATCGATTAACAGCATGCTCTAAACCAAAGTCGGATGTGTACCCAGTAAACAGATCATAGGCCAGTACCACTCCAAAATCAGAAACAGGTTTGAGGTGCCCATTTTCAGACTCTATCTAACCAAAGATCAGTTAATATGTTAATCATTTATTTCTGCACAACATGTTGGTGATTCATGTTTCCTATCAGTTGCCAGTGGTATCACAGTGGAACTTTGAAAAATCAATTTGAGAATTTGCCGGAGAAGCTTTGGTCTGCTACAAGCACGAGGGGCCTCGTGCGCAGTTTTCACATTTTTCCGGAACAATTTGTGCGGCGCACAAAAAAAAAAAAAAAACTCGGATGCGTAAAGCCGTGCGTACGCACGTGGCCGCGCACCTTTTCTTTATAAATCCTAATTTGCGGGAAACAGAGCTGCCTGTCGCCACCCACAAAGACATATTAAGGAAATTAGTATAACTACCCGGAAGTTTTCCACCACTTGAAGCAATAACCATGGCAACGTCCTTGTTCGAAGCAGTATAAGTATTTAGAATAATAATTATTATATATTTTATTTAAATGGTGCTTTGAAGACACATAATGTCTCCTCACAAAAATAAAAATACATTTTAAAGAGAAAAAAAAAGTCCAAATTAAAAAAAACAAAAAATAAAGAGATAATGCCTGTTGAAACAATAGCACGTCCAGACGGGATTTAGCGCTCATTCTAAATAGTAGAATTCTTCATGTCCATAAGACGCATTCACATAGGGCGACTCGACTGAAGGATGATTGCAGCTGGACCGGTACCGGTACCGCACTGCTTTTTAAGTTTTGCTCATAGCTCTAGGATGATCAGTCAGAGCAATCTAAACGCTCATAAATCATCATCAACATTTCCCAGATCTCTGAACAAACGCTCCCTTTGATTCCTTCCATTGGCGATGTTCTCCATCAGAGCTAAAGCGCTCCATGATTACGCAGCTCACCTTTGCACAGCTACTTAAATACTTGTGATTGCATACACACCTTGATCACCTTAAAAATAGTCAAACCTGTTGATTATTTTTAATCAGCAGGTTTGAGTTAATCTGCTGATCCAACCCTGTTTTCTTCTTTTAGTGAGAATGAAACCATCTTGTTGGAAAACCTCTCTTCCCTCTCAGCCATAATAGTTGGCATAACCGAACAATTAACATTTACCTAAACATGGTAGAAAACATCTATGCCACTTATAATATCTATGTGTTTTAGTGCATGCTCTTTATTTAGGTATTTTGTCTCCTTTTGGGTTATGCACTGAATAAAGAGAGAGTACTTTAAAGAGAAGAAATCAATAACTGTGACTGTGTTTTGAACTCCATTACAGAACCGGATGGCAAATATGTAACAAAGAGTAAGTCAGTGTAGGTGGGATAACCTTATATAATGTTACAAAAGAGTGGGGCCAGACAGGAAGAGTTCATTCACACAACGGCTCTGTGTTTGTCTGCATTTTGCCCTCAGTCGCTGACAGACTGAGCACATATTTTATGATGGGGTGAACTGGTGACTACAATGGCATGGAAAAAGTGCTGCTTTTGCTGTATAGTAAATCTGCCTTCATAACTGGGCAGAAATGTGAGCGTGGGAGAGGATTGCAGCATTTCTTTTTTTAATTCAAAGTTCTATCAACCAACCACATTCAGCATAAATAAGCAGTAAATTTATGTTTTAACTTCAAGCTGTGTTAAAAGAAGAAAAAAAAAAGTAAGACTCTGAACAAGTTTATGATAGCAAGACAAATAGAACAAAAATCCGCACACGCACGCATACACATTTATATCTCTTGCCCTCCGAATTTACCTGGTCTCATCTCCATTCAGCATCCCACAGTTGCTAAATTGTGACAGATTTTTTCAATCCATGGAAGCCCCACCCTGGAACTTATAGGACTTAAAAGAATTGCACTAACATCTTGCTGTCTGAAACCACACCACACCATAGCTTTAGAGGAATCCATGCCTCAACAGGTCAGGATGTTGTGGCAACAAGAATGGGACCAAAGAACTGCATGGCTCATAGGCGTATGAGAGTGAGAATCAAATCCCAGTAATTTTGGAAGTGTTGTTGGGAGTAGATCAGAAGGTGCTATCATGGATTTGAAGACGTCTGGTTTAGGAACCTCAGGCCTCATCTTTGTCTTTTTCATATTATTTGATGCCAAACCATGACCTTCACCTGAACTAGAACAGCTGGAATTAGTGGTAGTCTTGGACATGGAGGAATTGAAAGATCTTAGTGTCTTGTAATTGAGTGACAGGACTTGGATAGATGAATCAGGGGTCAATATGCTGTAACAAAGACTGTTCATTCAACAGCTCTGGAGGTAGGAAAAACATTAATTTTCCACTAAACAACAACTAGGACTTTTTAGAGCATCTGCAACTGTAGGTTATACTATGTGAAATTATACTTTTCACATAGTATAATTTATTATATATATAATTATATGTTTATTATTATTTTATTTAAATATACTACCTTATGCTTTCTCCTTTTATCATCTGCTTAAAGCAAAGAACAGTCACCCTCCTCCCTCCCCATGATTGCAAATTGAGATCTTGGCCAAAAATACACAAACAGTATCAAAGACACTAATCAGTCATGCTTGAGTGCGGCCTTCAGTTTTGACTAAGGTCTTGCATTCTTGCTTACTTCAATTCAGTCATTCATTCATGGTTTTACTATTTCTGAAGCTTTGCAAAATCAAATTCCCTAGTGTCAACTTTGAAACTGGAACTTGTTAAATGGGCTTTATTTAGTTTTAGATTTTTAACTCGTATAATTCATCATTCATTTAACTTGACAAAGGTGCTCTGGTGCAGCTCCAGTTAGTTCAAAGCACTGCTGTTAGAGTGCTGACAATGTGAATTAAGTTCTCAATATTAAATTTTTTATTCATTTATTTATTATTTTTTTGCATTGACTTGCAGGTCTATCTATTACTGTGATCAGGGCCTGCTAGATGAAGCATGTACAAGAATTAAAACCAAGTCAATAAGGTATTTAATTTATATTCCCAGGGCTGGGGAAGTTACTTCCTCCAAGTTTGAGATGTTAGTGCAGAAGAAACATGTCTAACTTCATGCTCGAAATGCAAACACAGCACTTGATTTGATGTAGCTGAAACCTGAAACTTGTAAATGTGAAAGTAGCTGCCTGTGTTTCTGCTCCTGTCATAACTTTTTATGCAAACTTTTAAACAATTACAAGACTTTTCAAGTGTTTGAATAGCTTTGACTGTCAGTTGCAACTTCCTAATCACACTTAATGCTAAAAAAATTTGAAAACTTCAGTCCAGTTAGATAATTCACATAAAAATGTCTGGGTATTTATCTTTACTTGGAGCTGGGATCTCATTCTTCCTTGAGTGTGCCAGGATGAGCTTGTCTTGAATCTTGCAGCTTCCTAAACCACTCAATAGGAAATATGTCTTCTATAAGTTTGTTAATCTTAGTTGGACTCAGGCCCAAGACTATTCATTACTTTATAGACAAATCCGTTTTTAAAGGCTATTCTTTTCAAACAGGAAGTCAGTGCAGTGATTTAAGTACTGCTGGAATATTTTTTACTTTTTTGGTGTTGATCCAAACTCTGACTCTGGGTTTTGAGTAAACTGTGGTTTCCTGATTACATTTTATTTTACTGTTGTATGTTGTTAGTCTAGAAACTTCCAATTCTGTTGAACTATCATATGATAAGCAGAGTGGAGATACAACCAAACATAGTTGGACTTTAGAGTGTGGGCATATGCCTTTTTATAGACTTTAAACAGTAGTGCAAACTTTGCAGCTTTTGAACTCTCAGATAGTGTGGGAGTCGCTCACTTATTTTACATATTGAGAGTGTAGGAATAGAAATAACTGTCACAATGGTCAGACTACAGAGTTAGAACAGGAATGATATACAAGACTTTTCACTGTGTCTGTGACACGGTAATCACAATGTAAAAAAAACTCATCTCAAAGCAGAGAAACTCTGTCAGACTCTGCCAAAGTGCAGAGAGTATGACATGCATATCGACCAGTCTGGCAGTGCAGACAGAGAGCAAACACCCAAATAAACAGAGATATCTTTGAGCCACAGAGTGAGCAGGAAATCAACCGGACAGATCTGATTATGTGTTTGATGAGAATCAAATTGATTTGATTTAATGTCTGGTCGAGGTGTCCTTCACATGGTATCGTCTACAATGGCCTGCTTCAACTAGTACCTGGACTGTACAGAAAAATTTAAAAAAAAGAGAAAAAGGTAAATAGTTATTTTAGCTTATGGTCTCAAGAAAATAATGTTTAACATAAAAGTGTTGTGGTCTTCAGAATGGGAATCCAAAAAGCTGCTATCTAGAAAAAATATTAGCTAATAATCATGTATTTACCCTTTATATGGAAACTCCAGCCTTACAACATTTAGTAAAATGTTGCAAGGCTGGAGGCTGTGCAAATAAAAGTTCACGCATACTTTGCTGACATAAATTGTTTGGTATATTATCACTTTTTTCTCTCCTTACACTGGATAAAGATCCTTGTGGGTAAAAGTAAGAACCTGTGTAGTCTTTACATGGTTATGTAGAACTTGTTTGGAATACACTGAGAGTAGCCTGATAATTTTTAGATCAAGCTAAATGTTTTTCCCTTCTATTTTAGAAAGATAAGAATAATATAATGTTGTTAAACCTGATCTTACTCAGTTCTCTCAGATAGCTTCAGTCACCATGTCACAGACAACATTTAGCTAGGCTAAAGTAAGTAAAAATGGTGTTCAGGTGGTTATAAGGTGCATATACTGTAAGAAAATAATTTCTTACCATTACACCACCACTAGCTTGTTATGCCCCTACCATATTATGGGCAATACCACCAACAGGGTGTTATTGCCCAGGTATCAGCCGGTGTTCTCCTCTATGCAACCGCAGGCAGTAGAAAAGAGATGAACACACCAGATAATAGCAGTATTAGCTTTTTTTATGAGATGTTCCTTGTTTGTTTGTTTGCTTCTTTTTGCCCGTTTCTGAAAACAAACAAAATAAAGACAAACAACAGAAAAATCTGTATTCGTGAGACATAAAATTATTTAGTATCTAATCCTAATGCAGTAAAGAATAAATATACATGCATTTTTATATTACACATGACATCTGTGTAAGTTTTTTCAGCCCATACGAGTGCAGAGAAATGCTTCCCTCTAGTGGCTAAAACGTGATTACATACTTCTTTGTAATCAACCGCAAACTTTAATGAATATATTTTGCTCCAAAGAGCAATTATCTGATGTAAAAATTGTCAGGGCTTTTATTTTGAAATTTTCATCAAACTTAATTTGAAATTGCCTCAGTAATCCCATGTGTAACAACGGTTGGTTAAAATCAGTTATAAAACTCCCAAAACACAAGTAGGTGCGTGTGTGTGTGTGAGACGGAGAGGTGGAAAAATAATTATATCTTTGTGAGACACCCAGTCAGTTTTAATGAAAAAAGCAGTCCGAACAACTTCTTCCCGTTCGGGAACCGTGATAGTATTCGAAAACCGTTTGAAGTCTGAGAGGGCTATTTGTTGTCTCCTATAGTACCGCGATTCATATCTGTACATCACTCACAGTAATAACAGCGATGAGATAAAAATGGTGTGCGCTTAGGTTTGACATTTTTCAGAAATACATTGAAGTCAATCGTGTAGAAATCCTGTCCCATGACTTCGCTCTGAAGCACCTTGAGAGAAAACCATAAGCCCTAGCAAAATTTTGAAAACATTTTACCGGAGCAGGCACCGAGTTTGATATTGATAGGGCGATATTTGTGGGCGTGACGGCGATTTCAAAATTTATTTGGGGTCAAAATCGCACTCCTCCCCACACTCTAACGAAACGTCAGTTACACTATAGTTTCGGCAGATTGTAACTGACGAAAATTTTTGCTTGTTTTTCGCTTTTTGTATGGCCATGGCAACTCCGAATCCCACTAAAAGTAATAGCTCCCCTCCCGGCGCCGAGCCGCACGTTTTAATGCCACTTTTGTGAGGGGCACGTAGCGATAGGAGCCCCATTAACGGTGATGGAACAAAAATAAATAAATATAGATATAAATAAAGAGACATTCTATTGGGTGAAGAACAATAGGTGCCTGCCATGCAATGCATGGAGGCATCCTATGCATTGCTATGGGCAGACCCCAATGATGTTACTTTAAAAAATGCCACTCATAATATGGTGTGGGCTTGACGTAAGATTCAGCGCTCATGCGGAAGAGGGTCTATAAACGCCCCACCCTCTAATACCGGAAACGAACCCAGGTTGTCATGTGATGTTAGCTTCTTGTTTAGCATGTAGAAATCTGAGGTAAAATCATTAAAGGTAGGTAAAATCTTTTAAATCGTTGTTTTAATTTTTGTTGTAAAAACCTACATGCTGTTTAAGCAGCTGTTGGTGCCTTAACTTGATACACGAACGAAGCTAAACTTATCTGCCATGTTAGCTTGTTATATTTAACATAAAAGCTGCAGCAGAAGAAATGTACTACAGCTTTTCTTCGTTTATTAAAATATCTTGATGTTAAAACTTTTTTTTCTCCACAGAGTCGTAGAAAGGGAGATAAAAACACATTATGGCAGATGTGAGTATAGTTTATTTACTTCTAATCGCAGCTTCAACAGATATTTTACACTATGTTAACTCTATAAATGACCGTCAATATCCTTTAGTCTGATGTAATTAAGTTTGAAAACCTGATGCTTTTGAGTGAAAATGGAAAACTAAATGCTGGGGCACGAAAGAAATGACTTTATTCTGCTGTTTGCTTCTGTTTACGTAAATTACTTGATCAGTCAGGAGTCTCATGATGGGTTGAAGACATAGCAGACCAGATATATCCAACTGTTTTAGCAGTCATGCTAGCAAACTGATTTGAAGAGTTCTCTATCGAAGTAGCAAAATATTCACATTCTTCACCAACTCTGCTGCTGGGGATCAAGCAAATATATTTTCAGAAATATGTAAAAAAAAAAAAAAAAAAAATCAATAAATAGGATGATGAATTATAATTTATGTTTATATCAATTACTGCATTATGGGACACATGTTTGCTCTCTGTACTGTGAACCCTGTTTGTGGGCCTAAATGTATTTTGTGGTAATTCTTTGTAAAATCTCTGTCAATCATAATAAAATTATGTGCATTGCAGTGCTATAGTTACTCAATTATTTGCGTAATTGAGTAAATTAGCAGATGTTTATTAAAGCAAGAAACTGAGATTTGATTGCTCAGATCTCAATGCCAAGTGTGGATGGTGGTGCTTTTATCTGAAACAAATGGAACCACTTCTGCTGGTTTACTCACTGTGATTAGATCCCACAAAATACCTATGAACCATTTTGTTTAATCCAGTTGCCAATATGTTTTTCTTCTACAGGATTTAAAAAGATACCTGTACAAACAGCTGCAAAGGTTGGTGGTATTGGAGAATCACAGTTATCGGTTCAGTGTTTCTTCAAAGTTGCTAAATCAACTGTTTGTTCTCCTCAGTGTTGAAGGTCTTCACGCTGTTGTTGTCACAGACAGAGATGGCGTTCCAGTTATCAAAGGTAAGACCGGGACTCCTGTGATAGCCATTGTAGTGGAAATGCTTTGATAACCTTTAAATGTATTCTATGAGTTGCATACATTTTCTCACATCTAATCCAAAATGAATGATGAAGATGGTTTCTATTTCTCTTATGTGGATGAATGCTGTATCCCTGCAGTTGCCAATGACAACGCCCCAGTCCATGCCCTGAGACCTGGCTTCTTATCCACCTTTGCTCTTGCTACGGATCAGGGCAGCAAACTCGGCCTCTCTAAAAACAAGAGCATCATCTGCTATTACAACTCCTACCAGGTTAGAGGATACATAATATTGTGGTGTTAGTCTTGACCTCTTCAAACACATTTAATTTCTTTTTTGGTTCTTAATGTCTTGTTTACACCGTGACAAAAAGAACAATGGAAGACTCAGGCTCGTTTAGCAGCCACCAAGTCAGCCACAAATACTCATGTGCAAGAGTGAAATGTGAGGCCATCTCTCTGACAATTGAAGCTTGACGTAATGTGGGTTACCACAGGATGATTACTTTGAACGAAGCATCAACAGAGTGGCTGCAAAAAGAATGGCATCAATGAGATATGATCATTCCACCAGACTTCCTTCTGCATGGAATGTTGTAGTGGGAGCACAACAAGAGAGATGTGTACATATGTGGGTCTTCAAGGCTCAATGAGGTCAGGCAATACTGGGAAACAGGGTGGGCCAAAATTCTATCACAGTGATGTGAGACTGATAAAGTCAGAGAGAAATGTTCTGCTGAGTGCTTTTTGACAAGGTGGTACAGGTAGTTGTAAGGGGGACTGTTTCCCATAACTGTATTAAATTATAGTGTAGAGTTAATACCAGAAACAGTGAATGTTTTTTTTCACAAATAGTATTCACCTTTGTGTGTTTTTTTTTTGTGTCAGAATTCAACTTTGATTACTTGGAAATACTCATATGTAAATCTGCATGTGGTTATTTTGTGTTTTCTTAAAACCTTCTGAAAAAGCACATTTCGATGTCATGCAATCTCCATTTACTGTTCCTAATTGACAAAAATATTTGTTTTTGTCAAGTCAAATTAGGACAAAAATTTCTAAAATGTTTTGTGATTGTATCACATCACATCAGTCTACAGTTTCCAATAACATCTTACCCTTTAGTTTATAATATTGATTACTTGATTTTGGTCCATGTTGACATGATGGCATCATTCAGTGTTGCTGGTTTATCAGCTCTGCATTCAATCTGTTGGATTAAGATGAGGATTTGATATTCTGCCTCCATGATGTCGTGTTATGTTTGTGCTGAACAGATTGTGCAGTTTAATCGGCTCCCTCTGGTCATCAGCTTCATCGCCAGCAGCAGCGCCAACACAGGTAAAATGCATTGTTACAGCCATTTTAAAAGGTGGATAACAGCTGAGCTAAGACGTGTTTCTGTGTCCTCAGGTCTCATCATGATTCTGGAGAAGGAGTTGGCTCCACTAATAGAGAATCTGAGGCAGGTGGTCGAGGTGACATGAGTTCAGATCAGCAGATTGCACCAAATTACTCCCAACTCATCATATTCCTGTTGGTTTGCTGAGATGTTCATGTCATGTTGGGGAAATTTCTGTAGTTTCTCATTGTTTGTGGATCAGTTTAAATAAACTTTGTGCTTTGTTTGCCAAGGTTTCATTCTTTTGTTCAGTTAAAGTCTGAATAAATGTTCAAATTTTGACAACTAGAATGGTGCTGCCTCTTTTCCTCGTTTTCTTATTTAGGTATTCATAATTGAATATTTTATGTGTCTGCAGCCTTCCATGAACTGAAGCAATTTTCCAAAGAAGAGTGGGTCAGAATTACTGAAACAACAGATTCTCAGGTTGTCTGTTTTCATCTGATAACAGATAATAAGCATTGAAGGCTTATTGGAGTCATAAGCTTTCAATGTTTCCACAAGCAGAGGCAGATTGCCTATGTCGACTGGTGCTGTTCTTTTACATCCAGTATTTCCATTTTGGCTTCATCTCTATATAAAAATGGCAATTTATAACTGGTATGCATGTGTCATGTGTGATAATGTCATTGGGTTTCACAATGCTGCTGTTTGCCCAGTGAGTCAATAAAACCCTCTCTCACTTTTAGGGATGTAGTGGTTGTACTGTTTCTTTCTGGTTTAGGATTAATATTCAGTATATAAAAGATTATACTGAAAAACTTCCTTTAGTTGTTTAAAAGTGTAGATTCATCCCTTTTAATAAGGGAATGAGACAGATTTCCACATTACAGAATTTTATAATTTCACATATAGACTTGGATAAATTAGTGAATATGCTGCACACAGGGAAAGATATAAGCTGGACTTTGAATTAAAATAGAGCACATCGGAATTTAAAGCTTCAATGGAGATTTGTTGGAAAAATAAAATTAAGTGAACATTTTATCAAACAAGATTAAAGATAGTAATACTACAAACAGTTTGATTATGAGTTTTTATTTAATCTACCAGAGACATTTCAGCCAGTTTTACTCCCTCTTGAGATGAAAAAAATAATTACAATAATACACAAACATGTAATGTAAAGCATTCTGACTCAGTGATCGGTACTGGTTCTGACTGCAATACTGTGCTTCGAGCATCTGTTATTCTGCTTCTACCCTCATTCCCATGTTGAGTCTACAAAAGCTACAAGTCAGTCATAACTATCACATATAGCCCAAACTATTCTGTTCTGCTGTGTGTCCATCAAAACAGCTAACATTGTTTTGAAAGTGCACATTGTAACAAAACAATGAATTTTTTATTTACATAAAACATAATTGTGTGAATTTTGAAATGTGTTTTTTTTTTTCTCCAGTCAGAACACTGCTGTTCATTATACACTTTTTGTCCAGGAACTCTACAGAACTGTCAAAATCCTTCAGTAGGTTGTTCAAAGACCTCTTGTAAGATGTGTTGTGCAACACATTCCAGATCTGCCTCATTGCTTCAGGTATCCTGGTGTCTTCTGTGAGAATGGAGCTATTTTCCTGTTTCTTCATGGATGACCATCATCGCCCTTTTCTTATCTGAGACTGAAAGCAAAAGCAAAGGTTACAAAAGCTGATTTGAGATTTGAGAACATTGGCTTTCAAAAAAAGCCACATGTTGGTTTTCGGGTTTTTTTTCTGTTTCCTTTGTCTTTTTCCTGCAGTGATTGCATATTTTCTTTTTAGTGGTTGTGAGACAGAAGAGATGAGGAGCAGCAAGAAGGGAAATTTTATTACAGTAATAAGGAAGTAGATATGTAGATTTATGTTGTAATGATCAACTTTCCCTCAGCTGCTCAATCCATGCAATTCCCTCTGTTGGATAAAACTCTGGTAAACATTGAATCCTTTCTGGTGCCAATGAGAGGTTTAGGTATTACAGGTTTCATTTTGCCTCCTTTTTTCAAGGAACCCTTTGTGAATTAGAAATGCAAAAAATTGCATTTCTAATTTTCTTCTTTTTCCCAGAAATTGGAAGTTTTGGTAGTAAAAACAGATGAATAATGTCCATATTCTTATATTTCTTAAAGAAGAAAGAAATATAGATTAAATAATCCATGTGAATCAGTCTGATGGAACTCACCAGCTTCCACTGGAGGATCTTAATCCATTCATCTGCCTCAACTCCTGTCTTTGCGCAGAAGTAAAATGTTCGATCGGGAAACACAAGACTGTGGACACACAGAGACATACAAAGTTACTTCAAGCAAACATAGTAGTTTTAAATCAAGTAGAATATGTCTGTTGAAAACTAAAAAACAATGGTAAATAAAAAAAAAATTATAAAGTCAGTCAGCTGCAGTTTGTTCCCATTTTATTCCTGAAATGTTCATCTGTTAAACATTTCTGCCCTGTTCTCCTCACCTCGCTCTCATTTTGTTCGTTGGGGACTTTATCTTGTCTTCCTCTTTCAATTGTCATTTTTTTGTCTATTTTATCAGCTTCCTCTTTAAGTTTCAGCTTTGTTTTAAGTCACTTTTTTTCGCAACGCATTTCTCAATTTTGTTAACTCTTAAGTTTTTCATTTTCTCTTGTTCTTATGTTTCAATTTACAGAATTAAAGCAAACAAATTATTTTCATGAGGTTACACAAAAAAAAAGAAAAATTCCTTCTTTCCTGTTAAGACAGATGGGTTGAATGTGAAATTATTAAATGACTGTACCAACAGCTGGAACTCAGGTCAGTTTCCTCCATTGTTGCCTAAAACTTCCCTTTTTTCGCATAAAAAATATCAATGTGTCAAAAAAAAAGTCAATATGGGGAAGTTCAACTCAGAACTGAGAAGAGGGTTTTGTTTATATCTGTAGGTGTTTTTGAGGGGTTCAAACCGCTGTAAAATAATAGGTTTTTTTTTGCTTAACATGAGTTAGTGTAATAGAAAATGTAGCACAGTGGTAACAGTAACACAAAGTGAAGCTTGTCGACTGAGTACACAAATCTTTTCTGTTTATTTCTATATTTTGGAGATTATGAACAAAATCTGAAAAAAATAATCTAACTTTGGTTTGGAAAGGTCTCATGTTTTGACATAGAAATACATTTGCACATTCATTCTTGACATTAACAGAAGCATATCGTTTTTAGTATGCTCCACATAGCCATTTGGAAATGTTTAAAGTCTTGTCTGAATGTGAAGATGTTCCACGTTGTTCTGTTCCTAGTCCAATTTCTTTTTTAACTTTACATATGGTTTATATTATTGGAAGAGTGTACAATGCAGCTTACAGCAGTAATCCAAACTTTCAGTAGATAATAAATATCACTGTCTGATATTAAATCAGATGCACCGTTTTCTGTTTCAGTTCAAATCATTTATCATTGCTAAGTCGCACAGTAATGGGCAAAAAAAAACAAAAAAACATCTTTTGGACAGTTTTTCTTTTTCAGACTCAAAAGTTCTAAAACATTTTTTTCTCAGTATTTGGCAGAATTGCCTTCTAAACCTCATGACTTGAGTGAAACATTCTGGATATCCTCACAACATTGACTCTGTTACAATGAAACAACTTTCTAACAAATGTGGTGTATTTAGTGCTTTGTGAACTTAGAACTCTAATCTGGACTGGAGAAATTAACATATAGGGATGTTACTTCAATGTTTTTGCAGTTTTATTTCCTTTTGATGTCATTTACCTTTGGAAGTACATCAGTCCCTCCAGCAGCAAAACACTTCCTCAGATGTTGCTGTATTTGGAAGTTTAGCTTAGAAGTTTTAGGGTTTTTTTTCTCCAAATGTAGCAATGGTCATTGTGGCCAAACACTTCGATTGAATTTTTTATTTCATCCAGGTATAATTTATATCTTCAAAAATTAGGGTTAGTGGATGCCAATACAATCTAACTTTTTACATTGCCTCTTGAGTAAAGGCTTCTTCATGACTGGCCTCTCAGGTCATGTTGGTAAATTACTTGTTTTGTTGTTGTTAATGACACTATGTAACCTGCTTTAGCCAGGATTTTCTTTGCTAGGAATGAGATGCTATTTTTACACCAGAACATCTTCATCTCCATCTCTCTTCCTGATATCTTGTTTGATTTCTTAAGATATTTTCCATGACATCACAAAAAAGATGCTTTGTGTTTGAGACTGTTGTATTAACAAAGAGTACACCAAAAGGCGTGTCTTTATTTAAGTCATATGTGATCGAATCATTAAGTCTTGACATAATGAGGGCTTTTCCCAGAACCTAAAAGGTTGTGAAGTTGTGGAAAACACTGAAGTACTTCTGTGTAAAACTTGTTTGACTTACCGCTTATTATTGTTTTTGCTTAAATCTTATGTTTGACCCTATTGTGCTATTTTTTTCCATTCGTTAATGACAAATGCTCCTCAAGTAAAAGATTCATACCAACACAGTAAGTTACGTACCAGAAACAATTGACTTTGTCCTGAGAATAGTCAAACTGGACTGCAGAGCAAGATGTTAAATCCAGCGTCCGAATGGGCTCCTCACACTGCAACAAGGAGCAGTGGAAGTGCTTAGATGCAAGTATGGATTAACTTGCTCAACAGACAATACATACTAACATTTAGCATTTATCAAATAATTAACCTGTCATATAGTTATATCAAAGTTATAACCCGGAATGTAAAATAACCTTACCGTTTTGTCCTTAAAGTACTTAAGTTCATTTCTATGGAGTGTAAACCACCTTTGTTTCCAATTCTGTCAAAAAAAAAAAAAAAAAAACAGAAAACAAGTTTCAACTTTATCTGTAAATTAAAGCTGATGTTAGATTTTAAGTATGAGCAGCTATGTCATAGTAAAACTGAAATCTCAGTTTGGATTCTAAATGTCTCTGAGTATCCGATGATTGTTTTTCCAATGTGTAGAGATGGCCTTATTTCAATGTTCTCACCTTCACAATTGCTCCTTGTTTCACCAGGTAGCCTTCCTTGGTTCCCAGCTATGATGACATGCAATGTGTCAGTAGAAAGGCAGGAGTAATATTTTAAGATGAAAAAGAATCTTTTTCAGTAAAATAAAACTGAAGCAATCTTTGGAGACAACTTCATTCACCAACAAAGACCCACAAATGATAGAATGAAAATACATTTCAAGCCTTTATACACTGCTCAAAAAAATAAAGGGAACACTTAAACAACACAATATAACTCCAAGTAAATCAAACTTCTGTGAAATCAAACTGTCCATCTAGAATGTGTTATTTGAGTGTTCCCTTTATTTTTTTGAGCAGTATATTTTGTAGTATTCATAATTATGGTTTACATATAACAAAAACCCAAAATTTGTGCCTCAAACATTTTACACTTTAAATTAAATAAATAGAATAATCTATTTTAAACAAAAATGACCAAACTCAGAAAGGCATTTTAATCAAATAAATTTGATTGAACCTCCATCTAGGGCTCTGCTTGGTCTTACAGCTTGGATCCATTAGAGACAAGGATAGAATGTAATAAACAGGACAGAAAACACACTTCTACATCTATTCGCATGTTCCTACTGAATGAGGAACATGCAAATGTAAAACTTCCTCTAGACATAATTTTCTTAAAAGTGCCTGATTGATTGACATTGCATATTTCGGCCTATGAAATATAGCTTGAAATACACAGAAGGTTGGGTAAACTTAGGAACGGAAGGTTTATTATAAATTGGGATTGAGTGAAAAAGTAAATTTCTACGTTATCAATCATTTTATTTGTATAGCACATTTCAGCAGCAAAGCATTCCAAAGTGCTTTACATAATAAACACAAAGTCATGCAACATAGAATCAACAATCAAAAACTACATTAAGTCAAGTGCCATAACAAAGCAAATAAAACATTTTTAATATTTAACCTACAAAAATTATCTCATAAGATTATGTTATCTTATAAAGTTTCACACCTAAATCAAACACCATCATTCCAATTAACTTTACCAGTTTAAAAGTCTAAACAACATATACAAATGCAAACAAATCTTCTCAACATACCGATGGTGCTTTGGGGACCAGATCATCTTTTGTCCGACCCGTCTGTATGGCGGTGTGAACTCGCACCGACTCATAGATGGATGGCTCTTCCACACGCCACGGATACGGACTCTTAAGCACAATGAGGGTCCCTGGACAGAAAGCAAGTTAATTTCTTTACATAATTTCCCCCTCAGACATTTGTACTCAACGTTTGATTCTATAAAATAAGAAGATGTAAAAAGATTGCATTATTTAACTGGAATAACTATCTGCCTACTGTGAGATTATCGGTTAAATTACTGTTTAATTACTTCTATCTAGATCTAGATCTATCAATCTATACATCCATCCATGATAGATAACTGATCATGAGTTATATAGAACTTGATTTAGGAACGAAATTGTGGAAACAAGCGAGTAAAAGGAGGTTGTGATTTCCCACCTGCCGATGGGAAGAGGAGTACTTGGACTGTTCTTTCTAACACCTATTCTTTATTACGCAGTATCGGGTAAATAAAGCGCATGGAATGGATGATTGTTCTTGTCAGATTACTGATCAATATCCAGTAATCTTTCCACCAACTACAGTCAGAAAGTCGAAAATTTGAACAGCATTCCCATGCAAGAACGCCACTAAACCAGAAGTAAAGATGTTTTAGAGCTAATTCTTTCTTGGAGTGAAGTTAATTTGGACACTACTAACTCAGATTATGCAAGCCCTTAAGGTTGGAAAAACTCAACATGGAAACATTATATCTAAATACAAACAGTTTAAAACTTTACTGCAACAATGATACTTCAAGGTGAACCAGTAAAGTAAGTTTACATAGTTTTTGTTATGTTGGTTTGGCTTCATCATATTTTGCTTTTCCTTAATTTCTGGGGAAAAAATATGAAGTGCAATGGGGAAAACTGAAACAAATGTTGAAAACGCTTAACACTCAGTTTCACTTCCTATAAAACTCCTATTTGTATAAAAATTGGGGTTCTTTTGAGTGCTTCAGACTGACTGAAAACAGGTATGAAATAGAAAGTGTTTTATTGGTGAATCTGGTGAATCTGGTGAATCAAAATCTAGATCTTCATACCTGCATCGCTTCCCAGGAGAGGTTGGTTGGCAAAGTGGCTGACAAAGTCCTGAAGGCTTGGGAACTCGTTAAACCCAAAGATGTAGACATTGTCTCTGCGTGTCACATGAAAATGCTTCACTGAATCCTTTGCTCTATGTGTTTCAAAAAATGAAAAAAAAACATTTCATAATTTAGGATTTTTTTATGTTTACATCTGTCAAATATGGAGATTCAACACATACAGTATATACTGCCTGAATGTCTATATAGCCCTTAGTTTCAGACTTATTTCTTTCCAGTTTAACAAAGAAACTTGAAATACATTCTAGTGGTAATCTAGTAATCTCCTGTCCTATACGAGAAACAATCTCCTTTAGTGTTTTTTAGTTCTGATATGCGACTGACCTGACGGACAGGGCAAAGCAGCCAGGAGCACCATTACTGTTCCTCAGGAGATAACTCCCATCCCCTCCATTGGACAGGAGGAGAGCCTCTGCAGCATGCCGGGACAGGTCATAGTGGTACCACCTCCAATGAAAATCATGAAAGTTAAAAAAGAAAAACTTTTTAATAGAAATGAACACATCGATTCGAACAACCCGATTCTCCAGCACCAAGATGTGCACAATAAACTAAGACATAGTGAAGCCTGATAGAGTTTAATCCCAAATATTCAAAAGTGGAATTGTGGAGATTTAAGATGCTTTTTATTCCAAGACAGTGAGGGACATTCAATATTGTTTGATTTGCAATTGTTTGTCCACATGAAACCATAAAGTTTTTCAGCAGGTCCTAAATATGTTGAGCAGATAAAGATTTGTTTAGTAGCTGACTGGAAGAAGGCGTTAAGGAAAGGCGAAGTAGTGATGTTAGGTTTTTTTTGTTTTGTTTTTTATGCTTAAATTCATTCAGGCTTTGGTTAAACTTCGATTAGCAATTTATTTTTTAAATTCACACAGCTAATACTAGCAGGGCTGCCCTTTTCTCACTGATCTTTTCTGCCAATTCAGACTTTGGCCTATATACAGTTTTTTGTTGTTTATAAATGAAGCCGTCAGGTGTTATGAAGTCACAATGCACCTTCAGTGTTCCAATATTATTCATTGAAAAACACTGAACAATACCTGTGAAACAATACAAACTTGTTTTCTGCACAAGTGTTCCCATATATGAATTATAACTTTAGATAATTGTTGTCCAAAATACTAAATTAATTAAACTAAGCTAAAAAAAAATATTCTTGAAATTAAATTATTCCTCACACTGTTACCTGCGTTTTGTAACTAGAACTTTTTTCACCGTTTTGCTTTTAGAATATATCATTATATAGGTTCTACACACTTGATTGCATTTTTCTGTCTTCCTTTTTCCACTTGCTTCTTTTAGCACCAGAAAGGAAGTTGAGCTTAATGTGAATGTTCTTTACATCTGTGGTTTTATTGAAAGGTCAATGAGGTTTAAACTGAAATTTGGACAAAGTGAAAGAACAACAAGTACAGCAGAGGTATCTGTACAGGAAATTTAGAGAGATTTCATAAGTATGAATGTGCCACAGATGTAAATGAAACTGGTAAAAAGGGATGTGAAAGTTATCCATTTGCATCAAAGGTTGGGAGGAGTTCTGTGAAGACAAACAGTCATTTCTAGTTTGAGAAAAAGACAATAAAAAAACCACACTGATCTGATTTGGGTAAGTCGTACATGGATTTATAAGCTCATAATATTGTCTGTAAACTTGAAAGACAAGTTTGATTTTACTACATTTGATTGGTTACAATGTGCTGGGTTTTATGGACACCACATGTTACAGAGGGTAACATTTTACAACTTCTCTGTTTTCTTCAGTTAGATTCCACTTGAAGTAGCAGCTGAAACTTATTTTCAATGTCCAGTTTCTTATGTCTCCAGCTGTTAACACTGACTGTGTTTATCAGGGAACTAATCTGCCACATATTCTGCTTCCTACAACGTCTAATAGTTACAATTTATGGCATGGTGAAGTAATGGACATTAACATTTTTTATGTGAAATAGAACACAGCATCACTAAAATATACATAGCAGAATGTGTCTATGAAACTACACAAAATTCATTATCTATCCAAAATGGTTCCAAGCCCTCTGCCAGGATCAGGATCTATATGGCTCTTGACTTAGGAATGATATCCTGGAGAGAAGCAGCAGTAATGAGGTTGTGGTTTTCCAAGGCATGCCTAAATAGGAAGAGGGGCACTGGAACTGTTCATTTTTGAACCCACAACCCTTGGATAATGGGTAATAGACAGATACATATATGTGGATGAACATTCTTATTATATTATCGAATAACAAGGATTGTATTTTATTTTAAAATAAACTACAAATAGAAAGTGGCAAATAGGTGAAAAATCCCCCAGGACCAGCATTCCAGAGGAGGAATGCCACTAATCCAGAGGTAAAGCATGTTTGAGAGCTGATTAATATTTGTAGTTGAGCTACTTATGATACTAACATCTCAGAATGTTGGTATCATAAACAAGTTCACAGGCTGCTCTGACATAACAAAAAAACAAAAAAAAAAATGTGATCTTGATTTTCCATTACAGATAAAATGGAAAAAAATCATTGCAGTATTATGTCCAACAATACATACTATAAATCGCTACTTCATCAAAGGTGAATCAGTAGCAAACTGGACA
Organism: Poeciliopsis retropinna; assembly: GCA_010277075.1. Lineage (NCBI taxonomy): Eukaryota > Metazoa > Chordata > Actinopteri > Cyprinodontiformes > Poeciliidae > Poeciliopsis > Poeciliopsis retropinna. The sequence goes on from VMRM01000018.1 coordinate 6,546,712, forward strand.
ATTTGCAAAACAAAGCAGCCATAAGACATCTATGATGCCTGAAAACCTCAGCTGAATTTTCTGATTTAGGTACCTGAGTGAAGGAAATTGTTGTTCTTGAATCTGAGGTTTGAGGGCAGGTCAGAGCCTCATTTCCAACTTCCAAGAGTAAACATTTCCAGGCAGGCTGAGTAGTGTGTAAATCTGACAGTTACAAAACACTTTCTGAAGTTGAGGACAAACATGAGTGCACAACTCTTCAGAGAGCAGTCTATTTCTCCCTGCTACACTGAAGATGCCAAATTCCCACATCATAAAGAGGGGTTAAATAATAACTTTTGGTTTAAAGTTTAAACAACCTGATGGTAATTACATTCTCCTTCACTCAAGAGAAAACAATTACAGAACACCGCTCTTTGGTTAGTTAGTTGAATTAGTTTTATTTCTTCAAAATCCATAGAATATTATAATAACTAAAAGCAGTTTTATGGTCCTATGCTATCCACACCTTATTTCTGATATTAAAACAATTCCTGAGAGAAAACAACACATGGTCTACAAATGCAAACAAATGATTCTATTCAAAACAAGTCTACTCACAGTATAAGCCGTATTCAGTGGCTAAAAAAAAGGGTGAAATCCTCTGTTTGTGAGAAGGCAGGGCAGTTTTGAGCTGCTTGTTGTGTTGAACATGAAGTAAAAGGAAAAGTCAGGAGATTAATAAGCTCACCCCAAGCTCTCCAACTCGTCACACAAGTCCTCATTGGAAGCATCGCTGTAGACACTCATCTCTGGGTCTGCCGCCACGTCCGGCTTCTATGATCCTCTGGCAGGTCTGCAGCTGCACAGGGAAGTGAAAGCCGTCAGCGTCAATCTGCACGCCCAGGAGGGAAATGAGCTCAGAGACAATGCAGAGCCTTCTCCTTAAACATTGCAGTATTTACACAGCTCTTATCACAAAAATTTTCCATTTCCTTTAGACGTACCATCATCCCAAATCCCTCCAGTAATTTATGTGAAAGGCCTTGATGACCGCCTACATGTTTATCAATGAGGATTAAAAGGCTTTTCTCTTTTATTACATTGCCGCAAGTAAGCTCAGCAGAAACTTACAGCTGCCCACATACAGAATGCAAATCTTTCTGTATATAAGCTTTGTGTTTACAACATGTTCCAAATTATTATGCAAGTGATATTTTCTCAGATTTTCTTAAATGGTCAATGCAAATAATGGTCAGTATAATTTTCAAGTCATGAACTATCATGAACTATTACAATATAAATCTAATTTTACTGAACAAAGCTCCCCATGAGAACATTTTTTTCAAAATGCACTGTACCAAATTTTCTAAACATTTTATGGATTATAAAGAACTGCAAACGGTCATTCTTTGAATGTGAAGCATTAAGTGGTCACATGTACTAAAATCAAAAGCTATTTCAATAAAAAACAAAAAACAAAAACATCCTAACAGACCGAGTTACATATTAACAAAGGACCCCTTCTTTGATATCACCTGCACAATTCTTGCATCCATTGAACTTGTGAGTTTGTGGATAGTTTCTTTTTGAATTTCTTTGCAGGATGTGGGAATACCTTCCCAGAGCTGCTGTTTTGATATGAACTGCATTCCACCCTCAGATCTTCTGCTTGAGAAAACTCCAAAAGTTCTCAATACGGTTGAGATATATTAAAGCTTGGACAAATTGGAGAACATTCTCAAAAAATCATGCTTGTTGGTTCTAGATATTACCAATAATTGCTGCTCCTTATTGTAAAATCTGTCCATCTTGGAAAGTAAATTATAACAAGTCCAAAGTTATTTATATTCATGCCCAGGATTAAGGAACTGAAACTTCTCACCAGAACTATAAATATACTTGATAAACCACAGCAGATTAGTTATTGTTCCCTTAAATCATTTTAGACACATCATTTTTACATTGGGTTAAGCTCTTTAAATATAAAAGCTTGAAATATTGACACAACTGGAGCAGTTTAGTGAGCGAAAAATTTATTTCAGTTTAGAACTAATCAGTGAACCAAAGTCCAGTACAAAAGCTGAATTATCACATAAACTAAAACGGCATTTAATCTGGCATAAGAAGAGACAATGCGAAGAGCCCAGATTCTCTGTCACTGAAATGTTGCACAATTCACTTTAATTCATTATTGTTTTTATTCTTCTTGATAAAATAGCGGTGAGGCACTTATAAACACCAAAATGGTGCTGTCAGCTTTTAAAATGTTCCTTTCTGAATTAAGTGTAAATAATTCAGACTGTGTTCATGAAGATGAATTCTCGTCTGTCCAGTTGAGCTTTAGCCTTGATTCTCATAGAACCTGAATCTTTTACAGGAATAAATAAATGTCAGACACCAAAAGGAATTCAGTCAGATGCAGATTATTCCTTCATTTACCCAAGCCGAGCAGGTAAACAGTCGTAACATTCCTACGTTGTATGGACGAATGTATGTAAACACGATCCAACGAGCATCCCAGTCTTTCCAGTTCCAGTTTCCTCGTGGCTGAAACCTGAGGCTGGTTTTCAGCTGCTGGTTGGATTTTACAGCTCCATGCACATGTGGTAGAGTCAGTCCTTTTTGAGCTGTAAGAAGCTGTAGAGTACGTCATCGTACTCTGAAGATTAACACTTTATTGCACCAAAAATCTCAGTAGTTAGTTTGAGTGTCAGCTTTGGTGTCTGTCTGCTGAGGAGGTGTCAGGACACCACTTAGTCCCGCTAGGCTCCAGTCCGGGATTATCTGCGCAGACCGGCAGACTGCTGGGTCCAGTGTGCTTCCTGTTCCAGCGCTGCATCCTTCGGCGGTACCGCTCTGCAGCCTCATCATCCCTTTGAGCTGATCTCAGAGCTGCAGAGGAGTGAAGACTGTTGAACAAAACCCGGAACAACATTCTGCAGAAGAGAAAAGAGAGAACGGAAAGATTCAGAGCTCAGGATCAATTTTCTCTGACTCTTTCTACAGATATTACAAATCACAAATCAAAATTTCATATTTTTCCAGATCAAGGAGGCCTGCATATACACTCTTCATGCTTTACTGATAATGGGAAAATATTAAAGTCAAGCTCTGATGTGGGAAAACAAAGATGTAGAAGTATGTCATATGAAACATTAATCAATGTTTGCATTTTTATCTCTTACTAAATAGAATAAAAGGAAGAAAACAAAGATTTTGCTACAGTTATTTTTTGTATTATTTTCCTTAGAAAAAAGATAAAAGCAAATTTTCAAATTCCCATAAAATGACAACTTTAACTCACTAGGTGGCACTACTATCTCAACACTTAAGATACCTAAGCTTTATTCTCATTGGACTTGAGAAGAAGGTCCTCACTATGAAATCCATATTTACGCCAATTAATCTATCAGGGGTCATAAGACTCCTGATAGATTAAAGTCAAATCCCATGCTGTCTTCATTATAGACCCTATTAGTGGGAACGGTATATAAAGGAGCAACGTGAACATTTCTCTTCTCATACTTAGTTTATTAGAATCAGGAAACTAATTCTGATTCTAGAAGAGCTACTGTAGTTCAGATTTTTTAAGATATTAAGGCTTGTTTTGATTAAAAAGTGTCAGAAAATGGAATGCATCTGATTCACAGAGGGCCTGTCTGACAACTTACAGAACCTAATAAATTTTGTGCTAACATCTTGATACCAGATACCAGAGCATACATTCAGGGGGTTGCTAAGAAACGGGTCAGGGCCATTTTGTGAGCAAAAAGTGCACCGACACCTTTTTAGGCAGGTGGTTATAATGTTATTCCTGATTAATACGATTAATACATTTCCCAAAGCATGTTCAAAATCTTTATTTAATCACCCTCACTGTAAGCTGTGGGATGTTTATACCTACTAACTGACAATGACATTTTCCTAACTGTACCGGTTAGCACATAATGTTGAAATCAGGACTGAACCTCCTGCAAGTGGCACTCCACTAAAGCTTGATGAACATGTCTTTAAAGTGTGTTAAATTGATCTTTTCTTACACTTTTTAGCCATTAAACACATGTAAAAGACAATTGTGTGCAACATCAGTATTACATGCAATAAAAGAGATGCATATGTCTGTTGACCCTGCTTTGATCTCTCTGTCAGTAACAGGTTGTTAATCACTGTGCTACTTTGTTTTTAGCTCATAACATGAATGATAATGTGGAACCATGTAGCTCATTAGTTCACGAGGTAATGTTCAAAACATCTGGAAGCTCAGTACCTTGGTAACAAAGCGGTGAAGGTAGTGAGAGCACAGATGATGTAGAAAAGAGGCTGGGACATCTGGACTGTTTCGACCCTGAACAGGTTGCTGGGGTGGCTGCAAACCACGCAGAAGGCACTATAGAGCAGCACGAAGCCAAAATACAAGACGCCACTGAGCAGCAACACCAGCATGTGAATCCACGTCTGCAACACACAAAGAGGACATGGTTCAATCCACAGTCTGCAGAGACATTCCTGCAAAGACTAAGAGGAGAGGAGTGAGGAGTTTTTATCATGGAGGCTCTCACCATGGTGTTGCTCTCAATGACTTGATGCAGCAGGATGATGAGAAGAGCTGAGGTGTTGATCGGTGACCCGAATGACAGCATTCCAACATCTGATCCGGCCAGCGCCTGGGAAAACAAAATCCAGAAAATCATAAGTATGAGAACCAACCTGAGTTGAACTCATCAATAAAAAGATTTTAGAGAAAAAAACTTACAAAATAAGGCACAAAGAAGCAAACAGAACTTTGGTAAAAGGCATCCAGGATGGTGATCCAGAACGTGGCTGGAATGTAGATCTGTAGGAAATCTTATCTGTTAGTCTATTTTGTTGTCAATGTAAAGCAAACAATGTTCATTAGTGTTCATTCTTCAGTGGGTCAACACTGTCACATGACTTGAACTAAAACAGAAAGTTTACAACAAACAAAAACAGAAAGGTGACAGTAGGATAATAAAGCCAACTGTAAATATTTTTTCCACATTTACAGTGGTCTTAAATGTTTCCCTCCTGTAAAATTACAGGTTGTATTGCCTAAGTAAAAGGAGAGGATGATAAATCATTACCAAACTTTTACACTTTTAGTGTGACACAGATCTAGTAAAGCTCGAAAGAACCTAACCCAATAGAGGAAGGAAATCCTGCAATATACTAGTTGCATAACTGAAATAAACATTGACATATATAACTGAAGATCCATTTAAAATCCACTTACAGGAAATCTGATTAACAATATAGAAAGTTGAAAAGTTCCAGTATAATTTTCTTTGTTTATGACTATTTGTATGTTAAGCTATATTTTAAGATGAAAGTTTACAAACCAAAAAGATTTATACAAAGGTATGAATCAAATCCATTACATCAAGCAAAGTGAAGACAGCCATCGATAGCTGGAGAACAAACTGGAACATTTGAAACACAAAAGTGAAGTGTTTAAAAAAAAACTGAAGAAAAGATGAGATTGCAAATGATGTGGCAGGAAACTGGCAACCACAACGAAGGAGCTTCAAGATGTCTAACAATTTTATACATTCACCACATGTCTAGACATTGAAAACGAGAAGGGTAGCAACAAGCCTTTTCTTGAAAAACAAATAAAATAAAAAAATAAAAAAGAGAATCAAAGTATGTCTAAAATATGCCAAAATCTTGCAGGGCATTCAGCCAGAAATAACTACTGAACTGTCCATCCATCCATCCATCCATCCATCCATCTTCTTCCGCTTTGGGGTTCCCAACCAATCTGAGCCAAAACCTTCAGGCTTCAGCAGCAATAACCTTTATTTAACTAGATAAAAACTATTAAAATCTAAAGTTTCTTTTTCAAAAAAAAACTTTAGAAACTTTAAGCTGAAAATTAGTATCAATTTTATTCTTCAGCATTACTAGTATTTTAAGATTTCTTCCACATCCTCCACAGAATGAACAAAATTTTACTATGGCCTAAACAAAGTCCTGGACAAGAAATATCCTTACAAATAGAGCAGTCTAAAGATTTTCTACTTACCTGTTGGCAAGACTAAATATTAAAACTGAGTAAAAAAGGACCTCAACAAAGTATTAGTTTAAGGCTGTGCAACCAAGTTACTGCAGCTTTTTTGGTTATTCATTTCAATTCTATTGGAAATTTGTCACATTAAAGGTGGAAAAGTTTTAAAATCCTTTACTTCACAAAAAAAAAAAAAAAAAAAAAAAAAACCCTTTGGAACTTCCAATAGAAGCATAAAAAATTCTTATACCCACAACAACAACCTGGTCTACTGTAGATGGATCAAACTTCATCTTACGTCGGTTGAAATTTAAAAAATCTGAGTTTTTCAGTGAGTGGAAAATACATAGACTTATAAGAAATATAAAATCTTAAAACTGCCTGTTCCTTTTCCCCCTGTCTCTCAGATGCATGGGATCACCTTTGTGGTCCCTCCAGCTCCGTAGAGCTCAGGGAGCTTCATCAGAGTCTCTGCAGAAATGTCTCGGTCGAGGATGCCGTAGATGAGGGGAGGAACTGAGGTGAAAACCAGATTGAAGAGGATGAGCACCCAGGAGTTGATCATGACGCTCCCAGAGAACCCGCAGAAGAACTGATACCAGAACAGCAGATTCACGTACATCTGCACGCAAACACAGGGACACAGCATTTGGACTCTAATCTATAAATCCCTTCCAGAATAAGTTTTTAAAAGCCAGTGACAGGGTGTCAAATGGGTAGAAACCAGAAAGAGGACACTGTTAATTTAAAAAGAAATGAAGCTACTTTTCACATAGTTGGTGAGCAAGTCTTACCACATTTTTGTAGATAAAGTACAGGATCATGTTTGCAAGGCGGTGGTAACACCAGTGGCCATGAACCAGCAGCAGCTTCTTGAGGTGTTTGAATCTGGATATGGCAAAGTCACTGGACATCACAGCCTGTGGAGTGAAGCCAAGGGATAGAAAAATGTTTCATTTCTTCACGACTCTTTAATAGAGCCGCCATGCTGTGACTGTTAAAGCTACAGCAACTGAATGACTGTCGTCCTCTCACCTGCATCCCCTCCTGACCAGATATCCCGATTCCGACGTCCGCTACCTGAATCATGCTCACATCATTTGCTCCATCACCTTAAAACACAAAACATCTCGAGATAAATTTTCCCATGTTGTTTTGATAGCTATTGTGTTGCCCCGTTTGTCTCCTTACCCACAGCCAGTGTCATGACACCAATCTTGTCCCGGATCAGTTGGACCACCTTGCTCTTCTGGAGCGGCGTGGACCGGCAGCAGATGACCGCCTTACATTTGCAGCTCAGCGCCAGGAAGCTTGCCTTCAGCTCGTCCTGCAGAGCCCACTCCAGCGTTCGGCCGTCGATGACCAGGATGAAGCTGCTGGTGCTGTGGAAGGAAGATTCCTTCCCATCTTCTTCATGTTGGACTTCTATTAAAAGCTCCTCAAACAGGGCTGCACATGCATCCTGAAGGAAAAAGAAGAACAGTGATGTAGATGTTTGAACATCTGAAATGGGCTCCCAAGCAGCAGTCCCAGACCTTGCTTCCACAGTTGGCTGTCAGTAGTCGGTCGTTGGAGCGGAGGAGTTTGCAGGCATTGGCAATGTTGACGGCCGTCTCCTGTTTGTCTCCAGTGAGAACCCACACTTTGATGCCAGCATCCTGCAGGGCTTCAATTGTCTCTGGGACATCCTCTTGCAGCCTGTCCACGATTCCCGTGCAACCTTTGCACACAAAGGTTTAGAAAACAGAAACTGTTGACTCTTTGCACACAGCGTCATGCTCTTCAGAAAGCGGCCATGACGGACATCAAAACAACCTGCAAAGCTTTTCAAAAACCAAACAAAAGCCTACTATTCCTTTTTAGTTAATTTTACTGTAAAAACGGTCATATGGTGGGTGCTGCACATTCAACTGCAAAAGCAGACAAGGACGCAAACAAAACTTGTCATTATGCCATTAACCTTTTGATGAGAAAAGATGACACAATGGATACCAGCTGTCAATTGTAAGGACTGGCAGTCCTTTATTTATTTGCAGCCATCACTTTTTACAAGATATGAACATTAATGTTCAAAATTATTACAGAGTACGTAGGTTTAATAAGCTCAATAATAACCAAGAAGAAAATTTCCCATTATCATTCTGCTGCAGCTTTGCTTCAAATTAGGTCAAAATGTGAGGTGTCCTACCCAGAAGAGTGAGGTCGTTCTCCAGCCTCTCAGCCGAGTCTAGCATCAGCTCCTCTTGGTTCTCGATGCTGCTCTCTGCCAGAAGTTGTCTCTTAAGCCAAACTTCATACTCGTCTTCCTCCAGAATCTGTTTATGCAAACAAGATGAAGTTAACAAAAGGGGCATCAATTGGATGGCTCGCAGAAGCCTCTTCTGTCATAAAACAAAATCACGTCTTACCAACAGACCTGATATCAGACAGAATTATTATCCTTCTATTAGGACGTCACCTTTTTAGCGATGCAGAGTGTGCGGAGGCCTTCTCTAGCGTACATATCCAGGTGTTTTTGGGTCTGCTGCCTGATGTGCTTGTAGATCTCCTGAGCTTGTTCTGAACCTGAAAACAACAGTGTAGACAGTAAAGAATAAGAAACTGAAAAGCCGATGTGTTTCTGTAATTCAGCTACAAAAGTGGAACTTATATAACTTGTATTTAACAATGTGATGTTTTCTTCTAGGGGTTTTAGATTAGAATTATGTCTCACAGCTGATGAAAACCCAAACTTCAGTTTTTATGATAATTAGTGAAAAGAGCAAAAGCAGAAACGTTGTTCTGCTTTAAAGTATGTCCATGTACTGGACATCATTTGCATGCAGTCCTTATGGGCTCATAAAATAACTCTAACCAGAATCTTTCTAAGCCATCTCTTCAGTCTTTAGGGTTACGCTACCTCTCTTTTTTTCAGCCAAGTCCATGATGACAGAGTCTGCTCCCTTGGTGTATACCACCACCTGTCCGGTCAGAGGGTGGCGGACCACCACAGACATCCTCTTCCTGTTGGAGTCAAAGGGCAGGATGTGGAGCAGCTGCACAACGAGAGAGCCGATTCCTGGCAGGTCCACTAGCAGGCTCTCGGCCGAGCGGCCCCTCAGGGTGCAGTGATACGCCCGGGCTGCGTGGACCAGAGCCGCCTCGTCAGGACTCTCCGCCTCGTACAGCAGCTCATCATCACTGTCCTCGTCTGACTGTACGTCTCTGTCAAGGTTCACATTCTGTTTGGCTCCATCACCGTCTCCTTTTAAGTCCCTTAAGTTCTCCAGATCCCCCAGGCTCTGCCTCGCTGCAGAATCCTCTCCATCCCACGTATCAGGCAAGTCCACTTTACTCTTCAGTGTGCAAGTTTCTTGGCTGGTGTCCAGTGCCAGATCAGACCCATCAATGCTGTTGCTGGGAGGGGTGCTGAAGTTGAAGGAGCCAGTCTTCCCACGAGTGAACAACTTGGTGGTGAAACTGCGAGGGCTGCCTTTGATTTGGGGAGCAGAGAATGAATAGAAATTGAGGCGTTGAAACATCAGCTTAATTTCCTCCAGAGACTTCAAAGGTGCTCGGGCTTCTGGAACCTGTGAGGAATACAGAATATTTAATCATTACAGTTAAAAGATCCAAACTTTTAATTGGGGTAGTTTCTACTCACTACATGGCGGGGCTGGCGAGGTGAAGACACCACGACACTGTTGCAAATGGCTAGAGCCAAAAAGAAGTCAGTGATGTAGGTGAGCTCCAGGCTGGACAGGCTCTCAGTGGAGCCGTCTCTGAGTTGCAGATTGGAGGAGCAAAGACTATTCAGTTTCCTCACCAACTCAGGGTCCGGGACCACGTCTTTCGCCTGAGCAAAAACCCAGCAGAAGCTATGTTAGCATCTTGTGTCATCCTGAAACTCAAGTAGCAAATATATTGCTTTGCAATTGAAATTAAGAAAATATTTAAAAAATTGACACTTGGAAAAATAAATTTCAGATGTTTTGTAATCAATATTCTAATAAACACCACACCTGAAACTAATTCTTGCAGATATTACCACTAATAAACATGAACTAATCCACCATATCTCCAGCACATCTCATTTTTGTTTTTTTAAGGCTACCTATGAGCTTTATTTTGAAATTTCCTATGAACATTTTTAACAGCCATTTACATTCTTCAGCCCAGAAAGGCTTCTCATTTACTTTTTAGTTTAACGAATAAATACATGATTGATAATTACTAACATAGTAACCATGATGTTACCATGGAAGAAGCTATGATAGTTCAATGCTTATTAAGGGAAAAAAAAGCGGTTATGCAACAGTTGTTGCATTCTGAGTTGCTGGTTGCTATGGTGACTCTTTTTTTCCAAAGGTGCAGTGGGGAAGAGGGAGCATGTTGCTATGCTCCTTCCATCAGAAAGGCTGAAACAGTCACTGTGTAAATCTACAAATCTTAAGATAGTTTCCATTATTATTTATGAGGAAATGTTGTAGTATCATTACAATGATAAATTATGACTAAATATTAGTTGTTTTTTTGTAAGCCCATTTTATATTTAATCAAACATTTTATCAACCTACACTGTAGGCCAGAGGTTCAGCTGAACATCCAAGTTTTATTTCACAATGACTTTCTTGCAAACCAATGAGTTTCACGGATGCCGGGATGTTCAATTCAATTTTGCTTCTAAACGTTTGGGTTGTAGTGTTTAAGATTTCATTGTGAAATAAGTCAGCATATGACAGAAACCCAGATATAAAATCCTCTCGGCTGAGCTGGAAAGCATCTTGAACTCAGAATGTCAAGAGTCAAGAGTCTGACCATGCGGCTGCAGAAGGCACCGGTCCTTGCCGCAGCATGATTGGACAGCTGATCCTCCTCCTCTGGTGACTCGGCAGTGAGTGTGTGCAGAGACACAGAGCTACGGTTGCAGCTTAGGGAGCGACAGCTCAGAGATTTCCCACTGCAGACTGACTTCAGAGTCACAGTGCGTCCAGCTACCTCGTTCTGTTCTGCCTCGTACACCTCCAGCCTCCGAGCTGAGACATAAAAACAAAGGTCAGCAAGACACACAGCTTTTCTCGCACAACTGCATTTCTCTCTGCAGTAACAGTCTTTCACCAACAGATGGCAAAGACATTCCAGATATCTCACCGTTTTCCACGTGAGGATATTCCACCCCGTAAATGCTGCATCGACGGAACACCATCTTGTTTTCCGTCAGTGTTCCTGTCTTGTCTGAGAACAAGTACTGGATCTGACCCAGGTCCTCTGTAATATTGAGGGCCCGGCACTGGATTGTGGAGTCTAACTGTTCGTTGTAAAAGTCTAAGTCATTGTGGATGAAGTAGATTTGACCCAGCTTCACAATCTCGATGGACACATAAAGGGAAATAGGAATCAGCACCTGTTGGACAGAAAAACATAATGAATGTTAAAGGAAAATAGATTTTTCTAACCTGACTTCATGTAGCTATCCAAAGCAATTTCAAGCCTTTAATGAACATTTGAAAGATGCGGCAGAGATGTTTTTACTGTACTGAACCAGTTGATTGTAATTGATAGTTGTGGTTTATTGGATTCTACTTCCACATTGTATATGAGTCCTCAGTTCAGTTAAAAACTATTTCTTCATACTGAGAAAAGGTAACTGTACTCCTGGATTCTTCAATGTAATCTCAGGAGTGAGATAATGCAGGGGCCAGAGCAGAAGAAGCCAAAAAACTCCACATCCTCGACAAAAAGCTATGATGAAACCATGACGTTTCTAAAAAAAAAAAAGGTACCATATTCAGAACTCTACCTTCAGATTTTGTTCAACCATCTCTGGGAAAAAAAAAAAAAATCCACTCTTTGCCATGGATGTGGTCACACATCTTTCTATGGTGATACATGGACCAAAAAAGCCAGTAAAAGCAATGCCAGGACCTACTCTTCTCCAAGAACCACCTAAAAAGAGTGTTTTGGGCAGCCACAAGCTTTACCCAGGTAGTTAAAACAAATCATTAAGACTTGATTACACTGTAAGGGAACAGAGATAGTCCTGCTACCAAACTCTGCTCCTGATGAGTCAGAAGATGAATAACCACTCTGACACTCTTTTCTTTAGGTGCAAGATGGTACCTGTAATTACCTTTAGGCAGAGTTCTCAGAAGATTATTTCCAACAACAATCAGCGCAGCAGCATCGTTATCTCCCTTGCACAATGCAATAAAGAGCAGTCTATCAAAAACACCGGCAACATATTCAGCATATACTCAGTTGTTACTTTTTCTAATAGAAGTCTGACCTTTGAAAACTTAAACTGGCAGCAGAGTTTATTTATTTATTGGTGCCAAATATGTGTAAAAAAATTTCATCTGAAAAAGAATAACATTTATTAAGTTTAATTAGAACCTTTTAAAATGTTCTAATGCATTATAATAAACATTCTGGGCACACCTGGAGTACAATGATCATAGTCCAGAACACATAGAACCCAGCCAAGGCTGGAGAGATCTCCCCATCGACCTGAAACACTGAATGTCTAAAGTTCTTCACCCAGAGGCCATGACCTGAAAATGCAAAAAGAAAACTCAGAGCAGCTCATCACACTAAAGGATAATAGCTGGAGAAACTAATATTAGTTATTCTGAAATCAGAACCCACTGTTCTCAGTGTGTGTTGTGTTTTGTGTGTTGCTACACACCTACAGCTGCAGTCAGACACATGACGATGAGGAGGGCAACACACCATAGGACGTCTGTGTTCAGACGCTTCTCTAGCTGGCTGCGCTTGTACCTCGGCCCGCTGTTGTTCATCATGGCCTTGGTCTCATGACCTGAGTCATGCAAAGAGAAGGCAGAGAATTTGGTTCGCTGAATGTTAGGCAGAAATGCAAGGATATTTTTGAATTAACATATCATGATAGTGACAAAAAGTCCTTTGGCTGCACTGGAATGAACCTTGAAACTTATGGAACAATGTTCTTGAAAACAGTTAGATTTTAGAGCTTAACTGTGTACAAAAATGCAACTGCTTGGTTACACCAAAGAGGACATGTCTGAGTGACCTCTGTCATGTTTAGACTGTACACTGCATTCAGATTGCAGGAGCCATTCTTTGGTTTAACCTCTTTAGTCATAGTGGAGTAAGTATTTAGTCATATCAGGAGTTTCTCAGAATACACAGTAATGCTTTACAGTCCACAGAGCAGGTACAGTGTAGCACGTAATCATGTGGTTAGAAGCCAGGAAAACTACACTCATTATGATTCATGGCTGTAGAAAGTACTCTTTTGGCAATGAAATGTATCCCTAACACAGACAGAACATAGGTTTCTCCATGTCTTCTTGATGACAAATCCACTTGGAGTGTTTGTTATTCAAAAGATTAATCTTGGTTTCATCTGATCAAAACACACAGATCCAATTATGAGTTCCAGCAGACTTTAGCAAAATGCATATGTTTACGTTTGTGGCAGAAGGACAGAAATAGCTTTTTCCTGAGATGTCGTCGAGACAACCTTTTGGTATGCAGATAACATCTAATGGTTTTTATGGACAACTGGTGACACAAAGATGCACCACTTTGCAGTTGTTTTCTATCTGTTAACTTCCCTCTTAGCAGAGTTACCAGACAAATATAGGTTCACCACAGTTTCTGTTGTTATAAACATTTTAATATAATTCTGACTGCCGATATAGAGAAATTCTGGGGAGTAGCTACTTTTTGTAGTCACATCTTAATGAATACAGACAAACACACATATTCCTTACAGAAATGCAGTTGTAATAAAAGGTATTGATGACTTCCAGAACATTTTTTCCATTTTGTCACAATAGCCACACACGAGGTATTGTACTTCGATTGTCTAATAGATCAGCACAAAGTAGCATATTATTGTGAAATGGAAGAAAAATTATGCATGGTTTTCATTTTTGCATCATTAATCATGGAGGCAGACAAGACATCCATGGTAACTTTGGAGGAGCCGCAGAGATACACATGTCATGTAGGACCACTACTGGTCATGCAAGCTGCAAATCTGTTCTTTTTATGAAAGATTACCAAGAAGTCCTGTTTGGTGTGGTCAGAGGAGAATGAATTTTACTTTTGCTATAAACAAAACACTCAAGGAGGCTGAATAATAAATGCATGCCACACTTTCCAAATTTGTAAAAAATTTTTAGAAATGTTCAGTTTGCAATTATGTACTGCTTGGTCAATACTGGCCTACCTGTGTTGGTCTGTCACAAAAAAAAAGTCTTACTAAAATACACTGAAGTTTGTGATTTCAAAGTCACTAAATGTGGACACATTAAGGAGGCAGTGCTGTAAAGTGCAGGTCTGTTTTTAGTGATGCGGTGGTCTCACCAGCATAAACCACGATGCCGACCACCGTCTCGGTGTTGCGGATGGTGCAGCTCCTCAGAAGAAGGTTGCTGCTGTGAAGGCCAACCCGAGCCTCACCAGAGTGCTCGCTGTAAGCAAAATAAAACACATAGACATAATGATAAAGTTTTCGGTACCTGCCAGAAGCCTTCCAAACCCTCCAAAGTAAAAATCAGACTCACATGTAACCTTTGAACCTATTGAGGTCATTGTTGGGGTTCTCACACTCAATGCGACTGTGGAAGCTTTCTGGTGTGAAGTCCGAGCCCTATAAGATAAACACATCAGAGGTTGCTGTAGTTCATGTCTGACCCGCAAAAGCAGAAAATGAAACACAAAGTGATTGGAAGGCAGTTTCAATCTGAGACCTGAAATGTAAGAATTAAAAATTTACCCAATTCAAATGTTTACTGACTAAAATAATGTTAGTAAAAATACAAATTGAAGTTTGCAACGTTACTTCAATTTCAGGATGAGCACAAGCCTTTAGGGCAACACCCCAATGACCACTAGATGGGGTCTGCAAAGAAGCTCTGTGCCTGATGGAGTTGCACTGAGAACCATCAGCTTATCAAAGAATATACAAACACATAAACCGTTGCTTTACTCTAGAAATACAGAGTTTTTGGCTCTACATGATTTCAAGTGATACTGACTCCCATTCAAAATGCCTTTGCTAAAGACATCGCAATTTCTATTTCTTTATTCTGTTTCGCTGAAATCCCTTGAAAATTTCAAGTTTTACTATTTTACTCTGGATGTAGATATTTTTCATGTTCTGTAAGTATATCAACTTGCAAACAAGGAATGGAAATAATAATTTAATGAAAAACAAAAACGTGCGACAGAGTTATATCAACTATGCACGAAGGCTCAGCATGACAGGGATGAAAGAAACAAAACAAATTATTTTTTTCTAAAAAAAAAAAAAAGAGAGAGAGAGAGAAAGAGAGTGAGAGAGACTAATTGCTAAAACTAGCATTTAACTATGTAGATGATATGCAGCTCTTTATTACAATGTCACCTGGTTACTGTGAACATATTTAAGTGTTGACTGGATACACAGAACAAATCAATGTGTCAAATCTACTCTGCATCCCCAGACTCGGAACCAACCATGGAGAAGCAGCATTGAGTTTTTATGCTCCATTAATCTGGAATAAGCTTGCAGAAAACTGCAAAATGATGAAACAATAAGTTATTCTAAATCATGACTAAAAACTCCTTTGTTTTGGGCTGCCTTCAATTTATAACAACTGGATCATTAATAATTGTAGTCTGTAGTCCATTTTTTAAAAATGTCTTTATTGTGGCAGTGCAATGTAATGTTTTCCATTTGTTGCTTTATGTTATTATTATGCAAACCACTTTGAATTGCCTGTTGCTGAAATATACAAGTAAATTAGCTTTGCCTGCAATTAAAATACCATTTATTATGATACACATAAAAATAAAAATGAAGGAAAACCCCAAGTGTTAAAAATAATGTTTTAATAACCTCACGTCACATAGAGAAACGAATAGCAACAGAAGATTACTGAGAAATGAACTGTACTTAAGAAAAAAAACACAAGAATATATCCCTGCTATCACATTTATGCTGAAATGTGATGGTATTTCAGCAGAAATGTGATAGCATTTGGCTAACGGACTTGGTGACAGAAACTCTAAATATTCCTGTTTTTCCACCAACAAAATGTGCAGCTCCTTCCTCCCTCCAATGTTTACATTTTTGTCGCTGCTGATACTGTCGCATAGAAACGCAGATCAAAAGAAGAGAGTAACACACAGTAGCGCAAAGTGATTTCAATAAGTAACTGTAGTCTGACTACTGGATATGAAATATCAACGCATTAGATTACTCGTTACTGAAAAAAGATGTCAGTAACGAGTTACTGACATCACTGGCTACGAGAATGCTTATCATCAAGGACAAGAAAGTTAAACTGAGTTAAGGAGAAGATGCATGGAGCATCTTCTAGAGGACAATCCTAAAGGCAGCGCAAGACTTGAAACTGCAACAGAGGTCCACCTTCCAGCAAAACATACAAACTTAACATATAACCAGACCAACTGAAATACCTGTGTTTTTATAGATGCTTTTTATACAATCCAACTGAGACTTTATTTTGCAAAAAAATAAAGGACCAAAAATGTATTTGCTGGATATTTAAAGATATAAAGACACAAACTAAGACTTGCAGCTATAACTGCAATAAAAGGTGGTTGTACAAAGTATTTAGTCCAGAGGAGAGGCTGACCACAAATAAAAGCCACAGCTTTCAGACTTGACCACAATTAAAGATCTTGTAATATGTACCAACTTTAATTTAAGTTTCCTGATATCAGAAGTGCCATTCAATTTATGTTTTTGGTTTTCTGAGCAAACTAACTCAGAACTTTCAGCTTATCATCCCTGTATAGCCAACATAATTATATTATCTGAACACTTTCATTAAGAAAGCATTTCCTTTTAACAGTTTTTGGAATATTAAAAACCATCCTGCCACCATCAACCCCTCAAAGTAAAGTCAACTATAGCAGATTAAGTTAAAATAGGGTATTACCTGTAGAGAACTGTCTGACACAACCTGCCTTTGTTTCAGGTTGGTCTCTCCATCCAGGTTTGCAGTTTCAATGTAACAGACCCCATGGGGGTCAGAGGAGTACAGCAGCAGCAGGTCAGCTGGGATGATTTCATTACAAGACAAACGGACAAAGTCTCCAACTCGCACGTCACTCCAGCACCGGTCAACGTAGGACTTCTGCTTGCTGTGATAAAACAAAGAGAAAAAGAATTTAAGAAATGTGTGACATATTTATTCTTATTTTAAAATAGGAGAAAATAAATTCTCTCATCCAACAGATGAAAAATATCTATGATAATACAACCTCAGAACAAAAACAACACATTTTGCCCTTTGTCACAACTTCACAAAACTAACCAAAAACACAAAAGCAGAGACTCAAAAACTCATTTTTCTGTTGTCTTTATAGGCTAACCCATTGTTACAGTGTACTTTGTCAGTCTCTGCCTATTCTTCTTTCCAGCGTTGCGTCAGTTGATTGAAATTTGCTGACATTCACTTCCGTATAATGGTACCTTGTCACGCTGGAACATATTGTGCCTTGTAGATTTTGCTTTATTTCCATTGACCATTTTGCTTGTACAAGTTTAAGCTGTTGAATGGATGAACTCACATTTGATTCTAGAATGCTTTAATTCACAGAGAAGTTCATAGTCAACTCATGATGGAAAGGTGCATAATTCCTGTGACTAACAAAACAAGCCCCTATCATCAGCCGTCTATCAGCTGAATGAGCTTATCATCCTGTTTTTTTTTTTTTTCTTCCATATAATGCTATGAATACAGCCAAACACACCTGTAAGCTTAACTCTATACGTGTACATCACAGTCTAGATGTACATTAGGAATTATACAAAACAGCATACTGGATAAGCTGGTTAATCACAATTTATTAAATAATTTGTTGCTTTCTATCAATGAGCATTTTTATACTTGCTCTCTGGCACAGTTTTCAGGATAGAGCACAGCCAGATGATAGACTGTTATTGCCCAGATACCATTTAGTGTGGAGATAAGATGTTCAAAGATATTCAGCAATGACTTCTTGTTAATAATCAATGACACTACATATCTGTCACTGAACATGAAAACAACATTTGGAAAAAACAGACTGATGGAAGTCCAGCTCTGAGGGGAGTTTTAACATTCCTCAGATTTCTTCAGACATCTTATAAGGATAATAAACTTCCAAGTTTTCTTTGACATGATGGCCATATGTATTTATTATATACAAGTAATATAAATTAGCTTTTACAGACTCTGTAAAAGCTAATTTATATTACTTTATATTACTTGTATATTACTTAAGGGCAGACTTACAGTCTGCCCTTAGGTAAAAGGGCAGATTTTTAAAGTGCATGTTTACTCATATCATGTTTACTCAGTGCATGTTTACTCATATCATGCCAGTTTATGACACTTTAAATACACTGACCTGTATGTTCTTGTATACTGCAAGACCAATAAACACACAAAACACTGATCAATAAATGATTATGACCAATAGTTTCACCTGTACTTTATGGAGGAAACAGAAATTGCTTGCCTCACACACAACTATAACTGCTTTAACTCTACTAAGAAACATAAGGTTTAGGAATGCATTTACAGGAATGCATTAGTAAGGTCAGACACTAATGTTGGACACAAGAAAGAGTGTGTTTTCCAGTCTCCGCTCTACTGAATTCTAAAGAAGTCTAATAAAATTGAAGTCAGCCTAGTCAAGTTCTTCCGCAACAAACTTGCTTATAGATATCTTTAAGAACTTCCCTTTGTACTTTGGTCCCTTAATGTAAGAGGAAGGGACCATTCCCAAACAGTTTTCAAAAAGTTAAAAGAAGGCAAGTATAAAAGACTTCTAAGAATGATGAAAAAGTACATGTTAATACACTAAAAATGGATCCAAGCCCAACACCTGAAAAACACCTCTATGCCCACCTTCCATCAAACCTTACACTTGACAGAATTCAGTTAGTCCAGCGTTGTTTACCCAAAGCTAGAAATGTCTATTGTATTGTCAAACTGAGAAGAAGGCTCTGTCACTGCAGATAACCTATTTTAGTGCTGTATAGTTGGGATGTCTGTGGGTATTGACTCCAGAAAGAAATCACACAATGCACAATGCATTCTTTTACAAAGGTTTTTAGAAAAAGCCTGAGTGCCATATTACTGGATTTCATACACCTGTTTCAATGGAAGTGATTGAAACACTTCAATTCAAGCATTTAAATGGGTGAGGGAATAAATTTGGCAGCATAGCTCTGTTCTTCCTCTGAGTCCCAGTAGAATATGCCTTACAAAAACTCCAAAGATATCTTTGGTCTAAATATCAGATGAACCAACTTCAACGACTAATTTTAATGTGGATAAGCAGTTGGTTTACTCTGCATATTCCCCAGACGATAGAGTTTCTCATCTATTTCCTAACTGTACAGCCAGTCCACAGATTAAGTTCTTTGCAGGGTCTTGGATCCAGGATCTCGTTCTTTCAGTCCTTACCACAGGTGAGAGCTGGAACGCAAAAAGACCAGTAAATCCAGAACTCCACCACCCAGCTGAACTTATTTACCATGAGAGACTGTAGCAATAGGTTTCAGAGCAAGCCCCATTCATTTGGGTTTTTTTTAAGACGGTCCGCAGTGAAAACGACTTGTTTACTGCATTGAACAAAGACTTTACAGTTTTACTTTCTGCTTGACACAGTGTTCCTTAAAAGGTAATTCTGTGGATCCCCAGAATTCTGGTCAAGGACTGGAAAACGTTTCTCTCTGCATGTTTCCACTGGACTCTGCTATCAGCAAATTTAACATTCACTTCCACGGTGATGCTGGTGATACCCGGTTTTATCAGTGAAACGGCCTAAAGCTAACAAGTTACAAAACAAAGTCCTGCTGTGTGTATTAAAAAAGGACAAACTGAATTGTATTTCACTTTTAAGGTCAAATAAAGTCTTACTGTCTTAGGACCTAAATATATTTGAAGGTATTCAATAGTTGTGGTACTTCCGATTATGATTTGTCTTTTATTCAAAGCAGTCATTTATTTCTATAATTGTTTTTAAAATCAGGGTCTCACACTCCCATCATGAGTAGAAATAAATTATCCATGACTGTGCTACTGAATGAGTCCAGGTCCAACTATTTCTCTAAAGATTTCATAGCTCAGTGTTAGGGTTTTCTGTTTTGTTTGTCTGATAAATTTTAAACAGTACTATAAATAACTAAATAGAAGTCCTTTAATGGGCTAACTTTTTAATTTGTTGGTCGACTTGTTCCTCCTAAAATAGTCAAAACTAAAACAGCTGAAAATGTTTTAGTTTTCCAATACTTTTATTTCTATAACAAATTTAATCCCATCAATAACCTGTATACTTTTAATTTCAAGTTCACAAAGTCGTGGAAAAAAAACTATTTCCAAGCACTGTCCAGGTAGAGTCACTCAGTCAGGTTTATTCATGCATTGTGCACAATACAGAGACCTCATAGGACAATCAATAATCAAGCCAGTCTGGATGCCAAACCCACAAAGCTCACAAAGCTCTGCCAGGCAGAGACAACATGTAAGTTTTTATACAATGACAAGGAATAAAAAACAAGGGGCAAGACGGTCTGGTCCTAACGCAGCTGTGGAACCTTGTACATGTAACCCAAATAGTTATTTTGGTGAGAGTTCACAAGGATTTCATATGATATGACTAGCAGATGTGACCTTATTGTGATTTTTACCATGACAACAGCTTCTTTGGATCCTGAAAAATATTAAATTACTGTTAGCACCTTTGTTCTCTAGGTTAGTGAAAGACTGTTGGCTACCTTTGTTAAAAATAAACCAGGTTTATAGTGCAAACAGCCCTAAGAAATATCATTTTTTTTGTCATTACTTTCTAGAACTTTTCAAGCCAGAAGAGTTAGTGTTTAACTTTTGGAGAGAAGTGTTGGTAAGTAAAAGGGGGGAGATTCTGACTTCCAATTAGAGGAAATCTGTTAAAGTTTGAAAGAACCAAAAGGACAAACCTGCAGTAGACTTCACAGAGGAGATTGTTGGTTAAGCAATCTGATTTAAACCTGCGGTGGTCCTCAAAGATGTCCTTAGCGGCTGTAACCGACAGCACCAGTAAAATAGGAATCAGCGAAACCTCTGGCTCAAATGCCTCCACAATCGGGATAAAGTTTAAGGCGGCAAGGAAGATAAAGTAGACATTGGCAAACCGATGAAGCTGCTCAAACAGATTCTTGGGAAGGAAGGATAGGAAGGAATACTTTGTGGTCCGGATCCTGTTGCTTTGGTATAGCTTTAGAAGTTGCTTCAGCTCCTCATCTTCAGTGAAGGAAGGTACTACGGTCCTCCTCTTCTTCAGGTGTTCCTTGTATGTCCCAGTTGGCCGCTCCAAGCTATACATCAGTCTACTGCGGCAGTGAAATCCAACCTAGAGGTCTGTGATTCTGAAATGCTACCCTCCTGTCCTCAATGTTCTGACCAAGAAGTAGTTTTCATCTAGAATCTGTTCTTCCTTTATCCAGATCAGATTATTTTGGTCTGTCCACCACATCCTGCTGAAGCACAGAAACACTGGGAAAAGGTTGGATTGGAAAAGTTACTGGCATGGGTGACGCACTTCATTGCCACTCCTCCACAGAACAAGGTTCAACTTTTACAGCCACTTCCGAAGACTGATAGAAAATGCAACCAAATGTAAAAACAGGGCGTGCCAAACAGCTGAAAACGCCACGTCCTTTCAATTACTTTGAAGAAACTTCTCAAAGATCAGAGCTGCAGACTCTGTGGATCTAAAAAGATGGCTTTCATTAAATATAAAGATGTAGATCAACTGTGACTTCCTGACCAATGTAGAGATAAAAAGAAAAACTAACTTCCAGGAGCTTAGATGGAGATAAAGGGTATGCTTAAGGACCATTTTGTATGTCTTTTGTTTCTTTAAAACTCAACAAGTAAGATCCAGATCTTACCCACTGGATCCCATATTTATTTTTCTTTCAAAGTGTGAAAGAGTGGTGCTGCTACCCAAAAGCTTTATTCTGAGAATTGAGTACCAAGACATACCTTGCTATTTGGTACCTTACCTCAAGCAAACAGAAGTCATATTGAAATCAATTTGCAGAAAAAAATAAATAAATTAGATTTAATGCAACTCAAGCTCCAACATTTCATACCAGCAATATTAGTTTTTCTAACCCTTTTCTCATGTAAAATTATACATGGTGAGACTGCAAACTCTATTAGCAAATTGGACTAGTCATATTGCCCATTCATCCAAGAGCAGTTTCATTTATTGTAACAAGATGGTAAATTACAGTGCAAACTGCATGTTGTGGTGAAAACTACTTAAAACCTATTTAAACCACAAAGAAACTCTCGCAGACTGCATAAGTGCTTTTCTGGCTTAATCTCACAGGCTAATAGAAACATCTCTCTGCAGTGAGCTGTTAAATTGTGGGATTTGTTGTCCAGACTTTTGTCAGCCACATCAATCATTGATGAAATTCTAATATCTGTGGGGCATAAAGATGTGCACACAGAACGAATACAACAAAAAAACTTGTCTTATTTCATACAATGGGTGTGTTTTACCCTGAGAAAATACAACAGGTGGTTCAATTCTGAAAAACGTCAGGCAAATATGACAAAATACTTCCGTGAGTGCTGCAGTTGCATCACTTACGGAAATGATGCACCTTGAAAGTTCATGTAGTACATTTCAAAAAGTATTACACCAGTACAATAAAAGGTTTGTCACACAAAATTTATCAAAAATGATCAAGAACTGTAATTAAATTTACCATGTAAAGCCAGGCTTTTCTTCTTGAGGGCATAAAACTCTGGATGACTTTAAATTCTTTGCTGATAAATTCAGACATGACAGTATCTGAAAAATAAACAACTCTAGATGGCATTAACATGGCTTTCAATATTAAAGTAAGGAATCTTGGTCTCATGACATGGAACTTAGTGAGTTCCATTACAGAGATTTTTTTAATCTCTGTAAAATTCAGATCGAGATAAACTATTTCAAGCATTGTTACATATATATGCAATCAGGAAGTTAAAAATAATACAGTAAAAGGAGAGTATATATTACTCAAATTTCAGCTTCTCTTCATTGGCTGCTTGTTCATTTCAGAAAAGAATAAAAAAAATTTCCTTCTTCCCTATGAAATCATTATCAATAACGTTTCATAAAACATCAGGGATTTGATTGCTCCTAACAGAGCATTTGGCTCTGGGGTTGTAAGTTTACAGCTGGTACAAACATATTTTTTGAGGAATACCTGGAATCTGAAGTGATGAAAACCTTTCATTTCAAAGATATTGCAAAAAGATTACCTCACCTGGTCCAAAAGGATCCACTTACACATCGGAGGGTTAAGATCTTAAAGTTCTGTTTTAGCTTTGGTTTTCAACCAGCATTTCCATTTTTTTTTTTGCTCTGATGAATGCCAAAATTAAACAAACTAAGTTCAATTTCAGCTAACTTTTTAATGCAATCGTTTCACTTTCATTTAGACAATGTTACTTTCGATTTCCACTTGAAATAACACAGGCTCATTCATCTGCAACATTTCTTTTTTTTTCCGTTTTCTTTTTTTTTTTTTATTTCTCCTTTTTTAGAGAAAATTTTTTAGTGGCGCTAGTGGTTTGCATTTTTTGACAGTAGACTGACAGGAAATAGGGCAAGGAGAGGGGGGAAGACATGCCGCAAGAGTCGCCGGGCCCGGGAGTCGAACCCGTGACGTCCGCGTCGAGGACTATGGCCTCCAAACGTGGGGCGTGCCAACCCCTTCTGCAACATTTCTAAAGTACAAATGCTTTGGAAGGAGGCAAGTAGAAGATTTGAGTTTGGATGAACTCACCCACAGAACACGCGCACCAAGTTGTTGTTGACCTTCTTGTCAAACAAGTACCGTCTGTAATCCTCCAGTGCATCTTTGATGGCAATAGCCGTTAGAACCACCAGTAGAGGGATCATTGTGATCTCCTTCTCAAAGGCCTCCACAACTGGAACCCAGTTAAGCAATGCCAGGAAAAGGAAGTAAAGGTTGGCCACCCTGTGGAGACCAAAGGAACATGTTACCTTGAAGGACTGTGTAGTCAGTGGGACCATCAAGGAGGGTGGACCAGGCTGTAGGAGTGAGCATTTATTATGTTGTTGATCGTGATAAATTTCTTGTCATGGTAAGAATTTTGATTTATCAATGTCACAACAAATTCCAATTTACAGAAAACCATAAAACTGTCTGTGTTGTTTATTATTTATGCTATTTTCTCCACTGTTTATTCAATGGGAGTAACAATAAATATTGATAAATTTGAAAATATAATTAAATAAAGTTACTGTGTGCAGTTTAGAGATACAAATTCACTAAACTGAATTTGTGTCACTTGTATCACCGGCTTGTTGTCCTGAAGAACCTTTTTACAAATACATGCTTTCGAGAGCAGTATTTGTGTTTGTAGGGCTATGAAGGCTGTGACATAGTTAGTACTGTCACATTTATCATTACCACAATGGTAAATGTGATATTGATAAATGTTATTGTGACAAAACTGTAAGCCATTTTACCCATCACAACCACAAAGAAAGTGGTGGGGAGGTTTAAAGCATAGTTAGGTTAAAAACAATTTTACTTTCATCTTCCAAGCCATCTTCTGAAAACAGAAACGGTATGATGCAACTACATATCTCCCAGGACATGATCATACAGGAAGATGTTCGTATTTGCATTTTGGCCTACATTCAAAACTGGGAAGAGGAATGAAGCTAAACTACCAAAGACTTGAGATTGGGGCAGAGGTTCATCTTTCAAGACATCTTCAACATCCATCCAGAGCTGTAAGAGATCAAAGCATTTTCCTGTGTTTGAATGGTCTAGTGAAAGTCCAGACCTAAATCCAACTGAGAATATACAGGAGAACTTGGAATTGCTGTTCACAAACACTTTTCCCCCATCCTGACAAAGTCCACGTTTATCTTAAGAACACAGATATGTAAAACTTTCAGTTTCTAGGATGGAGTTTGGGTCATCCTGACCCACAGTGACACTCCAGCTCCTCCTGCTGGATCACAAGACATTCTCGGGTCAGACAGGTGATACTTTTCCCTTCCTAAGTCTCCTTCTTTAAGCATTCATCTAGCTTTTTAAGGGTTAACCGTGTGTTTCTACATTTCTTAAAGTCTCCTTAAGTCAAGTGTGTAATGTTTCCTCTAGGTTGGTTCTGGAATGTCTGTATGGAGAACTAAGTATTTTGGTGTCTTAATCCTGATTGTTGCCAGGATGGGACAGGAGATGGATTGCTGGATAACATTGCTCTGATCTGTCATGATAAAGAAGGATCTGAGACAAAATGTTCTGAATTTTGCACATTCTAACCCTCAATTAAGGTCATAAGATGTGGAACATAACAGAAAGAATAACATACAAAGAGATATATAAAAAAGCTTTTCAATAGGATAACTGAATTCACCTCAGACATAAAGTGAAGATCTCAATTCAGAAATCAAATCCAAGGTTGAATTAATTAACTTTTCTAACTTTCTGAAACAGCTAATTATCTGTTCAGATTCCAGATTAGTTCTTATTCTGGAAGTAGTTCAGATAGACCTTCTAGTGTAGCTTCCAAGCTTATCTCATCTAAATCATAAATTGTTTTGCCATTTTTCCTTCATGTACAGTAACTGCTTTATCAAATTACATGTGTTATACCACCTTTAAACTATAAAAGCTTAAATTTTTACCACTTCTTGTGTTCTGTATTTGCTAAATGGAAATTATAATCCAAAAAAGCGGTACAAGCAAGTTTATGCATTCAATATTCACCAGAAACCTTTTATACATAGTAACATTTCAATTTAGGATACGGTCAATGTATCTTGATAATATTAGCATTGGAAAAAACATGGTTCCACTTTTTTTCAATATCTATATCTAAAATTACTGACCTGTGGAACTGCTGGAACAGGTTCATAGGGATAAATGTCAACAGACTATATTTCGTCGTGCGAATGCCGTTGCCCTTGTACTTCTTGGATATAGCTTCATATTCTTGCTGGTGGGGGCCATGGCGGGCCAACACCGTCCTCCTCTTGCCGCTGATCCTTTGAGGGGAGCTTTTGCTCAGAAGGCCATCAGGCGGAGAGTACCAGCCTCGCTCCGAGTCTACAGTCATAAGCTGCCGACAGCGATGTCGCACCCAATGGAAGCGCTCCATCTATGCAGCCCGAAGTGGGGCCGGGTCCTTACTCCCTCGTGGCTTCTTCCTCAACTCTCTCAACAACGTCCTTCTGCAGATGTAAAACAATAAGTCAGTTTAAAATCCTCTCCAACATTTTGACTGACCTGGTCTGAATCAAGGTTGAGTGTTAAATAACCGACAAACATCGTCACCTGCAGAGAATATTCACAAAGAAAGACAATGCAAAGTTAGAACAAGTTACGCCTCAATTGCAATGTGATACAATCCGCATCACGGTGCATTTCCCCTTTTCTCCTTTCCTTGTTTCAACACAATGACAGCATGACCTCAACTAGAACAAAATGTGTTTTCCTTTATTTCTGAGTCCAACAGAGGAAGACAGTTCCTAGAATAAAGACAGTGTAGGCAAACAGGTTTCAGCAACAGTAAAGAGACAAAAAACAAGCAGCAGATACAGGTCCTCCACCTGAATACATGAGATCTCATTTTTAAAGAAGGCTTGATGAAGCATTGAATGCATATTCTGTACCATGATAAATACTTTATAGTATGACATTTTGTACTGAATTCTTTTTTATCAATCTTACACACTAATCACATTTTCAGAGGAACTCTATTTTGGATTTTTATTGGTTGCAAACTCTATAAGATGAGTTTTACTTTTGGTTTTCTACGTTTTTGAGATGCCCCTGTGTATTACATTAGAGGATTAGGGTCATTTAATAAAATAATTCTGGAATTAAAAGTCAAAATCCTTAGATTACATTCAGAATTCTTAGAAATCTGAGATCAAAGTTAGAATTCTGAGATTAACTTAAGAATTCTGTGAAAACTGTCCGAATTTTTTTCTCTAGAAGCTCTAATACCATTTTTTATTCAAA
This sequence comes from Poeciliopsis retropinna, assembly GCA_010277075.1. Classification (NCBI taxonomy): domain Eukaryota; kingdom Metazoa; phylum Chordata; class Actinopteri; order Cyprinodontiformes; family Poeciliidae; genus Poeciliopsis; species Poeciliopsis retropinna. The sequence goes on from VMRM01000018.1 coordinate 6,573,726, forward strand.
TTACTCCATCAGTTTTATTCATTTTTTCTATTTTCTCACATTTCCCTGAAAAATCTCATGTCCTCATGAGGGAAATGGTTGCAGTCCCTGCATTTTTTCCCCTGCAGTGGTGACAGTATGAACAGAATAGCAGCAGCTCTTTCAGTCATATCATATGATGAGAATCTAATGCCTTTAGTTGCCTTTAATCTTGGCTGCAGAACAAATGATATTTTCTTCTTCAAGTCCAAAACTCATCTAGGTCAGAACTCTGCAGTTGTGCGACAGGCCAAACCTGCTAACCTTCATTTACGGCTGCTTTATTTACAGATGACATTAGAAGAATTCTTGTTTGTGATGATCACAGGAACGGAGTGCTCAAACGTTCCCTTCCCCCAATTTGCAGCACAGCTTAATGTTTAAACTTTGGAATATTTTGGACATGCTTTATTGTAAAAATACTAGCCCTGTAGTATTTTAAAACCTAAAATAACACAGCATTGAAGTTAGCTTGATTTACAATGTCTATTTTAAAAACAAGGTTTATATTAAAAACTTGATTAAAATAGCGATTTTTTCCAAATGGTTAAAAATATATATTTAGACAAACATGTATACATCCCGTTTAGTATAAGGTCAAATATCTCCTAGAAATGTGTGTTACTTCATGCTATGTAGCAATAGCTAAGATTCTGACATAATTCTGGGCTGGATACTTGACCGCTCATTTTGGTAGAAGTGGTAAAGTTCAATTTCATTGGTCAGGTTTCTTGGCATTGGCTCAGCTTTTAAACAAAGTCCATAAAGGTTTAATCTCAGACCTTTAGGAATAAGTTTGGGTGTATGTTAACATATGTTGTCCAGTTGGAACACTCAGTTTTTTTTTTTTTTTGTTTTTTTTTTCATTTAGCAGTTTATTTGAGTTACTCCTTCTTTAATATTCCATAAACTAGAGCCAATGCAACTAGCAGTGAAACAGTGCCAAAGCATGCAGCTGCCACCACCTTGTTTGAGAATTGATAAAGTATTCTTAGATTTAAGGCTTCACCTTGTCTTCTTCCAAAGGGGGACCACTGCTGCCAAATAAGCCAACTTTAGTGTCATCTGACCATAAATATTTTCTTCAGAAAGAATTTGGATTCTCTATTTTGAATATTTTAGTCAAGCTGAAGGTGTCAATTCTAGAACAGGAGATTTTTCCTAACTGTAACCCATATGTTCAATTGGATGAACTGATTATCACAGAAATTACCCCATCAGACTTTCCCCAACTTGTGTTAATGTAAATTTTCCTTTTTAGACCTTCACTAAGTTCTTCTGACTTTTTCATTGTTCTGAGTTTGGCTGAGCCAAATGAGTGCAGTCAAGCTCCACAAAGAAAAACTGCCATCAACTCACTGTTGGGCTTCAAATGTTTCAAGTCAAAGTCAGTAGGTGAAGTTCTGTCAACAGAATTAAACCGTATTAATCCATTGAGCACTAAGTGAAGGATGTGAGTTTTATCTTTGACAAACGAGGCTGACTGGACTTAAAGCAGAACTGAAAGGATTTTTGAGAAGTGAATCCAGTGTGGCCACAAGATCAGTTGGGTTTATCTGTGCAGTTCTGAGACTGACTTATTAAAACTGGTGATAAACATTTTTTTCCTGTTTATTATCAGAAGAAGCTGAAAAATAAGCAGTCATTGGGAAAAGGTTGAATCACAAGACAATTCTTGTTTATTTCTCCTTAAAAAACAGAGGCTGACATGTCTGAAGCCAAGGCTAGCGGATAGATAAAAGCATCTGGATACGTGTGTATATCTGAAGTTAGTTATTTTATTTTATTTTTTTATTTAACATGATCCAAAGGTCAGCAAAGGGTCTCTCATATCACTTACAGAGTATACCAACCTGTTCTGGATATTCTAGCATCCAGAACAGCTATGAACTAGATGCATATTATTTATTATGGTTGCTTTTCCCCTCAGTTTCAGAATAATACCTGAAAATTTACTGAGGAATATTTGATTTCTACCTTTTTAAGAATAATTTGACACTTAAATACTAGGGATGGGCCATACTAGTTTTGAACATGCCTTACTCTGCAATAGTATTTTTTTTTAACTTTTCCACAATTTGTCATGTTATAAAAACACATTTCTATATATTTTATCTGGATTTTAGGTGACCTCTAGCACATAATTGTAAAGAAAATTATATGTGTATTTTATGTTGTGGATAAAAATAAAATGAGTGTGGCATGTTTGTATTTCGTACCCTTTACTATGAGCCAATGAGCTCATAGTAAAATAGAGATGCACAACTCAGATGTAAAAACCTGTTGATACAACTATTTGCTGCAAACTCCACAAATGCTGTCATATATATACATACACACACACACACACACACATATATATATATATATATATATATGTATATATATATATATATATATATATATAAATTCCCTTCTCACCCACCGCGGGTGGTTCTTATCCTCTGAGCTCGGGTCCTCTACCAGAGGCCTGGGAGTTTGAGGGTTCTGCGCAGTATCTTTGCTGTGCCTAGAACTGCACAATCTGGACTGAGATGTCTGATGTTGTTCCTGATGTTGTAGCCACTGCTCCAGTTTGGGGGTGACTGCACCGAGGGCCCCGATAACCACAAAGCTGACAGGATAGCTCAATGGCTAAGTCATCAGTCTTTCACTCAGAAGACCAGGGTTCGAATCCAGGCCGAAACCATCCCGTCTGGGTCCTTAGGCAAGACCCTTTGAGCTACTGCCTACCTCAGACCATGAGAGACATTGAGACGTCGCCCGGCCAAACAAGGTCTGCGTCAGGTGTTGGGGAACCAGAGCACCTTGACGATAAATGTGCTACTGGAACAAGTCGGAAATGGGCGAGAGGTGAAACATATATATAAACTCTTTTCCTAGTGACAAGCCATGTTGGGGACAAAAAAAGAAGGTGCACAGATCAGATGACAATAAAATGTAACATTTTTGGCCTATGTCAAAAAAAATAAATCATCCTTTCATAAGCAGGAAAAAGGAAGCTGAAGATTCCCTTCCACGAAGCCTGCTCTTTAGAAAAGCCCAGTCAAAGTCCTGAACTAAATCCAACTCAGTATCTGTAACAAGACTTGAAAATTAATATTTACACATTCTCCATCCAATATAGCTGAGTCTGATTTATTTAGCAAACAAAGGATGAGCAAAGATTTCGTGTAGAAATCTGACAAATATCCCGAACAATCTACAGTTGTATTAGAAAAACTGAACTGAAACTACGCATAAATTTGCCAAAGTCTAAAAAAAGAAAAGAAAAACTCTAAAAGAGCCACAGAAAGTCTGTAAACCTCGCACCTCTTTCAAAGATGTCAAGACAACAGCTTTATTGAACGTAAAGGACGGTGTTTACTTCCAGGACAGTCGGAGGCCCGCTATCTAACATCACTTGAACTGCAGCTGTGAACAAAGAGTTCTACTCGTGTCTCCCTCCTGGAAACCAGCTTCCCGTTACGCCTTATTCCTCCTTACGTACCCAGCTATTTGTTTCCATCCGTGGCCGGGCTCGACGACTGCTGTAGGCTGGATCTTTTCGGTCACATCTCTGGAGTTCCAGCCGCAACATAAGACTTGAAACTAAAAGCAGCAGGATGCGACATCACGTACCCTTGGTAAATAAGTGGTGACGAACACGCTCCTTTCCTTCTCTTTTTGCAGTCGGGTTTGTAACTACTTGAACAGGTACATCCGGCGCTTTGTCTCAAAAAGCAATGAGACACCTCCTCTGTTCGGTGGGGAACTCAACAGCGCTCTATTTTCCCTGATTTGCAGGTTGACGGCGGGCAGTATTTTACCTACTGCAAGTGAACGCAGCTCGTTTCGTCACGTGATAGAGATCAGCTGACCAGAAGCAGCTCGACCGAAGCGGATAAAAATATGGAGATTCTGAGCAGAATATCAGCAACAGATTGTGTCAAAGTGAGCATGAAACTTATTTTAGTAATGATTTATGTTTGATATAATATGTATGAAGAGATCCAAAGGTTATATTAACATGATTTGTACTTTAAACTATGATGTTCTGACTTTTTGTTTCTGTCTAATGTGGTTGAAGTCAGTATTTGCAGAACCACCGTTCACTGCAATAATCTGTTTTTAGACGTTTCCAAACGGCGTTGCACACCCTGAGACTAAACTATTTTCCAATAATGTTTGCAAAATAGTTAAAAGCTTAGACTAGCGGAAAACAACGAGATGTATGTATGGACTTTGACTGGTCCATACATCGTAGTTCATTCATTCTAACTCAAATTAACTTTGATCTATCCATCCAATTGTCATTCTGACTGTATTGTTAGGGTGGTTGTTATGTTGGAAGGTGAACTTCAGTCCAAGTCTTTAATATTGTGTAGCTTTACACCGAGGCAGGTTGGCAGTTGTACCATATTGTTTTTAAAAGGTATATTGAACAAAGCTTTGTGATGCATTCAAAAATTGGGATATTGTGTTACGACCTTACTCAACTTTAAACTTCTCCATTTTTTTTTCTTACAGAGGTTAAATTTCACATTGAAGGCAATGAGTTGCTTTGAGTTGTATTAAGGAGAATGCAATCTTGATTTTCTTTTCAATTCACAAGAATGCATTAGTTTGTGGCGATAAGACGCAAATTCTTAAAATACTCTCATAATTGTGGCTATAATGTGACACCTTATGAAAAAGCTGAAACAGCATGAAAGCCTTTCCGAGCACACTAGGTACAGGTGAAAATGTACACAGACTTGATGCTTCATAATATTTGGAAAATAAAATCTACATTTCTAGAAACAATTAATTCTAACACCTGTTAGTTAAATAATCAGTGTTACCACATGACACCGAGTTCAGGTCTTGTAATCAACTACAATTTATTCAAAGTCATATGTAAACTTTGATTTCATGTTAAAGTATTATGAACATAAATTTAAGAAATGCCATTACTTCAGAGGTTGTAGGTTTGAAACCAATCCCATTTTTTTCCTTGAGCAACAAAACATACTGCATTAAAGGGTGGGGAAAAAAAACAAAAAAAAAAAAACAGTGAAGAGTTTTTCCCTGTGTCTCACCTGCACATCACAGCCCATGTGGAAAAATTGACAGATTGTATAATGCATTTTTTTTATTTTTTCTGTCTTAATATTAAACAGTTGAGATTCAAGGCAAATATAACTTTCCTTTAATCTCCTTTTAAAATACATGTTATGACTTTATCAAGCCGAAGGGCAATAAAACTGAATGAAGTTAATATTTGTTAGACAGATAAAAGGGTTTCCCGTTAACTTTATCCATTCGCTGTTAATCCAATAATGTTCAACCCGAATTTAAACACGACTTCAGGCAGACAAACTTGCATAAACCACTACATTAACAGCGACATGAAATATGAAGTGACCCAAAGACAAATGGAGGATAAAACAAACAAAATGAAAGGAAGGTTGTTAGCCCACCCTCACAATCAAAACTGGGCAGACTAACAAAAAGAAAATCAAACTCTAAAAAGGACAGCAGAAAGCAGTGATAAAACAAAACTAAGTCACTTTAATCAAGTCAAGTCAATCCTAAACGCATTAAAACACTGCATACCTGCATCACATAAACCAGCATTCTAAAGTCAAACTTGATGTAGTAGATCTGGTGCAGATCTGTTTTTTATAAAAATATAAAAAACAGAAACATACAATTCAATCTGATTAAAAGAGACAAATATATAAGACTACTTGCGGCATCAAACACCCACATGCCCAGTTAACGCCATCACCGGAACGTCACTAATAATGCGGCCCTGTATAAAAACACTACAGCTTATTAAAGAGGATCAATTTAAAACAGTTTTCCTCCAAAGCTACCACAAGGAGTGGAACGTGTAGACCAAACACACACCTGGTCTCACACACAGAAAATTAACACTTGGCCATCCTTCCAGGTTCCCTTTTATAGAAGCTCAGGCTGTGAAGGGTCCGACACCTGGTGGTGCCACCTGTTACATATAAATCAGCCAAAGTGAAAAGGAAACACTGATCTGCTGTTGATGTTTCCAGCTGTGTCACAGAGTGGTGGATGGACTGTGTGGGCGGGAGCCTCCATGCAGGAGTGATTACAGCACCACCTGGAGCCTGGAGGAGTGGCTGCAGCTACTAGACTTCTTGACCAGCTTGTTCCGCCTGGCGGTGGGGAACGACATCCCAGATGAAGAGGTGAGCAGAACAGGGGGGGGGCGGTGATTTTTGCCCCTCCGCTCAGGTCGTCACATCTTGTCCTGCTGGTTCCGTGCAGGTTCTGGCTAAACTGTCGGATGCAGATCACAGCCACGCTGAGGCGGTGCTAAGCGTTCTCAGAGGACGATGGGAGGAGGTCCGGCGTGCTCTGCTGGACAGCAGCAGCATCTCCTCTGCAACCTTGCAGGACTTTGACTGGCAGCTGAAGGTCAGTCAAACATCAACATTTGGTGTTAGTCTGCATCCCTAATAAGTTAAACTGGGTATCTTGGGTAATAATCAACACCTAAAAACAAAGCTTTTTTAGTTATTAAAAGTAGGCTCTTATTGCATGTTTCCCTGCTTCTAACTTTACTACTTCATGGCTCCTTGTGCCAACATTATACCCAAACGTTAACCAGGAGCACTAGGAATTCTGAAGTATCCCCTACAGTATCTTGCAGAAACTTACACTAAATGAACAGAAACTTTGCACAAATCTGTCTGCTTTGAGTTTTCTGCAAAGCCTTTCTTTCCCTTCATCCTCTGCAGCTGGCTTTGTCCAGCGATAAGATCTCCTCTCTGAACACGCCGCTCCTCAGCCTATGTCTGGATGTGAGGGAGAACGGAGCGCTTCGGCCCATCACCATGGAGCTGAACAGAGAGGAACTGAGCACGCTCATCAGCTCACTGGAGGCTGCTAACAAGGTACGCACACAGGGAACATGTCACCTTATCAACATGTGACTGTAAAACATGACACCCTGTTTATCCTGAGTGCAGCTCTACATAGGCTCATGCTAATTAACACTCCGGTCATGATTAACATGACCGGAGTCGTTCCTCAGCTTAATGGAATTTAAGCAGGGCAATTTATTTTGTAAAGCACATTTTCAGCAACAAGGCAATTTATAGTGCTTAAACAAGTCAATCTGAAAACTGATGCAGTTTAAACACTAGGAGGCAGCATTATCACAAGATTCTCTCAAGGTCTTGTGTAACAGATTGAAAGCAGAAGCTGTTGCTTTGGAATTCGTCCCTAGTCCTAAGTGATTTGACAATTTTTTCTAAATGTCTTTCAGGTGGTACTGCAGCTGAAGTGATGGACTGATCTGAAAAGAAGCTGATGTTTTTGATGTAATAAGTTAATGTTTTTGATGCCTTTTGTTCCATAGTAAAATCCATGTTTTCTTTTCTGACTCTGTGGAAGTTTGTCTAAGATGAATAGAAAAGTTAGGATGTTGTTCAATCATCCACACCATTTTTCCATAATCTATTGATGTTGTAATGGAAAGATTTCCATCCACCTGCTTCATCATTTCATCAATCCTGTATACATTTATCAAATTTCCATCATCCTTTCTACAATCCATCCATTTAGCTTTAATAACAATTAAGATCTCTGGAAATTTGAATATGAAAAAGATTGGCCAGAAAATAATGTTGAAACCATTGTTAATGAATCTCCTGGCCTACTGATTTATTTTAAAATATATTCCATGTATCGTCTCATCAACTCATTTCCAAATTTTAATCAGCCTGATCTAAACGAATGGACAATTAGGAAAATATTTTGTCCTAATTGTTAGAAAGTGAAGTAATGACAGAAGTGTGAGATTTATTCAGAATATCATCATCCTGTGAGGCCAGTGTCTATCTACAACAGTCATTAGGCATGAGAGACAGAATACATCCTGGACTGCCATATATATGCACACCTTTCTCTCAATTTAGAAACCAATTAACCTAACTCAGCTTTTTGGACTGCAGGAGGTAGCAGGCGTACCCTTGACTCAGCCAGGACCTTTTTCCTGCAATGAAACAGTTCACCAACTGTGCCTCTATGCAACCTGTTAAGACAACCAATGTGTTAAAAAATCATCAATCTGGCAACGATGTTCATCAAAGAAAGTTGGATTGGATTCCCCCTCTTCCTCAACAGTCCTGAATATGATTAAACTGTATTCAAGGAGAAATTTGGAGGAATTTCGGTGAACAAATATAATCCTAGCAACAGTGATCTCTGACTCCGACTAAAAACGTGTCAAGGTGTGTAATAGCTCACAGAATCAAATGGTCAACAGCAACAGAGTTGCTACAGAAGCAACAGTGGGGTTCAAGGAAAAGAGTAACCTTGTACAACCTGAAGCACAGAGGCAAAACTGTCAGTCTGAGATGTTTTAAGTTAAGTTTGAGTTATAAGAAGTCAATGATTAAAAAAAAAAAACTGATTCAGCAATAGAGCTTAAATTGTGGGCCTACTAGGAAAAGAAAATCCACTGGCAGATGAATTTCTATTGGTTTGGAAACAAACTGTACCTGCATGCAAGGAAATCAAATATTTTAAAGCCAAAAGAGCAGGCAAAGATTTCAGCAAGTACAGTACTAAGAAATATGCTGGAAAACAAAGTAGAAGAAGGGGTAGAAGCTAGAAGGAGCTATGAGATGGTGGAGGTAATGTTTAAAGCTTCCCGGTCAGTCTGACCGATTATTAATGAGAATTGGAACAAATGCTGACAGACAGAGCCAAGTAAAATGTGGTAATGATGTTAGTCTTCACTCCAGAGTGTCCAGTTAATCATGGGAAAGAGCCTGAGTGCTGACAGCTACAGACGTGCTAACTGGGCTAATGGCATCAGCACGCTGCCTCATTTTCTGTAAAGACCTGACCCCTCACATGAGTAGTCAAGTTGGAGTTTAAAGAAAGAATCCAAGCTGCAGGTTTCACTATAAAATACTTACAGATGCCCTTCTAAAAGAGTTATTGTTAAAATTTTAAGTAAATTAAACATCAAATAAACTGTATTGAATGATGGTTATTTTGATATCATGTAACCACCCTGCAAAGGACAACTAGCCTAATGGCACAAGAGAGCAAATCTCAGGAAAATCATTCTACGATGGTCGACTTTGTTAACCGTTGATAAGATTCTATTTGGCAGGTGGGAATCAAAGCAGATCAAATTCTGGAATTTAAAGAATAGCTGATTCAACATACTATTCTTTATCTTCAGAGATAATCAGGCAATATAATAGTTATGGTTAAGGTAAAATAACTAAATATTCTGAATGTATCAAAAGTTTGATTTTGAGCACTTCCATGGCAATTTACTTTTTTGTAGTTATTTTCACTGGCAGCTGCAGAAAGCAAGAGGCCTCATACAGAAGTTTGTGTACTTGAAGAATCAAAAGAGGCCTGTATAGAAGAAAATCCTGAAGACCAAATTCATTATCTTCAGCGTATATCTCCGTCCTTATTCATCAGAATCTTTTCCAGATGCTCCATCTCCATATTGGAAACTCTTCAGTTTTCCACTAAGATCTGTTTGGATTGGATGAAAGGAGTAAACACACACAAAGCTGTCTCTCCGATGTAGGCGGGGTTATTGTTACATATAACTGAGACAAACGCATAAGAAACCATTTTGGGTTTACTTCCTAAATTGTGGTGACGAATCAACTAACACGTGGGTTGTGGACAGCAGGTGGCAGTAGTGATCACCATCTAGAATCAAACAATCCAGCATAACTCCAAACACAGCTGGCGTTATTGGCCTTTTTTAAGAGAAATAGAGATCTTCGCAAGTATTTTCTGACGTCATCTCCCTCCAGATAATGATTACTTAACGTGCTGAAGCTGCTCATTCAGCTGTGCACAGGGACACATTTAGGCTTTTAGCAGCCTCATTAACTCAGCTATTAGGACGCATCTAATCATTTGATGCATGGACTGAGGGCATATGCTGACAAAATATTTTCTGGAAAATTGGCTGAAAAACACAGCCTTGCACACAAGTATTCAGCAAAGTGAAAATAAATGAACCACAAAGCAGTTTGTATGCAGAGATCTCAGCAGCTTTATTTGGACTCTTAATTCTCTGTAAGTTGACACAAATGATGCCTGTCCATGGCATTCTTTCACCTTCCACACACAGCCAGTCACACATGGTGTCTGGTGTTTGCTGAAATCCGCACAAGCCGTTCCACTTGAGTGCACATGTGGAACATCACTTTAAAGGATCAAGAAGCTTCATCCTCTGTCTGCAGCTGTAGCCTGCAGGGAAACCAGTTGCTGCATCCATTAGCTCCTCCGTCCACAGAAAAGAGGTCCATCTCTGGTGCTTCCTTTGTTCTGTTAGGGAAGCCAAGCATCCATTCCTTTTTCTTTGAAAGATTGTCATCATAATGCTGGAATGTCTCACTACAATCTACGCTTAGATAATGGTAACATACATTAGAATCTGAGAAATGAGTAATGTTTCCAATTCATCTTGTACAAAAAGCTCAACGTGTTTTCCTTACCACTCATAAGATAACCCTGTAAAATGTTGAGATTCTTGGTATAAAGGCACAAAGTTCAGCCGTACAGAAAGAGCACACCACTGTGATCGAGTCCAGCAGAAGCTTGTCTGGTTTTTATTTGTTTCTCTGTGATTAAAGCCCTCATAAAACTTGCAGCCTTTCGTCTGAGGATCATTACTTTCACATAACAAAAACAACAACAAAGAAAAACATGTTGGGATTAATTTTGCCTTGTAGCTGCGTTTGGACTGAATGGTAAATCTTAAGAAAAATCATATGCAGAAAAATGAAATAACAAAATAATAACTCAGAACAGGATTAAAAAATATAATTTTTAAAAAGACTTTCTAACACTGAGAAAAAAAAGATCAGCTTCCAGAAGGAATGGCCTGATCAAGGTGTAATTTGGTCCACATGCAGAAAAGTGACAGATGGACATGATTCTATTCCTAGAGAGTTGGAACATTTTGAATGACTACCACAGAGTGCAAGTGCTGGCATCTGGCACTAACCAGAGCATATGACAGTCGGAACAAAGAGAGAAGGTCAAGAAACAGAGTCTGCTGTATTTTAACTGGATGAATTTTAAAAGAGCTTGCATTGTTTGTTTGCATGAGTTTAGGCAACCGTAGCATGTAGAGTATGTGAATGGTACAGACTGACCTGGATCATAAAAAAGGAGCCAACAGGTGCATTAGCTAAGCAGCCCAGGATTTTCACCCTATCACCCACCTTTTCTAATTCAGAAAAGGCGGTTGTTATTTCACAGATTTTTCGAAAATGCTGAATTTTAACATCTAGGCTCATATCAAATGAAGTGCTTTTCATCGGTAGAATTTTCATATATACAAGCAATGGGCAACTATTTTAAGACAATGATGTCACATCACTGACTCTAACCTAACCCTCAACCCCAAACACGTAAAAATGATCAATCTATTGTAACTGTGTAGCCCAGAGGCCCACAATCTCAACCTAGTCCAGTAAACAGAACCTTTCAGTGGTCAGATGTTTGAACTAATGGGCTACAGTAAACGAAGGTTACAGTCATCCAATACTAAACATAGTGAGGATCACTCCATTATGCTCCAAACATTATAACAACCTCTTTGGAAACACTCTTTACAACACCTTGTGTTGTCTTATGGCAAAACATCTTAGAGCAAAGATGGCTGCATTTCTAGTGGTGCAATAACCAACTAGGTAAGGATTGAAGTAGAGTTGTATCATATAATAAATAAGGGATTCTGAGCTTCTGCAATCCAGCAAGCATACATGGAATCAGCTAAGTATCAGTGCCAAAGCAAAGACGTGGACCACCCTACTGCAGCAGAACACAGTGTCTGTATCAAGCCTTAGATCCAAGCCTAAAGGAGGTCCATACCCTGCAAGAGACACAGCAATACATCGGTTAATTTAATTTCCACCACTCCCTGGGTGCTAAATTGTTTTGTCAAGAAGTGTAAAATTAATGAGGGGGAAAAAAAGCATAGTTTGGAATTTGCTGCTCTGAATTTTAAAAAGTAAAATTTTTAGATGACAAAAATCTATTATATACCCCCAAATGAACTAAAATATAGGAGCATAACCAGATTAAAAGAGTTCATAGATAATTTCCGGTGGACTTTTTCCAAAGGAAATGTTTGTCTCTGTAGATGAGCAAAATTAATTGTTTCTCTCTGCTGCAGAATCCAAAGTCATATGACACAGTTCTAAATGCCAAAAGAGGTCTTTCATGCTGAAAAAGCCAGATGACTTGGCACCTTCCATAAAAATTTGCGGGACTTGTGCAGTAGAAAATATAAGCACCAGTTTTCCAATATATCCCTATCTCTGCCTGTGAAATCTTTAAATAGCGGCAAAATGAAAAAAGTTTCCATTTTGCAAATGAAATGAAACAGAATCTGTAAACACAAGGCCAGCAGAAAGAGGGGCAAAAATACAACAGATCTTTACTGAAACATCATCTAGGCTGGGATAAACCCGAGCTGGGAAACCTTCTACAGCTGCAGCTTAAATGTTGTGTAATGCACAAACGGCCCACAGCTAACTAGATGGGATCAAAAGGTTAGCTGACGTTTAAGTTTCAAATAACAGCACCAGAGTTATTAATTTACACCAGAGTTATTAAATCCATTTGTACTCTAAATCCTAGAGTCTGGTTCAATGTGTGACATTAATATATCTGTTAGGTTTGATTCAGATGGTTCTCTGATGAAGAGCTGATTCAGCAGGTGGTCAGGTGAGATACCAGACTTTCATCTCTTGGGCAGAATATTGCCAGCATTTATAAATAATAAAGCCCAATTTTAGCAGGTTTAACAATTCTAGTTAATCTCCAGTGTGCATCAGTTTTCTACAAACAACAAAAAGGTCAGAGACCAGTGAGAACTCGATCAAGAACAAAATTCCTTCAGCAGAACAACTTTAATGTTATGAAAGGACCCCAGTGATCCTGGGTCTAGGAACTCAGGAAATACGTTGGTGCTTTGTCCCAGATGATGGCAAGATGGAGCAGGAAATTACTTTGCCTGGAGACTTTGCCTGGAGTATTGAAGGTGTTGTTGCTGACTATTGTGGTGAAGACCAAACTGAGCTGGGCTTCAGGCTAAGCTCTGGATTTACTGGTCCACCTTCCCTCCTTCACCTTTGGTCATTAGTTACAGATCATATCCTAAAGGATAAGATTTTCTGATCAGGAGGCCTTGGCTGGAAGGCTTTCCAGGTACACCCCACTGGGAGGAGTCTTGGAGGCAGAAACAGAAGTGAAAGGATAATATATTCCTTCTGACTTGGCAACACATTGATTTTATAAGGAGAGAGATGGATTGGTTGGTTACCTACACAGATGTATGGAAGTAGTAAGTATGCAAGGGTGGATGGAGAGTTTAATCTGTCTCTGCATCAGTCCTATGTTTTGTTCCTCTTTTTTCCACAATAACCTTACTCAGCTCGAGTTTAATCCTGTTTGAGTTACCTTGTGTTTTTGTTCGGTTTTGTTTTTTGCATGGTAAGCAAACAAAAGTTGATTTCTATTAACATGCAAAAGGAGGGCTAAAAGAAAAAGAAGACAAACAAAAGCCAAAAATGTGTTTTTGGCATCTTTGAATCTGTAAATACCAAAACTTTGCTGTCTTTAATTCACCACTACTTCTTTCTCTATAACTAACTGTATGTACACAGCAAAATTGAATTTTTTTAATAAATTATATCTCTGTCTTTATATATATCGATTTATATATTTTATATATTAAATTGTATTTACACTGTAAAGACTAGAACTACTCGTTCCAAAAGAGGATTTGTACAAATGGGCTGAACTCTTCTACTTTCATTACTGTACAGGATTGAGCTTCCATTGAGAGAAAAAAAAAGTACCCATCAGCTACCGCTCATGCTCACAACTGCTGCCCTAGTGGACGTAATACAGCCAGTAGACCAAGTTGAAGAAGGTGAATGTGATCGGGAAGACGACCCGGGACCACTTGTCTATGGCGTTGACGTCTGTCAGATCCGGGATCTTGACTTTCAGCTGTGAGGCTCTCCTCCGCAGGCGGCTTTTCTTGTGTCCAATTGGCCGGTCGAGGGCTGGCCGTCCATACAGGTCCCGGCTCGTCATGGGCTTGCGGTACTGTATGCTGGCGCTGTCGTAGGAGAACATGGTGGCCCGGGGATCGTTCAGGGCGCCCATCATATCCGGTCCCCCCATCTCAGTGGGGAGGTTCGTCAGGAGGATGTTGCCATGAGCGTCGACCTTAAAAGGGAACAAGACAACATTTCAGTTTTATTTTCAGCTAAAAAGAAGGTAAAATCAAAAATAAATCTGCTAATCACCTCCAGGCATTTGCCTTGTTATTGTTGCAATTCTTGCTTTCAATTTGAGGGGTTTTGTTGTGATTTTATTTGAGAAAAACTCCAGGAAGGGGTCGACTTACCCCTTCCTCAATTCACACTTTTTTGTATTCAGGGGTTGTCATTTCATTGCCTCTCATCTTATTTCTTTATTGTACACACAGGCAAACCATTTGTTAGATTTGTAGCTAACAAATTAGTTTTGTATTCATTGTTGTTCTGATCTCCATTTGAAATGAAAGATTATGACACCTAGTAAGAGCAAGATAACCCCTCCTGACTTTCTGCTAGTAGATATTATTTATTATTTATTGTTCATGTTAACTTATTTAAAACATGAAAAAAAAAAAAAAACAACAACTTTAAATTCTAAGTTTTCAAAGAAGGTTTGAAATGTCCACCTTTTGTGGACAAGAACTGGTGCATGGTTGGTATGAAACAACCAGTTGCAGATGGCTCTGTTCATTCTCAAACTAAATGGGTACAAAAAAGCAAAAAGGTTAAATGAGCAAAACCTTACACACCATAAATCTAAATTATTCATAATCATTATGCAAAGCTGAGATGTTAGGGCTTAAATTTTCAGATTTACATTTCAAAAAATCACTTAAAGTTTTCTAAATTTGGCTTTAGAAAACATTCATACCTTTCTGATGGGTCGGTTGGCTTAGTCACCAGACAAGTAGCACTGTGTGGTGACTTATTTTAACCTGCCGTAAATATAAGTGACTGATATTTTCCACTCAGATCTTCACCCACCTGCACTTTACTGCTCTCCAGTCGGCCCTTATTCTCATTGTTGGACTTAGCAGCCTTTTCCGCTGCTTTCTTCTGTAGGTGAGGACCACGGCCAAAAAAGATGTAGTTAACAAAGGCATATTCCAGCAGGGCCAGAAACACAAAGACAAAGCAGCCCATGAGGTAAATGTCAATGGCCTTGACGTAGGGGATCTTTGGCAGGGTCTCCCTCAGGTGGGTGTTAATAGTGGTCATGGTCAGCACCGTGGTTATTCCTGCAGATGTGCAGAAGCCAACAGTGTAAGACATACAAACATCCCAGATTAAAAATGTCACCTGTAAAAACTATTTTTCTATTTTTTTGTGTCAATCTTTGCAAGATTTTGCAAAGACTGACACAAAAATGAAACTAAAAGTGCTACAATCAAAAGATATAAAAAAAAATATAAACTATATATATACCCAGGGGGATACAGCAAGCTAAAAAAATAGACACAAAGATCTAAAAGGGATTAACATTTGACAAACTGAACTATTTTGGAGAAATAGAAAATACTGAATAATTCAATGTAATAATTCCCCTTTTAATATGAGAACTCTGTTAAACTGATGGAAGGTCATAAATAATCAAAACATGTTTATGCTTTGTCAAGTCTAAAATTGACAGAACAGACTTTACAAGTGACAAATGCTCATTAAGACTGGTTCTGTCTCCATAGATTTCAGCTCTCCAAATCTGAAATAAGAATATAATGTAAGCTTATGGACTTGCATGATATCTACATTGTCTTCTACATAGATAACATAGAAGTTTGCTGTCTATATACGTAATAAGAGCTAGCAAAAAATGAGTGAACTGGAGAGGAATTATGAATAAAAGTCACTGACCTAAAGCCACTCTGGCAGCCGACGCATCGTAATTTATCCAGAAAGAGACCCAGGACAAGATGGTGATCAGGATGGATGGCATGTAAGTCTGCAGAATGAAATAGCCAATATTCCTCTTGAGTTTAAAACTCAGTGATAGTCGTGGATACGAACCTGTTTGGTAAGGAAAATAGTATAAGTCTGTGGTGATCTTTTTACAGATTGGTAAAAAGATGGGTACTAGATGAAACAACATGATGTTTATGACATAATAGCTCAATTTTTCCCATATATTATACTTTTCCAGTATAGACAATGAATAGTGTCAGTATCAAGATTTACAAAATATTGTACAGAATACGTCTAACATACTTTTTAAAAATATATTAAACAAGGTTCATTATTACCTGTGGCAAACACGGCTTTCTTGGACAGGGTTTGGTAATCAATGATGGAAAACTGAGGCAGCTCGATGTTCTCCACTCCAGTGACTGACCCAGCATTACTTCCTCCCTGCCAGTAAAACTCAATGTCGTCTGTAGTGTATCCATCTGAGAGAAACAGAAAACACACACAAAAAATGTTAAAAAAGTTAAAGTCAACAATATTTGCCTTTCGGTACTTGCACAAGTAAGAAAGGAGAGATCAAAGCTGCCCTTAAAAATGTCTAGAAACAATTCCCATGATAGTCACAGGCCAGAGGCCTTAGGACCTACAACCAGAAACCAGTGAAACTCAATGAAAGGGAATATGCATTTGGTCTAGTTCGACACAAAAGTTAGTCCTTTCTTTCCAATCTTCTCTACAACTAGCAGGATGTTAGGAAGAGAAACTGGTGAGAGAAGTAGGAAAGTCACTCTGACATCATCTCTCTGTTTTATGGTGTGACTGAACAACCTGAACTGTCGGTGACTTCCTGAATGGATTATCAACACATTTATTCAGCAGGATATGAACCCACATAAGCTGCAGATCCTTTGGGAACATCTGCCAGAGTTTTCTCTTTTTTTCTGTTTTAGTATAATTCTTTCACATCATAAAAAGGAGAGTGAAAATATATTGCAGGTTGAAAAACATGACTCGAGGGAATTACTTTCACACTCAGAAAACATGAAGTCTGGAATGAATCAGCTAGAATGAAAATGGTTTATGGTGCTCATCAGTCAGCAAACTGCTGTCAGGAAGAGTTTTTAAAAAAAATGTGACACGTCACTGGAGATACACACCAGGAGTTAACACACAGCTCTTGCAGTGGTGCATTGTTCCTGGTCTTAGTGAGGAGCAATTTCAGGACCTTTACTGGTGGATTGATGACACTGAAGAATAACATTTCAAACCTGTGTACTATCTTTTTCTAACAGATAAAATTATCTTCTAGTTTAAAAAGAATGAAAGATTCATTTCTAAGACTGCCACACATGGTGGTTGTAGTGTAATGGTCTGAGTCTGCCTTACGTCTTCGGGACCTGAACAATTTGGTGATGTGACAGATAGTTCTGTCTTGTAGAAAAGTCTTCATAGAGATTCCATTGAAGCACGGTTGGAAAATGCGGCAAGACAAGCCCACCTATGAATTAGTTGGACAAAAACAGGTTCTTGAGTCACGTAGTCAAAGTACTGGCCAAAATCAAATTGTGATTCTGTTGCAATACTATAAATATGCTCATAAATACTCATAAATCCTTCGCTGCATCTGAAATAAAACAGCTCTGTACAGAATAGAGTCTCAAGACTCCTCCACAGAAATGAAAAAAAGGCTCATTACCAGCTATTGTAATAAGTGACAGCTATTGCTGCAGTTGCTTTTTTTGTGCCTAATAAAGGAAATTATTTCAATACTGCATCTTCTATTCACTTAGATTTCTTTGATTGCCTAAAAGATTTAGGTTTGCAAAAAAAAAAAGCAAACAAAAAAACATGGTAGCAGTCTCTAAGGTGACACACACAGCAAGATGCTGTCTTGATTAAATAATTTTCTACCAGATGAAATATTACCGACTCCTCAATTTTTCCAAAGGAGAACATTTTATTCCATTTCTTACTTGATCTAAGCGCTAACCTTTTTTATTGGCCAAGTTGCTCTGTGCATTAAAACAGCAAACAAAAGCTGCAGATCTTATGCTAAATGTGGCATCTCATATTCTTTGTCCTCTGAACTCAAAACTGACTGTATTTTAATAAATTCATGCTTCTTTCCAGCTGCTGGACATCCTCCAGTTTCCCAGAGGCTGAGTTGGACAAGAAATAAAGCCTTTCCCTTTACTTTCCTTGGCAGGTCTCTGGTCTACATCTACAGGCTGAAACAGAGTGACCCGGCCCCCAATGCCCCACCGGTAATTAGACCCATCTAATTGGGCCAATGTGTTTCTCTTTTCAGGCTCTCCATCTTATCTACAGGCAGTGTAAGGATTTCTGGGAATTAACAGCTTATCAAGAGCGGAAGAGCTTCATTATGCTTTTACTTCATTTTTCTCATCCCTTTTCAGCACGAAGAGGAGCATTTTAGAAATGGCTTAAGTGAACAATTAGAATAATTTGAACACATTGAATGATTTAAAAGGAGAATTGCCTAATCTAATGTCAGTTCTTCCAAAGGGAATCAAATATCTCCTGATTTATTGAACTAAATTCAGTTTGAGTTTGTGTTTTTACCTGTCTGAAGTACGACATGACTTATACATAAACAAAAAAAGCTCTATATCTTCACACCTGAGTACTTTTTTTCAAATATAATCTCTTCCTTTGTAAAACCATCTCCCAGTTTTGTTCATG
The DNA here is from genome assembly GCA_010277075.1 of Poeciliopsis retropinna. NCBI lineage: Eukaryota > Metazoa > Chordata > Actinopteri > Cyprinodontiformes > Poeciliidae > Poeciliopsis > Poeciliopsis retropinna. The sequence goes on from VMRM01000018.1 coordinate 6,592,463, forward strand.
AATAGTAAGTAGACACCCTGTCTACTTAGGCTCAGAATGTATCATGAGAGACATTTCTATTCATTTTCAACTCAAAACCTGAAAAAAATGTACCTTCTAAATAAGAAAACATGATAAAATCAAAGCATTCAATCGTTCATAAACTAAAAATGGCAAATTTTGTTTATATGACATAACTCAAAAAAGATACCATTGTACTATTGTTTCAAAGTATATGATGGTGGTGCTACCTGGAAAATTTGGTATTTAGGTCGTTATTAAAAGTCTGAGATCCACTGCATCTTCAAATCAATTACCCCACTTTAATGTCCCTGCTGCACCCTCACAGGATGCTATTGCCACAACAATGTTTTATTGTGGGTTTGGTTTTTTGAGAGTGACGTCTTAGTGTGGAGAAAAGTGTGCAGAATGTTTCGCTAGTGGCCCAGAAAGTTAAGTTATTGTTTTATCTGATCAGAGCGCCTCCTTCCACATGTTTGCGGGGGAGCATATAAATGGCTGCTTCATAACTGGAAACTTAGCTTAGCTTTCTATATGGCTTGACACATTGAATGGCTTATGGTTCAATTAAAATATTCTCCCAAGTGAGTGGTGCAGCTCCTCCAGAGCTAGCATAGGGTCTTTAGGCTGCTTTGGTTATCCTGCCTGTCATGGACAGCCATCTCTTTGTATACTTGAAGTTTTGCCATATGTTTTCCATTTTCAGTTAATTGATTGTACAGTGCTTTGTACAAAAATTGTGATATTGCTTTTCAATATAATTCTGCTTTTAGCCTTCTCCTTTGTCTACTTCGTGTTAGTCTATCACATAAAACCAAACAAAATAGACTATAGTCTTGAGTTGCAGTGTAACAAAATATGCAAGCGAATATAGTTTTGCAAACCCACTGTAATATCCCTAGAGATTTGGTCTTTATTTCTAATTTCATTTTTCCTAGATATTGAAATTTCCACATTTAGATGGATAGATTACATTCAATTCTTTGACTTTTACAACTTTAGTTACTTTATTAATGTTTAAGACTTAGGCATTTTGATCTAATTCAATCTATATTTGAGTATGAAATGTTTCTGTGCTTCAGATTCAGAGCTACCAGGTTTACACACTTAACTTTCATGCTCATATGTAACATCTATTTTAAATTACACTGAGTAGATTCAATAAGACAGCCCAGAGAGCATGCATGTGCATGCTTCTGTTCGATTATTAAAAAAAGCTGATATCTGTTAGACACAGTAAATTTGAGGAACTTGGACCATGGCCATGAGCCTCATTTCTATACCCAATGTTACCCATGAACAAGGCTCTAAAACTATTGTTGCTTTAGTCTGTTGTGGTAACAAAGAAATTCATCTGAAAGGCTAAACTTTGATTTAACTGTTTCATCCACACCCAAACTAACTTATAACATTCATAAGATTTGGATTTTGACTAAGATCCTTGATAGAAGCAGCTGTGATCCATTTCATCCTCTATTAGAATAAAGATTTGCTTATTTCCAGAATTTCAACTTCATCTGTTGCTTTATACGTCATGTCTAGCCAAAGGTTAATTTGCAGACCTGATCACTGCTTAAACTTCTACAGAAAACTAAAAACAAACAGTCATAAAATAAACTGATGTATATTAATGAGTTTTTGGAGAGCTCATATGGCTTTGTTGCATATGCATGACTTATGCATGAAGCTCCAGGTAGAAAGGCGCGCCACGCTCTCTAAGTGTAGATATATACTGTATAATGTGTGAGACTTTAACTATTGATGTCAGTATTGTTAATTATTTAACCGAAGCACTCCGGACAGGTCCAGTTAAACAGGAAATGTCAGTTCACATTAGATGGCTTTAGGCTGAATGTGACCTGAACAACCTCAGATGATTCTGACCTGGGAAACTGATGTTTCAGCTAATTTTAATAAAAATACAGTATTACTAAGCCTCTTTTGGTGTGAGAACCATTTTAATAGAAAACTGAAAATGAACCACAACCAGCACACATTTGGTCTGGGTGGTATAATCAATTTACTGGGAAAAAAAAAAAACACACACACACACACACAGGGAGGAACCATAGTTAAGTTTCTTTTATAAGCATGAACACCTATGGATTTCCAAGAGGAGGGATATGGACAGATGAAAAAATTAAGAATGAGTGGATGGAAACATGGCTGGACCAAGACTGGAACAGGGATGGAAAAATGGTTGGATGGACAGTTAAATGCAATATGTGTTTATTAACAAGCAGTTCAGATGCTAATGTTGTACATCTGTAGTGAAGATAATCTACAGATCTGACATGTACATGAATGACCAGGGAGTTAAATTCTTGCTTTATTAATCAGAATTATGATTATTCCAGATTTATAAAGGGTGCTCTGATAAAATGTGTTTTCTTTGGATTTTATAATTCTTTTATCTTCAGGCTTGTGTACCTTTGTCCATTTTCATCACTTGGATTTTATGTAGCTTCCCTAAAACCTGGTTTTAGTTCCTGGAGCATGTAGTAACAGGTTTTAATAAAACTTTTCTCGATCCTTGAACTGATCCTTTGTTTTACATTATTGTGGCTTTCTTCATATCTGGTTAACCTAATGAAAATCAGGTGTCTCGTTTCACCACATGAACATCATGACAGGTTCTTGTGTCAGAGTTGTGTGATATCTGAAAACAGACCGATCTATCCGGGTTCACTCAGCATCTCTTGAATTAGTTTGCACACAAAAACTGTGTTGCTTACAGCTCTCGATCTCCAAGGTGCAGTTCTGCTCATCCAGCGGGTATCTACGAAGGTCCATCATGCAGGCCGCTGTCGTGGTGATCCTTGGTGAAAACAACAAAAAAAAAAATGTTAATTTGATTTCTTGAAGTTTAAGGGTAGAGCATAACTCACAGAACCGACCTTCTAAACCTCGAATTACACAAATCCTTTTAAACCTTGAGTGGAGCGAAACTATCCGTCTCGTTCCCATAATTGCCTTTGCTCTGCTGAATTGACGTCTGCAGCTCTTCTCCCTTTGTAAAGCTTTGTGTTTTAATCTCAATTATAGCAGGCAGTAATTAGGAGTTAACAATAAAACCGGATGAAACTCTCAGTGAAGTTTTACAGCCGAAGCAACAACCATCACAAACTGTTCTCCATACGGATGGCGCCACACCTTATTTACAGCCTCATAATCTGTGTATACGACAAAAAACACAATTAAAGGTCATCCCAGATATCCACTGTAGCATGTAGGTAGATTATAATTAATGTGCTGAAATGGAAGGATAAATTACAGGCATTTTTCTGGGTGACCTGCACTTATACTCATTCAGACAGAAAATCTGGCGGCGTAGGGAATACATGGAGCAAACAAACGATCCCTGCACGCTTCATAAACTTTAATTAGACATACGTAAAGCTGCATTATACTCAGTGAAGCTTATTAAAAAGTATTTATTGTCAAATGAAATACAATCTGTCCAAAATAAAACATTCCTATTCATTTTTTATGTTGATTTATTGACATACACATTTGGGGATCTTCAATGTACAATTCAGGCAGTTTATCTGAAGTTATTTAGAGAACACCCCGACAAGATGAGGAAAAAAAAAATACACCACTAATAATGAATGGGATATTTATTTAAATGTTTGGTTTCTTTTTTTCCTTCATTGTGAAGAAAATGAAATACTTTTCATTTTGTCCAGATTGTCTTTTCATGGTAAAAATGCAATAAAGTAGCAACTGTACTTTTATGAAACAATAATGTGAGTAAGCACTTTGGTTCAAAACAGTTGTGGAAATACATTTTTTCCACTTCGGTCAACATTTGGTGGCTGCTGAACAGGTTTGTCTTATCAGAGCCAGTTATTTGCAGAGATCCTCCAGATATGGATGCCATGTTACACCTCATCTTGTCATCATGGAAAGTAAACGTGTTCAATGTGTAAAATGGAATGAGTAATCCTAAAGTATTCATGGGTTAGTATATTACATATTTAATATCTCCCTTCAGCTCTGGTTCTGCCCCTGTCCAAACATTTTAAAAAGAAGCAACCAGGAGGTTCCCATGTATAACCTGACCACTGGTTCTGTCATTTTTTGTGTCTTAGATTTGGAAGTGTTGTCTCATGCTTGCTGCTTCATACTCAACTAACTGTGAACCAATCTAGTACACTCTGAAGGTCCAGACTTCAAAACACCAACAGAACCACATTGTTTACAAAAATAAAAGGGGAGCTGCAACAAATTTTCCAAGATTCCATTGTTTTCTCTTAATTTGGAGAAAAAGCTATTCCATCACGGCATAATATAAACTCTGCTGACGATGAAAAATATTCTTGGGCTCTAGTTTGTGCACCCAACTGTGTGACTCTAAGGGATTCACAACTATGACAACAGAACTGCAGCCTTCTCCTTACAAGTCAGTGAATGGACACTTTCCATTTGTACTGTCTGTCCATGCCTCTTCACCAGCTTTAAGATTTATCCAAAGCTTCCTAAAGTGTTTAGTGTGTTCAAGAAAAATATGAACAGCCAGGAATATTCAGAAGGTAAAGGATAAATATTTATGTTTTTATGGGCTTTTAGCGTCCATGACAGTATAAGAGCTTTGAAAACGCGAAGACAGCTGAACTTTTACTGTCAGAGTAAGGAGGTATTAAAGGATTTTTTTTCATTTGTACAAGTCACCCTGGAATCCCTGGATATACTATTTTTAATCTCTTTTCAGAAAATACTTTCTGAAGCACGAAGCCTTAGGAAAAGTCCAAATACAGAAACCATAATAAAATTGCAAATAAACACAAATACATTATATAAATAAATACATTTTCATCTACCTGCAAGTCGTGCCAGTATGATATGGGATGCTGTTTCTAAACCATGTTACCCACTCATTTATAAATGTCACAGTTTCAACTTAAGTATTTAAGTCCAAACAAAATATGTTAGCAAGCTAAATGTTTAGTTCTGAGCCAGCCAAATATTTGATTTACAACTTGCTAGTTCATAGCTAAATATATGCAAGTTCGCTTGGTAATGTGCTGAAGTGGACAATCAAAAATAAAAGCTGTGTCTTGAAAACTTCTGTATTACCCTCCTCCTGAGTCATGTAACCTTACTTATCATGTAATCTTATTACTAACAATTCACTATTATAGACCAAGTTTATTTTGGTCTATCTTATAAAAGTACAAATAAAATGAATGTTTGCGCTTATTATATGACAAAACAAGTTGTAATGCGTATTTGTTATTTAATAGCCCCCGACTTTTTACTATGATTTCCCAACATGTGGCCTTGTGATCACTATGACTCGTTAAACAAAAGCTTTTCAGACTCTGCTTCAGCTCAGGCCCAGCAGCACAGACTAAACTTAGCCTCTGTGTCATCTTTTCTTTCCATTGCTGAGAAAAGCTTTCTCTTAGTTGTGACCATACCCGAGATCTGCCGCTGATGATGATGCGGAGATAAACAGGTCTTTGATGTTGTCTTCATTATTCCAAGGTGCTGAATTTCCAATAATTGGGATGTGAGAGTGCCAATCAAAGCTGAGGTCATTTTAGGAAACCTAAATATAGCCCTTGTCTCAGCAGCGAGCACACTGGATGAATAATTGTCGGAGCCTTTGGGGGATAATGATTCTGCAGCACAGCAGTGTGAAAGATATGATCATCAGTCCTTCAGATTCTGGGGCCAAAGTAGAGAAGGAAGGAGAAATATACTCCCAGCAATGCAGGGAAAACCTCCTGGACAAAGGCCCTTGCGTCATTCCTTCTTTGTATTCAATAAATTTGTTAAACCTTTACTTGAATATCCTGTGAGTATTTTGCATGTGGGGCCAAAGCTTAAAAAGAAATATGACAAACCCCAACTTGGGGGACAGACAATCATTGTAATCATCACAAATTACCTAGGGGTTGCATTTTAACACCCATGATCTAGAGCATGGCAATTGAGTGCTTACAAAGAGGACTAATTGGATTCATGGTTTTTATCCAAACAATAAGAACAGTGATAATATTCTGTAATAACTACATTTTATATTGTTCTGGAAACACACATATTATTTAGGATGAAAATTCTGGTCCAGGGTTGGGGTGAAAAGGTCAAAAAGAGTGAGAAAAATGAAAAGTATGAGCACTGGAAATTAAACGGAGGAAGGAAACTAGCTTAGAGGGAAATAGTCTTGTCTATCTGAATACACTGAGAATTGCTTCACTTTAGGAAGGGACAGAGTGCTGAAAACAGCCCGCAAGGCCCATGTTCATTCAGCCTCAAAAGAAGAGTTGTTTCTGGGTAAATCCAGCATCCCTGTCCTTTTCATTGGGCTGCTTCAGGTCTGACTTAATGCTTTCTCCTTCCCTCTCTCATTGTATCTCTGTTTCTGTCTTTGAAAAGCTGCTTCGATGTGGACTTTAAAAAACCTCTGATCTGAACAGACAGCTCCTCCAGACACAAAAACAATACCAGCATCTAAGGCTAAATGCTCCCCCCAAAAAAGCCCAGGAATTTCAAGTTTGTTAAAATGTAAAAAAACAAAAAGTGCAATAGTAATAATGTGTTTGTAAAGAATAATGACCCCTGAGAAGCATAAAGGCATTTGGACCAAATGAATTGAACGAAAGCGTTTATCAACTAATTCAATGACATTTGTTAATGTATTAGAGCAGATCGCACAGAATCTGACTTGTTGACGGCATACCTGGAGAAAAACCACAGCCTGTTTCTCTTAAAGGTGGAGTTTTGCGTATTTTCCAGGAACATAGTGTCAATTTGTTCCAGAGTAGTTGCATTACTCTGCTTTAGCACAGTAATGCAACTATTTGTAGAGTGTTGCCAACAGTGTGACGTTGCTTGACATCATCAGCAAGTGTGAGTGAATGCATCTGTACACATCGTGAGTTTTAAATGAATAGGGCAGCAACAATATTTATCACGGACAGAATGAAATTCTGCAGGAAGTTCAAGGATGTCCAGTTGAAACCTGTTATTTTCTCTTGTGAATCTTCATCCCAATTGTTTGGTTCATCTATAGAAGAGAAGGCGAATGCTGCGACGTGAGACCGACTGGTAAGAAAACCGATGAAAATACCATCCAAGAGCAACTTCTACCGACAATCAAAGGTAACACTTTATTTTATGGGTTGTGAATAAGACTGTCATGACACCGTCATAAACATTATATAGCACCTGTCATGAACTGATTAAACTTTAAAAATTATGTAGTTTTATGTTATTAAAGCTAAGGTTTAATCAGTAATACTTTTATAACAAATTTATGCCAGATCATGATTTCTTGGTTAATGTCAAGTTGTCATAACGAAGACATTTTAAATAATGTCAACTTTGTATTGAAAATGTCATGATTTACTGAATGACACTTTATGACAACAGTCATAAATACTCATCAAGACTTACTCATGTTCTTGACAGATGCTATGTCATGTTTATGACAGTGTCATGACAGTCTTCTTCGCAACCTGTCAAATAAAGTGCTACCCAATCTGGTTAAATTTGTTGGACCCCTTGTAATTTAATTTTCCACCATGATGAAAACACCGTGTTACTGTACAGACTTTAAAATAAAGAGATTCAAATAACAAAACAACTTGATGTGATTTGGATGCCCCTAAATCATTATCCTTGACTAAAACCTACTAATCATTAGTCTGCTGTTTGAGATTTTGTCAACTGCATTCCAAACAAGGCACGGCATGTTTTGAATTCCATGTTTTTTGTAGCTTGTTTTCTTGTATTTTAGTATCACTGTAAATCACATCTTTATCACAGTTTGTTCATAATCTTCTCTGCCAGCTCCTACGATATATACAGAGAGAGGCCAGAGCCCCCTTCACAAAACACTTTAAGGAGGCTTACGGTGTCTTTGTCAATGGACCGATACAGACGTGAAACCCACCTCTGTTGCATCCTAACATGCTAAGCAAAGTACTTGCAACCAGTCCCTAGAAAGTTTTAAAACTGTAAATAAGTTTTAAAACTAGATGAGTTCTGAGTGAAAAGAATTCAAATAAAAAAAGAAATAAAAAGGTGAGATATACAGGTTTAATTTGAAGCGCTTCCTTTGCTACTATAAAACGATACATATTTTGTCTGGCCTTAATGTTTTGAAAAATAAAAAAGATAGAATACAAAAACTAAGAATGCATATTTTAAGAGTAGTGCTTACGGCAATGTAGCCCCACACCTCCTGCCGTCCAGCTCTACTGGCTTTATTTTTGGAAACAAACAGCTATGTGGAATATCTTGTGATCTATGAATGCCCAGAGGGAGCTCAGAGGCAGCTTGTCTTCGAAGGTTTATCACAAAAATATTTTGTGAAAGAAGCTTGTGTAGCAGAAGAAGCTGTGCTTAGTGTGAGTTGAACACAATTTTTAACTTTAAAAACAAAGTTTAAAACAGCAGGTAATGTTAATTTTTTACCTGCACACAATTAAATAAAACTGTATCGAAACATATGTTATGAGTTGAATTACGAAAGAGTCATCACATTATGCTGAGGAGTCATCAATTAACCTTGCACTGCAGCAAAATGCTCTCAGAGCAAACCCTGTAAGTAGGACCAAGACTGTAGATGATTATAAAGTCAGAAAAAAAAATCAAGTTACCTCTGAGCATTGCAGGTGAAGTTTTATTAGAATATTATAACAAAATGTAACCTGTGCTGGAGAGGCATTCTAAAGATGTTCCACAAAAACTTTGAGAAACTGCAACATCCTGAATCCCACTACCAAGGAAGTAAGTGTGTTACAAAAGAAAGGCGATGTGTCTTTCCATAACCTGCATCAAATTTATTAACTTAAATTGAGGCATTGAACTTATAGTCTGTATCTTTCAGTACCCACATTTGTAATAATAATAAAAAAAAGAAAATAAAAAAAGGCAAAGACAAAGAAGCAGCTCAAATATCCAAACATTGACATTTTGCACCTGTGGTCAGAAAAAATTCCCTGATCTTAATCAACCATGTGACTAGTTCTCAAAAACCAAATTGACCAGATCTAATCTCATTGGGGAGAATCAATGAGGTTAGGAAGAAATAGTATCAGCATTAGAAACAACCAATCTCAACAGAAATGTTATGGATTTGTAAGTACAAGTCTTTCAAATTAAAGAACTGTTATGGATTTTTCTTTAATATACCAAAATCTATATATGCTGACAATATATAGTTCTGTATCTGTTTATTCACAGCAGAACAACATATGAGACTAAGGAAACTATTACTCACTGGGCAGCTGATGCCGTATGCCAGTGTTGCAGTTTGACTTGAACCATACTGAAAGACATATATCTACAAGTGCATTCATATCCTTTCCTTATCCTGCATCTCGGGGAGCAGTGTACCAAAGGCTTTCCAGTTAAATGAAGGGTTGCCATGTTGGTTGTATATCCTGCTTTGGTCAACAGTCAGAGCCCTGCTGCTCAGCCACCTGCCATCGCTTCACCAAATCCTCAATGTTATGGGTTAGGATTGGTGCATCATTGACAGAAATTTCCATGATTTCAATAATTTTTCTTTATAATCAAAATGAATGTTTTATTTTGCTCTGAAAGCTTTCTGCTAACAGGCAAGTTTCATCTTGTGAGAAATGGTTAACATATATATTAACCACAACCATGAACACAATTTATTAAAAAATAAAAATGTAACTGAGGAGGAAATTACCAAGTTAGATCTGAAAAAGGTGAACACAAAAATATGTACTGGATGATCCCACAGTGCTGATGGGTTTAATATTTACAAGTCAGACCAGGTTTTCTGACTCTCTATTTGAAGAATCTTTGTGTCCATTAAAAAACAAAATAAAAGATTACTCAGCCTTTAAATAACTAATTCTCACCATTTATATTTCATGCAGACTGATATTATGTCTGAGTATTTTCTTTTCTGTTAATTTTGCATTATCTTTTTTCTAATGGGTTACATACAACCCAAACACAAAAGCACACACACACACACACCCACACCCCCCCCACACACACACAAAAAAAGAAAGATCCATTGATCTTTTCTTACATTTTAAATGTCCCCATCTTTTGCAGCAAAATCGCTTCAGCCTCATGGATTCATAGTGGATTAATCATCTCTTTGAAGCTGCACCCTGGTAACACCAACACGTTGATCAAAACTGAATTTGGGTTTTGCAACAATTGCAACAATTAATTGGCTTAGTATTCCCCAGGAAAGATTTGCATGCTTTGAACAGAAGTCTTTTGGAAACACAAACATCCCGGAGGCAGCACTGTTCCTCATTAAACTCTGGTCCCTAAATCCCTTTTATATGTACAATCTACAGTTTTAAATCAACCTCTGCTAGAGCAAGAGATTTCAAGCTTGTTGAAATATGGCATATCTTATATTTTCCAACAAACCAATCTGGGATTTGTGTAAATGCATTTATGTCATTGGAAGAAAACCTTGTCTTTAGTACAAACATCCTCAACATTTCTCAAAATCTTGTTTCCCAGATGATTTATCCAGATGATAGAAAACCTAAGAATTTAGAGGAAAATGTGCCAAAATGAAGGCACTTAAAACCCTTTTAAGTTTTCAACTAAAAGGTCAGAATTAATTGTTACCTGAGGCCGTAAAGCACAGTTCCGTCAGGGTGTAGTCGGATCATCCTGTTCTTGACCGTCACCCCATGGACAAAAGACTTCTTGTCATTAATAAAGTAGGTGTCAGGAACCCAGAGCTGGTCAGCCACCCGGTTGTCCAGGGTCAGGTTTAGGGGAATGCCTGTATAGGATAGCCGCTTATCTCTCCAAGACTGCTGGAAATACATGGTGATGGTGTAGTCCTAATGGGGCACAGAGACAGAAATACTTTAGTTCCTTATTATTCCTTTGATATCGGACCAGCTTTCAGTGTTTTGTCTATTCCGATGTTGAGAGTCTGGTTTGTACATTTGGTGATCACACTCGCATAAGTTCAACTTATTTCTCAGAATACACCAGTGTTGTAAAAAAAAGTGCTCTGTCAGGCAGCTAGCTTTTCCAGCTACAAAGACTATGTGTGCTTTGATGTTTGTTTTACTCTTGATTCTTATGTTTATTTCTAGCTGAATAAAACTCACAATGACACAGAAGTAATCTGTGAAAACTTTGCCAGCCAATTTCAGGTCTTCTCTGAATATTTCTGACATCTCCAGATAAATGTTTAAAATAATTAGCCTTATGCCAGATGAAAACATCATGGATTGATTTCCTCGTCTCGTCTAAACTTTGTCAAAGTTCAGATGGAAGGATTAAGGTTTAATAACCTGAGTATTTAATTACTGAAACTGCTGTGAGTGTTATTGGTGCAACTAACACACAATGTGGGATCAACAAAACTATTCAACTCCAACTGTTCCTCCCTCATAAAAACACAACGTGTTCCAGCAGCAGAACAGACTGCAGAAGCGAGTTATGTTGTGTGATGTCAGCTCTTATTAAGCAGTGGGGGAAGTCACTGGCCTCCATGCTCCAGTTCTGAGACTCGGACAGTTGGAACTCCCAGCTTCACCTGCTCCACAGAGGCTCCCGTTCCTGCATTGGTCTCAACTCTGCCACTGCAGCACCAGTCATTCCTTACTGTGACTCAGTCAGGAATGGTGGAATAATCCAATAGGAGATGGAGATGGTGATGGTGTTCTAAATTTATTTGTTTAGATGTGAGTAAAAATAACTTGGGATGATGTCTTGTTTTTAAAGCATCACTGAGCTTAGTCTACATCTAATGTCAGATGAACCCATTTTACATAAGAGCTGTCATAAAGCATTCAGAGACACAAATAATGCAGTTTTCTCCCGTGAGAGCCAAGATCTCTCAATATAAAAAATTTGCATGAAGTTGGAAATCTAGCATGGATTGGACCAGATTAAGACATCAGATACATAAAACACTCAACAGTAGGACTTCCAAAAGAAGCTTAAACGGGATGAATCGTCTCTTTTTTTTTTTTTTTTGCTGCTCAGAGTTGATGTCTGAGCCTCAGGGAACATGTGTTTCACTGCTGCCTCTTGCTTTCACGGTTAACATCTCAACATCAGGAAGGCACTCCACTCATGTTCTCACTTTCCAGCCAGGTCCATTAAAATGCTGGTGGAGTCCTGTGTGCTTCCTCCTTTTATGTAATTCTAACCCTACAAATTGCATTTTGTCAGGGCTTTGAATCCACGAGGTGTTCGAGCATTCGAATTAGCTGCTGACTGGAACAAATGAGGAAGGCAGGGAAGTGATGTCATGAAAAGAAGAGGCTAGAGTCATAAAATCTGATTTAACAACAGGTTAAGATTTTTAGACTTCTTTAAGGCATGTTTAAGTAACAGGCAAATCTAATGTTTCACATCCGACCATATATTATCTTCTACTTATGTACAATGGAGGTAAGAGGAAAAGGCAGATATTCTTTCCATAAGAGATACCCTTTAACTTCTCCTGAGATATCCTATGTATTTTGAGGAGATAAAAGCTATCCCAAACCAACTTGGGCCTATGTAATTTAACATTTTGTTAAATCATGCTGTGATTTAACAAAATGTTAAATCATTTTGCTGTGATTCGTCACATTTTTTGGTCAGATTAACGAGCCACACTGCATTTACTGTCTGACTTTCTTTTGCATATCCACTGTCTGTATTTTAGGTATAGCCTACTACAAGAATAAGCTGATTTCCACCATGTGCCAGAGTGTACCAGGATGTAGTTTTGACCCCCAAAGGTGCAGCATCCGCAAGCATAAAACCTCAGGCACCTCCACAGGATGGCAATGAGTCTGACACAGTGGTAGGTCTGCAGCGAAACAGTCCCGGAGCCAAAGAGGCACAAAGAGAGATGCAGGGCACCTGACACCTGACCCAGCAACGTAACCACATCTCCCAAAGCCAAGTCTGGAGCTCAGAAGCACTTCTACAACCATCTGGCAGCAAAACTTTGCTTCTTGGATGATTTAAAAATCAACAATCTTACTCTACAGAACCCTCACAACCCGACTCTGCATAAGCGAAAGAAGATGTATGACTGGATGGATTAATCTTACTTTATCATAGGGGTGCCCAAAGTCGGTCCTCAAGGGCCAGCATCCTGCATGTTTTAGTTCTCTCCCTGGTTTAATGCACCTGGATCAAATGATGGCTCGTTAGAAGACCTAAGAAGAACACTGACATGCTGAAAAGGTTGTTAGTACTACCAGGGATAGAACTAAAATGTGCTGGATGCCGGCCCTCAAGGACTGACTTTGGGCACCCCTGCTTTAGAACATCAGTGATCCATGTTAGATAAGGTCAAGTAATTAGATTTCCTTTGATAGTACAGGCATTCAGACCATCTAAAACTCATCAATGTCTCAGCTGAGAGCTGGTAGCATTTAGAGGAAAAATCACCAGGTTTCGGTTGATCTAATCTGGGAGGAGAGCAGCCGTTAAGATTCTTCTCACAGCTATTCAGCGTTTTCAGCATCCGTTGCACTTTGCCAAGTTTAGCTTATGTGTGCATTTCTCAGAAAGCTCGAGGAAAACAAACTTTCTGAAAAAAAAAAAAAATGCATGTGTGTGTTTGAGGGCCATCTGTACCTTCAGAGGTCACCATTCAACACCAAGATGAGCATGGCTACAGCAAAAAAAATAAGCCAACCGCTGCAACTGCTTTGGCCTGATAAATACTTTAACTAGAACACTGAGACTGCAGGGAGATTGCAGGCTGTAGAACAAACAGATTTGCAGATTTAAACTACATAGCTGCAAAGATAAAACAAAATTTTAATCAAAGCAAGTCATATAGTAGGATGAGTCAGCTGAATGTCCTTATTTTTCTCAGTAGCAGAAGGTTCAATCAAAAGAAAATCTTCAGCCAGTTTTGTGAAAACGGTGATAAAAACATGTCAAATATACATGGTGAAAGGTAAAAAAAAAAGCGAACCAACAAGATAGAGAAAACCGGAGTGTAACAAGTGACAATACAAAGGGAGAATGAGGTAAACGGCACTACTGAACTAGTGTGTAGTTTTTAAAGCTTTCTACTTTTGTCATTTTAAAATAAACTTTAATTGCAAGTTCAAATAAAAGATAAAAGCACAAAGAAAGGTTTGAAGTGTGAAATTCTGGACATGTAGACAGATGATAATAATTTGTCTTGATCAGTCATTCTCTATGCTTTTTCTCCCTTTTTCTGAGTTTTTGTGACCTTTGGAAGGATTTGCTTTTACTCAGTTTTACTCCAGTTGTAACCTTTGTAAAGGATTTTATTTTTAAGCTACCCAACTCTGAGCTCTACGTAATTTAGAAAGGACTGAAAGTCAAGACATAAACCAATGTTTTGTGGAAGAACTAAATTGGTTTTCATATCATTTTTTAGAAACAGAGATGTCCAGGGGGTGAGAAAATATCATGGTAACATTCTTTAGAAATTATTTTGACCACCACCAAGGACCATAGACATCTACAGAGAGGGGAATGTTGCATTACTGCTTTTAGTCTGGTTAGATCCATTCACACGGATGTGGTATCAATCTAAAATGAAACTTTTTAAAGGTTTTATTTCTGTTTTATTTTTTTCACCATATATTTAGTAGCTTTGCTTTTGATTCAGATTTCAATTTACGCACACAAAAACACTTCCTGCAGTGAGAATCTTTCTGCACTTTTAACTTAATGTGTGTCAAATGCCATCTGTTAAAAAAAAAGAAAAAAAAAACAATCCTGTGAAACTTAATTTTTTTATATCTGAAGCAGGTTTTGGGGCGTTTCTGTATCAGTTGTCTATTTCAGTACATTCTTAAAGAATGACTCCTGCAGGGGTAGTCTTCAATATTGTCAAACTCTACAAATATGAACTTGTAAATCCTGACCAGTCTCAGCACTGGGGTCCAGTTTAAACCAACAGAATGTTACATCCAAACATCCAGCTTAATAGAAGTAATAAAACAAGAATTAGTCTTTCAGCCAGCCACCGGATCTGTTAGTTGCAATAATAAACTAGAGATGACGTTACGTCTCATGAGGCAGCAGCGAGAAAGTGCTGCCTCATAAAGCTGAGAACACAGAATACGAAGCAGAGCGACCTGCTTGTGTTATGCGAGGGTGGGTTTACAGTCTCTTTGGGGATGGAACTATTATTAGAAGCAGCTGTTCCCCTCAGCACCCACATGTCCATCATCAAGGTGGCACCTCGGTGTTTCAGAGGCTGAGTGATAGCCTAAACGTGAACCGAATACTGAGTACTTACAGCCTAGAATCAGGGACAGGAGGTGCTTCCTTACTGCAGTGAAACCACACTGACCTGCACCTCATGTGGGCACCAAACCTAGATGACCAAATGTTGAAGCTTTGCTTCCTTTTACACATTTACCTAATCTGTGAAAAATATCTCTCTGTAAAACTATTACACTTGTTCCATTTCTTTCATCCTGTGGGTCTGACTTACCCTTATATTTTCATCTTAATGCGGCAAAGGGTCTTGTGCCGCAATAACCTCACTGCAGTGTGCTGCGGTTTGACCTAATTCCTCCTTATCTATAACCATCTTTGGCGGAAACTGAGCAAACATCAGAAAAGGGATTACAAAGTGAGGTAGGAAAGGCAACATCACTTTCTAATCAGAAAAATACTGGAACCACCACAGAACCAGGGCACATGATGTAAAACACATTCTGATCACAAGTCAGGCAAATACAACTATGAACTCCTGAAATATCAAAGTAATAATCAGGGTTTGCAGCTCTGGAACATACACTGCCTGGCAAAAAGCTGAACGCAAAAAGCTGAAAAATCTATTTTTCTACATGTTACTGGAAGCCAAAAAATAACAGAAAGCATGGGTAGTTTGGTGTTTTGGTTCAACAGTTCACAATTCCTCACTGCCTCTGACAATGACTCTGCAAACTATCCATCCTAATCTACAGATGATAAAACTGACTTCTGGAAGTCGATTTGTAGGTGCCAGCCTGTCAGTGGGTTTATTACACCATCGGTGCATTTATACTTTCTACATAAACACACCCACACAATGCAGGCCAATCACACAATTGTGTTGCATGCAGATGGGGGCAAAATGATCATTGGAAAGGTTGTGAAAAGGAGAGGATGACATGAAGCTCAGAACAAAATGACAATTTTCATCACACAACTGCAATAATGAGAACATTTCGACATGTCAGTCTAACCATGCTGGGCTCTTGAAACAATACAAGAAATAAAGCTTGGATTGACGTGACCGGCTGATTAAGTCTTAGCATAAATGATAACATAGTAAACAGAGCATGCGTTGCCTTCCAGAGCATGTCTTGAATCCTGGTCAGACCAAATATCCAGAAATGCTCTAATATAGCAAAAACCAGTGATGTGAAGATCAATAAGAATACAGATGCTAATCATCTGCTGTCTTCCACCCATCAGGGCTTTTACTGTTGCCAAACCAACCAGCATCCTTTTCCTTGTTTCCATGCCAACCCCAGCTCTTTCCCATACAGGTAGACAGAGACAAATCCTTACAAATCAAGATTCTGGCAGAAACAATCACAAGGACAAATCAAGTTAGTCCAAATAGGAAGCAAAAAGGAATATGTTTTATTTGAGATATTGGTTGTTTATACTGTTATCAGTGTCTTAAGTGATTTAAATACATAGGAGTCAAATGAAGGGAAAACTGTTTAGTTTACAATTATTACCAGAATCCTTAAGTTTAACAAATTAGTGCTGAGCCCTCTGCAGGATTAATTTAGCACAGAATCTTTCCTGTGTGCCAAACAGATTTCCTGTGACTTCCTGAAGTGCCCAATCACATTGGCACTTATGACTGCTGCCACCCATTTCCCTGTTCTACTCCACTACTCACTGGTGGAATCAATCAATACACATTTGTGTCAATCAGATGTCCCTTAGGGCGACTACGTTTCTTAGTTAGCGGATAAAGTGAGTTTGTAGCTTACATTTGCTCATGCAAAGCAAAGTGTAAAACATTAATCATGTAGACAGTTTGCTGAAAGCAAAGTTTAACACTTTGGCTCGAGGACAGAAGCCGGAGAAAAGCCCTGCTGATATCACTCCCACAGCAAAAGAGCATGCTCTTTTCCTTTCGTTGGGTATTTAAATAACTACAGATAAAAATGTAAAAAGTCTATCTTTAAACCACATTTCAACAACTACCAATTGAACCGAGGCCCAAAATGACTGCTATCCAATCAAAGTTTCAGTTGTCCCAACTAACGCACAACGTCTGGTTCTTATCAAGCACAAATATAACAGAGTTCATATGAATGTGGTCTCTTGAAGGTCATTCAGACTGCAGCACACAATCCGTTGCTACTTACTAGCATGATTTCACATTGGGTGGTCTCCAGAACGAGATGCCATTATGCCTATTCCAGAAAAGGAACTTTGTCATTTTGAATTACTGAATTACATTTTGTCTGATGTTTCACCAAGAAATTAAAATGCTCTGAACAAGATAACTACTGAGGCCTTTGAGAAACCCTTCTTACTTGAAAAGTTGGTGATTTGAGGAAGGATCAGATATATGTTATTGCATTACATTTAGAATTGAAAGTGTCCATGAGTGAAGAAAAATGAACCAGGATACCGATAGAAAGACTGGGGTCATAGCTACGATCAAGCGAGCTGAACTTGACTTCATAGTCATGAGTTGTGGGTAACAACCGGAAGAATGAGATAAATACAAACAGGTGAAATTAGACTGATCTCACCTTGGGCATAGGAGCTCAGAGTCAAGTCTGCTTTTGCATAAGGAGCCAGATTGGACATCTGCTAAAAATACTCAGTGGCTGCCACCGTAGAGAAGGTTCCACATGTAGAAACATTGAGACAGCTATTTGACTGCAGACAGGAGAAGGCCATCCAAGAATGGGTGGTTGGATGTTAATGCAATTAAACCAAAGTTGATTTCTAACTGACTCATAATCCAAGCCTCAAAAACTGACAACTATTTTCAGGTTACAAAATGGTAAGTGGCTGTAGTAGCATAGAGCTTTATCTAGCCCAGAGACTCCAAGGAACTTCGATGGCAAGTTGCACTGTGACTACAGCTGCTCTGAGGGACTCTGACAAAAACAAGGCTGCCATGCATTGGCACCACTGGGCTCTCTGATCACCATCAGCAGACAAGTAAGGTGAACTAGCTTGTCTAAGAACACAACTAAGACTGACAGAGAGGAGGTTCAAACTGGCAACTTACCGTTTAAGTGATTGTCCAAGACAAGTTTTAAGGCAAGGACTTTCAGAGTTTCCTGCTTGAACCTTTTACACCCACAAGACAGTTTTGTAGTGGAAGACCAGGGCTTAATTTGAGCACAAAGGCAGTGATAATAAAGATCAGGAGAAGGTACGAGAGCTGTGGGTGAGTGACAAAATAATCAGTCTGTTTAACCAAGGCTCGAGCTCACAACTAGTTGCAATGAACAGCCTGAATACTTTTCTCTAAAAGTTAGAGCAGCATGTAAACCTAAGCATTTTTTGCTTGTGAGTTCCAGTATCCGTGTTGACCTCAGTTAATCCTTGTCTCACATGGACCGCTGTTTGCATTCTGGAATTGATTTACAAATTAAGCATTGTGGAAGGCCATGCATTGACAATGTGAGATTCTATAGTTCATATGGTTGACAAATGCCTGCTAAAGTTGTTAAAACAACTTTCAGCCTACATGTTCTGTAGCTCTCAGCCTACATGTTCTGGTTTGACTTCTCTGGTTTCCACTTTCCAGCCTGAGCAGACAGACAGAGACATTAAACAGGAGGTTAATGGGGCTTCATTTAATCAGGTGGTCAGGAACGGCATTTTTATTCCGAGCAAGCAGAGCTGCAGTGACATATGAGGCTGTGATTATCACACCGGCAGCTTTGACTTGAACTGTTTCTATTCTGTGTGTAAATCTGAGACTGTCAAGTTCTTTATAAAAAAGGTTTTCTCTAAAAAGGTTTCTTTTTAGTAATAATATATTCGAGTTACTGTGTATCTATTGAAATTCAAGTCCTAATTAGACATTATAAAAACAGTTTGACTATCTACAGAAGTGGCTTTGTTCCATATCAGCTGCCTCCAATTAAGTGTTTGCAGTAAAATAAAGATGTTTTAATAAAGTTAATACAACATAATTTTTACTTACCCTTTGATAAACAAAGGGTAAATTAAATCATGCTTTATACGGATGTTCACACATTTTTATATTTAAAAAAACAAAAGGACATGAGTTTCTATTCAGAGCTTTAGAACTACTCGTGCCTGGTCTCCCCTCAACCCGTAACCTCCTGTGTCTAACTGAGCAAATCCTGACACCTTGATATCTTCCTCTGACGCCTTGATATCTTCTCCATGCAGAGATGAAGAGAGGTCGGCACCGCTTCTCATAAATCCTAATCCCACATGGCGCTAGACCCATCACTCCTCTGTCCTGATCGATAGCACCAACTGGGTGGATGAACGCAGAACCCATGACTCGCTCTAAAAACACAGCACACTCTCAAAATATTGAGAGGAAATGTGTGGAAGACATTAGAACTTATCTCATACATTCTGCTTTTAAGCAATGAAAAGTGGGAATTTGATCCTGATCCTGAATGTAATTTTCATTAGCAGCTAACACGTTTTCTATTGGCCATGTACTGATTGCATTGATTTTTTTTTTTTTTTTTTCAGATGCAAGCCTCCTAAAGCATCTTGGGTGATGTTTTCTGCCAGAGGATATTTCATCATTTCACACAGCAGCCAAAACAACAAGAACACACTAAATCCCCCTCAATGATAATTATTTTCCTCAGCACTAGCAAAAAATTAAAGTCTTCATATGGTGTGGATTAAATGATTAAGGAGTTGCAAAACAGTCCAAAATCCTTTAATGACAAAAACAGTGATATGTATTGCAATACATATCACTGTATTTAACACACATCTCTGAAACACACACATACACACATGCCTTAAAGTAAAATATTAATGAATTTTATATGTGAAACTGGTGACAATAAGACATCTGAGAATTGAGATTAAACAGTGAGTTGCAATGTATTCCAAGACTCTTTAGCTTTTCACACTGAATCTACATCGCTGGACAAAAATGTTTGTATGTACATACCTTTGCAAGCCTAAAACACATTTGCATGCTCATGTCTTTTTCTTAAGTCCTGTACCCCCCACCGTGTGCCACATTTCATCACTCTTAGACAAACATCACACTGCATCACTGTTATTTTACCTACCCGGCTGCCCTCTCTTCTGACAGCACACCATGTCTGATGACTTAGACCAGCAGAGACCTGACAATGATCTGAAAACCTGCCTGTAATCTGTTCACTAACTGCCAAGTTCAGTTGTGCCTCACGACTGGTACAGGCCCTGTCCACCGGGGTCGCGTCAGTGTCAGGGACGAGAGTGCTTGATTTGTCTCAAAATGACATGAGACGTGTCCTTAGGGAACACTGAGTGAGCTGCTTTGTCCTTTGTCCATATGTTAAAGGATTCATCTGTAAAGTTATTAGTGAAAATAAGGAAGAGTGAAAACAAACAAAAAAAGATTTGTCCACATATTTTTGTTTTGTATTGTACTCACTTTCCTAAAAGAGGAAAAAAAACTGAAACAAATTCTCCCTGAACATCTTTCACCTGCTGAGTTTTATTTGGTGGAAATTAGATCTGAATTAACTGCAGACATAGCCTCAAATCCAGACATATTAAGTCTAAAAGTGAAGTGAGTTTATTAGAGGATTATTAGACCTCTAATTTTAGACATGCATAACCTGAGACTGCCAAGAAAAGTTAAATCATGGCGAGACCAGGGACTGAACCTTCCACCTCTTTCCTTGCTGACCTTCGTCTGAACAAGTGATGATGTGTAACCAAATAAGTGTATGAAAAGCCAAGTATAAATTAAAGGGTACTAAAGCAAAAAATAAAAAAAATAAAAAAAGATTTTAAGTGCTATTTGGCAAGTCATATTTCTTCACATTCATTTTTTCCATCACAGAGGATATATCACCATATTTTAGATCCAGAAAACAAACAAATCATGGAAGAATGAAATAATTTGGTCTTGGGAAAATTACCTTAAAACCTGTTTTAAAAAACCCATTTTGAATCACACCTGTTAAAACAGCAAAGCACTAGCTTTTATGGCTGTGAGCTCTGGTGTCTTATAGTATTGACAGAACAGATTGTTTTCATAAAGAAAATTATGCTACTTTATTGAGAATATGTCAGATGAACGGTTGGCTTCTTACTAGTGACATAAAAAGAATGGCATGAGCAATTTAGGTGTGAA
Source organism: Poeciliopsis retropinna (assembly GCA_010277075.1). Classification (NCBI taxonomy): domain Eukaryota; kingdom Metazoa; phylum Chordata; class Actinopteri; order Cyprinodontiformes; family Poeciliidae; genus Poeciliopsis; species Poeciliopsis retropinna. Next base: position 6,613,716 of record VMRM01000018.1, read on the forward strand.
GATCCCATTCTGAACTCAACAAACACTGTTTAGCTGCATTTAAGTAAACACAGGTGGGAAGAGCTAATTTCTTCTCACCCATCAAAAACTGTTGGAAACATTTTTTTTTCTTAATTATGGAACAAATTAAATTTAACTTAAACCAGATCCAGACCAAACCAGTCAGTCTTCAGCAAACTCTAAGCCATCATGTGCTAGTTTGTTTTTTTTTTTTAGTGTGTTTCTCTATTGAACATTACTGAGTCATAAATTGAACAGACAACTGAAGAGAAAAAGTAAAAATGCCAACCTATGTCCTTTTAGTTCACTGTTCTACAAGAATTGGAACCCCTCCTCCAATAAACCACACATATGCAGCTCAATACAGACTGCTATAATATTTTGTCGCAATGAGTAATACAATATTTACAAACTGGATTTCTGTCCAGTACAAACCTTTTCAACAGATTTGTGTTAAAGAGAAAAATCGGATTTAAACCCAACTCTTCCTATCTGAACATCTTCTGACGAACACTTCAATTTCACTCTGTAACTCACGGTTTGTTCTAACTCGCACAGCAGCAGTGGTGTTAGACGTGCAGAAACTATTGTGATATCACAGCCTTAGTAGGTGCAAATGTGAATTTAAACAGCGTTAGAAGCCCACACAATTGCAGCAGGATGAATTAATGAATCATGGTTTCATGGCTGGGCCGGGCAGGAGCTGCTAGAACTCGCCGTTGAGACTCTTTAAGCCTCCATGAGCTGAAACTGACTGTAGTTCATTTCCAACATGTACTTGTGCGCCAGAGTCAAAGTGATGAGCAGTAAATTAAGACTTGCGAAGAATTATGAATCACTGCTTCAGCTTGCATGAATTGAAGAAAAATATTGACAGATCTGGCATGCGTTAAAATACAAAAACTACAAAGTCTTTTGTTATGAAAACACCTGAAGCAGAATTAAAGCACAACAGGCCTCCCGTATCTCAAGCAGTGTCAAGATTAAAAAAATAAAAAAAAAAGATACAGGATTGGGTCAGAGTTCAACATCTCAAAAGACTTGTTAGTGTTTCAAGGTAACATTATGGTCAGGAGCTGCTGGTTCTTCACAGTTGAAATGGTTTTCAGTAAGTTATGGAATCATGATTTATGCTGTCGAGTTAAAACATTCTAAAAGAGATTGTCCAATTACCCAACTGCTTTTAGGTAATGCCTCAGGACAATGGTCTGAAACATACTGGCAAGTTCACCTCTGAAAGACTCAGGAAAAGACAAGCAAAATAAGTAAAATAATCATTTTGGTATGGCAGTCAAAATTTAATCTCCAGTCTTCTGCAAAGATGAGTGGCTCAAAATTAATCTATAGAAATGCAAAAAACACACAGCCAGTTACCTCAAACGCACGACGGAAGTCATTCGATGAACGGTGGTGCAATTACTTTTTCAAATAGGGCCCAGTGGTTTAAACAGTTTTTTTCCCTTAATGAATTAAAGCATCAAAAAACTTTCTGTTTCAAGGCTTACTCAAATTTGAAACTGACATTTTTTTGGAGATCTTACAATTTAAACGTTACAACCACAAACAGAAGAAGTATGTAAATAAATTTTCACAGCACTCTTAACAGGTTATTCCCGAGGAAAAAAAAAAGAAAAATCTAAAGAGATGCATCCAAGAAAACCCTGAAATCAGATTAGATAAAATTAGATTACAAAGCCACCTTTTCAGACTCGTTAAAACATATTCAGGAGAACTTCCAGCTGGGGTACAGGAGGCAGAATCATGGAAGACTAACAGCCGACATAAGTTATCTCCATGAGGTTGCTTTGACTGTTCGTCTCTATTGTCACCAGCCTGGCAGGACGCCGGATCACAAACCCAGGGGATAAATAGAGAAGGACAGACGAAGGATAGAGAAAGTTTAGCAAAGGGAACCTCCGTCCCATATCTTCTTGTACAAACCATGCTCCCTTTTTCTCTCCAGGACTTTATAGGTTTGAAAACAGTTTTATGCAAAAACAAGAAATAAAAAACTCTAACTTTCAAGGTGAGAGCTCTTAATTCCAAAGTTAGACTGTAAAAACCATTCATAGTCTCACGTCTGCATCAGTTGTGGAAGTGAATCACACAACAGTTTTGCAGTTGCAAGTCAGAAAATCAACATAAGGTGTTGATGGAGTTGGCAACGATTAGCAGCATGAGCAAGTAATAGCACATTACTCTGCTTTTTATGCATTCAAACAAGATGCTCACTAACTAAGGTTAGGCAGCACTGTGAGCGTGATGATTTAATGAGACTCAAACTGGCAGCAGAGCAAATAAACCGTTTATTACTGAATTTTACACATTAAATCCTGAAGCAGCTATTTGGGGTTTTCAGATCTCTTTTTCTAAGTCCACATTTCCACTTTGGAGAAAGATTCAGTCAACAGTTCCTGCCTTTAATTTGGAATTCTGAATTCAAAGCTGAAAATGGAAAATACTGAGAAATTATATCAGCGTACACACAACTGAAGCTACGAATTCTTTCAAACCACTCAGGTAACTTAAACTACTCTGAGGGCAGGATTTGAGATCCTTAACAATGTTCTTATTGTCTGTGTGTGTTAATTATTGGGGTACTAACAAGAAAAGACAGGATAACTTTACTTTTAGTTATTACTGGAGCATCCACTGCTCGTTGCACTCAGAACTTTGAAAGTACTCCTAAACTATGAGTTTTGGTCGCCAGTTTTTTTACATCTTAAATACTCAAATGAATGAAGGTTTGCTGGTGTTGAAAGGTGTTTGCTCCTTTCTACTGCCACTTGCTCAGTATGAGGAACTGCTATAAAGTCAATAACTGAATGTAATCCACATAGCTTCCTTTAAAGAGATTTTATCAATTGACAATATTGAGTCAGGACTGCAATTCTATCATGATCGTACGGGTGACATGCAATGTGGTGGTGTTAGAACCATCTTACATGGTTATTTGGCTTACTGTTGTCAACCAGTGGAGGACGTGAACAAAACCATTCAGTCCACTTTTGCCACTCTTCCAAACATTGAAATTGTGGAAGTCAGTGTACATTCGGGTTTGAAATATATACATTGTATCCGCTACAACATAACATTAACAGCTGTCTGGTTCAGCTTCACAGTGGACAGTGGTTGTTTAAATTGCAGGCAATTTTCGTTAAGTTTTGTAGCGTCGAACATATCAGAGGCAAATGTTAGCAGTTGAGTAACAGTTAAAACAATAATTTCTCAAAAGCCGAGGCTTCAGGCCCTTGGTTATATATGAGGTAAATAACGTAGAACAAGGGGCTGGTTTTCACCAAGACAGTAGATCAGTAGCATTACTTTGGTTGTTATATGAGAGACTCAAAACCACCTTAATTTGGAATTGCTCAAATTGTATTCCATGTTCAGATACTTGACTTGAAATTTAGTGAGACTGCTTTATCACACCTAGATGGCTTAAGATGCATATATAAATTTGTGGAAGGTGAGTGTAAGTACAACTAAATTAAGTATGCAAAAAAGCAAAAGGCATTTGCACTTGCACAGATTTCCATGGTAGTGTTACTTCTGGTTCATTTAGATAAACTGTAAAGCCTGCCACCTTTCATTTTTTGTCCTTTCCAAGTCATTTGGTCAACATCAGTGGTACAACCTTAGAAGAAAAGTTCAACAAACCAGCCCATCAGCTTTGACTTCAAACTTTTGTCCGATTTACCCTCGTTTCAACTCTGTGTGTGTGAGTGTGTTTGAGTTACATCTTCATTCAGTCAAACATGCAGCAGTCAAAGTGTGTTTATGCCAGAGTGTGTGGGGAGGGGAAACGTGTGAATCTGTCAGACTCTCTCAGACTCTGTGCACCTTGGCAGCGCTGTACTCATGCTCTGTATGAAGTGGTCACATCATATTCTGCAGACAGACTCGCAGCCCCACTGCATGCCGTCTGACAGCCGTTATGCAATTACTGCGCTGGGGCTAAAAACGAGCAGAACACGCACAGGAAAAGGATTCGTATTTTTTACCCCTCACCTCGTCGGTGTGTTTCTGATCACCTTCTCTATCCCACACGCCGCGCTGAAGCCGCAGATCGTGCGTGGAATCACTAAGCAACCTCTCAGCTGCTTGCCTTGTTAATTCTCAGCCACCGCCGGCTGTGACACCGCGGGGAAGGACTTGATGCATGCGGATTGGGGTTGACACATTGCGGATCTCATCACGGTGCTGAAGGGAAAAGCAGGAGGAGGACGACGAGGAGGAGAAGGAGGGAGGGGAGTGTGTTTTTGGGGGGGGCGGTGAGGGGAGTTCCTTAAGGAGCAACGCTGCACCAAAGCAAAACACACGTTTCCACCCTCCGCTGCTTACAAACTTACCATGTTGACTTCAGACACCATGTCAATGCTGGCGATGTCTATGCTCATTCCCACATCCACCGGGGCTCCTGTGGAGACAGCAGAGCGTTAGGAAGCAGCGCAGCAGCCCCGCTGAGCCCCACATGGCAACCGGCTGCAGTTTACCTCCAAAATCAGGCCGCAGCCGGATGTCATAGCCCTTCAGCAACTTGTCAACAGTCGCTTTCACGTAGGACATGTTGCTGGGTTCGTTTGCGCTAAAAGATTGGGAGGGGAGCAGAGAAAGCATTTCCAGTTCAGATTTAATTGAAATAAGCTCAGGCCTGTGTGGAATCAGAGGTGCAGCTGTCAGATCTCACCTTTGCGCACCGCAGACCACAGTGATGAGCAGAGACACGCTGCAGACTGTAATCCACATTGCTGGCACCTCTGATGCTGCCAGCGGCTTCCACATCGGATACTCACAGGGACGCAACTTCGGAGGCAAAATTAGTATTCCAAAATAAATCAACGCATGCGCGTCCTTTCACCAACATCTGAGCGTCAGGGGGGACATGACTTCGGATGAAGACAAAGCCCGGGCGAAGAAGAGCGCAGCAGCGCAGAGACGAACATGTGAGGAACGATTCACCTGCAGAGGGGAAGGATGGAGAGAGGAGCTGCACGCCCAGCAGAGAACCTCCATCAGCTGATCTGCGTCAGGTTCCGCTTCAACTTCGGGACGGTAAATAACGGGCACGGAGCGCGACTCCCCGGTCACCTTTGGAGGGAGGGAGGGAGGGAGGGAGAGGAGGGGGAGGCGCGGCGCGACGCGAGCACGTCCTGGGAAGCTGCGCACAACTCCTGGCGGCGTGACGGGATGCACACCAACTTAATCAGAACTAGCAAAGGGACTGATGCACGCTGATCTGTGACTGATTGACCATGGAAGCTTACAGGGAATCGGGTTATTAATTACCGATTTTACTTGTAGCTTCCCGAGTCTTCTTGAGCAGGGGCAAAAATCCACAAAAATTTTTACGGGGTGGTCAGAAAGAGTTTGTGGGGTGGGGGACACAAGAAAACAAAACTATATATATATATATATATATATATATATATATATATATATATATATATATATATATATATATATATATATATGAGAAAGTATTGTTTTACTTTTAGACTTAAGGGTGGTCCTAGAAGTGAGAGACAGATGTTCAAAATGGGCACCTTGAAAAATCCATATAAATCAATAAAAGAAAAAACTAGCAGCTCAGTTAGTAATTTTCATAGATAAATATTGTGAATATCAGATTGCCCATTGGAATAAATAGGTAGACAAACTTTAGAGCTGAGTCTGTAAGTAGACAGTATATGCCAGTTTCAATTTATAAGTGAGAAACAAATGTGTCTAATTGAGATGAATGACTTATTTTAGTTTAGTCACAGAGACTGGGATTGAATAAACGAAGGGAATCTCAATAAAAATCAAGAGAAAACGTCTAAAATATTGGCAAAGCTTAGAAAACAGACACATAGCAGGAGCATTTGAATTTATGTTTGCTGTCCGTTTTCATGTGGGTTGTTTAATTCAATAGATCATTGTATATATTCATTCAAAACATTCATTTAAAGATGTTTTTTTTAGTTTAATTAGCTCACCCTTTAAAGTTCTCTGCATGGCCTGGCATGTTAGAAAACTGAAGACCATTTCTGCTTCTGATTAACCTAGTGATGAGTGAGAGCCTGAATGTAGAGAAACCTCATGCAGCAAGACAGAAGGAATAAGGGAGAAAGCAAAAGGTGAACTCACTCATTAACTTCGCTGGAGGGAAGAAGAAAAAGAGGAAATGAAATTGACTAAATAAGAGCTCCTACATGCAGAAGAAAACTATTCTGGAGACAGAAACTAAATCATGACCACAGATAAGAGTCAGACTTAATAAAGAGGAAGATCGTCAGAAATACAGACCAGGTGAGTCACAATATGTAGCACCTGCTAGCAACAGGAAGCAAAACTAACAGCAGGAAATATGACACAAGTAACTGAAAATATATATTTAAAAAAAACTCTAATATAAAAAAATAGGCAAATACAGAAATTGCTGCACCGAAGAGCCAGTGATTGAAAAAAAAAAAACACAAATATTTTTCTTATGTACTGAGGTAAGACCTACTGCATGTGAAGTATTGGTAAAGATGTATCCAATACATACAACACTGGGTTTATAAAAACAAGGCCAGATATCAGCAGTATTTTGTGGAAAATTAGGAGTTCAGTTCCCAGCCCACCGATTCAGGAAGCTAATTTCAGCTACTTGCACCCGTGATCTTATTAATAATCTGTTTAACCCAGGGATGGGTTGATGAACCAGTCAATCCACATTATCACTTTTCAGCTCACGCAGCTGCCTCTTCACCAGGACAGACTGAAGCATCACCCTGATCTCTTTTTGCGTTTTTAAAGAATTTCACAATTTGTTGTGAAATATTTCACTGACAATGCCATGACAATTTGAATATGAAGTCATTTTCAAATTCATGAAATTAGTAATATTGCAAATGCCAGGTTCACAGATTTATAATTACAAGTGGATTGAGCATATCTTTATTCATAAATTGGCACACACTGGAACAGACAAAATGTGACAGAATCACTCCACATTAATTACATTTGCTGTAAATTTTTGAGTATTCCCTAAAGTGTAGGAATAAAACAATTCAAAGCAATGTCTTGCATGTGGACGATGGAGTGTTCACAGCCAAGCATTATTGCAGCCAGAGCTCTCTTATATGACTGAGTGAAGCCATGCAGCAGGAGTCTGGTTTGCTGCTGGCTGCAGGGAGGCGTCCAACACTGAGATGAAGCTGCCCTGACAACAGCACTTACCCAGCAGGCAGCACGCCTCCAAGGCTGCAGCAGCAGAAGCTTTGCGTGTCTGGTGCTGAGATGAAAGAAAGTTTCACTCACCACCATCATGTTGCAGCAAGGTCAGTGGGTACGTGGAAAATATCTATGTCCCCGAAACACACAAACACAAGCGTTTTGATTCTTGTCAGACTAATAAAAAATCTTTCTGGGTTTAGATTTAAGTGGACTTTATATTAGATTTTCTAAATATTTTCATTCTAACTCTAACTGTAGCTAAAACACTGTCAAAAAAAGCATATTGATAGAAAGTTGAGTGGAACTAAAAATGTGTACTAGAAATAGGAATACTCATTCTTTTGAAGGAGTGACAAGTCATACACATACCCTTCAAATGTCAAAAGATTTCTTCGGACATAAGATGTAATTTCTTCTTGATCTCATGTAACATTCAACTTTTCTGGCACTTTGTGAGTCAAATGTTGACACAGAGCAGAGATCAGGCATAACAGATTGAGCTAAGCGTATCTAGCAGTGCAACCCTGGAGGATGAAGGCCACAGTGCATGAGTAACAATTATTTTTTATTTAGTAGGTATAATTTTATTTTCATAGCCCCAACTTAAATTAAACTCTTTCAGGAACCAGGAATTAACTACCACCAGAAGGTGCAAAATGATCCCCAGGCAAATAAAAATGATCCATCAATCTCTTTTGATGATCTCGTTCATCTGATCGTGATCCATATTTCCTGATCATAGGTGAAGTTTGTAAATCTCAAGGTTCATCCAACTCCTTGACAGATTGGAGCAGCGTTCTTCTGCAGAAGATTTATCTCCTTCCATCATACTACAACAAGACACCTACACTTCTCAAGTCCTCAGAATTTGGTGAAGCACAGACTCAGTGGAGAAATGTAAACATTTTGTTTCTGCATGTCACAGCAGCAGTCTCTTCAGAGCCTGAAGACTTCATTTTTTTGGAGCATGGAGTGTTTTTTTTTCTCCCTTCTCTTCATCCATGTTATCCCGCTATGTCACCTCGAGGTGTTATCCTGAAGTGTCACCCCGAGTTGTCACCTTGACGTGTCACCCACATAACCAGATCATTTGCTACTCATCATTTTGCTCTCCACCACTCAGTCCTCCTTCTGCTGCTGAGTTTCCTCCATCTGTCAACTCCCGATAGTCCTCTCTCTGTCCACAAAACACTGTCAGAGCCTCTTGCCTCTAGTGCTAAAATGCTGAAAAATTAAATAAGGATTTATGATAGCTGTTTTTTTTAAGTTCATTTAAGGTTAAAAGTGCATGGAGGTTGTTTTCTAAAAATAAATATTTGGTATTCATGATTTTACAGGTATGTTAAATAATTTAATAGACAATATAAATTATATTCAGAACTTACAAGTTTTAGAATAGATTTACTTGAAATTAAGGTATTTTTCCTGTTATTTATCCTTGTGATAATGACATCTGAAGCAGTTTTGATTTTCGAGGACGCACAACTGCCTGCTTTCTCAAGGAATCTCCTCGTACCTGGGAAGCTGCTGTCGCCATTCTCCTGCTGCTCTCCCTTTTATATTTTATCTGCTCTGCTCTGTTCATTTCTAATCATAACCAATCAGCAGATTTTCTGCACCCACACAAGAACCAACATGTGATTGTTGCAGGATAAATCAGAGCACTCCTGATGAGCTGCTGGGTTATTTGCATGTTTGATTTCCACTTTGCCTTTTGAATAAACTCATTGTTAGTGTTATAAGTTTTAATGACCTCTTAAAGGCACTTTAAGAGGTCATTAAAACTTTCTAACTCAACTTGTGGTTTCATCATTGTTAATTCAAAGATGACAGCGTCAAATCTGTTTGTTTTTGTTCAGCGATATTTAGAATTACATAATTGTAGAACCTAAAGGTCAGATTTTTTTTTATTATTGAAAATATACCCAACTTTATGCAAATCAAAATGTCTTAGAGCTAAAATCAGTCAGAAATAAAATAAATTTGATTTACTAAAATGTTTAACTTTGTCTGGAAATTTTTAAATATAACTCAAAACTTCTGACCTGAAATGTACAAGATTTTTACACGATTACATTTTCATAGCTGATAAAGATAAATGTGTGGAATTTTATGCGTTGTTGGTGCCATCTTGTGATAAAAATAGCTCACCACAGCTAACCGACAGATTTTGTCCAGTTTTTGTTAAAGATTTCTGCAATGATAGAAATATTATGTTTTCCAGATTCATTCAGTTAGTTTGTTTTATTTATCTAAAAAATTTTGTTTTTTGTTTGTATGTTGTTTTTTTTTTCAAAACCCACATTCATCTAAAGAATTTTGCCACCAGTTAAGACCTTACACAACACTGGCGTTGTGTGGTTTACACACAGTGAGGTAAAGACATCTAAGCAAGGACAACGAAATCACTTCTTACTAGGAAAATAAACCGATGGAACTAAATTTGATTTAACTGTTCTTGCCTAAACTTTGTCCTTGTAAGTCATTAAGTCTTTGACAAATTTATTAATAATTTCTGCACATATGAATGAACGAACCATGAATAGAATTTATTAAGATTAATTGATTTCTCTTAATTTGCCGTAATTTTCATATCTACGTAGCTACAAAAAAAAAGCTTTCTGTGTGTTAATTAAACATTTTACCCGTCATGTCTCTGGATGTTAAACCGTCTTTGTCCAGCAGGGGCAGCTGTTTGCACATAATGTTTTGAGAACTGAACGCCTGAAAAACTTCTCATAAAAACACTTCTCTAAGAGGCAAGTAGCTTTGATGCGACCTCTTTCGTTCGATATTAAAACAAAGAAGGCTCCTCTGACGGCTCATTATATGCAGGCGGCTTAATGAAGTGAATAAATACAGGTGTGCCACCGATTCCCTGCTTAGCCAAGCCCCCTAGTCTATCAGAAGGAATGAAAAACATCACAGTAATAACAATAACCTGGAAACATGTCGTCTATGAGTTTGCATAAAAATCCTACAAGTATCACAAATGTTCTCCAAAAAAAATGGACACTCATAATCTACGTGCCTCCTTGAACAATTCCGCTCGAAAAAATAAAATCATTGCTTCCAGCACATTGTACTTTCTCCCTGGCCTCGGATTATCTCCGGACCATTTTTGACCGGGCCAATCAGCGAACGGTAAGAGAAGACGTGACGATGACGTCGATTTTCTTCACTGTTCTCTGCCTGTAGCTTTAGAAATGGCACCGGAAGAAGTGGACAAAACCATTCGGTCCGTGTTGGCCATTCTTCCAAATATTGAACTGACATATCAGCTGCCTTGTTCGGATCGGTACTTCTCTATTTGCAGTGGAGGATGATAGTTTACAGTGTAGGCAATTTCCTGTATGTTTTTTTTTTCTTTTTTTTTTGGCGTCGCATATGTCATGGGCAAAAGTTAGTAATTGGGTAAAATTTAAACCGCAACAGAGTCCACACCTCCAGGAAGCAATCGTTTTAACTCTATACTAAGCAAAGTGTACCAGGCTAATTGATTAACAAGTATTTGAGGGAAAAAAAAGAGAAAACTATCAATAGAAAAATAGTAAAACAGATTCTCATTCAGGAAACCAAAATAAAATGCTTTATGAATAGTGTTCTTTTAAAAAAATGTCTTCAACTCTTTATAACATCATTTGTTGAATTAACCAATAGGGGAATTCACCAAATAGTTTATAAAATGACATTAAAAACAAGAATAAATCTTATTAATCTATCATGGAAAAGGTGGATCACTAAATATTCTTGTCCTGACTCTAGCATGATTAAATGAGAGTAGACAATGTGAAAGCTAAAAACATGTTGTCATGGATCTATCCATCTCCATGACAACTCCTCTTACATAAACATGTTTGCGGAAGAGCAAAACCATAGAGAACTTGCAGAATGACTATGCACGCACACGAAGGGCACATACAGAGAGCCATTCAGAAAATCTGCAGGGATTCAAGTGTTTGGGAGAGAAAAAGTAAAAGAGGAGAGAAAAGAAGAAAACCGTGGACCTCATGGTGAAAAATGGACCTTGGTTGTTTATGAGTCAGCTTCTAATGTAAAATGATTTTATTTTGGAAAATTTAGAGTGTGTGAGAAGGGGAAGCAAACAGGGCAGAAAATAAATTGTGGGATTGTCATTTTAAGATGACGTCAATGTTGCTGCTCACAGAAGAAGTGCTGCTTTTTAGAATGAAACTAAATCTGCCTATGTGATACTATTTAGTAAGTGATGAACATTAATATAGGAACTAAACAAATGAAATAATAGAGAAAAAGTAAGTGCACACCACAATGCAGGAGCTTGTAGACAACCTACGGCACAAAAGTAGTTGTTATTTTTGATGTTACCAGAGCCTATAAGAGAAATTGCTTATTGATTGAATCTGGCAGACATTTGTTTCTGCACAGCTTCTGGAAGGTCCCACTACAGTCCTGATTCTAGTCCAGTTAACATCCAGTTCTCAGTGCTTTTTGGTTGATTACAGGTTTTCTCAGTTGCTTCGTTGAATTTCTCAAATCGTCCTCGACACTTATAAAACGGTGAGTACTTGTCTCAGAACAATTGGAACAAACATCAAAACATCATGAATTACCTGCAAAAGAAAGCCTCTTTCTCAAAATTCTTACATCATCAAAAGTAGTTATATGTGTGAATAAATATGCTGTGAAAAATTCCTCAGTGGGTTTAATAAATGAGGAGTAGGGTGTGTTTTGGGTCACCAACCATGTTTTAATGATGTTGGAGTGATGGAAACTGGCATTATGTCTTCAGTCTCTCCTGCCTCTTCCTCTGTTTTGCCTCCTAATTCCTCTGCCACAGACTCTCGCCTCTTCCTCTTTTTCTTCTCTTTGGCACAATGATATTGAACAAGTAGTTTTGAACATTTCGAATCTGTTCTGAAAAATGTTCCAAAGCGACTGAGGAAAACTGTAAATCTGAAATGGCCTCAATGATGTTTAAACTATTTTTAAAACATAAAGCTCATTTAAAATGTCCACTTTGCATAAACAGATTATAACTAGAAAATCATCTGTCTGCTGCTCGGGAGTGTGATGATGAGCTGTGTTGAGAAATCAGAGCTCATCAGTGCCGTAAATGTAACTAATGGATCGCGATTTAATACAGTAAATGAAGGCCATCAAAGATGGGGTACAATTTTTACCTTCATCTCATGGAGGAGTCAGAAAGCAGTTTCTGGGTTTGTGATTCAATTTTTCTCCATACTGTCCAGTTTTATAAATAACTCTTGACTCTCTCTGTGTTTGTGTTGTCCTCCTTTGGGGTCCTCTTGTTTTTATGAATGTGAACTTTTAGAGCCCAGAGGAGCAGGATTTGATCTGGTTTGGGGTAAAGTGGACCAAATGCACATGGCTCCAAAGATGGGGAGGGGTTAAATCTCCACCAGAGTTCAAACATGTTTAGATGGTCAGAGTAATTATGTGACTCAGTGGTAGTGAGAGAGCCTGTGGAGGACAGAAACAAGAAACATCATTTCATTCATCACAGCAGATAATGTAATACACATCAAAAATAAGCCAACATTGAGTTTTATACATAATTAATTATTAAAAAGGGATTAAATACTCAAAACCTTTAGAACAGTACAGTTTTGTTTAAATACAAATACAAAAGATCAAACAAGTTCATAAAACATATATAGAAAATGATTAACAAGCTCTATAAAGAAATAAGTAAATAAAGAAATTAATTAAATTTATTTATTAACAAAGGGCATTAACTAATAATCAATCACAAAACTACTTTCATTTTGTCTTTATCAGCTAAACGAAGCAATCATTTACATGTTAGAGAATGAAAAGTTTTAGCCTGAGGTAGTCTTAGTCTCAAAGACTATATTGACTTCCTGCTGCACTGGCAGAAAGTCAATATAGCTTTGATTCTGCATGAACCTTTTCTCAGTTTATAGAACATTAAGACTCCAAACATAACTTGAATAATGTAGAAAAATGCAAATGTGTTGTGTTCCTGTTTGAATGACTCATTCAGACTCGGATGGTGAACATGAAGACATCAGTTCTGTGTGAGGAGTGTAGATGTTCAAGATGAAATAAAGCTGTGTTTTGCTGAGGTAGACAGCAAGTATAAATATTAAAAATGATGTCAAACGGAATCACATCTTCAGCTCCAGCTGCTCATTATAAATAAAACTGAATTTATTACCACAGGGAACATCTTCTACATGAGTTCAAAAGATATTTCCTAGGATATTTTTCCATCACGGTCTCAACACTCAAACACTTTCACAGCCAGTGCTTGCTGTCTTTTGTCAGGTCAGATCACTGTACTCTATTTTTGATAAAGTGTTTACATTTGATGCCTGGGTCCACAATATGTGACCCCATGAAGTCAAGCTTTACTCCAAGAGAAGCCAGAAACCTGTAGTTCAGAGTGCTAACAGTCCTCAGCAGTGAAATGAGGCTGAACCAGATCTATCATTTTCTGGTGAAAACTTGTTTTAAAGCACAGTTTATCTCCAGACTTTAGACACTTTTCTGTATTTGATCCCAAAGATTTGCAGTTATAATACACTTTGTTTAGTCAGCGTACATGTCAGCTGACTGGATTTTTATCTGCAATAGTTTCTTCAAATGCAATAAAATATTAAGTGAGTCACACATATTTAGTGATCATCGAATTTATTTTTATCATCAAAATCTGTGAACAGAGCTCTCTGCAGAAGAGTTTGTGTTTCTATTGATGCCTGTTTGGTCCAAAATTTTCAGATTTTTTTTTGCACATGTTGCACAAGCATATTTGGTCGTTGTTCTGCAAATGAGATGGCGTTACAAAACAAGACATTTTCAGCTCTGATTACAAGCTGTCACTTTAGGCCGTTATTGTTGTATCTAGATTTAAATCTTACTTGTTCTCTGCTATATTCTGTGATAAATCAGTCTCACACAGAATCTAAAATATCATTAATATATTAAGATGTAAAAATTTTGATATTTTTTTAAAGTACAAGCTCTGTTAAAAAACAATCCAAATCTAGTCCAAAACCTACAGCGGTGACTAGAATGATACTTATCCCAATTGTTTCAAATGGACCAGAAAAAAGGAAACCAGCAAAATTGCAGAATTAATCAAAAGTACTGAGGAGCTATTAAAGAAACAGTTTTTCGGGACTCAGTAATGAAAAACAGATAATAAGAAGACAAACAAAAGGCAAATGCTCAAATCCACACAGCCTAACATTAGAATGTCTCAGAGCTTTCTGGGTGTTGTATTTATCGCTTTAATGTCATGTCAATTTTTATCTACCCAGCTACAGTACAACTGAGTAGGATGCTTTGTTTTCTTGAAAATGAAGCTCCAGTTTATGACCTTAAATATTTTTATTAAATGCCACAGATGCAGAGCTGACTTTATCTAAATGACACAGCATTTGACCTTTCCCAGGTTCACCGCTTTTATCTCATAGCAGTGGATTGTTCTGGTCCTGCAGTCAAAACGAGTTTGCGTCATATTGGGGGTATTTTGAAACTGAAACTGGAACCTTTCCAACTAGATCATTCATTGCCTCTTTATAGAAAGACAGAAAGCTATTTATATGATACCATTTATATATAGATGTTAAACTGAACAGGTGAAAGGTAACTTGGAAGACCTCTTTCATATGTTGTTTCCTTCTCACTCTCGTATTCTTTTTTTCACACTTTCTCAACATGATGCTATCATAATCTGCTTATGGATGCAACTACAAACTTCTAGATCTGACATTGCCAGAATGACATAAGGGTCTTATTGGGCTAAAATCCAATATCCTTGCACAATTTTTTAAATGTAGATGTGACCACATAAATAATTCTTTGGACCGGAAATCATCTATGAGGTGAACATCCCTGATCTGCATGTGTTATTGTTAAATGTTTAATGTTTAGAAAAATATTTCAACCCTCTGTGAAAAGTAAATAATCCAAGTATAATATGTCATTTAAAGTGCAGCATTTGCAGGATAGCCAGACAAAGGTGATGTAATCCATCTGTATAATGAGTAACCTCATGGTCATCATTTTACCATGGGTTTTTTTTTGGGGGGGGGAATAATATGACTCATTCAGGATGAGTAAGAAGTTACAGTTGGGAGTTACTTCCATCATGAGAATATTAGGCTCACGGATGTTTGATTTTTAGCCTCCTGTCCTGTTCAATCCGAGTTTCTTTTCTTTCTTTTTTTTACTGACGTCATAATACCAATCAATTTTCCTTTTTCTTTCTAAAGTCATTTGTATTACCCTGTTTTGTTCTGATGATATTTGCTTTCAGCGCTTTCCCTAATCCTGAATGGGCTTCGTCAGAGCAGAGGATGTTCACCTCACCGTGCGCAGCCGCGCGCTCTCACGCACAGACTTCGTCCGCCTCAGCAGGGAGCCTCTCTCCCCGCGCAGTTTTCGTTTTCAGCTTCGGTTGGTTGGGGGAGAGTCTGGCAGGATGGAAGCTCTCTGACCGCCTTCAGACCTCCGCACATCTCCGCTACGCGCATCACGGTTTCCCTTAGCAACGGCGGGCACACCTGTCGAGCTTCAGGTAGGCTTTCGGTTTCTGGCAGAGCTGCGCTGGGTTTCTGAACACACTCTGAAGCTTTTTTATTATTATTATTATTTTATTTTCAGGCTCCAATCATGAGAAGAGAAAGAAGCTCGCGTCCTCTGTCTGTGCTGGTCTGCTTCATCGCTTTGTGGCAAACACGGTAAGTTTCTGACGATAACCCATTGAGCGTTTTTAATTAATCTGAATGGATTTTTGCCTGCATGTTGCGCACAGGAGCGTTTCAGTTATAGCAAGGTAAATGACATGGTTTCTTACTCAGCTATATATGTTTTTTTTTTTTTTTTTTTTTTTTTAGTTTCTCCGTGCGCTCAGAGCGCCGTGAGTTATTAGAAAATGACTCTTTAATCTCAGAGAAGCGTCACAATGAAGCTCAAATCACAGAACATCTAATAAAAGCGCTGGAAGAATTTGACGTGTAGAATTAAATCTCACAACTTCCAGGAAATTGAGAGTATAGAAATATAGCTGGTTTAATCAGACGGCAGTTTATTTATTTTTATTTATTCTGAATAATAAAAAAATATATATTTCTAAAGCATGATATTTCTAAACAATAATTTCCAATACCTTGAAAATCCGATGTAGGAATTCATTTAACAATAATCATAATTATGAAATGATTAGATGAATCACATAAATTACTCCTCTCACTCTTGCCTTTTAAATAAGCATACATTACAGAAAACTATCCACAACCCAATCTAACATAGATTCATGGTGTAACTTTAAGACAGTTCTCATTCACATCAGTTTGTGCTCCTTTGGACAAGATCTGACAATGTTACATATGGGCAGCATTTTGTAGGAAGGCTACTTCTCAAATTTCAGTTAACTCCACCAGTAAATTCACAAACTCTACAGATTCCTGATCTGCACTCTTCATCTTTGAAAAGAAAACTTTTGCGTGCAAGTTCCACTGCATTTCTAAGCCAAAGTGGGGTGACGAAGCTCCAGCTTTTGGGTTTGATTTTGGCCAATGAAGTTACCATTGTAACAAAATTCAAAATGACGCCAGAAGGAATAGCATATAACTCTCTTCTGAGTCACAAGTTTTGATTAAATATAAACTGCATTAGTGCTCCTTTTCCTTGGAGGCACATTACGTTTGATGGAAGAATACTAAGTTGAGAAATCCATTTGGGATGAAGAGTATCAGTTGCTCTCCACTTATTTCGTCATCGAAGTGACTTTTTCTTTTAGTTCGTCTTGCTAAAATTCAACACTTTATGCAGTACCAATCTGAAACCTTGTCAATTTTTTCTTACAGACTGGATACATTCAGAGTTGCATTGTTTAAGATGATTTCAAAAAAGCCAGGCAAGCCAAGCAGAACTGGGTCTTTGAATAGACCCTTGGTGTTCACCCAGTATCAATACTTGAAAAAAATTTATATATATATATATATATATATATATATATATATATATATATATATATAAATAAAAAAAAACCTTTTGCAAATCCAAAGCAGCGTATTACTCATTATGAGTAAATGATAACAAGAATAACCCCGTATTTCCTAGTATTATTGCCTGGCGAATACAACCATTGCTTTGTTGAGCCATATACTCATTTAACTCTCATTAAATATAGCTTTATGAGCCCATTTACATTAATTTGTTTCTTATGAAATCAAGATTTGTTACATTTTTTTCAAGTATTGATACTGGGTGAACACCAAGGGTCTATTCAAAGACCCAGTTCTGCTTTCCACAATGAATAGAATCAGAGTATTGATCGAACACCTCAACAGCCTTCTCAAGATCATGAGAAGGCTTCTGACTGTTTTTCTTTTAGATGACAGCATCGTCTTCCGCTCTGATAGAAAAATAATTGGGTTGCTTTAGAAATAACAAATAAGTCAGATCTGTGTTAAGTCTATTTCTAGGGTTAGACTCCATTTCAACTCAATATGTTAAAAGGAGGAAGGACAGGGTAATAAAAACTTGCATTTTATCTTTGGTGGTGGATATGTACCAAAGAGTTGCTAAGTAAGCTACCTTTGATTCAGATACTCCTGCTAATTACAGAGCAACATTAAACCCCTTTTCTTTCCTAAAATTATTTGAAAATTAATGCCAATTGTTTCTGTGAAGATTAAGGTAGAAAATTTGTTTGAACAGTTGGAGTCAGACTTTCGAGGCCACTATAGAATATAAACACCATGGTGAAACAACATTTTCCCCTCAGCTTCAGAAATGCTTTGCTTGAAACAATTGATACTCATACTTTTGAACATGCTGTTCAATCAATAAAATCCTCTTTAGGCTGGTTTAGAACATATTTCTGTTTAATTCATGTAAATAATAAATCTCCCTCAGCTCGCTCTCTTTTAAAGCACTTTCTATGATATTGATGTTTTCACTACAAAAAACATCAATATCTAATGGATTTATGTAAAATGCTATGAGGCAAAGTGTTGCTCTTCCTCATCAACAATTACAGCCAGATATAAATGTTTATAGGACACCATGCTTTGTGAAATTTTTGCCTGAGTGCATTGCATTTTGGTAAGAAAAGCCAGGAAATTATGGCTCAGTGTGTTTATAAAATATGAAATACTTTTTCACATCAGATTATTAGCTTATAAATAATTGCCCTTTCAGCAGGTGAAATGTCAAAGGGTGCATGACCGGTCACATCAAATTCCGAAACAAATTAGTTTACCGACATCCAGCTTTTTCTCACTTTAACAGCTTCAGCAACAGGACATTTGACATTTTGGCTGTTAAATTGGTGTTTACAGAATCCTGTTAAGATGTATCAGACTTTCTTATGCATAAAGATACGTTTCTCCTATTTAGGTCAAGAGCAGTCGGTAATTCAACACAGAACTCCAAAGACATTGCAACATTCACCAAAATCCTGGACAGCCTCCTGGATGGGTATGACAACAGACTCAGACCTGGCCTTGGAGGTAAGATCCAGGCAACTGAAGCGAGTATCAAATCAAAGCAACACAGACGGAAACTGGTGAAACTTCCTCAGTCATGCTTGACAGTTGATAGTGTTCTTTACTTTCAAGGAGCCACATGGCATTTTTTAAAACGCCATGTGGCGTTAGGGTTAGTCATTTGGAACAAAACTTCCAAATGACTTATTCTTTAAATTGCCTGTTAATCAAACTTGTGTGGAAAACATTTGGCTTGCCCATGTGGCCAGATGTAACTTTTATACCCAAGTTTGAAAAAAATAAAAAATCTGAGCTCAACAGCCCTGTAAAGTGTTAATTAGCAGATTTTCTACAGCTGGGAGTTTATTTTGAAAGCATGAAATAGTTCGTATAACACCACTCAGTAGGCTGATACTGAGGAAAATGGGAATGTCAGAGGAACTCAGTTAAGCTTTAAGATGGAAATTTGTACATTTACACAAGAATTGAAAGTCCCCCTCAGAGCCATTCTTGAACAACTGCAGAGTTCCATACTATAAGTTAGAATGACTGGGCCACTTTACTGTGTGGAAGAAGACCCAAATTGCTGACATCAGATGGAGAGAAATTTGTTGGGATGTTCAGAAACAGTCCAGCAGTTTTCAGGCTTCAACAGGCCTGGAACAGGCTTGTTGAAGGCAGTTTCAACAAGCCAGTTTGTTTGTTTTGTACAAGTAAATGTAAAAGTTTAACAGTCATATGAGACAAAAATTGAGCTGTTTAACACCAATGAAGCATTGCCACTAAAATGGTGGTGAAAAATCAATAAATGATATTTGAAACCTTTTCACAGTTGGGTGTTTCAACAGGTCAATGAATCCAAAATTCAAATCAAACTGGTTTTTGAATGAAAAAGTTAGGCTAATGTGAAGCTAATGGAACCCGGTTGAGAATTTGTAAACTATCTCATGCATTGATACGTTAATGACAACAAAATTCTTGTTGCCAAGATTAAACTTGGTAAGAAATACTCTGTGTACACCAGAGAAAATTTACAATGCATCTTTTTTGCACTCAGTTCTTTTGTTTCACAAATGGTGACAAAGGTATATCAATTTTATCCTGAAAAAATGAGTCATTAAACACCCAACATTTATTTATTTATTTTTTATGACCATATCACCTCTGATGCAACAATTTCAGTTGAGATGGATTTTGTGTCTTTGTTAACTTTGACTGAGATTAAGCCCATGGTGAAGAACACTCAGTGGTGCTTTAATAAGAGCAATATTATTCATAAAGAATCAGCGTCTGCTTCTAACTCTCAAGAAATGTCTCCTTAGTACAACACTCAATATTCAAATAATCTGATATTAAGATCAAATTTGTAATACATATCAGAAACAGTATTTTGAATCTACTGGTGTCAGTCACTGGTGAAAAAAAGGAGCTTTTATATTTTAGACGAAAATGTAAATTATGAGAGGATGCCTGTTGTGTGGTGGAAGAGCATGCTGCAGTTCATCCTGCTTTGCGCTACAATGAAAGGATCTGTGATATCGTCAGAAAATGCATTTATGCCACTGTCAGCTCTTTACAGGCAACATTTTAAAAATAAATCTGCCTGCAGGTGAACCTATTGGGCTCTCTGCAGCTGTGAGTGTAATGAGCTACGCTTCTGTGTATCTCAAATCTGAATAATTTGTTCAGTGAGAACATATGTCTGGGTTGGAAATAATAAAACACATTCACTGGGGCTGGTGGACTTTGGGCCTGGAATGATTGAGCTCATTTGGTTTTAACAATTTCTCTTATTGGACTCGATGTCTAAGATTTGATGCTCTGGAAACAGAAAAACAGAAAAACAGGGATGAATGGGGATCATTGCCTTCTCTCTGAAGGCAAAGAAAACTGGATTTAATACATGGAGGCAACAGTTTAACCATTAGGTAACATGTAAAGACAATTGATAACGCTGGATTTTAGCTTGGGGTATAACAGAAAAGACTGAAAATTTCATTTGTACACCAAATTTTGGACTTAATTTTGAAAAAAAAAAAAGAAAAACATGTAGAATTTACTTCCAGTTTAAAATTATCCACTCCATTCTGTTAGTTTATTACCTGCAATCCCAACACAATACATAAATGTTGATAGTAGTAACATGAAAGAATGTAAGGGATATGAGTAATTTAACGAAGCACTGTATGACATTAACATTATTCTGGCAAGAACATGAAAAACTGTGAAAGACTGTTCGTGTCGGAACATCTAAAAACACAATTTTGTTTTAAAAAGATCAAAGTAGTGTGATTGGACCATCAATCTGATTTTATTCAGACTGTTGGAGTCTTAATGTCACCTTAAGTACCACTGTGGACTGATTGCAGTAATAAAACTCTTCTTATGCTGTGATCCTTAAAAGATTTATTTAATATTGGCAACTGAAATTTCTCCTAACAAGGTTGTATAGATGCAGTAAAATGTCACACAAGTTTATAAAAGTGACTAACAATCCAGTGAAAATAGAGAGGAGAGTCCCACTGAGTCTTAGCTCAGATTCAGGAGAAACAATCCTGGCCTTGTTTGTGAAGCAGTCCCATCTCTTTACTACTTCAAGTATATTCGGGGGTGCCTTGGAGTTTGCCTGACAAAAATGCATGAGTTTTGTTGACTTGTAGAACAATTTAGACTATGTCTTTTGTGTTGACTTGGGGGGGGGGGTTATTTCTGCTCAAGCTGTTGAATGCGTGATGTATGGATGAGTGAACCCCTTTGAAACTTTGTTTTCTGAGAATTTTCAATCGTCTGCCCTTTCCAGACCGAGTTACAGAAGTAAAGACAAATGTCTATGTGACCAGTTTTGGACCAGTGTCTGACACAGATATGGTAAGTCTTTCAACACTATTGTTGTACTATGAAATGTATAGATTTTTTTTTCTTTCTCTTTTAATCATCACAAAAAGAGTTACAGGTATAAAACTAAACGGTGTGCCCAAGCAGAGTTAACTGCCTAAGCAAACTGTTAATTGCCTTTGTGGTGCAGTCTATAAAGAGTATCTGTGTCCTTTATTAGTCCCATATTACCACAATCAACACAAGCTGTTGTTTGTCTAGAAATTTTGTTTTTGGTTCAAATAATCCGCTATAAATCTCCCGCCAATCTTCCTGAGCCAGTTTGGATGTGATTATTCACATTCAGATAAAATCTTCCAGACTGAAACACAGACAGAGAGAGAGGTAGCTGCCTCTACTGCTGGTCCTGTTGCCATTGGAAACTCAGCCAATCCAATCAGAAGAGCGTCGACATGGCAAAGGTTAGAATGTGTTATTAAAATGATATCTGAACATCCACCTCCATCCAGCTCTGATACACAGCTGCTGATCTGTCATATATTAATATATGGCCGGTCATTATTGTTTGCCAGCTGCAAACCTGCTGTGTGGTTTCATCTAAGCCTGACACAAACAATGGGATTTGTTTCCAGTCTGATGCAACATTTCATTCAAATTTCATAAATGTTTTTTTGGCTATTCTGTACTGTATATCAAGGCCCTCTGAAGATCTTCGCTCCTCAGAGACTTAGAATTTCAGGGATACAGATTTTATTCACAAAGTTCCACTCATCCCAACATTTTTGACTGGCTTCCTGGAATGAAATGTAAGAATTGGTGCATTTTAACAAGTGAAAACATGAAGTATCTTAGTTTCAGATTCTAGCAGTGATTTCAAATATATTTTTTGTGATTTGACGGATTACACAATTAGATATTACTGCTAAAAGTTGTTTGGTTTCAAGTCAAGGAGACCCTGAACTTTGCAGTTCCATTTTTAAAAAATGCATAAAAGCCATCCTTCCTGCTTTAAAAGCCTTTCTTTTTGCTTTCCTCTACAATCTGAGCCCATTCTCCGAGCCCACCTGGTTCCCCTCAAATATTTAAGTGACACAGAGCACAAAGATGGAAGTGGCTGTGTTCGAGACTGCACCTTCAAAGGAAGAAGAGTGTCTCATATTTAATACATGCCCATGTCTCCATCAAAATTGCAGCAGATAATTGCACTCCACCACTGTGTGTATTTCCTCTCTGTGTCTCTGATAGTTGCGCTCTGATACACATCCTTCAGATTGGATGTTCCCCCGCTGATCTTTCTGCATGATTGTTTGTGGATGTTTGTCTTCGCTGGTTTATTTGAGCTCATCAAAAAGCAGACATGCAGAGCTGCTTTGGAAAGCTAACCAGGAAATTGCTGCATTTTCTCAGTGACTTAGGGATGCCTCCACTAATTACATAGCTAAGGCTTTGTGAAAACAATGCATGTTAAATGTATACTTACAGTATGTACTCTGAAGAGAGGAGAGCTCTGTAGTTGGGGGATATTTTTTTCATCTCAGTGAACAACTGTGAACATGCTCAGTCATCTCCAAGAAAAAAATGCCTTCAGTATCTGAATTGGTAGCAGATGATTTAGAGGCAAAATCTTTTTTATCTGATGATAACTGATACTTTGCCAACTGTGTAATACCATATTAACTCATTTTTTTTTATTAAAACCTCATTTGTAGTGTTATTGCAGACTGGAGAACAAGTAGTACACAACCACGTATGAAAGAAAAGGTCAGAAATTTAAGGTAATATTTTAAAATCAAGACTCCCAAAGCTGCATAAAACAACCAAAACATCTCACTCTGGGGACAGTTTTGTACCAAGGTTTGTCTCTGAAAGTTACTGCTGGATCAGATGGACCCATTTGAAAACAAAGTTAGTTCCTGCTGAAGTCCTGTGGACTAATAAGAGGAAACAGAGCAAACTGGAGATGCTTCCACTTAGATGGAGGGGAAGGTCTCTGTGATTTTGATGTAAACGTGGGATGGCACTCGCCTCAGGCCACAGCTGGATCTGACACTGACAGATGTGGCTGGACCCACCCAGGTGTCACACGGCGTCAAGCTGCGATCTCACGATAAGCTCAGTTATGACAGAACTGGACAGGAAGGACATTATCAACATTATAAGTTCAGGGTGTAGTCTGTTATTTTGGGTCAACGTCGACCATCTATAAATTCTAAAAGGTTTTAAAAGTCCATGTAACCTGTATGTTACTAAAAATGTTTACTTTTTTGCATAACTGTTGAAAAAATATAAAAATTGTTAGATTGTTTTGAGGAACATAGTTACAGTTTAAACATTTGAGTTTAAACTGTTTAATTATGCAGGTTTTCCTTTGTTGGACGCTGAGAATGTTGTGCCTCAGTAAAACCCAGTTGCCTCTGCCCTTCTTTCAGGAATACACAGTGGATGTCTTCTTCCGTCAAAGCTGGTTGGATGAACGGCTGAAGTTCCATGGACCAATGAACATCCTTCCTCTCAACAATCTGATGGCCAGTAAGATTTGGACCCCTGACACATTCTTTCATAATGGCAAGAAATCTGTGGCCCACAACATGACCATGCCCAACAAACTTCTGAGGATCATGGAGAATGGAACGCTGCTCTACACCATGAGGTACCTGGCTTTTCAATTCTGTCTTTCTATTTGAAGACACCAATGTCAAGTTACAAGCTTTAACTTGATTCATTAGGGTAGAATTGTCTTTGATGGAGTGTTGGTGGCGAGCTGGTAGTGAGCTGCTTCTACATTAAATCAGTTTTCTACAGCCGTCACACTTATTGCCGCTCTTTGTGTTATGAAATTATTCTTCCCTGGTGCATTCATGTACTAATTCCAAATGTTAAGAGAGATTTGAGAGCACAATGCAACAGAGATCTTTTCTGTGCAAAATATTTTCAAGAACTGTTTGTCATCTTTGCTCTCTGACACAATTTCGTAGGAAAAAAAAAATCTGATTCAAATTGAAATGAGTGAAAGTCCATAGTATTTACACTTACATTATTTGACTGGGGCATTTCATGGCCTTTAAAACATTTTTTTGGCGAGTCTGCTCTACTGTGTGTAGGGTCATTGTCCTGTTCATGACTGAGCTTGTTGGACCAATGTTCCCACATTTGACTCCAAACCCTCCGTGTGTACAGTTCATATTAACATAATGACTTTTTACATTCCCTGGTCCTTTTGTTGTAGAAGAATCCCAGCCTAGGACATTCACTCCAGAGTGGTGTATATATATATATATATATATATATATATATATATATATATATATATGTACATCGTCTAATGATGTACATAAATATTTGCTTCTCTAAGGTTATTGCTGATATTGCTCTGCTCTGGCATTGTGTTGCATGCCAAAACTCCTGATTTTGTAGATGTAAACACACTTAATTCAGTTCATGTGTTGCATTTCTCAAATTTCAACAATTGACTTAGATTTTTACTCATTGATTTTTTTTTTTTAACTTGGTGTAGTTCATGAAGCATAAATATATTTTATCAAAATGTTTTTTCTTAGTCATAGTTTTATGCACTAAAAGCACAATCTTGCTTGTTGATCTTGCATGAAGTATCGCAGTGATTATGGGTTGTTTGCTCAGACAGACTCCATCTGTTTGCCAAAGGCATCTACTGACCTTAAAGGTGGCAACAGATCTGGGTTCTTTCAGTCTGAAAGAGCTAATTTAAGGACTTGACCCATCAGCTTGTAGCTTCACTTCATATGGCTTCCACCTAATTTGCTTGTTGCCCAGCAACTGCAGATGTTTATAACAGCTCACACTTGGGCTCCACAATGACAACTTGTTAAAACATAACCTTTTTTGGAGTTATATTTAGTTATCTTTGTGGACTCATCATTGTACCATACTTCATAAAAAGTTTACATGTATACATATATACATGACACTGCAATCTTTTCTACAGTTAGACAGTTGCAATTTCATTATGATACCCAGTGACAAACTTCCAAGCATGCTTTATGAATATATTTATGTTTTTTTGCCAGGTTAACTGTTCAAGCTGAGTGTCCCATGCATCTGGAGGACTTCCCCATGGACTCACATTCATGTCCTCTTAAGTTTGGCAGCTGTAAGTGTTAAAATCTGCAGAATCAAACTCATAGAAAAAATGGATAGACAGATTGATAGGTGGAGGAATGGATTTTCAATCTTTAGCTGTGGTGATTAGAAATGACTAATCACCACAGTCATTTCTAATTGGTTTCTGTTTGTATTATCTCTGCATGAGATGCCTACACAAAGACAGAGGTAACTTACATCTGGACAAGAAACGCCTCCCAGTCAGTAGATGTAGCAGATGATGGGTCCAGGCTCAACCAGTATGACTTGGTTGGACAGACTGTTGGAAAGGAGACCATTAAATCCAGCACTGGTAGGCACCTAATCAGACAAACAAAGACTATCAAAGACACTCAAACTGGTGATTCCTACATTGGTTTCTATAGTAATGTGAACTCGAATTTTGACCTTTTATGGTCTGGTCTTTTATTCACTACAATTCATGTAAATAATGCAATTCAGAAAAGTTTTTCAATCAAAATTTTATGTTTTTGGCAACGTAATTTATTCACCAGTTTATCCTTGATATTCATTTCATATAGATTTATGTTCCAAATATTTTGTATACTCATCCACCAGCCAGTGTGGGTGGAGCACATGGTGGAAGGAGAAGCGATCTCCATACCATGTCTTCATTTGCGTTGGAGGTCTTTCGATTTCAGATTTCACATTTCACATTTCACAGTTACTGAAGTGTTTTCTTTTAGCCACTCTCCTTCAATGGGATTAAATTGACTTCTTTTCAAGTGTTGTAGCAAACAAGAAGAATGAAGGCTGGAGATAATCTCAATATGCATTTAACTCAGCAGGCAGAAAATAGCCCTGTCAGTTTTCTGCAAACTGTAGTTAAAAATGCAGTAAACACTCCAAAGAGTAAAGATCAAATACGTTTGTATTCTTGTGAATAGAAGTATATCAACACCAGGTGATAATCAATAAATGATAACTGCATGATTTTCCTCTTTGTTCTTCACATGAATATATTATTATGTAAAGTGAACCTGTTCCTATGACTCTCAGGTGAATACACAGTGATGACGGCTCATTTCCACCTCAAGCGGAAGATTGGATACTTTGTGATCCAGACATATCTGCCCTGCATCATGACGGTCATCCTATCCCAGGTTTCCTTCTGGCTCAACCGGGAATCAGTGCCTGCTAGAACTGTGTTTGGTGAGTATTTGAGACTTTAAGTCTGTTATGTAAGCAAAATAAAAGATTTAAGGATTGCAAACACTTTTGAGATCCCAACCACCAAAAGAGGTGAAAAAATTAATAAATGTCAGAATCAGATTAATTCAAGATCTTAATGTTTGCATTGCTTCACAAATTTTGGTGATAGTGAATCAAAAGCAAAGGAGATGTAGAGGCTTAAACCATATTTAATTTCTTCCTAAAAATTTGAATGTGCATGGTTATGTGCAGAGTGAACATGAAAGAGAAAGCACATTAAAACCCTTTACAACCGTGTCTACACAAGAGTGTGCACAGCAGGAAAGCAGAACAGCAGCAGCTGCAGTCGTTGTCTGAATCTCAACACCAACTATTCAGATAAAGGTTTGAGTGTTAGCTCACTTCTGTTGTGGAAATGTCAATTTTCCACTTAATATTTTCAAATTTTATGTATGTAAACTACAGAAAACTAGACTTGAAAAATAAATGCAGACAACATTCAATTTCATGACATTTTACTTCTCTTAAGTAAGTGGTTCTTATATTTGTATAAAATAACTACATCCACATTCCAATATAAATATTTCTGTGTGTGTGGGTGTGTGCATGCGTTTGTGTGTGTATTTATATAAGTTCATTACATTGCTGAGTTTTTAATGAAAGCAAGTAAAAATATGTTTTCATATGATTATTTTTTTTATATAAAAAAGCAGTTCAAATCAGCCGAGTCTTGCACAAAAACATAATGGTCCTCATTCTGAAATCATGCATTACTTTATTGGTCTATCAAGATAACTCCAAAAGTACGTCAATGACTCATTAAGGTGGATACAAGAGAACCCAGAACAACATTATACTGTCAGTATTGTCATTTGATGCGAAAATGGCATTCATTTGAGAGTTTATAGGCAAAAAGCATTATTGGCCAAAATGATAAATGTAAAAAAAAAAAGTCAAATAACTCTTTGATTACCTCCAAAATTTAGAAAAAATGTTCAGTGGACTGACAAGACAGGTATACAACCTGTCACATCTGATATAAAATTTAGAAAGCATTTCAGAAAAAGAGCATCTTACACCCAAATATGGTGGTGGTGTGAGAGTTTTGGAATGTTTCTTTCTTCTTTTTTTTTTTTTTACAGAACCTGGACAACTTCCAAAAATTGATGAAACCATAAACCATAAACCTGGAAGCATGACAATTTGATCTGCGGCACAACTTGACCTCTAAATGATTTCCCAAAATACTCGCTGATCGGATGTGTCTGTCTGTTATAGCTCTGTCTGTTATGGGTCTTATTCCAATGACTTCTTTATTCGTTTACACGTTTAAAACCTTATTGTGTGAATTAAACTCTTCTTCAGATCAAAGATCTGGTTTTCCAAAAGTTTATTTGCCAAGACGGGCAGCAGCACAGAAACAAAGTTGCAGCTGTGAAACATTACATATTATACACTGTAAGAATGAAACATGAAATTGATATGTTGGTGTTTGGTTACAGAAATTTAGAAACACTCTAGGTCTTCTGTGTTCGAATTTGGGGTCTAAATTTTCTGAGTGCATTTGCCAGAGAACATATAATAAAATACTCAGTTCATTTTATGTTTTTTTTCAGGAGTGACCACAGTTCTCACAATGACGACCCTGAGTATTAGTGCCCGTAACTCTCTGCCAAAGGTGGCCTACGCTACTGCCATGGACTGGTTCATTGCAGTCTGCTATGCATTTGTCTTTTCTGCTCTCATTGAGTTTGCCACTGTTAACTACTTCACCAAGCGAGGCTGGGCTTGGGATGGAAAAAGTATTGTCAACGACAAGGTAAGTACATTCATATGAAAAAAATTGTGGACATCCCATTAAATGTCATGTGTACTCAGCAATGTTTGAAGGGGCTCTAGAGTGCAATCAAATTTCTAAAATAATCTGAGGTAGCACCAGTCGACTAGTCGTGAAAAATAAATAAATAAAAATAATAATGGAAACTTTCAATGTGGTTCAAAACAGACACATTTCACCCATATTGTAGTCAGATTCAATCATAGATAGAGGGTGGGAGCTTCCTAGAGAGACAGAGGTCCAATTTCAAGGTGTCAAATTTCAAAGTCAAATTTCTATTAAACTATCTTTGATATTTACAGCATTTTTATAACATCTGAAGGTATAAAATAGCAATATATGCCTGGAAAGTACATAATATTGCCGCTTTCGCATCTTTAAGACTGTTAATGGGTTGAGCTTTCCAGAAAAACGCATGTTGGCAGATGTTTTAAATGTACATTACTTACAAACTTTTTTTTCCTGGAGAGTGGAATGATTCATTTCAAATTCTTCTCAGACCTTTATAAACTCCTTTCCAGGCCTTTTTCTATTTTTCCACGGTCACTGTCACTGCAATAACCAAACTAAACATCTGAGCTTTAATTAGGACAAAACAATTACAAAATATTAGGTAACAATAATCAACCTAAATGCAATCAAATTTCATGTGACTGCATTTGTGTACCCTTTTTAAAATTTAGGTGTGGAGGTGTCCTCACCAAAATTCCTTTTGCAAATGTCTTAGAAGTGCTTTACTTTGGTTTCCATTTTTTAGTTATGCAACTCAATCTCTAGTTTTACACCATTAAACTAGAAGATTAAATTCAGATTGAATTGAAAAAAAAAGATAAAATCAAGACAATTTCTTTTTTCAATTTCTTGTATTCATTAATAAATAAGCAACATACCTTTTTCTTACAGTTTTAAATTTCTTCAACTGTTTTAATCTACCCACAGAAAAAGGAAGCTACTGTCAAGAAGGAGAAGAACACCTATGCTGTAGCTGTAGCAAACTACAAACCCAACATCACTAAAGACTCAACACTGCCCACCATCTCCAAGTGCACTCTGAACGAGCCCAACAAGATTACAGGAGGAACAAAGGCCGAGCAAAACAAGAAAACCTTCAACAGCGTCAGCATAATCGACCGCATCTCCCGTATTATGTTCCCTGTGTTGTTTGGCACCTTCAACCTAGTCTATTGGGCCACTTACCTGAATAGAGAAAAAGTAATCAAAGACCTGGATCCATCTAAATGAGCAGCAAGGGCCCAGCACAACAACACGTCACACATTCAGGACAACAACGCTTAATTACAGCTGCTTTGGTTATGCAAACCCACCTTTGTCTCATTACTGGACACAGTTTTCAGTTAGTATAGATACACATCTCTAAATAAGCTTAGACCACACAGAATTTTCATTAAATCTTTTCTTAAAGATACATTATGATGAACTTATATAAAATACAGCATAAACCAGGATAACTGAAATGCTGCAGGGTACAGTGTTCTGCAGTTCCCCTCAGGTTCAAAGAGGCGTTTTCTCTTCACCTTTACTAAGTTTACAAAAGCTCTTAGAAAAATTACTGTCCACAATCTGCTTGCAACCAATCAGCAGAAAGATGAAGCAATCAGATTTTTATGATATCAGGTGAGCTGTGCAGTTTATGGTAATGAGCATTCCGAGAAAATCACAAATATCTGATTATTTTTTTCAAATACTGTGTAAACACACTCAGACATATATATTTATATAAAGTTTAGCTCAAATATTCACATACACTGTATGAAAGGAAGCTGTGTAGTTGTTAACACTGTAACACAGGTTTTGATGCCCAACCTAATTTTGTTTTTGCATGGATGTTTGCATGTTCTCCCTGTGCATGGATGGGTTCTCCCCGGGTACTCCAGCTTCCTCCCACATTCCAAAAACATGACTGTTTGGTAAATTGGTTACTCTAAATAGCCCCTATAAATGTGAGTGTGTGTGTCTGTGTGTTATTTGTCTTGTTTTCTCTGTGTTGTCCCGTGATGGACTGGTGATGTTTTCCAGGGTATACTCCCCCCAGGCTATCTATCCAGCTTGATGACTGCTGGAGGTTGGCACCCTCAGATCCTGCAAGGATAGGTGGGTACAGATAATAGATAGATGTGATAAATGACATATAATAATTTTTTCTCACTGTCTCACATTAACATCAAATTTTCTTGTTTTAGATCAGTTTAGATAAGTAGCACCAACAAAGCACCAATTCTATAATGCTGATTCACAACAAATGCCATGTCAAAGCACTTTACAAAATAGACAAATCCCATTGATTGACAGAAATATTAAGTCAATTCAATCCATCACATTAATAGACAGATTTAAAGTTAACTACAATAACTCTTTGATCCTACAAAAACAAAGCAGGAAAGTTCAGTTTATTAGGTCAATTGGTAAAATGTTTTCTATCTAAGGAAACCTAGCCAATTGCTTCAAGTTGTTAACTTTGCAGAAATCGCTCAGACATGTGGGGAAAGTGGAAAGGAAAACTCCCTCATGTACATCCTGAGAGCATGTTGTCAAGGCATCCTAAACTTCTGATTTCTTAATCTACAACATTTGAATTAAACAAAAACACAAGGATGTATGGCAACATCTTAAACATATTGTGTCTTTGCGAGAAAAACAAAATAAATTACCCAAGATATATTTTGGCAGATTTATTTTTGCTAACATAAATCAGTCAAGATATTAGTAAGAGAGTACTTATTAATATCTTGTAAGTAAATTAGTAAGTCAAGATATTAATAAGAAAACTGTGGAACTTCATAAGTCTGGTCCTTCCATGGGTACAATTTTGAGATTTCTGAAGATGCCATGTTGTAGAAAATAGATTAAAACAATTATGTAAGTACAAACAGCATGGATGTCCAGCCATCCATGGTATTACATTACATTACATATGGAGGTTACCTCTGTAAGAGTGAAGGTCCATATATGTTTGTTTCTTGTTAACAAGTGGTGAGCAGATAGTAAATCAGAGTGATTGGTTAATTGTGGCTTAATCTGTAGTAGTTACAGCATTGTTCCATTTCGTTTCCAACCTCCTATGATCTTTACTCCCAAAATGTAACATTTTCCAGAATGTCCATTTAACAGAAAACCCTGAAGTGGAACCTGAACTTGCTGGAGGGACTGGATGTAATTTCTGACCTGAGAAAATTTTAGGAACCCCTATGAAAAGCTCCAGGAATAAGCTAAGGGAACTCCAAATTCAAAAAGGGGGATCAATTCGTGATATTTAATAGAGATTTGAAGCAAGTTCTTTCAAGTGAAAGTCATTACGGGGAATCAGAGTTCTTGACATTGTGTGTTTCAAGAAACAATAGTCAAACGTAGCATGATTGCCTCTGGAAACACAGCTACAGTCTACAAGCCAACAGTTACTCTGCAGATGTAGAAATCACTGGTACAAATGTGTTTTACACGCTGATTTATTTTCTAAATACTGCTCAGGCAATTTGAGCATGTGCCTTAATCAACCAGCAAATAAGTGCTTCATGAAATTCTCGGCTGTCTGGCAGTGGATTTTAAATTTTGACTACATGTTTTGACATGTTTTGTTGCATCTAATGTCTGGTATAATGCATATCCAAGTCTTTTACTTTAATTTAATAATTAATGTTAAGTCCTCGTCTCCAATTACATAAGACAAGAAAAGAACCTTGTTGTGGGTGTAAGAAAGTGTCCTCCACAGTTAGGCAGATTCCAAAGCTGGTTAAGGATTTCTATGTGACATCACTTCTTCCAGTGATGTATGTTGCCATTTTGGATGTCAGCATGCCAACATAAAAAGGGTAAGACTAAAATTCCTGCACAGTGATGTAAAAGAATAATTGCCATTTGCTGTAAATGTTACCAGTGACAGAATCACTAGGTAGATTCAAACAGTCATAGAACCCGGTTTTAAAAGGCACACGGTTTAAATCTATAAAAGGGTAAATACTTTTTGACAACACAGTATATCATGTGACATAAGCTGTGCTACTTATAGAAGTGATAACCAATGAAATAAGATTGAATATATGCTGTCAGATGTTCTAATCTCTCAGGAAAGAAAACAAATCTGTGTGGAAAATGTTTTTCACAATATTTCCCAATGGCATAGCTGCAGATCTTCTGTCTGCTCTTGTGGCTTTTGTACTTTTATGTATCTGTTAACAAATGCAGGGATGACATGGACCCAGTGTTTCTAGATGTAACGATCTAGTTTTTTCTCCAAGATTTCTGTTGCAGTTAACAGTCCACAGCCAACAAGGGTGTTAATAGAAGCTTGTCACCTCTTGTCACCTCCTTACTTTCTATGAAGAAAACAATGATGTCATGCTACAAATGCCATAATAGAAAAACAAGCTTTGAAATTTATTCACTACACCAACAATTTGTTCATTTGGTAATTTCTGGTCTTCTCTCTGTTTCAACTGTTGCAAATTAATGTGTGCTACCTTAGTAGTCTAGTTTTATATAATGCATACTTTTTCATGAGGCAGCAGAAAGTAAAAAGTGTAGTAAAAATCAACGAGATGTTGGCTCTTTGGGTCACAGTAATGTAGCCTTGGATTACCAAAGATATTTTGGTAATTCTTTTAAGACCTCATTGTTCAGCCTGTCATTTTTTCAAAGCACATGTTGTCCATCTCTCCTTCCCTAGTTTTAAGTTGCATACTACGAAAGATTGTTCTGATTGGATGCACGTGTTTGTTTCTATGAAATTTGTACTCGCTGTCTTGATGTTTGTCTTTGTGGTGTTATTGTTTTTGTTTATTGGCATTATTCTATAAAAAATGTAGCACATAAGAAGGACTTACTCTCCTATACATTCCCTTCAACAACAACAACAAAAAACACTGTTAGCACTAAAATATATTGAATACTATGTATGTGTAAAATTTCAATCCTTTTAAATGACATTTATTGAAAGCAACTTTTGTGCATTTATTATGTGTAGCTATATAAACACTGTGCTTTTGAGATACTTTACAATTTATTGGTATTTTAGAGGAGTGAAGATATTTTGTTTATGCACATTTATTTATGCTTGAAACTTTCTCTGTATGATTACCAAAATATGAGTCTTTTTGTGCTGTTGTATTTTCAAAGAAGACTAAATATTTCTGTAATAAAGATGATGCAAATAACTCAGGTTAGATATTTTTTTCTTCTCATTTTTTATTTTGGTAAGAGGGAAATTTACCAGAATGGAAATTCTTGAAATAATGTGTAACCCCTTTTCTCATTTTCTTAATCCTACATATGTTTATCCATGCATCTTCCCCTCCAAAAATAATTAATTTCTATTTCAATTATACTTTCACATATTTCACAAGTGATCCTCATATGTATCACATGCATATTGTGTGTATCAGACACATATTTCTTCCATATGGTTTAACATGTGGAAAATGTGACGTGAAAAGTATGAAACCCATGTGAACAGAGTGAAGCACTTGGGTCTTTACCATAATACATTCCAACACACATATATGTGCTTTTAGTGACATATCATTCATAAAATTGTGTGTGAACAGCAGTCATTTTTCATGTGGTACTTTTGCCCTTTTCTGTACAGCTAAGGATTCTTGTTTGTTCAATGAAACCTAATTTGGGATTTGGGAATCCAATGCAACATTGCAGAGAAGAAAAGAAATCCAAAGTAATCTCTTGTTCATCCGGTTCTATCACTTATTGATGAACATTTCTTGATGCAATGCCATTTGAGAAATTAGAGATCACACAGCTATCCAACTTAATCTTGCTTCTACAAATGACCCCAGATTATTTTACTGTGAAAAAAAACCCCAATTAAAGTGACATTAAGAAATTCTTTCCATACTGTCCTTTGGATAAATCTGAACACATCTCTAGAAGATAAATACAATCATAATGATTGTTTTCTGTTAAAAGATCTATAAATCCAGCCTGGAACTCACGCTAAAACAGCTTTATTAAAAATATTATTTTAATTTGATAACAGCATGTCAGTTACTTAATTAAACCTCATCAGAAGAAAAGAGCCTGAGGTTATTGGAGATGTTCCTTTTTCAGTCCACTAGAATTCCCCAGAAATATTTTTTATATTTAAATAAATATTCCCTCTCCTTTAAGTCATGTTTGCTCAGGAGTATTCAAATATATGAGAGTTGAACTTCATGAACCCAAATGAGGAGCGGTTTATTTTAACACCTTGCTGTCAAAAACTGCACAGTACGCATCTTTAAATCCATTTTTACATTACAGCATGTACAACTATTCTGACCGTGACATCCTGATCCTTGGCGTGCTTAGATCAACTGCTGAGTGTCTGCAGCTGAAGGGGCTGTAATCCATCTCAGAGCAACATCAACATCAAATCAGCACATTTACACTTAAATCTGCACGTTCCCCTCCACCTGGCTTTGATCCACACAAACATCGCCTTATCCTTCCTGCTGGCCTCGCATCCAGGGAATTCACC
Source organism: Poeciliopsis retropinna (assembly GCA_010277075.1). Taxonomy (NCBI): domain Eukaryota; kingdom Metazoa; phylum Chordata; class Actinopteri; order Cyprinodontiformes; family Poeciliidae; genus Poeciliopsis; species Poeciliopsis retropinna. Next base: position 6,648,832 of record VMRM01000018.1, read on the forward strand.
CATTACTCATGAACAGAAATCACTGTAAACGTGTACAGAGCATTATTTCTCTCCACAGCAGTAAATACATACTGCAGATGTACGAGAAGTCATGTAGAGATAACGCTGCAGCTGTCGCCGTGGCTCAGATCATTTAATAACACTCATAGAGAGCCCAGAGCTCTGCAGAGTGTCTTCATCTCGGAGGTGGGGTTGCTTTCAGAAGGTCTTGCTGTAGCCAGAGGTCACAAATGTCTACACTCATCGCTTTACTCATCACATCTCTGCCCCATCGCCCCCTCTGCCGGAAGGTCGACTGCCTCAGCTTCCTAGTTTGCAGCTGGCAACTCGGATCAGAAAAGCTACACCTCATGTTCAGAGGTGTGGGAAGGTCCGTGTAGTGATTGCAGGTCAGATTCAAGAGGTTTAAAGAGTCACACATGTTGTTGTTCAGATACGGAGTGCGGAATCATCTATAAAAGGTGTTCACCTCCTTGGGTGTTTTGCCCTTTTTATTGCTTTTACAATTTAATAATTTAAAAAAATAAAAAACTTGTAATGGGAAAGTCAAAATGTATTTTTTTCAAATTAATGGAAAAAAGGAGATATTGCATAAATGTTCAATCACTTGACATCAGTATTGAGTATCTGCATCTTTGTTTGAAATCATCACATGGAGTTTGTGGGGATGAGTATCTGAATGCTGCAATTTTATTCCATACTTTCTTGCAAAACTATTAGAGCTCTGTTAGATTGTGTGGAGGTCAGCTGTGAGCAATCCTTTTAAAGTCCATCCACACTTGATTTAAATAGATATCTATGTCTTCGAACATCCATTTTCAGATGCTTAGAATTCCTGAAATCTTTCAATATTGCTTCATAACTTACACCTGCTTCATGCCTTTATCTCTGACCTGTCTGGCTGATCTGTTGCTGAGGGCGTACAGCGGGTCCAAACCCTGGAGAGGGACTACATGTCCCTTCGGATCCTCAAGAAAGAGCTTAAGTGGATCACTTTTGAAAAGTGATCCTCAACAACGCAATGTTGGCTATATTTTTAAATGGCTTGCATGCATTTTATCTACTTTGCCCTTCATGTAAAAACCTGTATTCCTCATCCAGATTTTAACTGTAACCTCAAAGTAACCCTTTTACTTAAATGAGAAGACCGAGCCGCTTATCGTAATTCAAAGTGTCAGACTTAATGTGTTTTTGTCAGTAACATCTCTGCCTCACTGGCACATTAATTACCTGCCTCCATGGTTTGAAGGCAGTAAAAATACATTAGCATTAATAGCGAGCTCTGGTCACACGCTGTTTCTCCGACACAATCAGCATGTAAAGCAAAATGCCACCTTGCAGCTCTCTGATTAGCTGTTTTCCCTGAAGAACAGCTTTACTCTGATCAGATATATATAATTATAGCTTTAGCAATAATCAGCAAGGCTCCCTACAATTCTCTTTTTTTATGTGTGCTTAATCCCCTTTCTTGGTTACCTTAGGGCCGTCTGCTGCATTTGTCAGCAAATGTTGCCTGAAGGAAATGCAAACAGAGAATAATCTCACAGTAATCTCCATTAAAGCCTAAGAGGATGGTTGATATTTATCAGAACAACTACAGCAGTGCAAAAACTATCATCTTGAAGCAATGTTTATACATTTCCATACAATGGGAAACATCATGAATATTAATAACTTGACAGATGTGGTGCTGCAACCTGAGAGATGCAGGTTTTTTATTGCTTCATGCTGGAATGCCGGAAGAAAATCTGTCTGTAGACAACTGGATGTCCAGGATGACACAAATTGAAAACATAAAATGAAAATCAAATTAAAATATAAAATTGGTATTCTTCTCATGTTCTAGCTGTATTTTTAGCAGATTTTTATGTGGGCGACCAGAATGTTTTAGAGTTTTTCTTATAACAATAGCCACTGGGGTTGAATTGGAGGCTATAAATGATGGAGAAAGCCATCTGCTGCTCAATGAAAAGCACTTCCCTTTTTTAAGGATCACATTAAGGTTTCACCATCATCACTTTTGTCTCCAGACACAGAAACGTGGTCATGGTTATATTCTGAAAAGAAACACCAATGATTCATTATTTAATTTTTACATAAATATCAAACAGATCTGTTCATCCCAGGACTTGTTCCTCCCATTTAGTGTGTGTTTCTTAGTGTGATAATTAAAATTTATTCATCTCTCGTTTTTGAGATTTTGAGAAAATACATTCCATTCACATCCAGCATCCATCACTAAGCTGCATGTGAAAAAAAAAAATCTTTTCAGACCTTTATTCCCTCTGGGTGGTAAATTTTGTGATTTTTTCCCCCCTGGGTGTATTAGTGTGTTTTTTTTTGTATAATAATTATAATTAGTGTAATTATTGCATCGTCAGAAATGCAATAATTCATATCCTCACAGCAGCAAATGTGAACCAGGCATGTTGTACAATCCTCTTTTGCTGCAAGTCTTTTGAAATATGTTTCAAGTTTAAACATCTAGGAATAAACATTTTTGCCAATTCAAAATTGCAAAAGTGTATTGTTATTGTTCACTTCTGAACGTTGACCTTAAGTGAGGTAAGTAAGGGTTGCATTGCCTTACCCATTGATCTGGCCACTTATGTGATCTCCTGGATGAGTCTTCAGTTCACTCTATGAGTAATTTTGATCAACCAGCCACTTCTGAAAAGGCTCATGCTGTTTAATATTTCCCCTCTTTGAGAATAATATATAACTAGAATCCCACAGCCTTAGAAATAGATTTTTAAACTTTTGCAGACTTTGTCATATGTTCTTCAATTTCTTTCGATCAGAGCACGGTGGGTTGATTTCAATAATCTTAAAGTCTCCTTAATGTGGTGGGACCGATCCTATTTGCCCCTTAATGAATTTATGCGTCTACAATGACATACAGAATTTGTTTTTCCTTGCAAGCAATGACCAAAAAGCAAAGATTCTTCAGTTGTATACAGCACAATTATCTAGCATATAGATAATTGGTATGTAAATTAAATAGTTTAGGCACAATGTGGCATAACTGAATGAGATAAGCCAAAGAGTTACACAGGGGGTTAAGTGATGTCTTATTTCCGTGAGTGGGTGTGGCTAGTGAACCGAACAAATGTGGATAATTATAGTTACTTCATGACTGAAGAAGGGAGCGATTACTTTTAATATTGTCAATATTAATTTGAAAAGCTTCCCCCCCCACTAAAATAGATTCATAATTTGAAAAATTAATTTTGTAAATACAAACGTTGTCATTGATTTAAAACCTGTTTTGTTTGATACTTTTCATGTCACAAATAATAGACGGAAAGAGCTATCCTATTTTTGCACTAGTTTGGGACGCAATTTGTAACTGGCGAAAACATAAAGCGAAAAACAAAGAGCACCGTGTCCGTGTGCCCTTGAGCAAGGCACTCAATCATCTGTCGAGCTGCACAGCGACAGAGTTCCTATAAAGGAACTACAATAAAATAAAACACAAACCCGTATGTTGCTGTAACTTCCTCCGCTACAACACGTCTCTCTTAACGACACCAGTCAGAGAACAGCATCTGTCACAGCAGCACTGCAGATGGACTAAAGCAGCCTCACTCACTGCACTCCCATCCTCCTCCCCTCCACACACACGCACACACACCATGGATCCATGCCTCACCATCATCCTCTGCATTCAGCCCTGATCCACCGACAGAATCAACCTGATTTCCTCTCACTCTTACCGCCGCTTTTTATTATTCACATCACAGTTGTTATATCTGTGCGGATCCAGCTGCGGAATGAAGTCGCTGCTCTTCTCGGCACTGCGGGACAAAGCCATGAATCCCTGGCTGCTCTTCGCGCTGCTCGGTCTCTGGTGAGTGAGTTGCTTCCATGCGCCCGTCGTGATGGGAAGAGGGGGTGAAAATGACCGCAGAAGGGGTCTTTGCGTGTGCGTGTGTGTGTGTCTGTTTTTATTTATTTATTTGTTTTTATTTTATTTTTTTTTCAGCGTGTAATTGTGAGAGCTGTGGCTGGGGAGTTTAAATTCTGACGATGTTTTTTCTCTTGGGGTTTACTGCTTCGTGTGTGTGTTTTTCTTATCTACCTGAGATTTGCAGGTTGGGTGATTTTGGTCCCCACTGTTCGAAAATGTGTATGTGCACAAGCGACACTTAACCCATACTATTAAGATTAGGGACTTCTTTTCAAGTTATGAAAAGAAAAAAGATGGAATTTCTCAGCAGGCAAGCAAGTAATCTTTGTTATTTCTGCATGCTGAAATAATAATAATAATTAAAAAAGGTTAATAGTGAATCTTACTAGGCATTGCAATCCAGTCAAGCTGATAAAAGCACAAATCAATTAGCCATGATCGATCATTTCATCATTTACCAGCTGCAGTCCAAAAGTCTCTCTAATTTTCAGTTTAAAGATGCCAGTTATTGCCTGACAGTCTGAATGTTTGGTGCCTCTTGGAGAAGTTTTTTTTTTTTTTTACCAAACTCCCAAATTGAAACCTTGCCTCACCAACAGTTTGGATGGGAACTTATTATTATTTGTGAATATAACATCAGTTTTGGACTTTTAATGGTTTATTTCAACTGTATTGGAGAATTATTAGGATCTAAATTAAGGACATATCATTGTTGAAGTTAAATTACCAATACATACTAGTAACAACAAAACCCTTCACACACAAAAATCAAAGCAAATTAGTCAGAAAATTGAGTAAAAACATGAAATGACAAATTTTTGAAAAAGCTTGCTTTGTGAGGAATACTTTATTAGTAATAACTTTAATAGTTTAAATTTATGAGAAACTGGTAGTAGGTGTTGCTCTGGTGTGATTTTCTTTCACATAAACAGTTTCCAAATTTTGGAGGTTTTGGTGATGTTGTGGAAAAAGTGGATAAATGTCAAGTTATTGACTGGGCCATTTTAACAGTTTTACCTTCTCTGAAATCACTTCAAAGTTTCCTTTGTTGTACTAAGGACTCTTATTTGGAAATCAGTGCTTGTATCACCTTTGTATTCAAATCCAGAATTTTCTAGGTTAGCTCTCCGTGTATTATTTTCTCAGTTTTCATGAAACTCTATGTGGGAATGCAGCCCACACCTGCAAATTTAACTTTTGGCAAGGTTTTTACTTTAGGTGGTGTGCAGAACCTTTTTTTTTTTTTTTTCAAACATTGTGAGGGCAGTAATTTGTAAAACGTCTAGCTTTGGTCTCATCTGACTATGATGTGTTTTTCCCATATTATACTGACTAATCTTCAACATTCTTCTTTTTTCATCTTGTAGTCTTGTGCAGTGAGTGTGCATAAAGGCCATTGTGGTTGAATGTACTACTTACTGTTTTCATGGGAAAATGTTGTACCTGTTTTTTTTCCCATATTTTATTTGAACATTTCAGTGATGTTTGGCTATTACACAGCTATTTTTATCATTCTTTTCACTCATCTGTCAACAATTTAATGAAGGGCACTTGGCCATAGCAGTTTTATGGTGAAATAATCCATTAGTTTTGGGATTATGGTTCCATTGGCACTCACTGGGACATTTACGTGTTTAGAAATTAAACTATGTCTGTTACAACAGTTAAACGTTTTGTTAAAGCCTCTTTGCATAGTGTCTTTGTGTAATTTTTTCCCTCATATACTCTATACTAATTCCAATTTTTTCATTAAAAACTTTGTTTAATGACATGTAAATGAATTTAGTTGATGGCTTTACTTTTATTTAGTGCATCTGATCACTTTGCATAATATTTGTGGATGTTTTTCATATATCGAGCTAGCTATTATCCTCCTTCCTCATATTTGTTGCTTTAAACATAAACATAGACTCTTAAAATTTCCAGATGTCTTTCATGGACAAAATATGTAAGGTAGAGATTTAAAGTATTTTAAAAAACCCTGTCAAATCACATTTTAAATGTCTGAATGTGCTTGCAACAGACAAATATCAACTATGTTATATGTCTATTCAGCAGTGCTTAGGTTGTTTCTGTGTAAGACTATAAGGAAATTAACATAAAAACGACAGACCCCTGTCTGTGGATTTAACAGATTTATGAAACCGTCAGTGTTGCAGTTCGTTTCTTCACAGCTTTACTGATTAGTTTTGGCAGAGTAACTGTTGTTGATTTAAGCTCAATGAGAGTCCAGGAAAAGCAGAGACGGAAAGAGCTGCCAAGCAATCAGTTAATCATCATTGAAAGTCTCTCCAGGATCAAAGCAGAACTAGGGCTGCAGCTTAGTGCTGAAAGCAGCGCCCCTGATGGGCTACATCAAGCTCCATTGCCTCTAATGACACCCCCATGGAAACTCCCAAATACAATGAGAAAATACTATTAGTGTCTTAATGTCTGCAGCAGTGCAGGCTGTTGTCTTTTACCAACACCTTAAGTGCATGTTTGGTCATATTTACCAAACATGTAATTTAAATTTGATATGAGTCTAATTTTTATTTGGGATGTGAATAACATCTTCATCAACCACAGGCAGCCTGATGAGACTCAGAATACCCATCAATCTGGTGTTTTAGGGCGAGAAATAAAAGTTTGATGAACACTTTTGAAAGATGTATTTATTCCTCATGCCAGAGGAGAATGATGCTTTAGTTTTCTCCTGATGTGTCAAAACATCTTGACGTTTTGTTCATATATAAAGGCTAGAAATGGCAAAAACTGTATTTAGACCTCTTTGTGTAATTTCATACTTAAGGCTATTGGCTTTGCTGAATTTGTTGATTTCTTCTCTCTCTTTTCTTTCATTTATTTACTCCATAGTATTCTTTTTTCAACATTTGCTTTCCAATTTTTACTCTTCCATTGGCCTGCCTTCAGTTGTTTTAGTAATAAAGATGTAGATTTATTATGAGTCTATTTTTAGATTACGATCAGCACTTTAGATCTTTGTCGTATTCCCTTCACGATATCATTTAGGCCTTAAGGTGACTACACAGACATATTTTTCTAGTCATTAGGTCACTGTGTCATGGGGGAATCATGCCTATCAGAAATTATTCCAGAAAGAGTAGCTTAAATCCTGGGCTGAACGCCAGGTCCGCAGGGATCCTTATAGTATCAGGTCTGTGTTTATTAGTGGGGAACTACAGCAGCAGCGTCATTTGGCACAAGCTGAGAGTTCGACCATGTGGAACGGCCTGTAATAGAAACAGCAGGACTCATCAGATAGCAGACACATAAAACTGCTTATAGCTCTGTTTAAGTTGCATTCCAGAAGTGCTGCTGTGTGCACTGAATCCAAGCATCCTTCCTTTGACATGCAACCTGACACAACCCTGTGCTTTGATTGTGCAAACACAAGACCAATATCAAACATCTTTTTTTTCCTTTTTTTTTTGTGTCGAGCTAAAAACTGCTGATCTTTTATTTTCTGTGCTGAAAAAAGCACAGGTCAGAACTATGCTTTATAAGCTAAAAGCTGGTTTTTGCCCTTGGGGAGTCCCAGCAATATTGAACATCCTCGCACAGCACAATCTATGGAACAATTAGAGGGAATGTTTGTTCTGAGGAAACAATGAAACACATGGGATGAAAACCTGGTAGGTTAAAAGCTTCACATTTAACCTAGGAATCATTTTAGAGTTTTTCTGCTTAGAGTTTCAAGAAGCCCAATTCTTATTTTTGGACATACTTTACTTTATATGGTTCAGGAACACATTCCGTTATATAAAAGTATCAAAAATAATGCAAGAATGCAGTTTCTGTGGATTTCTGCTGGATTTTAAAATATAACATGAATCCAAATGCCGTCATTTCTATTGATACACGTCTAAACAATGTTACTAAAGTTGACAGAGGAGGTGTAAAAGATTACAGTAAGTGAACCAACAGTATTAAGTGAAGTATTAGTTTTTGCGTAAAACTGTGTCCTGACTTTGGTTTCTGTTAATACAGGTTGCATGTTTAAACTAAGAATCATACTTAGATCACATATTTTCATTTAAATAAATACAAACTCATAATTTTCACTGTAAAATGTACTTTAGGCATCCAGAGGAATACAATTTGGAATAAGACAGTAACATAAAATGTGGAAAAGGTGAAGTGATCTGAATATTGTCCAGGTGCACTGCATGAGACTGCTTCTCTGTTTGCTTAAGAATTGCAGTTTGGCCTAAAAATATACTCCATATTTGTGGCAAAAAGTGGCAGTTTGATCCTAATTTTAGAAGCAAAGAAAATAATCACCTTTCCATTGAATTGAAAAGAAACATGACGTTACAGATTTGAGCAGTTTGCTTGCATATGCCATGGGTGGAAGATTTAAATCGATTTTTCATACAGCAATAAAACAACAAAAACAAAATCACTGCTATAAATCTGTTAAAAACAAGCTTGTCTGTACAGCTTGCTCTTAAGGATGCAGAGCCAAAAAATAAATCCAGCACGATTTTGCATATATTAGAGTTGTTAGTCCAAAGTTCTGAAATGTTGGCGTTCAAGGGTGAAGCATCACTGATGAAAACAGATGTTCTGGATGTTTTACATCTGTAGCACAGCAATGTTTATTGCAGATTTAATTTATTGATTACATCACCTCTGTTGACAGTTGAGTTTGAAAACATTTTGTTTTTTTGCCGTGATGCTACAATAATAAAACGGAAGTCCAGCCTTTAGCCTGTTTATTTTGGTATTAATAATGTATTTGATTTTTGATTTTCTTCAGCCTCTCTATCTTGTGTTAGGGAAACTGCAAATTTGACATTCACGCCCTCTTTCAGATTGAATGTCTTAGATAATAAGATATAATGAAAATAATCAGGTCGATATTAGGTTTTCCAGTAATTTAATCCCATATAGACTCAACATTTTCATACATTCATTTAACCACAATAAAGCTAATCTAGAAGAGCTTTGTAAAAGCCCACCCTTTGAAAGATTTAAGAGGTAACCTACTAGCTCAATGGTGCTGATCAACCAACCAACTTTTAAGCACCTTGGTGAAGCACTTGCTTTGAAGTCACATGAGTCAAAATTCCTCCATAATGATATGAGGGACCTAATAAACTCAAGCAGCAGATGACTACTACTGGAGACTAGTTATTCCTCCTGAATTGCTTTTTCATTTTGGCTTTTTCAAAAACATAATATTGAGTAACATATTGTGTCTTTTTGTAAGCTTGATACTCAGTTTCAGAACCTGACAATCATTTTAATTTTATTATATGTAAAACCCTAGAGCTGAAGCGGAGTAAATTATTTTACCAAGAATATGTATTTTATAAAGAGCAGAATAAGCAGCTTAATGAATAAAACCATATATGCAGTCTGTCAACTGTTAAATGAGAAATCAAATCCAATTTAATCTGTTAGATGTGTGTGAGATGTTCCATCAGAATATAAGTAAGATGTGTTTGGCATACGCTCAAACACATCACAGCTTAAATACCTCCAGAATCTGTTCTCGTCAAGGTTCTCAGTCTAATAAATGGTTGATGTCCACGTGATCTGATTCATTATCTGGCCAGAAATCACCTCTACTTTCCTATGAAAGTTTCAAAGGTGCATATAGCTGCCTGATTTTCCTCGGACAGTAATTTTCACCTTCAGTTCGCAAGATTAATCAATCACTCATTCTCCTTCGATGAAAGCCAAATGAGAGCTAAAACATCAGAGGAAAATTCAGAATCTCTGGATATCTGTTCATGTTTTATGGTTATCTCTCTTCTTCACAGTTCGGCCATTGGGCCCAGTAAACAGGAAGATGAAGACTATGAGGATGTACCCATAAATAAAACCTGGGTGTTATCGCCAAAGGTCTATGAGAGCGACGTGACTTTGATCCTCAATAAACTGCTGCAGGGCTACGACAACAAACTGCGGCCTGACATTGGAGGTGAGAAGAAAATCCTACCATCTCCACGTAACACCTTCTGCATTATAGGAAACATGCTCTCAATATTCAAACAGGGTTTCTAATATTTAAAGTTTATTTATATTTATTGATGAGCATTATAATTGTTATCGTGAGCTTGGTTGTTATAGGACAGAAACCTGCAGCATTACATGTAACTCCCTGTTGTCACGTTACGTTTCAGTGCGGCCGACAGTGATTGAAACAGCAGTTTATGTCAACAGTATCGGACCAGTGGATCCCATTAACATGGTGAGGCAGTTTTCACCAATTTAGCTGCAACTTGTTCTCATTTTTATGCATTTAGTGCTTTTAAAACGTTGGATTAACCATCAAGATGGACAACTATCTGACCAAAAACTCTTTGCTAATTGTTTGGCGTTTGGAGTGATGGTCCAACCAATGAATGCAATGTGCTATGGAATTGCTTGGAGTACAAGGCTTGGTTCAGTTTGTACTGCACCTGATGTAGTTACAAAAAATGGGGAGATCCACACAGAATCTGCTAATGAAGATGAATCTGGCCAGGTTGGCTTGGGGCAGAACCAGTAAAATTCTCTCCCATGAAGAAGTGACAATAAACTGTTCTTCTAAGCCCAGACCATGATGATACGAAAGCCTTCCTCCTCTTTTGCCAAAAGGTGAACGGAACTCTGCATTTATCTCTGTATGCTAAGCAGCTTTACATGATCCTGTTTGTAAATGGTAAATAACCTGTACTCATGTAACACTTTAGCTGTAGGTTTATATCTGAAGTGCTCTATGCTGCAATCAGTCATTCACCCATTAGCACACACACTCACATATACACTGATGGTAGGAAGCTACATTGTAGCCGGTGTTACCCTGGGACAAACTGACAGACTCAGCAAGGCTGTCAATCAATTGTTGCCACTGGACCCTCAGAAGTCCACAACCAGCAGGCGAGGAAGGGGAAGAGTCTGTCCTAAGGACACAAAAAACTAAGATGGACAGTCGGGGTTTGACCCCTTGACTTCTGATCCATTGTCACCCTGCAATTTGAATTATTGCAGGATTGCTAAATTTGTGTCCTTCATGTCTTAGATGTGTCTCTGTTCAACAAGCACGATGGAACTGAAAAGTGGTGAAAGACGTTTTGATAATTGAAAAAACAATGTATGCATACTGAAAACTTAACAAGAATTGGAAAATGGATACCAATGTTTCCAATGACCTTTTCTTGCAGGAATACACCATTGACATCTTCTTTGCCCAAACATGGTATGACAGCCGACTGAAGTTCAACAGTACGATGAAGCTGCTCATGCTTAACAGTAACATGGTAGGCAAAATCTGGATTCCCGACACCTTCTTCAGGAATTCCCGAAAGTCCGATGCCCACTGGATTACAACTCCCAACCGACTTCTGAGGCTGTGGAGTAATGGGCGAGTCATGTACACACTGAGGTAGGACACTTGAGGTCATTTGTTAGCATATTTAATGTTAACTCTAAAGATATTTGTTGTTTGTGCAGCTTTAGTGTGCACATCTGTGTTTCTTTTTAAAGTAACTGCAGTTTGTCAAACCATGATCTATTTGTCTGTTTTATTGGTGTTTCAGAGAGAGTGAGAAAAAAGCACACAAAAGAATGTTGAGACTTGATTTTCTTCTGTCACAATTCTGTTTTATCAGGTTGACTATTAATGCGGAGTGTTACCTTAAGCTGCATAACTTTCCAATGGATGAGCACTCGTGTCCGCTGGAGTTTTCAAGCTGTAGGTTGTCAAACGTAATATTCTCTCATTTTCGAACCCGTCATCTTGACTTCAGCTTCCTAGCTCTCCTAGAACAAGGGACTAGAACAATGGCATTACCTGTGTTCATTCTCCTTGCCAGAGAGCCCATCTGCTTGAGGCTGTACCAATCTATCATCTGCTCCACCAGCAGAAAGAGGAGGTCACCTACTACCATTTTGCTGACAGACTTAATGAATTCTGCACCCTTCCCCAGTCTGATTCATGCTGTCTGTCATCCTTCATTTGTCTCTTGTGTTGTGCTTTTGCTTCTCATGGCTTATCATGCTCTTAATCTTCCACACATCAGTGGAAAACACAAAGAATGTTCCACTGAGTTTATGTCAAATGTCAGAGCCAGTTCAGTCACAGAAAATGTTATCGAATCAGCATGAGTTTGTGATAAACTCAAGCCTAAACTAACCCTTTGTTTTACAGAACAGTAGTGGCTGGATATGGTTTTCATAGAAAATATATTTTACATCAACATAATATTTGGTCTCTAAGGTAACCAAGAAATGACCTTGGTTTCTTTAGTCTATTATTATGGTAATGAAAAGCCAGAAATCAAGGCCAACTGCTGAGAAAATATAAAAGATTACAGAGTAAAACTTGACATCGACAATTGGCCAGTTGGCAGTTGGCAGAAGGGAAACCAAGAAATTCCTTTGCAGCTCTTTCAAGGCATTCCCAGACCAGGGGGGATTTGTTCAGTGAGTTCTGGGTCTCCTTCTGAGGTGGCATACTGATCAGAAGCCTAAAGTACCTCCATTAAGTAATTTTGATGTAGAGGAGCAGGGGCTCCACTCTGTGTTCCCGTCTGATGGAATTCTTCACCTTCTCCCTAAGCCAGAGCTTTCAGTTTTAAATTTTAAAACATTTACTGTGCCACTCTGTATTTTTAAGAGAAGTTCCAAATTCTCAAAACTAATAAGCAGAATCAAGAAACAATTACAAAAAGAGAAGTAAATATTTCCACATATTACTACTGACTGTGGGGATACAAAAAGGTGTACCCACTGGATCGTGAAAGGGGTTTAGACTATTTGGAATCAAACTTAATTTGCAAACTTGAAGAAATTTATTGTGACTGAATAGGTCAGTGACATTTTGAATGCTTCCATCTTCTTTACCCTAATGCAGTTTCCTGTGAGTAACAACCACTCTTAGACTATGTCAAGGAAGGATGTAGCCATTCTGATTTAAAGCAAAGATCACAATCTTGATTTTATTCACTCGACAGTACATACTTTAAGTAGGTGACAGATATATGCCTTTTTGCATAAGATGTCCTAACTGAAGTATTTATATTTATGAGTTATTCTTAAAAATACTGTCGTAAGAGTCAGAAGTCTTATTCATTTTAGGGCCCACCATAAACTAAATCTGCTTTTTACTTAGTGTCATAACAGCCAAATATGCTTATGAACTTGCTTGTCCTTTAGAAAGGATTTAATTGCAAATACTTTTTGGCACTTTATTAGATCAAAAACAGCCCTTCCCTTCCAACTGATGAGATGTATAACAGTTTCTCTTTTGGGACAGCCTTTTATATTTCCAACTCCTGACTCACCATGGTAGCGTTTCTGAATGAGATAAGTTTATACTCAAATCAGGGCTGTGACATAAACATCAACCAAGTTGCATGATTTGTAATCAATAGGAAAATTCAACTGTACAAGCCACCCTTTAACACAAACTGGACAACACTAAAATGGTTTTAAGACAAATATTTCAGATCTCAACGAGTTTACAAAAAATGTCACAATCTGCACAGAAACAAGATCCTGCCCTGCAAGTTTTCATCAAAACAGATAAAAGACCTTCTGGTCTCTTTGCTGAAGCAAATTCCAGATTATCTGTATAATCTGTGCCATCATTAGACCATAGTACAACAGGAGGGCTGAGACTGGTAAACACAAGACAAGTTTTCTTGAATATCACTTGTTTACAGCCGCATCTCATTATTTTTGTTGGTAACAAATTACATATTTAACTGACTCAGTTATCAACCTGACTCAGGTTGATATAAAACTTCATTAAAGTTTCATATAAAATTGTAATGAAGTTCGATAAAATTGCTTTTATCGAACTTTAATTTAGACAATATTTTGGACAGCTATGTCAGATACTTTTCTATGAAATAGATTTTTATTAGGCCAAAATGGATGCTGTGACTGATAACTACATAAAAATTGAGATTAGCTGTGTTGTAAGGGGCTGTGGCTACATCCATCTTTCTTGCACAGTCTATGTGTGAGCTACGTTGAAAACTATCTGATGCTGTCAGAATGAGGCAGGCTTTTGTTTCATCTGCTTTGGGATGTTCTGCAGATGGTTATCCAAAAAACGAGATCACATATCGGTGGCAGAGGCGGGCAGTGGAGGTGGCCGACCAGCGTTACTGGAGACTCTACCAGTTTGCTTTTGTAGGCATGAGGAATACCACAGATGAGGCACACACTCAGTCAGGTAAGACACAATTGCCTTACTGTTTCTAGGTTTGCAGTGCTCTAAGTTGAAAAACCCCTTTCATCTTTAATTTGCTTATTCTGTTTCAGGGGAATATGTCATCATGACAATATTTTTTGACTTGAGTCGACGGATGGGCTATTTCACCATTCAGACATACATTCCCTGCAGCATGATAGTGGTCTTGTCCTGGGTGTCCTTCTGGATTAACAAGGATGCCGTCCCAGCTCGGACATCTCTAGGTTGGAAATCTTAAAGTTTTTCCACCTGAAAGTCTAGCATCCTGCCAGACTTAGGTCCTGCAAGTTTTCTTTCTTTATGCGCAAATAAAGCAAAATGACAAACCACAGTCGATGAATCTTATATTTTTGGATCCAAAAACAATAACTTCTGCCTTTTCTGCAGTATGTTGGAGGAAATTCTGACTCATGTACTCATTGAAATCATAGACACTAAGTGATTTTTGTGAACTGCTATGTGGTTGCACAAAAAAAAAAAAGAATCTGCATTAGCAGGACAATTTTGATAAGAAGTCCTGTGGTACTCCATACACTTAGCTGAGAGGCACGTATAGATAATCTGAAAATAGAACCTTGGGGAATCCCACATGTAATTTGGTTATTGAGCTGACCTTAATCTTAACTGATTATAATGTTTTCCCAAGGATAAAAAATAAAAACATAATTAATTTGTATCTTTTAATGTAGCTACAGGATTGTCTTCGGAGGTCACCTGTTTTGTTTTGGTACTGATATTGTTTAAAAAATAAGTGGAATTGATAATGTCTTTGGAGATGATGAATGACACTAACTCAAAAATGTTGCTCTCATGTTCATCTCTGACTAGATTTAAACGCGACAACCATTCAACTAATTGGAGGACATATGAACTAATGCACAACAGTCTGAGCATATGAACAGAAAAGTAGGAAGTATTTATATTGATAATGCTAAAGACAAACAAGCGACAGATGTGCGACAGATGGTTAGTAAATGAGGATCAGGTGAGATGGGAAACCAGAAAGCAGGACTATCCGAAATAGATAGCTATTTTTTGTTAGGTTTCTATGCTTTACTCAATTATTCAGCAAATTTCCTGTTTTTATGTTTTATGTTAAAAAAATAATCACGTATATAATTTTTTTTAATTCCTATATTTACCCCTTTGTAGGAATCACTACAGTCCTCACTATGACAACTCTGAGCACCATCTCCAGAAAGTCTCTGCCGAAGGTTTCCTACATCACTGCCATGGATCTCTTTGTCTCCGTCTGCTTCATCTTTACCTTTGCTGCTCTCATGGAGTATGGGACCTTGCACTATTTCACCAGCAACCGGCAGACCAAGAAGTCTAAAGCCAACAACAGCACACAGGTACAAACTGAACTTTTATCTGACTCGCTCTGGTTTTATTCTTCTAAACTGAGCAGTAACCGTGGTTTCTTTGCAGCAGAGAGTTCCCAGCATGGTAAATATCCGACCTGGAACATCCCTGCTGCAGATGAACAACATTGTTCCATATCATGAGGACGACGACTATGCCTACGATTGCTTAGATGGAAAAGACTGTGCCAGCTTCTTCTGCTGCTTCGACGACTGCCGATCGGGAGCCTGGAGAGAAAACAGGATGCACGTTCGAGTTTCCAAGATTGATTCTTACTCGCGGATATTTTTTCCAACTGCTTTCGGCCTTTTTAATCTAGTTTACTGGATTGCTTATCTTTATTTATAAAAGAAAATGTTTATTTACAACCAAAATCAGCTGGAATTTCACATTTGCAGGTGCGTCAGCTGCTTTTAGGCTAGTTAGAAGTAACTTTGCAAACTTTTGCTTTGATAATATAAAGGGCCTGGCTGCAGAGAGGCATGGCATATTAGTGATAACAGCTCTAACATCTTGATCCTGTACAATAAACAGGAAAAATTATCAATGTTAGGCTGATCTTTTTGTGAAATTAATCGCCATATAAAGTATTTGCACATGCAAAACTCCAGCCTCCACAGAGGAACTATTGCCATCAGTCTTTAATATAACAGCCCAAATGTTTATTTTTCTTTTTGCTACTGTGCATTGATATGATGCTTTGCCCTATAATTTGAAGATGGGTTCCATCATTTTTCTCTGAAAAGCCAGTAACTTATCCCTGACTATTTCAGAACCTTTACAAATGCAACTTAATTGTTTGCTGCGTTTTTCCTTCACGGCTGTCAGGAGTGATGATGGTTATTTTTATGGCCGACAGATTTTATACTTTCATTTATTATATGTTGCAAAAAAAAGGATTTGAGTTAATTCCTGTTCAAGCAAACACATCAACCGGTAATTTAACCTTTCCAGGTGTAAATTGATTGTTTTCTAACCGAAGATGTTCATGAAAAAAATCTGCACATCATTTTATAAAGGTCTGTGGCATCTAAAGCACTTCTCAATAACATAGTCCTACTTCAGCACAGCAATAGAGTTTTACAGGCAGCTTTTGGTAGCAAATTGTCTATGAGAACAAATACCTGTTTGGATCATTTTCTCCTTCAAATGCATGCATTTTTAAAAAAGTGTGTAATTTCTTCAAAAATGTACAAGGAGTCAAGTCCTTCAATGGACTTGTGGTTTGGTGTTCAAGATTAATCAGCTTCCATTTATTCATCTTTTGTTTTTTTTTAGTTTGTAGAGTCTGGCAGCAGAACAGAAGATGAAGTTCAGTTCTTCATCTTCCTGAAATTAATTTGATGTTTACTCCTCTATCATATAAAACGTACCTTGAGAGAGAAAAAGTTGGGATCACAAGAAGAAGGCCATTTTATGCTTTGTCTCATATGCATTCAGTGCTATTCAAGCATTCATACATCTTAGAATGTAAAACATTAATTTGTAGTTTTTCCCACTTTGTGATTTAAAAGAAAACCCTCCCAACACTTAAAAGATATTCTGTCATCGCAGACATTGAGGATATCAAGCCATGAAAAGTTTCAGGTTACATTTTGTCTCATTTTCCCCACAAACTCATCCGGAGGTAACAACAGTAAGCAGTTGTCACAGTTTTGGTTTATAAACCAAAATCCAGCCAACATTTTTTCAGAATTCATGAGGGATTTTCAGTTGCACATGAGCTCTAATCATATTTGTAATTGAATTTCAACCCTTGTTAATATGAATTGTTTTATTATCAAAAAGTGAGAATTTATTATTTGCTTAAAGCTAATGATAATTTACTGTAAATACTTAGAAAATATTTTAAATATGCAGCTGTAAAATGCCTATAAACTTCATAAATCGGCTTTTAATGGCCAATTATGATCATATTAAAAGCAACATAAGCTAAAAATTATTTTTAAAAATTACATAAGATGCAAATAAATCTGCATTTCTACTTTGTTCTGACCAGATAAGCAATTTAAAAGTTTTATGACAAAAATCATTTTGAGTCATGTCCTTTAAAAACAGGAAAGCACTACTATTTGTGGATGATGGCATCTGTCCATCCATCATCTGTCCATCCATCAAGTCAAGCTTGTAACTATGACTTAAACCAATATAACCATTGTTTTCTTTGATAAAGAAATAGACTTTGTTAACCATAATATGTTGCATATGTGGCAGTTTATTGCAACACAGAAAATCCAAGAATAATCTACACAGGAAACGTTGGTGAGCTATGTGGAAGTAAATAGATGAAGAGTCCAGATTTCTCCCCCGTCACCACAAATCATCTGCATTTCAGATACATTTTCCTTCCGTATGACAAGCAGAATATTAGATTCAGGGAAAGAAACAAGCAAAAGTTAAGTGAAGATGACACAGCCCATAGAGAGAGAGAGAGAGATTTCTGCAAGGAGTCAAAAGCTGCAAATTACCAGTTGTGTAATGATATTGTTTGTCCTTTGGTCCATTAAAATAGTCTTCTGATGTTCACACATCACTTCACTGAAAACACCAATAAGTCACCTCTTCAAACAGTCCTCCTGAATGTTTACCAATGATAACTGAACTAAAATGATGGAGAGAAAATTTGACTGTGGCCTGCTTTTGAATATTTTCACTTCCCTTCTATTGACTTTAAGAGACTGTTGGAGCCAATGACTGCTACATACACAAGTGTAGTAAAACTTCTGAGTAAAAAAACTGATTATTTGGAAAATAATTTCAGACTTGCACAATCACTACTGGGCTCAATTTGGGTGGTGATTTGTTAAGTCTCCAAGTTACTGAACTCTTTCACGTATTTTACCAAAAACAGAAAGCCATCAAAATTTGTATTTTCTTCTAAACTACAAAAATATTTGTTAACAGGACTGAAGTGAAAATTTTTTATAAATGGAACAAAGAAAAGTTCAGATTTGTCCATTTTTAAGAGAAATTGTTCATTCTGATTAAATCAAATCAGAATATGAAAGGTTTTAAACATTAGACAGTATTCATGTTGCCTGGGACAAAATGTTCTTGAGTGAAACAGAGATAATGAATCAGGAATAAACCGGCATCTATGCAAGCATTCATGGTTTTAGGAAAACTGCAAGTTCTTTTGGTCAAAATGAATATTGCACAACTCATTAATCAGATATTTTATTTGAATAACCAACTGGTAGTTTTCCTGATTTATCCTGGATTAATCAGGAAAAGAGCATCTAAACTAAAGTAAATTAAAAATACAGTTTAAACTTTAAGGACAAGTTTGTGTCCCGTCCCATGTCTTCATTTCACTCGCTGCATCCATTGCACTTTATTTGGTTTAAGCTTTAACACTAAACTGATTAAATAACCTGTGTTAAAAATGAGGCACATATACTTTATCCATGCAGCACAGAACTTGATTTATATTTTTTGATTTTCTTCCACAGACTTAACAACAGTCCTTTACAGCTGCAGGCAGCAGTATATTACCACTGCACAAGGGGACATTTTCTTAGTTTGAGTTAAAGCTTGTTGTGTTATTCATATTTATCTACAGAACACTTTTTCATACAGTTAAATGTAGCAAAATGTGATTTTGCATGAAGTGTAGAACCAAGTATCCTGCGAAAACTACACTGGTTTTGCTAAAAAGGAACTCTTGTATTAAATAATCTTTGCTTTTGTTCTCAAAGGGATTTATAATTTAATATTAGCTAACATACAGTCATGTTATCAAGTTATTACGAGCTTATTTTCTTATCAGAGGAATAAATTACTTTGAAATCAAAATAAAATAATTGTTTGTATGTCAGAAACCAGGACAGTTATGCTGCCAACTGATTACCCTGAAAATGTTAACTGCTCTGGCCTTCAGGGACAGATCATCCAACAATGCTCCTCAACTAGATGTAATACTGAACAATTAATTTCTGTATTATAGTATAGATCTAAATCAAAAGTGTTTCTTCAGCATTTTTTCTTCTAAATGAGATAAAACATTACTGACACAAAAACAAGCTATTTCTTTGAGATATAGAGAAAACTAAGCAGCTTATTTTGACATGAGAAATAATAAGACATTTATTTCGGCAAGACAACAAAATTAAACATGTTATTTAATGGAGATTACTGGAAAATACCAGATATTTCATTGAGATAAGATAATGCAAGCTTTGTTTCCTCCAAATAAAACTAAATGCTCCTCGCTAGCTGATAAAAAAGCTTTGTTTCTCTCGACAAGATGAAATTAGATGTTTTCTAGAGGTCAGAGGAACATGTTTCCACAAGATAGACAACTAACAAGGTCATGTCAACTTAAATAAATGCAAGCTGTATTTTATTGGGAATATAACATAAATTTTGTTTTCTGGAAAAAGAATAAGCTTTGCTATTTTGTTTTATTGGGTAATGCAACAAAATAAAAATAAATAAATAAATACAAGCTTTGTTCGCCAGAGATAGTATAAAGTTCTCAATTAAGACAACAATACATACATAACAATAAATCCCATCAGATTTCACAAATGCAAGAAACAGAAACAATATTTCCACAATAGGGTTAATGCAACTGGATAGTAAATGGTCCAGATGGTGCTAGTGCTGATCTTGACAGTAGACACTATGTACCTTATATAAACACAGGCAAAGCATTAAATTCTGTATTTATGTGCAGATGGTAAAGAGTTTAAGTTTTGTATGGACGTCAGGTTGGAATGTAATTAAAAACTGATAAAATACGACTTAATGAGCATTTTCAGGATCTACGCAGACTCTTAGTCCTTGATTTTGCTGTTGTTAAATCTTACAATCTTTAAATTGATAAATAATAAAACAAATCAAATCTTCTACTATTTGCAGTAGATCTTTTGAAATGGAAACTGTTGAAATAAATTGTAGAAATGTGACTAATATTCTTACGTCTTATCATGATAATGCACTAAAATATTTCTGGTTACATTGCAGAAACTCTTCTCTAACCATTGTTTTTGTATTTATTTGTATAATGTGACATATTCCAAACTACAATGATAATCTGGTAATGATTTAAAGGCATAATCTAAATTAGACTACAACTAAATAAAAACATATTACATCAATATGACCAACTTGTTTAAAATCACAATATAATTAAATTTGTTGTTGTACTGTGAAATTAGCATTTTCTTTGCAACTCTACTTCTGCTTTGCCTCGGCTTAAAAAAACAAGCTTTCATCTCCATGTCAGGCTTTAAAAATTGTATAAATGATGACTGCCAGCTGAAAGTTTTTAAATGTATAACTCCAGCATATCATGGCCTTTGTTTCATATTCCTGTTTGCAAGTGTCGTTAAAAAATGAAATGCTCTAATTGTCATCCTAGCATCTTCAGAAACTTGATCATTCATTGCACTAATGATCTGCAAAGAGCTACAAATCTCATAAAACTCAAGCCATATAAAAGCGTCGGTCATATATCTGTGTGCAAAATCATTCTCTGTAAATCTTGCTCATGTTGTATTGTGACTACTAACTCAATACACTGTGACAAAATAAAGCAGTGCCTATAAAATCCAACTGGTGTTATTTCAGACTTTATTTTCCAGATGTATTTGTATTGCTCAATTATTCCCTTCTTTGAATAAATTAGTGGCCTGAAGGACAAAGTCGAATTTTTTATGTTTTGCTCATTTCAACATGTAAAATTGAACTCCAGGTATAAACACTTCGTAGGTTTCCAGGACTTGTATAAGAAAATAAGTGACGTTAAACAATCAATAGGTTCTCAGGTGGGTAGATCCATCAACCTTCATTGAAATATTCCTGGAATGTTTTCATCAACAAGTGAATTAACACATTTGGGGCATTGTTTTCACATGTTCCATGTTCCTAAAATTGAACATCTACCATTGAAGAAATTTAGGGTTTATATATATATATATATATATGTATTCAACTCAGCTATGAACTTATCAGTAGGAATGTCCTTGTGTATGAGGCAATTTTTATAACAATGACAGCTTATGTTGCCTTGGACGCAACCATGTTTGAAGGAGGAGTTCAAGCATCATTCACTTTTAACCTTCCCTTTCATCCAGGACTTGAATAAGTCTAAGGTCAGGAGAAGGGCAGATTATATCTCTGCAGACCCCACACATCCTGGATACTCACTGTTTAAACTTATATCTTTAAGTCAGCACTACAGAACTGCATTTGTAAAACAAGCTGGTCATCTGTCTGTCTCATGGACAAATAGAGTGCCCAGACTGATACTGTGCAAATTTGCACGGATTTGACCTTGTCTTCCTCTTTTGTAAAAAGAAAGTATGCATACATATTTACAAGAAAAAAACCCAAAACAAAACAAAAACATATATATATATATTATATATATATATATATATATATATATATATATATATATATATATATATATATATATATATAATATTATTCTTGTTTGTGTTCACAAAGCTGATTCTGATCATTTCTAGGATAATTCTGAAGACAACAAGTATCTCCTGCTGTTTGTAATTTCTCAGGTGAATGTAAATGTACTGCTATTCAAGTGGTTAATGAAAATAACAGAGAAAAATATTAAATTCTAAAAAAAAAAAAAATATTCCCTACTTTCTGCTTGGTGAGAAATCCAAACATACATGAGGTTTTGTTTTTTTGTTCCCTTTACCACAGCAAGTACCAATTAGGATGTAGCTTTGAAGGAGGAAGGCAGAGGTGCTTGAAAGCAAGTGCTGATGAGTGGATGAAAATAAAGTCCACTGTCGTTTCGCTCTGCAACGTGATTACAGGGTACAAAGAAATGGGAAGGTGAAAAGCTCCCACTCTGTCTGGGGATTGTGATCACAGTGTTGCACCTTCAGATCAGATGGATGCACACAGTCCATGTTCTCCTAAAAACTGGACGTGGTAAACTGGACATGGTATAATTGGCTTCACATATTGTTTTAAGAGACTGGAGGAGGTGTAGTTATGTGCCATCCATTCCTTCTGCAGATATAATGCCTGTTGTCAAACCTAATTTAATCTTTCCTGAAGCCTGACCAAAGAATTACACACAGGGAAGAGACATGTTGGAAATAGGAGCATGGTGTTTCTACAAATGGGCAGTAACAGCAAGGAAAGAGTTAAGTGCTGACCCTGAAAACAATAAATCAGCTTTTTCTGTTAAAGGAAGGCTTTCCTATCTGAATGGTTTGGGTCCAAACAGAGTAACACATTTTTATTGGAAATAAAAAAGGATTAAAATGTTTTGTAAGAAAGCCTTGGGAGAGGTAACAGAACAATTTACAACAATCAAAGCATGTCTGCACATCAGGCTTTTCATCAAATACATCCATAGTCCTTGAAATTTTTTATATAAAGCTGGGCAGCATTATGGTTATTTCTTCATACCTGGATTGTGTGCAACCTGGTTCCAATTCAGATTACAATAGGTGTTAGCCTTCAAGTTTTGTGGTATATATTTCCACTTATTATATTTAATCGCTAAATATGATTAACTACATTCAAAATTTATAAATTTGATGAATAATAAAATAAATTCCTTTGCTGTTTATCAATTCCTTTCCTTAACATTCTGCAGCAGTTTTAGAAATAAAAGAGTCACACTGCAAAATATCCACTGCTCATTTATGTGCTAAAAGTCTGTAAAGGCAAACAGCAGCCTCAAAATTTTGTTCAACTTTCATCCCAGAAGAATCTTTTATCGCCAGACTTTGTTGAAAGTCTGGTCTGCCTCTCAGGTGTGTTTCGACAAAATGATTAACACTGCAGGTCGGAGTCCTCTAACATCCAGCTCTGTTACAGCAGAGGATGTGACCTTCAAGCCTGCAGAGGATTAAATGTGAATGAGGCTCTTTGGGCGTCCAGAAGGTTTTCTCTTCACACCTGGCCGACTCCGATGAGGTCAAGCTGTTTGGAGAGAGGCTGATACTCCCTGTGATCATCTCAACTCTTTAAAAGTCACAGTTCTGGAGGGGAATAATTGCAAAAGATCCATGCTAAAAAGTGCTTAAAAGGACTCCTCAGATTTTATGATTCCACCTCATGCCTGGTGGTGGAATCAGGCATGAGGTGCCTCATGCACCTCACCTCATCTTTATCCTCATGCCTGGATAAAGAGCCTTTTTAACATAATGTGGAGCTGCAGGTGTATATTCATCAGATATGTTTTCATTTTTTTCTTCTGTTTGACTTATGTAAGGAACACACTAAAGCCCATAGGCTGCACTGAATGACTTACTCTGCTCTCATGGCTCAATGCTTTACCCTCCGGTCCTCTATCTCTGAGTAAATTATGTATGTTTGTGGGTTTTGCCCTACCTGCTGGAAAGATTGGAATATAAATGTAGCCTATGACATACCACTGACCTGTTTGTGGCATCTTCTCATCCTAAAACCAGTTTCTGATCAAAAATATTTTCATGGAAAAACACCCCAAAACAAGCTCAACAGAAATGTTAACATCTCCCAAAGTTTGCAAACGTATTGAGATGTTTTTGATTTGTTCTCATGTGAATGATCTAACTGACAGTTCATGCTTAAATGAAAACAAACAACATTCAAGGGAGCTCAATTTCGAGGGAAACTGAGCAGAAAAGTCACAAGCTGTGTGAATAATGGATATCATACAAATTTTCTCTCATGTTACTCCTTATCATCTTCACCTCGTATTTGAAAAGGACAGTGGCTGTCTGTCACCATCTGTTCTTTAGTAACATCAGACAGCAACAAATAAAACCTTTCTGCAGCTCCCAGCCTGTCATTTTGGATTCTACAGCCAGTCTGAGTGAAATAGATTACATTTTGTTTAAAAAGATCAAATTAAACAGTTTGGTTTTTATTCTTCAATGTGGGTCAATGCTATTGGGTTTTCTTGAATATTTTCTTATAATTGTTACAAAATAGGCTCCTTTAATGGTTCAAATATTCAACATCTAAATATACACATTCAGTTTAAAAAACCAAGCAAGCAGGTCCTGTTAAAGTGAAGTGGTTTAAAAACCTAAAAGGTAAACTTCAAAGACTGAAAATGATTGAAAAAGAATCAATCAAAGTTCAAAGAGAAAGATTAAAAGACATTCAGAAAGCCTGAAAAAGCTATTGATCAAAACCAGTGTAAAACATCACAAAAAGGCTTGGAAGGAAAACAGAAAGAAATGACATGTTTATCTAAAAATCTTTTGACA